>MTQE01002208.1:18232056-18302560 GCA_014337955.1 Aspidoscelis marmoratus | reverse complement strand
GTTTATAAGGTGTGAAGTGCCTATATTGATACAGTGTATCTTTAAGGACTAGAGGTTTATAGTGGGTGTTTGAGGATGGATTTTTTCAGTGAAGGAAACCCTAAACATGACGTGCTTCTAATACGTACAGCCATTGCTTACAGTGCGATTGGGGGCGGGACAGCCTTAATACGAAATCTCATCCCGGAATGATACTGTCCACACAGTAAAAAATTAAACACGTGTCAAGGGCATGTTCCGGAGTGAGACCTGTTGAGATCAGGATTTATTTCAAATTGGGATAACGTTGTTTAACACAGAAATACCGTATTAAGCCGAAGTGACGTGTAAATGGCCCGAACTCAAAACATTTTGAATTCGAGATAACGACGTCGTGGGGATGCGGCCCCAATGTATGATTACATGCTGTTGAATATGATAAAACCTGCAGTTTTATCCTATCAGAGCACAGGGGATATTATGATGATGGAGAGAGGTGGAAATCTTAAACTGTCTTGTAAAGAAGTCTCAAAATGGGAACAGAAAGGTATGAACATAACAACCCAAACTGTAGATGAACAGAGGAAGGATTATCAGGTATTGGGTGTGATCAGCGTTTCTGTATTTTGAGTCCTTTTCAGCAAGGTATAACCACAGCCTTGGTTACTTTGTTCTGGATAATGGATTGAGATAGGAATACTCCATTTATTTATTATTTATTTATATTTACATTTATATGCCACCCCATACCCAAGAGTCTCTGGGCAGCTCATTTATACCTATACCTTACATTCCCACACAATCTAAACTATAACTTAGCAGAAAGGTGCAAAGAGTACCGATAACAATTTAGATATGTTTAATTTGCAAACAATGTAGTAGTAATATGCCAAACTAGTTCTGTATGAACCAAACTAAGGTTCATGCAAAACTAAGGTCAGTTATTTTCTTTTCTATCCCTACCACCCGCATCACAACCTGGCCTCTCTCCCTTCCTTGATCACACTATGGGCTCTGCTTGGATTCATTGTAACTTCTCTCTCCCTTTCTTGTTCACAAGCCACCAACCTCTGGGCTACACCTCACCATGCTCTCATGGGAGCCATAAAGTATTTACCATAACCCTGCTGTCCCTAAGGAAAACGGGTCACCAGCAGCCTTCTATGGGTTGCACTGTGTCTCCAGGAATAGACGGCTTCAAATCCTCCCAGAAATTCCTAGCAGGTAGACATGCATACATCAACATTCTGCAAACACCTCAAACTGACCAAGAGTGGTTGAGGCATTTGAAGAAAGTGGTTACATGCATTTCCACTCATAGGCTTTCTGGGGACATATGTTGTCTTCCATCCTAGAATGCCTAGAAAAATTCTGCTAGCTCCCATAGTCTTCCTAAGACTGTGCAGCTGGTGAAAGAAAATTAGTGTGGGCTTGTGGGGACCAGGTAAGTACCCCCATGGGCCTGATGGTGGATAAGAGCTGCATGTCCAAGAGTTGGCAGGGCATGATCAGTGAAAGGAGGGAGGCAAGGGCATGAATTTATAAACTGTTTATTGAAAAGTGTGACTGGTTCTTAGATCTGGCTGGCTGGTTGTGGACTTAGGAGTGAACAGTCCACACAGATTCCACTTTGGTTTTGTTATGAACTGCATTAGCATTTTTGCATTGGTGCACACTGTAATCCATTCTGAGGAGTAGAAATGAGCCATGAAATGAGCCACTTCCATTATCATATGTGGTAGCAAAGGAGGTCTGAATGGGACACAGTAGACCCTGTAGAAAATTTGAAGAAGCAAGGGGAGAACCTGTGAACTTTAACCTGCTTGCATATCAACTACTGCTCCAAATATAGTAGGAGACTTGGCTTAAGAACCAAAAACGA
The DNA here is from genome assembly GCA_014337955.1 of Aspidoscelis marmoratus. Taxonomy (NCBI): domain Eukaryota; kingdom Metazoa; phylum Chordata; class Lepidosauria; order Squamata; family Teiidae; genus Aspidoscelis; species Aspidoscelis marmoratus. Next base: position 18,300,699 of record MTQE01002208.1, on the reverse strand, counting down.
TCACCGCATGCACATCTACCAAAGAGGGCAGACCAGAGAATGGTCAAATTACTAAACCATTTCCCTCATTTCTCAGCAGTTCCTCTGGTTTCAAATACATCTTCTTCTCACCAAAAACAGTGGGAGGTTTATACGCAGCAGATTTTTTAATTCAACTCTCATTCAGCAAAGAGAACACTGTGCCTGGTATTCTTCCTATTTTTTATTGTAGAACATGTAGGGAAAAATAGGTTGGGAGGCTGTCATAAAGAGCTAAGGGTGATTTGAGGCTGGGTCTTGCCAGTCCTAGCCCATCATGCTAACAGTGGCTCTTTAGTTGATTAAAACCACCCTAGTGTGAATTCAGATGATATGATGGTGCTTGAGTTTATTCAGATAGCTTGGAAGTCAGGAGGAGGAGGAGGAGGGCTGGCTTTTATAGTCCACTTTTCTCACACATCAAAGGGGACTCAAAGCAGCTAACAAAGCTTTCTATTCTTCTCCTCACATCAGACACCCTGTGATGTAGGTTGGGCTGTGAAAGCTTAGAAAGAGAGCTGTTACCTAGCCCAAGGTAACCCAGCTGGCTTCATAGAGGAGTGCAGAATCAAACCCAGTGACTACAATAGCACTTTAACCACAAGCCAAACTGGCTGTAACCATCAGGCCAAACGAGTTGATACTCTAATCTGAAATTGAGATAAATTGTCAATACATGTCCATCTTAATCTATGATTACCATTTATTCTTCTATCAAAGGATTTCTGATTATTCTGCCTGCCAACTTATTATTTGCTATTGTTAAATTTTATAACAATAACTATTAAGTAGGGATGTGCATGAATATTCAGCACATTCAAAATTTGTGTGGATTTGTATGAATTTCAACATTCATGGGTGAATCAAAATGGGGCCTACATTCATAGACCCCCATTTGCCCATGAATCAGATGAATCTGGCCTTCGTTGAAGCTTAGATGGAGGCCAGATCTGGCCACCTACCACATCATGTTGTCCTCCAGCCTCTCATCCCCCCTGCCTACACCTCCTTGCCACAAATGTGAAAGTGGCTGTGGTGGCAGTAACAGTGGCAGGTGAGTGGGGGGTGAGGTGGGAGGGACTAGGAGGGATGGGGGGTGTCCCTTCGTGTGCTAACATTCATGAATGGGGGAATTTGGCTTTGTGCACACCCCTGCTATTAAGATACAGCCTGTAAGAGAAAGGATATTGCATGTTCTTGTTTGAATACAGGGACATCATTGTTCCATTGCTAAAATAAGCTAGGATTGTAATATGACCAATTATGTTTTATGAAATACTTGACTTGTCTGGAAGAAGAAAAACTGTGTAAATACAGATCTCTTTGGCCAATCTGCCTGAGGCCCATTGCAGTGTTGTCTCTGTTTTCCTAACAAAAGAACAGATTTTAAATGATAGCTATGTAAATTCTTACAGCTGAGGGGACATGACATTTTAGGCTGTAAATCTCTTTTAGATCTGGTGCCAAACCATCTGATTGCAAGTCCAGCAATTGATAGTTGAATTGTGTTGGACTAATCTGGTATTACCTTGGGAAATCATCTATTTACATCCTGTCTTTTTTTAGGGGGTGGTAGTCTCAAGGTAGTGTTCTTGCTCCCCATTTTATCTTCACTACAGTGCTTTGAGGTAGAGTGGACGTGGAGGTGGTCATCCAAGGTCATCAAAAGGGCTTTACAACTGGGTAGGGATTAAAAATATGCTCTCTTAAGTCCTAGCCCAATCTTTTAGCTGCCACATGACAAGTAGCTTTGTGCGCAAGACAGTATCCCTTTTTTGTCTCTGTCTTTTCCATCCTGTTCTTGCCACTCCATTCCACATTCCATGCACCATGAAATTATGATGAAGGCTATGCATGCTTCTTAGCACCCAGTCCTATTTTAGATCCAGCTATTACTGTGATGATATAATTGCTGTGTTCTGCAGGGCCTAGATTAGAAGTCTATTTCAAGATTGAAAGAACAGATGCACTCTACCCATCATTTCACAGTGTTACCTTTACTGCCCTTAAGTAGGGCCTCACACACCATAAGTGCTGGGATTTTTCAGACTAGGCCTTCCCTCCTTCCTTCCTTTCCATTAACTCCATAGATAGGAATTATTTCTAAGTTACTTACTCCCTGTTTTGTAAAGATGGCTACAATAATCTAATTTATTTTCTTGCTAGCACTGATTTCTTGCTTGCTTTCTTCCTCTGTGTGCAAGTAAACAGAAATCCAACTAATTCTCTGCAGGAGAGAAGATACAGTCTCCATTTGGCCACAGTTAATTACAGTTTAGGATCTGTGGCCTACAGGGATATGTCGGAGGCTGATCTGCAGCTGTTGATTTTACATGCAATAACTGTACTTGTAGCACAACATTGTTACAAAGCCTAGAGCCATAAAAGAGGTAGGAAGTGGGAAAAGTATCAGAAACTGGGGCAATGGATATGTAGGCTTGGGTGAACTTTCTCAATAGTGACACTTGGTTGTTTGAGAAAAGAGAATAAAATAAAGTTCAGTACTCAGTGCTTTGGAAAGTATGGAATTAGACAGCAAACCTGGGGAATTGAATAGATCCTTGCCCAGCTATAGATTTGTCCTTGGGTGGGTGAGTTATTTAAGGGGTTACCTTCTGGCTATGCTAATACATATATATAGGACACTCCTCCCGCAATATGGAATATGATAAGAGATTAACAAATGCAAAGTAAATACTTTGAAAGCTCAGTAAGATCTATCTCTCTGGCCAAAGAAAACCATCAAGGCTGCTTCCCTCTAGTCCAAGACGCTGGGGACAATGAGTTTAATGACCCTTCAAAAGCTAGAACTAGCACAGAATGCTGCACCTAGATTACTGACTGGAGATGCATCACCTTGGTCCCTAAGGATCTACCTGGTTATTACTTTGCTTTTGAACTTAATTTATAATGAAGATGGTGATGATTTAAAATATTTTATACCACTTCATATAAAAATCTTGAAGTGGTTTAAAATAATATTTTAAGACAGCAGAGTATAGGAGCATTCTTATAGCACCATCATGTTTAACATTCAAAGCCCTAAATGAATTAGGCCTCATATATCTGAAAGATGGCCTCCTTAGAACAGTCCGGTCAGATAAGACCTTTGGGGGAAAAAATCAGTTAAGAGGGGATCCCTAGAAGTGATAACTAATGGAAGGGCCTTCTCTGTGGTTACCCCTGAGCTATGGAACAGCCAACTCAGAGCACCTTTCAGCACCTTAGTGAAACCATGTTTGATCTTTCTTTTGATCTTTCTTCCTTTCTCTTGGTTTAGTGAGAGGAGGAGTGAGGTGGGGCAGAGAACAAGCAAGAGGGTGGCTATGAGGAAAAGTGTGAAAAAGAGCCAAATTTGAAAATCAAGCAGGAAAATGCCCCCCCCCCAAAAAAGCCAACTGAATTTCTGCAGCCAATTTTTAAACAATGTGGACTAAAACTTCTGGGACTCCTCTAGGATTAGGAGCCCTAAAGTTTAAGCTTTATTAGTCTTGCAGTAACTCTGGTCCCATCCTAGAACTGCTTAAAAGAAGAGTGTGCACGTATGGGCAATCTACACATGTTTTTTGACAGGAAATGTAAATGGATTTCTCTCTACAAAAGTGGATGCTGCTGAAACAATTGCCAGTGTGGCAAGCACAGTTCACTCTAGATTTGATTTTTGCCTATGACATGCTTCTGCCATCATGTGGGAAGTTTCTTAGTTGTTTCCCTGTGGCTTGCTTCCCACCAAATCTCTGAAATATATATACACTGTAATATAAAAAAATAAAAATCTCTATGAAGAAGCTACAAATTCTATATGATAAAAGTGAGTGATGAAAGCATTTCTTCAAAAAGACTCTGAAATTGCCTAACCTCTGTTGGCTTTTACCCAGTTTTGTGTCTAGAGGAAAGGAAGTACTTTCATTGCTTGAGTCCTTTAAGAATAGGCTAGGGAGCAATTTGATAGGCTAAATTGAAATGGAATCAGTCCACCAGACATAACAATTGACTGGATAAACTTTTGAAGACACTTGGATCCATTTATCCAAGGTATTCATCAGCATGAAGGTACATTGGCTTTTGACAAGGATTCTTGCTTCTAGTAGAGGGCTACATTTGATGTCTGCCAAAAAGTGCGCTCTTACCTTTCAAAATGCTTGTGTTAGTCTCTTAAACGTTTTGTGGCATTAGGTGAGCTAAGCACAGAGAACTTAAGATTCAGCAGTCTGGCAAGCTGAGCAATGAGAATGAACAGTATATGTGACAGATTATATATAAATTAGAGATGTAAAACTCTCAGATTCTGCAAACAGATTGTAAACATCATAATCACCACTAAGCTTCAAAAAAGGTGTCAAGGATAGAAGGAGCTCTTAATTTTGCATTTGAAAAGAACTAGCATTCACGATGAACTTGAACAGATAAGAAAACTTGCTGAATCCTTTGCTAAGGATTTGCTGTCTCTCAAAGGAAATGGTGGCCACTGAGCAAACCTTATTAGATATCTCCTTCTTTGTTCTATCTACAAAAGGAGCTCAGATGTATCTGAAGCACTGGTTTTTGCTTGGAAGAGTTTCGTCTTGCTCTTCCAAGAAAAGTATAAAATTTAGTGTTGGCACTGATGTGTGGAATTAACATACATGCAGGAATATATTAAGTGCATGATAATAAAATGTTGAGCTTTGGGGGATGGGTATAATTAGAATAACCAAAGTGTTCTGCTAGCTATAAGGCTATAAGGCTGTTAGGAGCTACAGTTGGTTTACATGAATGCATATCTTTTGCCATCTGTTTTATTGCTGTAAATACTTTGTTATCAACTTCATCACAAAGCTAGCTCATGTGCAGGTTTCCATTTTGGAGTGCTTTCTTCCTGGAAAATAGTCCACACAGATTCCATATTCAGATTGTACTAAGAAATAAGGTGGTGAAGTTGTCCTTTCTATAACATGATTTTGCTTTTTACACCACTGGTAAAAAGTGACTGCATCTTGGAAACTTGTAACTCTATGGTTTGCCCTCTGCGCCACACTAGTTCACTGAGTCTCCAGTCTGTAGCGCTATTGACTTATCAATATTCTTGCCCCTTCTTCAGTGCTATTGGGTTATATTTGTGAACTGGGTCTCATCTCTGCACCAAAGGGAAGCTTTAAGAAGTTTGTGTCTAATTCTTACTGCACTGAGGGCTAACAGCAATTCTGCCTTGGTCACCTCCAGGTGAGGTACCACAGAATAGCTGAGGTCTCACTAACAAGCTGTTTTGGTGCCCATCTCAAACAGACACATAGCACTGCAGAGTAATCCACATCTTTTCAAAGGACAAACTGGCTCTGATTCATTCAAGGTTGGGGAATAGAGGCATTCAAGAAAAGGAGGATTGAGAAAATGCCTGCTTAAGTAATTTTAGGAGCTGATTGGCTTTTATAATATGGCTGAGCTTAATTTTCAAGTTTGAACATGAAAACAATCAGGTTGTATTTGCACTGCAATTATTTTTGCCTTATATAATTACTGGTGCCCAAGATAAAAATCTCAAGCTTGCTTATTGAAACTGGGAATTGTAATCACAGAGAGAAAAAAGAGCACTGTGTACATCATTAAAGCAGTCCATTCATTACTTCTCCTCTCAACTTGAAGAAAATCACAATGCTAATGCTTCTAGATAACTGCATGACCTTCTCGGTTTCTATATAAAAGCTAAATGGAATGCCATAAAAGCTTCAAAGGGCCCAAATCTTGGTCATCAAAAGAGAGAGAAGGGCACTATTTGCCCATGAAGATGGTCAGAGAGAAGCAGTGTTTACCTTGTGCATTTAATATGAGGTAGTACCAGAATTTAAAATTGAAAATACACCATGGGTGCCTCCAGACAGGAATGAAAGCAGCAGAGACTTTGGGTGTGTCCATACTGGGGGATACTGCACATTCTGATGTGCAGTCAGTGCATGAGTGTCACACCTGACACCAGATACTTCATGCTGCTGTTACTCCACAGTATCAGGAAATTTCAGAGTTTCACACTGGACGGCGAGATACAGCCAACAAGAGCTGAGCCTGCAGCTCAGCTCCTGTTGGCTGCCCAACCACACATGACGTGTGCCTCACTGTGCACACCCTGGAAGTCTCACAGCTGCTGAGGAGGAAGCTGCAGACAATGCGTCATGACTTCGCAGCCAGGTAATCTGCGAATTTACTAATGACTGTGGATTTTTATTCGCTAGTCTGGAAGGGACCTTTGCTTCTTTCATCCCCCGCAGTAGCAGTGGAGCATCCTACCCACCCACCCACCCCACACACATGCATTAAAAGGGCTTCCTGTCTGATGGACGGGAAACCGCTCCACAGCAATGCTGAAGCTGTTGTGCAGCTTTGATGGTGTCTAGAGGCAAATTATGAGGCTAAGGTCCCACCCAGACAGGACAAATAGACAGTCATTATGGTGGGGTTGCTTCACATATCATAGATAACCTCACTACAGCCCCACTTTCTCAGTCCTAAAAGTGCTTTTAACTGTTTCTAGAAAACCCAGCTCTATGTTGCTTCCTCATAAGCAAGCAGAGTAATTGAAAAAGAGATGTTTCTACAAGAAAATGTTGATTCATAACAATCCAAAATACATTCCCATGGCTTTTTTCCCCAAAGCTAAATCCATAAGCAAGACCAGAAAAAGCAAAACAGAAGATAATAATAAACTTAAAGAGGCAATCCTGGAGGGGATGTGCAAGCTTGATTGTTACCATTTGCTAGCCAGTAAGTATCATATTATGGTTAGTCATATCTCCACATGCCTCCTTAGTGTGAGATATTATTGCTTTACCTCCTTTTCTTGTTTTCTTATTGCTTAGATATTACCATCCTGGATTGTTCAGTTATTGGACTTGGTAACGTTGTGACATGGTGGCAGCCATCCACACTTTAAATGCTGGAAAAAGCAGCACATGAAATGCAAATGGCCAGGGCAGGGCAGATTGCTTGGATGTTGCCATGGTATCTGGACACTGCATGCAGCTGCATAACCATGGTCACGCTACCTTGCCCACTCACCATGGCACAGCTAGAAGAGGATGTGGATGCTGTTGTCTGGGAGACAGCTAACCTTTCCCCATCAAGCCTAAAGGAAGAAATGGTCTGGATGAGAACAAGCTTTAGCAGATGAACCTGAAGCATAGCTGCAGCTTGTACAAACAGAAGAGAGATCAGAGTTGCAAAGATACTTCTCTTATAGAAATGTTCCAAGGAATATTTCAGCCCATTCCTTGTCATCCTTCTTTATTTACTCTCCAACTAGTGATTGCTCTGTTTTAATCACCAGCAATAGGTCCTTTTAGTCACAGAGGTCACTCGGATCTCCCAGTAATTAATCTAAATACACCTCTCCCTCCCAGTTGAGGGCAGCCATCTAAAATGGACTGTTTCAACATTTCCCAAGCCTGGGGCTTCCTGTATACAGAGCCTCCATAATGTCAGGATTCATTCTCAGTTTACTAACTTTCATTCAGCTCAGCACCAAATCCGGGTACTAGTTCAGGACATTCACAGTCCCTCCTGATTAAGATGCTGTATGTATCCAACATACTAATGACATTTCAACCCAGAAATGACAACTATTTTAAACCTTCTTCAGTCCGTCTTCTGATCACAACACTCACTCCTTTTCATTCCTATCCCTTTTATTTGCAGACTTTCCACCCCGCATTTGGACTTTCCAGAGTTTTGATTTTCACAGGTTGCTATGTGCTAAACCATTTTCATTATTTGGATGTGAATGGGAAAGAGGACAATACTTATAATGGGTGGGAACTGCCTTCCCTTTTGCCCAATGATTATTAAGGACAGTACCCTGATTATATGCCCCTGTTGCCTCTGTTGATTGATACAACTTTATCCTATCAGAGTGTGGGGGTGTTAATGCAGTCAAGAGGGGTGGAGAACTAAAGAGTCATGTACAGGAGTCTCAGGCTGATAATATAAAGGTGTGAGCATAGCAACCCAAACTGAAGACAAGCTTAGGAAGGAGTAACAGATATTGAGTGTGATCGGGGTTAGTGCATCTTCACTCCAGTTTCTTAATAAGACAGACTATTTCAGCGAGCTGTGACCATGGCCATAGAGATGCTATTGCTGTTAGGGGTACCACCAAATTATAATTAAGTCTTGGTTGACTGCCTGGGCACCTCCATGGTCATGTGTATGCAGTTTTCTTGGAAGAGATACAGTAGTGGTTTGCCAGTGCCTCCTTCCAGGATGAGGCTGGGGATCAAACCAGCAACCCTCTGCTCTATTACTGAGCTACAGCCACTCCCTTCTAAATAGTACTGGTAGTTGTCAGGGACACAGGGGAACAATTGTCCAACACTCCTGTTTGAGAATTACACGTCTCAAGAATTTTGAAGTGCAGGACTGACTGGGTGGGTGACCGCTGGCTAAAGAGAGGGAGGGAGGCTATACTTACCCCCCCCCAAAAAAAAGAAAAAAATCCAGAAGAGGGAGAATTAAGTGCAATTGTATTTCATGATATATACTGTATTTGTAATAGCTAATTTAGAATTCATTTACAAAATGTAAATACTGCTAAAGTTTCCTCAAAGTCAGTAAATCTGTTTTCAAATGGAACTTGATTTGGTTAGTTTGGCCTACAGAAACATCTTTAAACAGAGACCTGTTTTTTTGGAAAAGAGGATTTATAGACACCGCAATGCTGAGTAAGAGCTAGTGTAAGGACAGAAGTGAATTCTGTTACTAATCTGAATTCATCGAATAAAATAACCCGGATCTATACCATGTGCCAGTCATTTTCTCAAAACTCGTTCGTTTGTTCGTTCGTTCATTATTTCAGTTGCATTATTTGACTACTGTGTCCCAGGAATGATGTTGATAGAGAGGTTTGCAGTCTACCCCAAGAAGGAATCCCAAGAGTTTATTTTCTCATGGTGGTGGTAACTTAAGATGAAGCATATGACTGGATAACATACAGAATCAGCATTCTTTCTTGCAGAATACATCTGTGCTCCCAGATCTGAATTTTCCTTAGTCCATGTTTATTCAATCAACATATTATTCATTCAATATTATTTCTGTAATTTTGTGTTACTTGCCAAAATGCATGCAATATTGTTACTTAGGCATTTAATGAAGCTTGTAGTTTTGCTACAAACTAGAGAAGATGTTTGTGACATGACCTAAGCAGTGTTTTAACATTATGTAAATGTTTTACACAGCTTATTACATTATGAAATTTGACATTCAACATAGAGAGAACTAGTGCATTTGATTGAATTGTGTAGGAGATAAAGCGGATTGAATCAGGACATGGGAAAGGGTAGACAAAAGGCTAACTGAACAGAAAATTGGGGGATTCCTTGCAAATATATAATTTTGTTTTCAACATGCTACTCAATTTGCGGGGGGGGGGCGGTTCCATTTTTCCCCATGCACTCAACCTTGGCAGCCACCATACTCAACTCTTCTCAAGTGATGACCCACTGGATTTAATGTGACTTCATTCCAAAGAATAATATGTAGGATTCTTACCCAATTCCTCTGAAGAAGAAACATGTTGGTTTAACTAAAACATTATTTCTTCTCCTGTTATAGTGTACACCAATTTATTTCATTTGTTGCACACAAATTGCCTTCCAAATCCCACTCCAGTTCCTACTGGAAGCATATCAGTTTTTGCAGAATCTAAATTGGTTCCATGCTGTTCAAATCTCTCTAAGAAACTTAATTCCTCAGGTTGCAATAGTAACAAAGAACAGGAAAATAGGTCCCCCTTCAAGTCCAGTCATTCCACACCTGGAAGAGGGTGTGGATGCAGCAGTCAGGAGTGACCTAGTTGTCCCTGGTAAATATGTAGACTGCTTTTTACAGATCCATGATTGGATGGCTTCGGGTGAGCCTTCAGCAACTTCTGGAAAGTTGTGGTTCTCTGATTCAGAGAGTCCTGTCTAGTAAGTGGACCATCCTTCAATAAGGGGTAAGCGTGAACAGGTCCAAAGTCTATTTTCAGAGCATTACTACATGAGAGTGTACATCCCTGCCATGTAATGTGAATAGGATGCTGGAGAAGAAAGGATTGTACTTTGATATTTTGGGAAACATATGTGAGGAAGACGCATATCATGTGCTGAACAGGAACGAGTCTTTCTCCCAAGATGAAGACAGCTCAGATTCAGATGCTGGCCAACACCCAGTTCAGAGTGTTCTCAGGCAAGAACGAGAACACCTGAGATGTTAAGCATGATTACAGATCAAGCACCTGTGACAGAGAGGGTGTGCCTCTCCCAGCCCTACTTAAGTCCCTACAACAACTGTTGCAGACAACAGCTCTTTATCCTTGCAACCTCAGTTCATGTGTATTCTCTGTGTTCCTGACCCTCTGACTATTTGATGACTACAAAGATCCTCTGACAAACTGAACTTGGCATTTCTGGCTATGCTTTGACTCGAACTTGAACTGGCTGCTGCTACCATTAGCCCGGTGAGCACTTATGTGTGTGTGCTTGCAGAATGCTGCCCACTTTGGACATGACAGGGATAGAAATACAAATAATAAATAAAATGAATAAATAAATATGTATGTACTATTAGTAAGCCTTTTCACACTTGGTGCAAAGGCAAAGATGAGGGGGAACCTCTACACAGGCCATCCACATTGCACAGAACCATGTGTTAGCCAGACTAAGGATGTGCATGGATATTCATGCTATTCAAATTTCACACAAACTCATACAAATTTTGACATTCATAGGTGTATCAAAAGGAGCCTACATTTCTAGGTCCCCATCCACCCATGAATTGAATGGATCCAGTCTTCATCAAACCTTTGTAGATGCTTTGATTAAAGCCAGATTTCCCCACTCCTCTCCATTTGCATGCTCCTTCTAGGCCCAAGTAGGCCTTCTGGAGGTATGCACACATCTTCCTTGTCTGGGAATCATGGTGATTCCCAAAGGCGGGAGGTGCACAAACACAACCTCCTGAAGGCCTACTTGGGCTTACGAGGATTGTGTGACAACAGCGGCAGCAGCAAGTGAGGGGGGGATGAAGTGAAATGTGAAGGGAGGGTTGGGGGGTTCCCTTCATGTGCAAACATTTGACAGATGTTCACATGCAAAGCTGAAATCCCCAACATTTGCAGGGGAGATTCATACAAAACCCAATGTTCACTCATTCATTTTTATCAAATGTAATGGAGGGAATTGATTTTGTTCACATCCCTAAACCAGATGCAGCTTCACATGTGCAGGAGTTCCCCTGTATGTGCAGCAGTTAAAATTGCTCTACATCTATCCCACCTGTCTCCTGGGGTGACTCCATTCACACCTCTTCATGCTAGAGGAGGTTCAAATTGAGCCTGGGAAGAAGCAGTGAAGGCACAGTTAGCACCTTGTTGCCCCCATCACCGCAGCAATAGCCCCATTCAGGCACATTCGCAACATTGCCAAGGCTCCATGGTCACCTCCATTCACACCTTACCAGTGCTAAGGGACGGATCTGGCATCCCAAAGTGCAGATATTGGATCTAATCCCCCATCTTCATTTCCCCAGGAGGCTTTTCCAGGCAAGTGAAGTATAAAAAACCCCACTGAGTCTTTGTTTGTACATAAATATATAGTTATTTTATTTTATTTTATTTGGTTACAAGAATTTGAGGCCTTCGTGACTCTTTCTTTAATCAGTGAGGTGTGTGGAGCAGAATGCTTATCAAAGAATGTCACTAGGTTGCCTTAGACAAATTTAATTTTGCTTAAGGAACAAGTAGAAATCATATTTAAGCAATTGATGCAAAGCCCTATGGAAGGTAAGTTCTTTTATGTTCATTTTTTTCTAAATATACCAGGCATATTACCATTCCATATCAGCAGTAGGAAATAAGGCTCTTTGTGTAAGGCCTTTGACATGAAAATATGGCATATCCACACCCAACTGTGCAATAAGGTAGAAATATTGGAAGGAGAAGTGATAATGGGAAGCTGAATGATGCATCCAACACACATGGGAATAATCGGAATTCTACAGTGATCTCTTTGAAGACTCCATCTTCAGGTGATGGACAAGTTTGGTAGTCTAATTTCATTTATTGATTTGCATTTTTATCCCACCCTATACCCAAAGTCCTCAGGCTGGGTTACATAATTAAAAAATAAATATAATTAGCCTTCTTTGGCAGGTGAGACTTCCAGTGATGTGCAGACCTGATTATTTGTAGACTTGCCACTTTTGTTACGCAGTAAAGTGAATCCAGGAGAGCTAAAATGTCTAACAAATAATGCAAAGGCAGGACCCAGCACATATTTTAAGTGGATCAGGGTCCTTCACTGACTGTGTCTTAGCACTGATCATTTTTTCTTCATCTATTATTCTTTCTTTTATTAATAATAATCAAATCAAAATTTCTTCTTTTCAGGACCCTCCCCCAACCTTCTTTAGTCTCCCTATCAAATGTGTTTCTTCCAACGAAGAAATGAAAACCACAAAGCCTTTTCACATGTAACTGTTTTCCTCCTCTTTGATGTTAGTTGATGCTAATGGATTTTGCATTAGTGCTACCCAGTACCAAAAGTCTTGCCTTTGTCACTGGCAAGTCAAAAGTGCTGAGTGGAATTTGTGTTGTGGGAAAATGTCACCACAATTCTCTGTGATATGGCTTCTTAGAAAATTTCTACAGTGCAAAGCTCAATGTTTGCACATGATCTGCAAGGATGTTGCGATGGATAATGAAGAGGGAAATGATTTAGCCTTAATGGACATTGTCTGCAAAGCAGCTGCCTCTGTTTCAGTTTGCTCATACTGTATTTTAGATGTGCATTTTACTCAGTGCCCTTCCGCAATATATTATTGCAATATATTATTAGCAATTTAAAAGTGTTGATGCATTTTTGCTTCTGGGGGAAATAACAAGGAGGAGAAAATGTCAAGACAGGTGCCATTGCAATTTTCCTTTAGACAAAAATGGTGGAGAATAAGTATTTTTAAAATATTTGTATTAATGATTGTAATAAGTTATAGACTAAATAATTTTGCCTAAACCGTAGGCTCATATGACATTGATAATAGTTTATTGGGCCCAAAAATATACTTATTTGGAAGGGGATGGTCACAAGGGATTGGAAGCAGAAGCCAAAATGAGCTGTGGAAAATAATGGAAGGGAAATGATGAGTAATTGATGGAAGAACAGCATGATTAAGAAAATTAGAAAGGCAGAGATGAGGGTAAAAGTGAAATACTAGTAATTTCTTGTATTATGAAAGGGAAAGAAAAACAAAAATATTTCCTGAGATTGACTAGTGAGTATGAAGTTAATAGGACCAATTCAGTAGGCAAGAAACGGACTGTTATGTTATAGATGCTCTCAAGCAAGCTTCCCCTGCTTTTGAAAAAGCACAGGACTCTATATGCTCAGATGAAGAGAAGAGAAGAGTTGGCTTTTCTACCCATTTAAGGGGACTCAAAGTGGATGATAAAGCTTTCCATTGGTCTTCCCACAACAGACATCCTGTGAGATAAGTGGGGCTGTGAGAGCTCAGAAGAGAGCTGTGTCCAGCCCAAGGTCACCCAGCCGGCTTCATGGGGGAGGGCAGAATCAAACCCAGTATTCCCAGATAAGAGTCTGGCTCCCTAACCACTAGACCAAACTGTCTCACCTGTCATGAAGTTCGCTTCATGATAGTCCCCTCCTGATAGAGTAAATGATATTTTCCACTCACTGCACTAATGTGGATGTATCTGAAGCAAGGAAGAAGATTAAACCAAAATCCTTTCTAACCCAAACAGATATCTGTTGGTCCAATAGATATGGATTTTATCTTCTAGCAACATCTGGAAAACCAAAGTTTGATCATCTCTGCCTTCATGACAGCACTGGATAAAGGGGACACCAATACTGAGTCATTACCAGTTATGTATCAGCAGAGACTGCCCCACTACCAAGTGGGAAGGAATCGCATAAGGGAGAGAACCCTACATTTAATTCAAAACACAAGAGTTGGGAGGCTGTGATGTTCCTCAGGGCAACAGCAGTGGAATATACCCAGGAAACAAGCATTGCCATTACTAATTAAGACTGCTTGGGGTGGTGAGGAATAAAGGCATATAGTTGCTGGACCTGTTGGAAGGGCTCTGGATATTAGTTAGCTTTTATGGTGTTCATGTTTGATTTAGGCTCTGTTTGTACTTACCTTGAAGGAGCAGCTCCAGCCATTCCTAGCTCAATGCATCTGCATGCCCTATGGCCACTGTCATCCCAAATTGTCCGGGAGCATTCCAGAGCTGCCTTGATCCTCTGAAGCTCTGAAGAAATAAAAATTTCTCCACAACTTGATTAGGAGCAGCTAGTATGCTCCTGGTCAGCAGCATTTGCACCTGCTTCCAGATGTAAAGCTGCAAGGAGGCGAGAAAGTGGGGGTGCAGCTGCACAATTACATCATGTCACAGTCACCATGGCAACATCCAGGTGCATGGCAGAAGTTGTGAAGGCCATTGCTGTGGCAATTCAGACTGTCCAGGATGGACCATCCCCATTACAAGCACTGGTGGTCCAGTTGGGGACTGCATCACTGCTCATGGTGTGAACACATCTACAGTGTGAACTTTACAATTCCAGGCCCATATTTTCTGTGCATGTCTTTAATCACAATCATGGTCTCAGATGACAATATTCCCAAATGAAGAGGTCATACCTTTCTTATTGTTCAGTAATGAAACTGTGGGTGTGGCTGTAGCTCAATAGTAGAGCAAACTACCTGGAAAGCAGGAGTTGTTGGTTTGATCCCCAGCCACTCCCCAGAAGTAGGCCATTGCAAACCACTTCTGTATCTCTGTCAAGAAAACTGCCTACAGGTATTTACAGAGGTGTCCATGCAGTCATCTAAGAATCAGCCATCACTCAGTGGTACCAAACAATAACAACAGATCGAACTCTGTTCATTTCTCAGTGCAAAGCTAGAACAAGGCACAGAGTTCCAGCTGTACTCGTCTTCCCCGTGGCATTGCCTTTGTGCTCATAAGTTTCTGGATTTGCCTTGCATATGTGTAGGAATGAATATATGGCTGTAAGATGCCATGTGCTGGACTATATTGCTTAATGAAATTCCATGTAAATTCATGGCATTGCTGCCTTCTGCCCCAGAAGAGCAAGTAGGATGCTGAGAAGCTTCATGTGTGTGAAATGTATAATAGCCCACTTTGTGCCTGGGTACCTGGTGGCACAAGGAACTTTACTGAAAAGAATGCAATGCTGGGTGGCCTATGCCTGCCACCTGCCCTAAGCCTTCTTGCAGACACAAGGGGTCATCCAATTCTGTTAAAACCTGTGTCAGCCAATTAAATCCAACTATTCCTCTAACTTAGGTCTGCACAGTAGACAGACTGCCAACCTAGATGCAGCCTTTCAATCACATTTAGGGATCCACTGTGTACCTGCTTATCAAAGATGGTGTCCCCCTTTCTTTGAAAACTCCAAGTGACTGTCGTGTAATTTTCCATAATATTAAGAAAACAGTAAAAGAATCCAGCTGATAAAAATAATTTTTAATGTGAGGTGTTGATGACTGAGCTGAGAAGTGCCAGTTCAGCCTGCTTTCCAATTGGTTTCTGTGCTCTTCAGCATGCTTGAGAATACAGGAGTGTCAATGCTACATGGTCATTCTTAATACCTGTGGCTTTTTCCAGGGGATCATGATATCCTTTAAGCTGCAAACTGATGCTTAGTCCCGGTGACACATCCACCTTTGTTATATCTCTGCTGCTTCAGCAAGCACGTTGACAATTTCTTTGCTCACCTGCTGCTCCTGCCATCAGGGGGGAGAGAGAAAGAAGGCTGAGCAAGTCGACACAAGGGAAAGGAAGTGAAGCTGGAAATTAAATTTTTGAGCATTAGGAGTGCAAGTAGAAGGACAGAGCAAATGAATTTTTCTGCGGGAGCTGTATTTCATAGTACACAGCTTACTCTAATATGAGGAGCAGCCAAATCGCCCCTTTCTGTCCTCTCTGCTTTAAAACCCACTGCTGGTTTGACTGTGTCTGAGGCTGGTTTGACATAAAATGTCCTTAGCTGCCTACGCCTGCATTTTAGCTCTTTGTCAAAATAACCTTGTGTCTCACAAGCATCATCAACCGGATGAATAACTAACCAGTGGTATGAACGCTGAGCACTGCAGATATAAGAGGTTATTGCAGAGAGCAGGCATGAAAACTAGTTTATGGAGGAGGCTGCAAGACATCTACCATCTATCATCTATAGAGTGGCTCTAGGTGGCTATGTTTGTACTGTGGTGTATCCCTCTAAATTTCTTATCTCTGTGTGTCATCTGAATCAGAAGAGGTGGTTGAATTGCTTCATAGGTAATGGGCTGGATGGGGGCCAATAAATTGAAGCCGAATCCAGGCAAAACAGAGGTGCTGTGTGTCACAGGGTCTCGGGTCTGGGTAGTTGGGAGACACCCTGTCCTCAGTGGAGTTGTAATGCCCTGGAAAGGACAGGTGTGAAATTTGAGGGTACTCTTGGCCTCTGCACTGACACTTGAAGCTCAGGGGGAGGCTGTGGGCAAGAGTGCCTATTCCCAACTATGGCTCAGGTGCCAGTTGAAAACTTTTCTGGACAGAGATGACTTGGCCATAGTTATCCATGCTTTGGTAACCTCCAGACTACACTATTGTAATGCGCTCTACATGGGGCTGCCCTTGAATGGGGTCTGAAACTGTAGCTAGTGCAGAATGCAGCTGCTAGATAGCTGACTGGGACAGATGGCCAGATGTTCATCATACTAATCTTGAAAGATTTACACTGGCTGCCAATGTGCTACCAGGCCCAATTCAAGGTGTTAATTCTAACTTATAAGGCTCTAAATTACTTGGGTCCCAAGTATCTAAAGGAAGGCCTGCTATCCAGATGTAGCCACAATCTTAAGGTTAAGGCAACTACCAGTGACTAGGATTTGCAATTCTGTATGTCCAAATGTACATTTGTTTATTAATATACAGTCCTTTTCGTATCAGACTAACCTATCTTTTCAGTGTCCTCAATGAATACATAGAGCCATTTTTGGGTATTGATGCCCCCTTGCCCATCATGTATGCAGGTGTGGATTCCCTAGCTATGATCTCAGTGGGTGGAGTGCTGCCCCCCAGCAGGATTGCAGCTGAGGAAACATGGCTGTAGACTTGACAGCTGGGACAGCAGCAATGTATGCACTTCATGCATTAAGAATAGCACTATTCTTAATGGGCAGGAAGAGGAAAACTACACTTCCCTTTGTGTAAACCCGTGGTTGATTCCCAACTGAGAATTGCTGTTATGTGTGCATAATGCAAAACTTAAGCCACAGACACAAAACAACATTTGCAAAAGGAACAGCCTGTAATGGTGCCTCTTCCTTCAGAAAAAAAAAAGCTCTGTAATTCTTTTTCTGAAGTATAAATATACCATTATCTCCCTAGCAGAGACACCATAAGAAAGGCTGGGTGGAGCAAATTCCTGCAACATTCTTGCAAGCCAGTGATAAAGAGCCTGATGTATTACTCCTCTTTGAAATATAAATTTTGTATTTGGAACCTTCCTTAATTTAGCTTTTTCTTCTCAGAGTGTTTCTTTGAGTCATATGCTGCCAATCTGTGCCTGTTTCATCCATCTCCATTCCCAGATCACTTAGTGAAATTATGATTTACTCTTTCTTTTCCCATTTATTACAGTTCCTTCTTTTTGGGGCTTGGTGAATTCAGCCTGGAATCTTTGTTCAGTTGGGAAAAGGCAGTCACCTGTCAACATAGAAACCAGCCATATGATCTTTGACCCCTTCCTGACTCCTCTTCGCATAAACACAGGAGGCAGAAAGGTAAGATTTTAAGCATAACTTTGGTTGTCAAGCTTCACCACGACTGGATCATCCTACTGAATCTTCTGTACATGCCTAATCATGCCTTTAGCACCAGAATCTCAAGAGAACAATCTTGTAGGCAACACACAAGTTATTATTCCCTTAAGCAAATCCACATGGAAATGAATAACTTTTAAATCTCACTTTGTGTCTTGAATGCTAATTTAGAAGCAAATGTCCATCCTTAATGTTTGGAGATGCCTGAGGGGGACCACATTTAATTCTAAGCTATTAAGATTGTTTAAACTTTGTGCCCTGTAGATTCCTTCCGCCCCCTAAAAACCGCCAAACAGTTGTTTTAAAGACATGTTGATGCTTAGCTTTTCCTTACAGTGTGAATTTCTTATGGAAAATTCAATTTCCCAATTTTTCTTCTCTGTCTTTTTCTGTCACTGTCTCCACCTTTCTCTCTCTCACTCACTCTGTTTAATTCATTAAAGACAGCTTTGAGCTCAGATGTCTTCAGCTCACCTAGTTTTTTGTGGTAGAGTCTGAAATATTGTAAATAAGACAGTTTTGACCATAGTGTAGATACAAAGATGACTTGTTTGCATTTTCTTGACTATAAGTTGTTCTCTTTTTCCTTGGCTGAGCAGTGCTACCAATTATGAAAAGAAAATGAATGTCTCAAATTGTCTAAGACAGGGATTGATGGTGTGAGGCTTTTCTTATATTTCTGTGTTGTAGCCCTCATATCTGACAGTTGGCCACAAGACCTGAGGCTGATGGGAGCTGCAGTTTCCAAGAATGTCTGGCAGGTAGCAGACTGAGTAGCCCAGTCATAGGTGGCATTTGCCTTCTCCACTCACACAGTATTTATTGTTATTTGTTTATATTGATTCTTTCTATGAAGAAAAGGGTCCAGAGTGCTGCCCTTGGCTATCAGGTGGTTAACTCTTTCCTCACTCTACTGTACAGATATTTTGATTAGTAGTGACATTTTCTTATTCCTTACTATTCCCAAAGTTAAGGCCCTTGAAGTTCAGGCAGTAGTATACAATAACTCCAAGTGAGTGTCAGTGTAACATTAACAAACTGACATCAAGAAATAAATTTCTTGAGTGTGGGCAACTTCTTCCAAAGAGCTGCCAAAAATGGCATAATTTAATTGGATCATCATCTGAAGTTACTTTTACCTCAGGTATTGCAACTGAAGTGATTTCAGTTTTATTTATTATTTTATTTATTTGTATTTTTATCCTGATCAAAGCTCTCAGTGAAAAATGTTTAAAATGAACCTACTAAAATCGATAATAAAAGTCAGCCCTCGGAGAGGTGCTGTGTTCCCAACATGCTTTGAATAGATTTCAGCTCTGTTACTGCTTCATGCTTAAATCAAGGAAGTTAACAAAGGGCATTTCAGAAGTCATGCTTGTGCTTTCAGTTCTTTGGGAAAAGGTCACTGGTTCTGCTTTTAAAAGCAAGTTAACTGTGTTTTCCACATCTCAGAAATAGTCCAGCCAAAGTGTTTCCCTCATCATGGCCTGAATGCTTTGAGTAAAACAAGCACTTATGCTTTGTGTGGTTATGAAGGGCTTCCTTTTCCAGCATGAACAAATACCTCCTTTTGGTTTTGTCAGGATGATGATGATGAGCCTTTTTGTTGCAGATCATGATAATCGTTATCTAGGATCTTAGCAAAAACTATGTACTCCCTAGATGTTACATTCAGTACTTCCAGCTTTAGAAAAAACCTAGACTGAGAACTATGTCCCACTTTACAGCAGTAGCTGCAAGACACACACAGAATTAGGCTGAAGATTATGTTTACAGTTTGTTTACTCACACATACACTTGTGCATTGTGCATTACGTCTCTCCCAGGAAAGGGCTGGGTCTGGTTAGAGGCTTCCCTTTCACCTGCCCAGGACATAGTGGACTGGAGTACATTCAGGGAGGTGAAAAAAAGGCTTCCAACAGCAACACATTCAGCTTCCCCGGTTCTGCCTTCCACATGCCAGCATGCAACCTGCCTCTGAGGGTGAAAACTACCTTCAGCGCTAACTCTTCTGCTAAGCATGATAGCTATGCTGAAGCCATGTTGTGTGATAGTAGCTGTCCTAGTGACCTACGGGTCACTATCATTCTGGGGCTATTAATTAATGTACAGAAAATGGGGAGACTTCTGGGTGTGTTCTGTTCACTTCACTGCTTAATGGCACCCACAGCTCAGTTGTCTTTTCTTTTTTGCCTCCGTGTAGAGGCATCAAAATTTATATGTCTCCGAACTGATCATATCAATTGCAAGGTGCTGTCTCAGTTTGATTTTTAATCAGGTTATTAAAGCATAGCTGAAATATCAGAGGGAGATGTTTTTCTTTATATTGACTGACAAAGAGCTCTTCAGGATCATCAGGAGAGTCTTTCCGGTTATTAGACATCCTTTCTGCTTTGTTCTTGTTGCAGGACAAATCCTGGAACAAGGGTCTGGCCTACACTTTGTCTGCATTAGGCAAAGCATGGACTGTGCTAAGATGCACAAAATGGTTCCCTAGAGATCTATAACCAGCAAAAGGCCAGTAAACTAGACTACAGAGGTATGCAGGCAGCATTCCCCCATGGTTTCGTATACCATTTGGAGGGGGGGGCTTTTCAGTGGTTCTCCAGGAAGCAGTGCCAGAAGTGGGTTTGTCCTGAAAATGGCCCGCCCAGAAAATCCATTAGTTCAGGAACAGTGCCTGTGTGTGGAGTAGAACAGGCCATCCAACTTTTAAGTGCAAACTGTGAAGTACTGTACATATAAAAATTGTTTCCACAGCCCTTAGGGGCTCTTCTGATGACTTTTTCTTAATGTCACTTCCATTTCTTATGAGTCATTGCAAAAAATAAATCACTCAATACACAGACACACAAACTATCTCAGGCGTTTATGTCATTCTGGGCATGGGGACCTACGTTGTTTATTTTTGATTGCCATGGGTCTGTACTCATCTCTTAATAAATTCTTTTGTTTGCTCCAGTGGCACTTATGTGCTGCAGGCTTCAAGGGAAAATAAAGTAGAATTATTTTTCTTTTCCTTGTTTGTGAAGAGCCTTGGAATGTGCTATATAAATTAATGAGATCCTGGATTTTCTATTAGAAGAGAAAATTTATCTGTAAAAGGGCTTCTTGTTTATTCTTTGTGTTTTTAAATGCATATAATCATAAGACAAAAGTAGCATTATTATGAAAGAATTGCAACATGTGGATTTTCTTCAATATTTGCATTCCTTCCGGGGAAATTCGTTTGCGTATAAACTCATTAAGTATCGCAGGCTGATATTTCAGATCTTGGAATCCAATTAGATGTGCTAGAGACATGCTGTCATGAGGATCAGGAGAGACTTTTTCTAATAAATGGAAGCCACAGAGTAAATAATAGAGAAATGAATTCATGGCATCAACAGGAAAGACTTGTGTGCTGATGGCAGAAGAAACTAACTCTCTTTCTCTGCTCTTTACTTTGTTATGCAATAAGACCTTTGTTCCCTTTTATGGTAATTTGTGGACACAGTTTGCTAAGACTAGAAATTACTGTTTGGGCTACAGAAAAGTGGCAAACTGCACAGCCAAATCAGCAAGGTGAGGCTATAGTCCTTATGGCTCACAAATTCTGCTGCAGCACCATGTTACACCTGTCTTTGTTTAATGCTCCCATTCAGGTAGAAAGTTGTGGTTCCCTGTTGCAAATTGCATACAGCCCTCAGGAAAAAAAAAATACACCTGAACCTCAAAGTCCCTGGCCAATGTTGGCAGCAGTAGCAGCAACAAAATGTTTTATAAAAGGGAAAAAATGGTACCACAAGCCTAACATCAGAAGCCCAGCCCAGTAGCTAACGGGGATGCAATAGTTTCTTCTTCGACCATTGCCTCTTTCATGTGATAAGCACAGAGGGGCAACAGAACAGTTTCCAGCATTCCTAATCTATTTCCACATTATTTTTGACATGTTTCTGAGTAATCCAAGAGTATCTACATTTATATTCCCATAACATGTAATATTCAACAAAAATGTTTGCTTGCTATTGGGCATACAGCATAACTTTATCCAGAGAAAGTAATAACACCATGTGATAACAGAGGGGAGGAAATCAGAAACCATAGATGACAGGAAGAAACCTGCAGCAGCAACAAGGAAGAGGACCATACCATGATGCTCCATAGAATCCATTTTTATACATTTTGGATTTGGTGGGGAGAGTCTCTGTCCAATCCAGGGGACGGGCTAAGGATCCCATTCAGTCTAATGTAAGTTCTTGATGGGAAATTTGGCAGGAAAGAGGTAAGGAAGAGAGCCAGTGAGCATGTGACTCTGTGTGTCTGAGGCAAAATAATTTGGTGCATTTCTGTGCCCCCATCAACATATCTTTGTTAAAAGCCACACCTGAAAGGCCATGGTTTCTCACCATCATGCTTTAAGGCCTGAGGTTCTATATCAACCTGTCTGTCAAGAAATCTTTGCAAACCACAGCTAATACCCAACACTGCCACAAAAGTGCTTCACACATAATACTTTCTCATCATCACACCCATAGTTTTGCATTGCTATTGCTATTTACACACACAACTTTGCATTTATCTAAACACATTCTGTTACGTTATTCTATTGCTATACACACAGAGAGCTTGCCTATATAAGTCTGTTCCTAGACACTCCACTCTAGGCATCTGGGGAAGCTGACTAATTAAAAAGGCTCATGGCACAACCACTTTTCTCTGTTAGTCTTTAAGGTACTAGTAGACTCTCCCTTTTACAGTACTGATCGAGCGTAAAATAGTTACGTCTTTGAAATTCCAGCACAGAAGATCTGTGTTATCTTTTTAAAATTCAACCACCTTATATGCTTTCAGTCAAGCAACAGGGGAACCTGTGGTCTTTTGGTTCACATATATAGCTGTCACACAAAAACTTGCCTCATCTGTGAGCATAGGGAAGGGACGCATGGGGCAAGAATGTTGCTTTTGTTTACTTTGTTCTGAGTAAACTGGCCACTGCAGCATAGAATTTACTTTTTGTATTCCGCTGCCCAGTCTACATCTATCTGGGAACCCAAATCCAGCTTCTCATTTGTGGACAAGAACATTGGAGTATATTTCAAGGAGTCCCAAGAAGCAATATGAACATAATCACCAATCCATTGCTGGGAGCTTCCTTAGCATAATGAACATTCCATCCCTTGGCTTAACATTAGTTGAAAAGCATTAATTTGATTGAAATAACATCTTCTCTCCCTGCCTCCCTGCCTCATAGTCTGCACCGTCACAGCGAGTCATTTCACCTGATGTTGATGTTTTGAAGCTGAATAAATCATTTCCCACTGGCCACAGGCTATTATTTAAACTCCATAATGTTGCGTGAGTAAATGAAAATTATTCAATTGTATCCTTTATAGCTTTCTTTTGAAAAAGCACATTCAAAAATTGCAACTGCACAGTCATTTAAAATAATGCTTTTATAAATAATTGGTTTATCCAGTGTATGTTGGCACAAAATAATTGCAATACTAGAAGTCTTCTAACTTGAAAGAAGGGATAGGGATAGAGAGAGAGAAAGATCGGTCAAATAGATTCTCTGACAGCTAGTTTCGATTCCATGCTGTTCAATCAATTCAGAGTATTACTGGCACTTTTTTTTTCCTTTCAGAGTGTAATTTATGACAACTGCCAAGCTTTGCTTTGGTGATTACTAAAAGGACAGATACTGGCACGAACCATATTTCAACACTGCAAGAATATAAAATGAACTGCTAGAAATGGTCCTGGAGAAATGAATAGCAATAAGACATCAGTGTCATCTGAAAACTGATTTGTGATTGATTTTCTGGGGACTTAATAATCTGCAGGTTTGATATATAGTGTTTGGAAAGTTATTAAGGTTGAAACAAACGTCTAAAAGTTTAGCAAATAAAAGATGCAAATGATAGATTCATGCTGTAACTTAGGCAGTTTAGATAATCAACCTTTGGCTAAGAATGGTTGAAATATAAAAGCTGGAAAATAAAGTTTCTTGTAAACTGTTGATGTACGGTTCCCAATGTCCATCTTCTTCCATTTGAACATTCTGGTCTCTGAGATTTGCAAACAAGCATTCCTAGCTGTGGTGATCCATCTGGGGTAAATAAGGAGGAGTGCCCACCTTTTGTACTGAGAAATGAAAATTGCCAACTCTGTTGAATTTGGCATATCTTAAACATAATTTTGTACCTTGGTTTCTTAGGACATCACTTGGCTGTGTGAGTGTCTTTTAATTATATCATTTTTATATTCTTATTGCAGTGATTTCTTCTTTTTATTACATTGTGAACTGCCCTAGGATTTTTTCTTATTAAAAAAAAAGGAAGATATGTACAGAAATGTTTTGAAACATTTAAGGACTGCATCCACACGTAGCTGTATTTGCAACTGTGTGGGGGTGGCATTTGTGACTGCTGGCATGGGAACCTTCGTCAACTGGACAGAATTTTGAGTGACCCTCCTTGCCACATAAAATGTTTCTCTGTGTGAAATCCACCCAGTAGGCCTGAATTCCCTGGTTTGGGACTACAAACTGACTTGGAATCTGAGCTTTGTGTGATGTATATGGCCCAGAACCTCAGTGTCTTCCTTCACCATGGAAGCAACTTGTTGGACACATGACAAACCCATACTGAATCAGCTGTCCAGGGGTGTTTTTCCACCGCAGCCCTTAGATCTGGATCTAAGAAGATGCAGATCTAAGGAATGGGTACATTCATTAATCCGGATCTAGTAGATCTGGATTAAGGGAAGCACCCAATGTGTTTCCACAGGAGGTGTAGCACTCATTAGCAATGGCTGCTAACCCCCCAGCCATGGAAACACCTTTGCACCAAGGGGTCGGTCCGTCACTCCAAGTGTCTCTGGGGACAGGGGGGTGCGATCTCCGAAGTCCCAGCTTCGGAGTGATTTCGGAGTCATTTCAAAATGACTCCAAAGTCCCTCCAAAGAGATCACCAGGGACTTCGGAGAGGCTCTGGAGCTGTCAGTGCGTTTCATGCGCTATTAGCGCAGACTGCGCGGACTCCCCTCCGAAGTCCCTCCGAAGAGATTGGCAGAGACTTCGAAGCCGCTCCAGTGTCCCTTCGGAGTGCCTCCGAAGTCTGCACTGATCTCTTTGGAGAAACCAGCAGCGAGACTCTGAAGTCTCTGCCAATCGCTTCGGAGGGAATTCGGAGTCTCGCCACTGGTCTCTCCAGAGAGATCAGCGCAGACTTCAGAGGCGCTCCAAAGGGACTCCAGAGCGGCTTTGAAGTCTCTGCAAATCTCTTCGGAGGGACTTTGGAGTCACTTAAGAATGATTTCAAAATAACTCTGAAATAACTCCGAAGCTGGGACTTCAGGGTTCCCCCCCCCATGGGTGCATCCCCTCCCCCTAGCCTCCTCTAGACCCTATTGACTTTATCAGACTCCCTTTAATCCAGATTTTCTAGCAGAAGACCCCATTGTAGACCCCATTAATGGGGTCTACAGAAAATCTGGATCAAAGGGCAGAAAGTACCCATTTGATCTGGACTTCCCCCACGGCAGTGGAAACAATCGGGTCCCAAATGGGTGCCATGATGGAAATGGGGTAATCCGGCTCACACCCAAAAACACCCCAGTACAGCCACTCAATAGTTTTTTCTGTGTCCAGATTTGCCCCAAACATTCATGGGAGTTGAAAGTAGCCATATTTGGAGCATAATTCTTTTTCTGCCCTGCCCCACCCATTTGATATTGAAAATATAAAGCAACAATTGCAGTATTCCTAACTAAGATATCTGGCTATTACAGTTCCTTTGAATTCTCTTTTTCTTCATGTTCTGTCAACAGACCCCAAAAGTGACATTTTTAATCATTTTAGCATGTAGACTTGTCTCTTCCACTATGCACCTACCCAAACCTTCTTCAAGTGTTCCACCTAGCAGAAATGCAGAGAGATTTATCTATAGTGATAGTATTCTTCTTAGATTGTGCCTTGCAGGACCTTTCTATCAATGTTCCCATCTTACAGCAGCAGGTACCAGTTGTGTGGCATTGATGCAGTCCCAGCTTATGCAATGCAATCTACAAAGTTGTAGAGAAAGTTATAGGACTCCTGTTGGAGTCTTGTCTATTTCTACAAACTGCATGTTGTTGCATTTTCTTCCAGGCAGTTGACATGATTGACAAAGCCCCCTTGGGCATCAACTTTGTGCCCTTTGGTTTAAACAATGCTGTAGAAAAGAAGTCCCATTTTTAATGGTTTGCTTTACTGGCAGAGAGATATGATAAATGGATGACTGCCTACTGCCTGCTGTCTCAATATTATTTCAGTTATTAAAAAGTAAAACTAACAATTGCTTCTTTAGTGAATGGCATCCAGGCATAGCCTTCAGAGACTTCTTAATTGAAGTATTTTCTCAATATACTTTAAAAGGAAATGTGAGTATTACCTGTAAATGTTCTTTCCCACCATGGAAGGACAATGATGGTAACATCAAAATTCCTGTCTCCACAAAAAGCTGTAGCTAGAGGAAGTGGTTCACGGTTACAGTTGTTTCTTCCCTTACTTTTACTGCCCATCCTTGCTCATCACTGCTACCCAGGGCACAATCAGACAGGGTTTTTTTCAACCACTCATTTAAGAAAAAAGTGTCCCTTCTTCACACACACATGAAGAAGAAGAGTTGGCTTTTCTCACTCATTTAAGGGGACACAAAAGGCTGACAAAGCTTACTATTCTCCCTACAACAGACACCCTGTGAGGTAGGTGGGGCTGTGAGAGTGCAGAAGAGAGCTGTAACTAGCCCAAGGTCACCCATCTGGCTTCATGGAAGAGGGTGGAATCCCAGTATTCCCAGATAATAGTCCAGCTCCCTAACCACTGGACCAAACTGGTTCAAACAGTTCAAACAGTCCGGCCCCCTAACCACTAGATGAAACCGGCTCAAAAAAGGCATTCGAACAGTTAAAATAGCCTACCTCCTTTTTCCTCATTTCAGTCTTCTTCACCTGGCAACACCTTCCTGACAATTAGTGTTCACTACTGAATTGCTAGTCAATGTCTGTGACCCTTATTGGTTGCTTACTGGCAGCATCTGTTCCATGCTGCAATTAGTTATATTTCCTTCTTCTGTGCTTATATCCATGCCCAATCTGACTTTAAAAAAGAGTCATTTTCAGTTTCATTAAACCAAGTATGATGAAGGGGCACCCATTTCCAGGCTTAAGGAGAGGATAGAGCAGTTTTAGGGTTTTATGTCTATCCTTGTAGACTCAAATTCATCCAGGGGGCATCTCTTTAAGTGTGTCTGATCACATCCTTAGATCAAAGGAATTGAGTACTTTGTAGATATCAGGTGCCAAGCTGAGATATAATGTGCATAATCCAGTGCACATGAGAAGAAGCTACATTGTGAAATGGCAGTTGCACTGTCACTTGCTGGTTAAGAGTTATTTTCCTTTGTGGTCCCATTCAGATCAATAGTGTGGTCAGAATCATAGAAGAGTCTACAGAGTTTAAGATACTCTTTATTTCTGACCTGCTTTGTTTTCACTAGTTTAAGTATTTTCCAGGTAATGTAAAAAAGTAAAAACAGTGATAAAAATCCATCAAATATAGATGCACCACACTTTGGTCCTGCAGGCACTGCGGAGGATTCATATTCAAATCACACCAAAGATCATAGCAGATAGGAAATGATTAATGTCAATAACAATATTAGCATGTGGAAACATTAACTAATGATGATGTTGATAATGATGATTATGATTAGTCAGCTTTCTTATCAAACACAAGGGGAAACATAAATATAAAATCTAAAAATGAAAATAGACACAGACTTGGAAATCAGAAAATGGAAAGACTATCAGTGGCTACTAGTCCTTCGTGGTTGTGTGGTACCTTTAGGGAAGCAGGCAGTGTGACTCTAAAGGTCAGTTGTTCACTTGAACAAGACTAGTTGATGTGCTTATGTTCTGTTTTGGGGTCTCCATGTGCATCTGTTTGGCCACTGCAAGAATAGGCTCAGGGACCTGCCTGCGCCTTAAGATCTGCAAATGAGGCCCTCTTGGTTGTATCTTAAGCAGTTAAAGATAGAATCTTCTCACTGGTAGCTCACAGAATATGGAGGCTGCACCAGGCACCTTCATTTAACATGCTCAAAAGACAAGATGGCTTTTGTGTGCTCAATTGTTTAACTGTTTGAATGACATTTTTGTACATCTATGGAAGGGACACTTAAAGGAGCAACTGAAAAAAATTATCTGATTGCACCCTAAGGCAAGGATGACACATAACCAAAGAAGATGATGAAGAAGAGTTCTACCCTGCTTTTCTCACCCATTTAAGGGGGCTCAAAGTGGCTGAGAAAGCTTTCTATTCTTCTCCCCACGAGGCAACACCCTGTGAGGTGGGTGGGGCTGTGAGAGCTCAGAAGGAGAGCTGTGACTAGTCCAGAGCCACCCAGATGGCTTTGTGGAGGAGGGCAGAATCAAACCTAGTATTTCCAGATAAGAGTCCTGCTCCCTAACCACTAGACCAAACTGGGTCACCTTAGAGGCAGTAGTGTGTTTTCATCCCATCTCTAATGCATCTCTTCTGGTCTACAGTGTTCATGACAGTGGGAAGGGGTAGACTGGCCTGCAGACAACCCCACCTTGAAAACGTCTCTAAGCACCTTCAGAGTCTCTTCGTATGTAACTTCCACATGTACACAATAGTGTATATTGCTGAAAACAGTCCTGGGCCAGGAACATAGCAGGAAGCATGAGCATGCTGACAGTTATCCATATCATGACTGCCCTGGCATGGCCTAACTTCAAAGCTGGGAAAGATGCCTTAACATCAAAACTGCATGGCAGGGGCATTTTGCCAAGCCCCTTCAAAAGGTCATGGAAATGGACCATCTTCTGGAGTCTAGAAAAATGTCACCAGGCTTTGGAGAAAGACCAGAACTCTTCCTCCCACTACTACATGTCTATACAGTGGTAACAGAAACAGGGTCCCAACCTAACCTACTTGGGAGATCACTTTAAAGTGATCTCTTCTTCTAAAGTAAGTATCCCATGCTCACTTTGCCCCTAAGGGAGTTTGCATAATAATGCACCTAGCAAACTTAGTCTCCCTTGTAGAGGAGTAACACTGTTCTGACTGCTATGATATCCAATATGGAATTTTGCACTTACTCCAGCTTGTACAGTTGAGTGGCCCTAAAGACAAAAGACCAGAGACTTGGTTTGGGAACTGTGTATTGTGTTAATTGGCATTCATACTGAAGCTAAATGAATTTCTACACCATTTCATGGTATAATATGGATTAGTAAAGACACAATACTATGTATGCAACTCAAAAGAAGATGAAGCCAAGGCAGTTGCAAACCTAAACATCATAAGATATGCCAAGGCATTTTATTTTAGGAAACTAAGGAATAGTATCCAAGTTCAGATGTTCCACTAAAATCCACTAAAATTACTAGAGTTCTATGAAATTAACATTATTCTCTCCACTGCCTAATTAATGCCTAATACTTTACTCAGTTCAGAATTATCATGCTAATACTAATAGTTTCAGGCAGCTTCATTATAATGATCTGTTCCATGTAGTTTTAGCCAAAGAATGCAATTTGTACAAAAGACTTTGTCTGGAAATGTATTATATGTAGCAGAACTTAAAGTAAGACCAAAAGAGAAGGCCTAATGGATAGGCCACAGCTCATCTAGTCCAGCATCCTGTCTCATACATTTGCTGGTAGGCATTCTCAAGCAGAAGAGTAAGACAAAACCTTCACTTGCTCTCAACTCCCTGCAGATGGCCTTTAGAGGTATCTTGCCAGTCTTTCCAACATAGTAGTAGTCATTAAAAAAACATAGTTTAAAGGACAGTAAGTTTAAAGATCTTCCATTCACTCCAAATTGTGCAGTATAGAAAGAAGGAAAGTATGTAGAAAGTATGGGGAAAGGACTGGATTTACAGGTCAAGAAATGCAATATAAATTTCTGTTTCTGGACATGTGTTTTTTGGATTCCTAGGCTGCCCATTTCTGAATGCAACAGTTGCTGCTGGTTGCTTTAGATCCTGCTGCAGATGCTTTTACCACAATTATATGTGAATGATTTGTAATTAAAGGCAAACTTTAATAGGGATTGCATTCATTTCTACGGAAGTTTTTAGAAAGACAAAATATATCTGGATTAAACTGCATCCTGAAATTCTCCATGAAACACTTCTGAGAACTGTAGAAGAGGAAAAGAAGTTAGCAGTGTATAGGCTTCAGTGTACCAATAACCTTGCTGTGCTCTTATTGAATTGGGGCTTATGGGTTGCATCACTCTCTTTGGTCTGCACATGATTTCCACCAAAGCCCATTTCAGAATGGACCAAAAATGCCCAACTTCCTTGACATGGGTCTGGGCAGAAATATCATTGCTGTGAGGGGAGTTTCCTCTGAACACAACCCTGGAGGCTCGGAACTGCAGTGGGGTAAGAGATGTTTGTCTTGCCAGATTCCCATGTCTGCTCCAGCTTCTAGGCACTCACTCCAGGGGTTGGAACAGAGCCTGTCATGAATGCAGCTTCACTTTCTAGCCTACTAAACCATTAGTTTTACATCCTGTCCAAAGGTATGAGACTGAGTTTGCACTTCACCATTGCCTTTGCTTTCTTATACTCAGCAGTTACATCTTAGGATGTGTTCAGAGAAAACAAAAGGGGTGCGCTGAGAGACAGTGTGTGGCCATTGTGTTCCAGCCCACCTCCTTTCTAACACAAAATGGTTGGGATGGAGAAGCAGACTGGTGTATAAACAATCCCACCTCAAAGCCTTCTCTAGGCTGCCTCAGAGGCACTTCAGAGATGTTTTTATGTGTGTGTCTGATCATTGCCTTTGTTCAAAGCACAGTCAGACCTGTATCTAAATGGAAGCTGTGACTGAGGGCACATCCCCATGCACATTTTGGTCCAAATTGAAATTAGTTTTGGCAGGGGTTGTCCCCACGCACTTTTGATTTGGTCTACTTTCCGCGGACCAAATCGCCCAAACCCGTACCAGATTTGGTACCAGTAAAAAAAAGTCTCATCATGGTTTCGTGTCCCTGCATGCATTGCTTTGCAAGCCAAGACTGTGCATGGGGACAGTCCTGGGCTATTTGGGGAGGAAATTGGCACTCGTGTCATTGGGAGTTTGGGTTTCATATCCTGTGCTTGCTGTTCCAGCTCTGTGCATTAGAGATCGCAACCACTGAGATTTTTTTGGAGTAAATGTTGTTAAAGCTGAAACGATAATGGAGTTGAATGGCCTCTGCTGCTCCACAAGATTTTTTTATACAAGTATTCCATTCCCCATTTCCCGATCACCAAGGCAGGCAGGATAATGGCTTGATTTTTCTCCCTTTTACACAGCAAATATTCCACCCCCGTTTCCCGGTCACCAAGGTGGGCGTGATAATGGCTTGATTTTCTGCTTGTTGAGTGTTCTCATGGTTCCCAGGAAGAGCAGAGGTGCACAAAACTGCTCAACAGCTCAACTGCCACCAAACCTCGTAGTGGCTTTGTTCAAACAGCCGGGTTTTTACTTATTATTTTTGGCATTCAGTCCTGGCTTCTCTGTGCCAGTAAGGAGGGGGATGCAGCATTTGCAGTGGGCAGCACAGGGATGGGGTGATGTTAATCTGGCTTCCAATGAGGGGAGAGGGGACAGAGAGGAGGGGGCACTGCTCCCCCATGCTGGGGCTTGGCACACTTTGCATGGGGACAGTGAAAATCTGCACCCAGGCTGCACCTAGCCTGTGTTGCTGGGAATGGCATGGAGAGGAGCAACATCCATTCTTGGACCCGTGCCCGGTCACATGCATGCCCAATCAGAGCCAAACAGCTTTAATGCCAGCTAACAAACAATATAGGTTGCCTTATGAGAAAGAAGAGGTTGTTTCTGAGTAGTTTCATAGAAAAGGACATTTCAGCAGATGAAGCCTGCCATGTAGAGAACAACTATGAAATTTCGTCTTTTATGCATCTATTAAAGGAACAGGAGCCTTGTCCTATTTTTTGTATGGTTACCCTAATCTTGACCACCTCTGGTCTGAAGCAAGACTCAAAAGATCATGTTGGACTCAAGTTTGGAAAAAAAATTCCAATGCCTCTATTTTCCTTAGCAAATCCTATTGGATTTCAGCTGCAGAAACAAATAAATTGTAACAGAATGGCCACAGTAGTCTTTTCTTTTAGGGCTACAAGCCCTCTGTAGCATTTTGCACTTAATGCTTTTAATTCTCACTAGTTGGTTCTTAGCGGAAACAGGGAGGGATGCATTCTTTGCCTTTCTTGCACCAATTCCAGCCATAAATAAAGGCTAGAAATGAGCTGTCTTGTGAGTGGGGCCAAATTCCATGAGGTAGAGAGTATTGAAAAAGTATGAAATACAAATCAAGGATAAAGACCTTTGAAGTTAAACAGCCTCCGAGGAAACCAGAAATTTCATAACTAAATCTCTTCTAGCAGCTAGAAGCTGTCAGAATGACAAATAGGCTAGTCTTTAATATCAGTTTACATACCAGAGCTGTTTGAAAAGGGGGGGGGGTGAAAAAGAGAACAAATAATATTTCACATTGCCAAATCTGTTGGCATAACAGTTTCCGACTTTTGTCATCTCAAAAGTAAAGTAATCCACAGCTCTTGCTGAAACTTTATTCAGGCTTACATATCACACTGTCAGGAAATCAATGGGTATTTTAAAGCTCTTGGGTCAGTTCTGCCATTCATATGAAGAGTTACTAGTTATACATCTGGTTAACTGAATAGTTTACTAGTTGATTTTTCTTTTTCATTCAGTATAGCATTTTGTGGAATTGTAGTTCTGTCACTGGATTTCACTTTACCTTATTTTGATCTTGATTTTGTTTTGTTCTGCTGTTCTGCTTTTATGCCTACATTGTAATTGCTATAGAAAGAGAGACAAAATTCAACATAACATCATTCTGCCAAAGTCCTTGGAGGGAAAGTGCCATGTTCCCCCTGTTCCACATCCAACACTCTGCCTGTGGTCACACCTTCACTGTACGTTGTCTTTCAGGCTGTCTTCTAGTCGCTCTGCTCAAACCTTTTGATTTCGATCCGATTTATAAGTGGACTTTCCCTCCTCCATTTGTACTTTCTGGAGTTTGCTTTTTCACAGGTCTCAGTCCCTTTCAGCATGGCAAACCAGACGGAAAAGTGCTGAACTGTACCATGATGGGTGGAACCTGCCCTCCCTTCCACCCAATTCCTGTATGTGTGGGTGGTATACACCAGAGTTGGCAGCACCCCTCCCCTCCCTGTTCCATTCCTGCAAAGTGGTTTGAACTTTGCTCACCACCATTCCTAGGATGGTCCCCTCTCCCATCCCCCCCCCCAAATTCCCTTTCGTTTCATTCCCTTACTGGTAGATTCTGCCGACAATTTTTAAAAATATATAAATCAGTTTTGCGTTAAGCAGATAAAGCAATAATGTTTTTTTTTTCATTTGCTCTCTAGTAGTTTTGTGGAAAAGCTGGAATGATTTTTTTAAAAAATAGCCCAAAAAGCACTGTTGGTGAGGGGAAACATGGGAAAGATGTCACCAAGCAGCTCTCTGTCATTGTATGAACATACGTAGGTCTCTGTGTCTTAAGATCCTTCTTATAGGCCAAAATGTAACTCAAGGTGCACTTCGTAGAAAGAAAAAAAAGGACTCTGCTAGCACTCTGAAGAATGGCTAGACAAAATAGCAAATTCCAGGAATCTCCAAGGAAGACGAGAAGGGCTTTTGTGAAACAAAGGAATATCCAGGTTGCCAACATAATGGCTAAATTTGCATCTGATCCCCTTCAGACAGTTGGCTACACTGAATTTCCAGTTCTGAAAACAGAAGGATAAAAGGGGTGATTCTTGGTCAAACCCAGACAATCTGGAGCAAGTAGGCTGGATTTATTTGCAAACAGAGCTACATTTTACAGTATGCTGATAGAGGATAAGCTTTAAGTAGGACTGACAAGATAGAAATATCATAGTAAGAAAGGTTTGCAGCAGCGTTTTTTACACATTGTACTTGCAGAAAGTGTGGCAGGGGGAGAAGTCCATTTGTGATTTTATTCTCACCCTCTTGTTCCTGGGGTCTTCAACGCATGGCTCCTATTACTAGTAGTCATTTTCTTTCCCCATTAGGTAGCCTAGCCATGCAGCCTATGAAGCCTTTTACTGTATGTTGTAGAGTGAAATGGGAGTATATTGTACAACATCTCTCTCGCTACATAGCCCTTAAAACTTTAGACTTCCAGCATCTGTTGAACCAGGTGTTTAATGAACATGGATCATTCAGTGTTTTACTGCTGTTATGATGATTCTGCTGTCATAGTGACAGAATTGATTCTAAATCAGAACATGGGTTTTTAAAAATAATTTTATAGCATGCAGTGTTGCATTTTATTGTTTTTGGATTGTATCTGACATCTTATAAGCCCTCTGATGTTTTAATCAAGGGTGGTTGAAAAATAAATTGGAAGTAAATAGTTTTTTTGTCTTGATATCAGCAAAAAAAATAGTTGCTTCTTATCGCTGATTATTTTTCAATTATGCTCAAGGATTTGATGATGAGGAAAAAATATTTACAGTACACAGGCCCTTCATTAGAAACAAAGAGCTACTTAGCTTCATAAAGTATAATTGATTTCCTTCCAGTTACCCATCAGTGCAATGCTTTAATTGCACTTGAACATGGAGTTGATACAGGTGTGGTTAAAAAGAAATATGTGTTTGTTTATAGGGGTTTTGTTATATAAAGCCAAACTAGAGGTGAAGCTCTGTGTGGCCACTGCCAGCCCTTGGCTCCATCACTCTTACTGGTACTGAGAGGTTTTTGGCAGTTTTCTGTCTTCCTGCATAGCATAGACACCAAGGCCAGCCCAGCCATTTATCAAGACATCGGGATGATAGCCTTCTCAATGGTAGCACCTTCCTTTTGGAATGACCTCTTCTCTCGTGTTCATAAAGCACCGACACTTACTTACCAGCACTATTAAAGACTGAGCTTTTTACATAGGCACTCCCTATGTGAAAATCTGTTTTTCCCCTGGTTCATTCAGTCTGTTTCAACTGCTGTTTTTAGTCTGTTTAATTTTTTGTAAACTGCTTTGAGATTTTTAAAAATGGAAAGCTTTTTGAATCTTTGGATTTATACGTTATGTGTCTGTGTATGTATGAAAGCAATGTAAAAATGTCTTTAAAAAGGTCCTGACAACTGATAGCAAGCACATGCTCAGGAATTCTAGTGACAAGATTTCATGACCATGAGAAGTCCCATTCTTAGTGGACCACCAATGGAACGATGCATCATCTTGCTCTTCCTCCCTTTTCCTGTTCGGTAGGAAGAAAAAGAAGTCCAATGTAGAAACAGCAAAGTTGGAAGAGGGTGAAGGGACTGAAGAAAGGAAGCTCCTTGCATGCTTATTTCGCTGAGTATGTAGGTATTTGTCGTGGAAAAATGTGAAGGGACAGTTGGATGGTTGCATGATCAAATAGATGGTTGGGAGCGAGCGCTGTGTATGAGTGTGAAATAGAAAAACCGAGACTGTACCTAGATGCTGCTTACCTATTCTACTTTTGAACACTCCAAAATAAAGCACTCCCAGGAGTGCTTTATTCTGAAATATCCAAAACTAATGGAATAAATAAGTAACATCTGCATTCAGACTCAGTAGTTCTGGACCTCTGGGAACGTCTGCAAGGTGGCGATTATCTTAAGATTACAAATCCTCTCTCTTTCTGAAAATGGAGAGCATAACACTAGGGTTATCAAGTAATCAGTGTAGAAATCTAAAAGGAAGGTATGTGTCAAGATATCTGAACACTGTAGTCCTATTTGCACCTTGATGAGGCACAAAGTACAGGTAAAAACTAGAATTGTTTGGGCATTTGTATTTTGCAATGCCTGAACTATTCTATACTTAGCCGGTCCTTCACCAAGTGCCTGATAAGTGCAAATCACGTCCATCAAGGAGGCAATCAGACTGCCATGGCAACAGCGCCAACAAGCATGCTTGGTGCCATTGCCACAGCAACTGGGTGATACGATGTGCAACCACATCAGTGCTACCTCGCCCCATGTTCCATTTGCCTGCTGTACTTTCCTGGGGGGCCACATAGGGAAGTTGTGGAGCACAAAAAAATGGACATGGGACACTCTGGTGTTCATGGAGATACTTCTAGGACAGATGCACCTCCACCCAGTGTATATGCCAAGAGTGCCCTTTTCGCCAAATGCAAAAAGGCCTTGTGTTATGAAGTTCAGTAGGTAAATGCTTTGCTTTTAACAGTCAAGTCTGTATCTAGGAGATGCATGGAAACTTAAAATGAAAAACTGTTGTGTCCAAACTACCTGAGAGAGCTGGACAAGATTCATTGCTTAAAATAGGTTGTCCTTGAAAAAAAATGTTTCTTAAATCTTCAAGAAAGTAGGGCTTTGTCAGTCCTATTTTTCTTCTAACAAAAGCACAAAAGGCATAGAATTGTGTAGCAGTGGATTATTCTTAGATGCACATCCAGTTCATTAACTTTGTTGAGTATTATTTTTTAACCTGATCAATAGACTTTACAACTAAAATCCTCGGGTGGCTGACTGCAGATGAGTTAGCTATCAACCCTCTTGTCTTCTTACCCTATGCTTGTGCAATTATGCAGTATTTAGTGACTGAAAACATCATTTGAAAGCCTGCCCTTCCTATGTGTGGCGTAATTGCTTCCAGCTGATTCAGCGCTTATTGAATTAGTATTGAAAAGATCATTTCATGCTTGGTTAAGTGGTAAATCCAATTCATTTGCTAGTGAGACAAAGTAACAA
Organism: Aspidoscelis marmoratus; assembly: GCA_014337955.1. NCBI lineage: Eukaryota > Metazoa > Chordata > Lepidosauria > Squamata > Teiidae > Aspidoscelis > Aspidoscelis marmoratus. The sequence goes on along the minus strand of MTQE01002208.1, from coordinate 18,264,012 downwards.
ATCTGACTTTTAACAGTGTTAATTGCAAGCGAAGAAGACAGTGAGAGCAGCTAACAAATAAAACTGGTTTTATTTTGCTAATCATTTGGCCTTTCGCTTGCCAGATGTAAGCTCTGGTGGTTTATATAATTTAAAACTTTGGTAATTGTGTCACCAAAATTAAATGTTGGCCATTGATTACAATAAAAGTATGACATTCTTTTTCCCTGCTATACACATAGAATGTAGATGGCTTGTGCCCTTTATTGCTAAAAAGTGAAGACATACAGTTATCAGTAAAATCATGTTGCACATAATTGATTTGCATAGCATATATATATCAAATACTTGAACCATACAGAGAAAAACAAAGAACTGCAGTATTAGGGTTACCATGTGAAAAAGTGGCCAGGATTCCTAGTCCTTTAATGATCTCAGAGAAGTGGGAATATCAGCAAGTGTAGCTTATCATGTAGGCAACAACTGTTGAAAGATCTTTTTCTATGCAACTATGAAAGAAGCAGGAATCCTATTTCCTTTTTCATACAGTAACCTTATGTGTGTGTGTGTGCGTGTATGTATGTATGGATGGATGGATGGATGGATGATTTCTATTCCGTCCTATATCCAAAGGTCTCAGTGCGGGTAACAACATTTAAAATCAGACATATATTAAAACAACAATAGTGTATATTAAAACAGTATCAGTATCTGTAAAGTGGGAAGAGACAGTATAGTCCCATTTAACCAAAGGCCGGGGCAAATAGGGACATCTTCACCACCTTCCTAAATGCACCTCAAGGGGGAGAATATTCCATAGCCTAGGGGCCATCAGTGAGAAGGCCTTCTCCTGGGTGCCCACTTCTTTTACTACTGAGGGTGGTGGGACAACCAAGAGGGCTCTAGATCTTAAGGCATGGGCAGGTTGATATGGAAGAAGGTGTTCCTTTAATATTTGGGGCAAAAGTCATATGTAATACCATTTCCCAATAAATGTTGTTCCCAAACTGCATAAACCTATGCCACCCAGATTGAAACGTATTATAATTCTGCATATCTTTTGTAAATTATGCTAGGTTTGTTAAATTAATTAACTGTTTCCCAACATCTAACATTCTAGTCCTCTAAGGTCTCCATGTTCAGGGATTTCTGTATCTTTCAAGATGTAATTAGATTGGAAAACATTTTCACTTCTTACTTCAAATGAATGATCTTTAATAAGGTCTTAGACCAGAAGTGAAGGGAGAAAAATCTGAATTAATAAAATTTGACAGAAGGATAGAAATAAAAGAACTAGCCACGTAGCCCATCCATAACTACAAAACAAAACTGATTTACATGATAATTAATATTTGAATCAATATCAAGTACAAGTCATTGAATATAAAAAAAATCCATTTTTCCTATAATTAGAATAATTAGATTATTTTGAGTCATTTGGTAACTTAATTCCAAAGAGTATGCCCTGTCCACAGTTCCAACAGCTGTCTAAAACCTGGTTGTATTTTATATCTGCCATTTATCACTTACACGTTTCCTTATAATGGCCGCTCTTCAGACTGAAAATAAAAGGTCCAGAGTTAACAATTTCAGCTAGACAAATGGTCTTCCAAATGGTCTTCCCAAGTTTCTTTATGCTATTCCTTCTGTAAAGTGTCAAGATTCAGTAGAAAATTATAGAGGCTTTCTTTAAGTCTTTTGTTAGATAGGCTCCTTCGGCATTTGAAAACATCACAATTTGTCTCCACCAATTGTTAAAAAAACCGACCTTGCCTGGAACAGGTGGGGGAAGGTGTAGGGAAATATATGTAGCTTAATACAATAATAAAGGGGGAGGGGTTTATTGGTAAAAGTTAGAATCCATTTTGTTTTGTTGTTGTTGTTAACATAGCCTAGTTTTACCATATGAAAAAGAGGCCAGGGTTCCTGCAACTTTAATGGATGCTTAGGAGAGGGAATTCTTGCACATGTATAGTCTGTTAGAGGAGCAGTAATTTTGTCCTCTTTCCTACAGTAACTTTAATATGGCTCATTTGAAAATGACCCAATTCCTCTTTCCAATTACATGTCTGCTGTGTAAACTCAAAGTGTAGAATGAAATTCATGAGCTCAGTATACTTTGAAACTTGCTGCAGATCTTTGGAGCTCTAAATACAACAAAATACCTTTTTGTAGGGGGACTTTTCTGTCCCCTTTTATTCCTTTTAAGGTTATAGGTAATTTCTATTCACTATAAAACAATTATTTCAACTTCCACAAAATTACACAACTGGGAGTCAAAATTAAGATGCTCACAATCATGTCAAACATTTGTCTAGGATGTTATCCTGGTTTTTTCCCTTGCCTTTTAAAAAAAAATCTGTTGAATTTGAAAAATGTATTGTTACACTGCTCAGCTGGTCGTTTCTTTGCTAGGCAGCTTTATAGTCTGTAATACAGAAAAGTTGCTTGATGGGAAACAGGTATCCTACGTTTTTCAATGAAATACCCATCAAGGCTTGGAAAAAGTGACAAGCATCCAACTGAGGGAAAGCAATAAAATATAATCAGTATGTCTGAAGAAGAGCAAGTTGGCAAAAGGCATCTTAAATGCTGAAGACTTTTTCTCTGAGGATCTCATGCAGAGTAGCAGCTTTAACATTGAGCAGTGATGCTTTGTTTCCTCTGTGTTCTCCCTGCAATTTTTTAAATAAAGCAAACCGTGTGCTACCATGCTCTTTACATCTCAAGCACACTCTTCTGAAGCAAACTAAACTAGGGAGACTCCTCAGACCATGTCTGGCTGTCCCATTGGATCAAAGTGGGCATCTCCTAACCATGCCCAAACTCAGAGTTTGATTCCATGTATGTATGTATGTATGTAAGTAGGTAGGTAGGTATTTTATTTATTCATTTATTTATATCCCACCCTATACCCAAAGGTAACAACAGGGTGGGTAACAACATTTAAAATCAGACATACAGTATATTAAAACAGATAAAAGCATATATTAAAACAACAGTGTCTACAAGTGGGAAGGGAGAGGGTGGCATTTGACTGAAGGCCAGAGTAAATAGGTGCATCTTCACCACCCTCCTGAATATATACAGTAAGGGAGCCTGATGCACTTCAGGGGGGAGACTATTCCATAGCCTGGGGGCCATAACTGAGAAGGCCCTCTCCCAGGGGCCGACCCGTTTTACTGCTGAGGGTGGTGGGACAACCAGGAGGGCCTCCCCTCCATCCTCCAATATGGGAGGTGTTCCTTTAAATATCTGGGGCCCAAGTCACTTGCCTTTCTCCTTGAGAAAGGCACACAAAATTTAATGCACTGATCACAAAAGATTAGATCTTACATGAATTCTTAAACAAACATTTGAAATCTTGCAGAGGAAAAACCATTTAAGTTAATGAAATGTCCAACTGGAAAATGTTTGACTCTTGCTTTCCCTAGCTCTTGTTAATAGATTTTCTATAAAAAAAAGACTTCCTGAGGAATTAGCATTGGACTTCAGCTACATGCATTTGCAGCTAACTTCCGGATTTCCCAGTATTTTAATTATCTCGATAATATTTCTTTTCCATTGGCAGCTCCCCCAACTGTTAACAAATGTTCCCACTCTGAAGTAGAGTTCTTCTTTTGAAAACACACTGCTTCTGTGAGTTCTGCATTGGCAGAGCACATTGGGCTAAGAGCAGCAGGCGTTTTTAAATAGTACCATAGGTTCACTTCCTACACACAAAATTCTGTGCAACCTGTTTTTCACATCATCATGGTCTCTGTTTGAACCTTGCAATTTGCCTGAGTGGGGCTGTTTACATTATTTGCTCTCCCAGCTGGTCAAACAAACGACGTTCAATATGTGAAGCTGACCAGCTCTGCCAGTTCAAAAGTTTAAGGCCTTGCTCTGAGTGGGCAAAGAAAGTAGAACAGCTTGAGGTATTATTAACAAACTGTGAAGAACTTGGCTCTCCCCCTCCCCAATGATTTATCTCTAGCTGTACGTTAACTGGTGGGGCTAATGTTCTCTAGAAATTGAGAAAATTAACTGCCAAGAAAGGGGAATGGCTGCAGGTAAACAGCTGAAGGGTAGAGCTTTGTTGGCAGTCCTTACTTTGCCGGTTGGTTTTATGTCAAGGCTTTTCTATTTCTACTGCATATCAGGAGGAAATCTTCAAAGCCAAAACGAAGCTGTTTTTCTTATGTTGAGAAGGTTGCATATTTTCTGATAGAAGGGTTCCCTGCCTGCAAGAGGGCTTAAGAATATAAGAGGAGCCCTGCTGGATCAGGCCACAGCCCATGTAGTCCAGCATCATGGGCCCATCCCCATGCTGAAAATATTCCTAAATTATTCCGAGTCCGCCTTGGGACTGTCTCCATGTAAAGCCCTAATATGGGCTACATACGAGACAATACGTGTTTTAAAAAAGCCCACTACTACTACTACTACAGTGTACTACTGTTCATCTGAAATAAGGGGCTAGGACATATTGTCCTGGGGTCATGTGGATGCTTCCGGGTTATTTGGGGTGGAGCTTGGCGGCAGCAGTATTAGCAGGCAGGGTTTCTCCTCTGTTCCCTGTTCCTGCCATTCACGCTGCGATCAGACCCTGGCAGTCTGTTGACTGTTAAGCCACACAGTAACAGTAGTGAAATTAAAGGGCTTTTCCTCTTTCAGGATTAGCTGATCTGAAAATGACTGAGACAAGTTGACCTGAATTGGGAGAAAATTTTGAGTCAGTTGCAAGTGGGGGGTGCCCACTGTCATGCCCATGTGTGCACCTCCTCTAATCTGTGGCGGCCAAGGAAAGGAATGATCTTTGCATTTGTGGAGGTGCAACTGAGATGTTTGCCTGTCATCGCTGCAGTGGGTGGCACAGGTTATGGTGACATCAACCTGGCTTCCTATCAGGGGAGAGGTTGGGTGGGGAGAAAAAGATGCGGGTTTACATTGCAGCTTCCATGAGGACAGGCACGTACGATGTGAATCGCCATTGCCCCAAACCAGATGGAGACGCTTTATTGCAAGTTTCAACGTGGATTTTTATGACACACATCACAAGTGAAGCAACTGGCTTCCATGGGGACACACCCCATATCTCACACAGTAGCCCATCAATTGCTTATGGGCATCTCAAGCAAACACAAGGGGAAACCTCCTGCTCTCGAATCCCAGCAAATTGTCCTTAGACATCCTGCTTGACCCCCCAGCCTGAAAGGTGTACTTATCCATCCATTCTTGTAGCCATTGATACATCTGTCACCCATACATCTGTCTAATAATCCTTTCTTAAAGCCATCTAGGCGTTTTGTCCCAAGGGCAATACTAAATAACAAATATGTGTAGCTTCAACTCCTGGCCCTTAGGAACTCAGCCTGAACAGAGAAATGTCAACAAGGTTTCTATTTTTATAAGCTTTACTTATCCACAGTTCCACAAGTACAAACAAAGATTTAGAATTCTTATCAAAAAGTCCCTTTTTGTATGTGTTGTTCACTTTCTCTGTAGATTGGCTTTCTTCTTCTTGTGAACTAACTTTCCCTTCAAAAGAGATTGCTTCTTTTCAGGTCTGTTTCTCGAAGCTACACTGACTAACTGAACTAACTACAGAATTAGAATAAGAACCCAGGAATTTCCCAGAGTTCCTTTCATATTCTTAAAGATACAGAGTCCATATTTGCTTTCTAAAACTGATGCAATAGAAAATAAGTTTAATCTTAAGGAATCCAGGACTCGGAGCATAAAGAATGTTCTCGAGGCATAATACTAGGCTGGTTGCTGTTCCTACCTCTTCTGGCAGCAAATTCCATAGACCAATAACTCCCTGTGTGAAGAAATACTTGCCCTTGTCTGATCTGACTCTCCCATCAGCTTCATGGAGTGCACCCTGGTTCTAGTGTTGTGTGATAGAGTAAGAAATTTTCTCTAACTACCTTTTCTATACTATGTATGAATTTATATACTTCAACCAGGTCCCTTCTCAAATGCTGCCTTTTGAGGCTGAAGAGGCTAGACCAGTGATGGTGAACCTTTTGAGCTCGGTGTGTCAAAATTCACAAGAAAACCTAGCTTAACTCAGGTGCTCTGTCACATCTAGAAATATCCATAATTTTGTGATATTTGTAGCTCTAGTAAAAAAGTTATATTTTTGATATATGTATTTTATTAAAAGCAAAAACACATAATTATTTACATTAGTGACTTTTGTTGCTGAATTTTGTTTGCTAATATTCAATTGAAAGTTGGTATTTTGTACACTTCAAGAAAAAGCAAGCACTACACACCCAGGTGCCAGGGTGACCACGATTGTCACCCAAAAGGGCTTGACGTGTCACCTGTGACACACGTGTCATAGGTTGGCCATCATTGGGCTAGACGTTGCAGTCTGATTTTGTAAGGGAGTGTTCCAGCCCCTTAATCATTCTGGTTGCCATTTTCTGCACCTTTTCCAGTTCCACAATATCCTTTTTGAGGTGTAGTGACAAGAATTGTACACAATATTCCAAATGTGGCCTTACCATAGATTTATAATGAGGCGAAATGATACTTGCTGGCTTGTTTTCTATTCCCTTCCTAATTATTCCTAGCATTGAATTAACTTTTTTGCTGCTGCTGCACAATAGGCTTACACTTTCATTGGGCTGCACAGACCTTCTCTGTATGTGACCCTGTTGTGCTTCAGATGCTATGAGATAGAAAAGGAGCTGGTGATTTCTTAGAAACAGTCACTGCCTGATTTCACATGTATTTTCTCAGGTCCATATCCCTCTTAGTCCAGTGGTGCTATTTCCCATACAAGGGTCTTTTCTCACTAGGAGAAAAAGGGAAAACCCAGTATACCCTGCACATATAGCTGTGCATTTTCATGCTCCACAACTATATTAGGTGCCTGCTGATGAAGCTGGTTGCAACTCCATTCACATCACTTCTGGTAGAATGGAGCCAGGGGTGGGGTTGTGCAAGCACAATTGCACACTACAACATCCAGTCACTGTGGCAACATTGCCATGTATGCCCATTGGTGCCATTGCTGTGGTGTTGTGATCTCTTCTAGGATAGAGGCAATTAACACTTAGCCAACATTTGGAGAATCACCTGCTATGTTTGGAATGGTTTGAGTGTTGCAGGGTAAAGACTCCTGAATCATTCCAGCAGTTAGCTAGACATCACACCTACAAAAGGTGCAAATTGGCCGTAACAGGAGGTTTTCAGCCTTAGGCGTTACAGCTAAAAACAATACCTGGAATATTAGAAACTTGGAGGAATCACTTCCAATTCTAGAAACAGTCGGCTAATATGCACTTGGCAATCTACCAACGCTAGAAGATGTGCTATCACATCTCTCTCTGGCTGCTTTCAACTACACTTACAGCTCATGTGTGCAGAAATGTCATTCATCCGATCATTTCCCAATCTCTTTTCTCCCCAAATTATTTTATTACCATGTTTTGAAAGATGCTATTCCTATCTTGATTTTGCACTTGATAGCAGACAGTGGGTTTTTCTGCAAGGCTAGCTTGCATGTTGATGAGTGTGCCTTGTGTATTTTAATGGTCTGAAGAATATAAAAGCTATGACTTTTGAGCAGGACTCTACTCTAATTGAGTTGCTTATCTTTCTAGTTCCATGAGAATTGGGAAATGAATTCTGTAGTCTGCAATGGAAGAGTGCCTTTTGATACAATAGTGCTTGCCGTGAGCTGTGTTTTGCATGCCCTTGCAGAGTTTTGCTTACTTGTACCTGGCATAATGCTGGTGTGCTTAAGGGAGATTAATCACCAGCAATTAAATCCAGTGAAACAATGATGAAAACACAGAAGTTGTTTATAGTTAAAGTACATGCAACAGGGTTATAGCAGGATTTGTACAGCATGTCACGGAAAAGCCTGAGAGGCACAGGGATCACATGATCCCACACGTGTTGAACAGCTGTCCTGCTGTAGAGAGCCAGAAAGCACCACAAGAGTCAATTTTAGTGTAAAACACACAATTTGGCCCTGACAGTATTTTCCACCCCACTCCAGTGCCATTGTGTAGACAATGACAGTAGCTATTTGCCCAGGCCTATTGCAAAAGCATTTTTTTCAGCTGTGAAGCAAATATTTTTGAGTTTCTGTTTCCATGCTGATGAAATTTACACTTAAGATACATTTGTTCTTCTGCTACATTTGCTGATTCTAATAGATCAAGTTCTATCCTTATAGATTTGTTTTGATCCTGTAAGTTTATGGCTCTGTATTTTCTGTAGCAATTTCCTTTTGTCTTGTAAAGTTTGCTTCTTAAGCCTGCTACTCTGACCGATGAAAACTCCTCTGATGCTTTCATAGCTTCCTATCGAGTGTTCTCTTTGATATCAGCGTGGCTATTTTGTATAAAGCAACAACCTTGTAATTCATTTTGTACCATATTGATTATGGATTGTTTTGTGAGTAATATCAGATTCAACTTCCTCACAGGAAAGGGATTGTTATCAATCAGTATTAAATATTCTGTGATAGATGCATGATCAGAAAAGAAGACAGGCCCAGTTTTAAACACTGAAGTGTGTGTTATTCAAACCTTTATTTTTCGCAACTCAGGAGTATTCAATAAAGAACAGTTTTTCTTGTTTTTGAAAAGAGCTTCGTCGTCAACAGTATTTACTTCCAACAGAAACCTAGGGATGCTAGAGAAATAGACCCTGTGACTTTATATAAGAAAAAGTGAAGAGAGAGAACAGCGCCACGGTCGGCTGCAACAGGCGCCTCTTCATAGCTTGCTAAGAAGGAAGTAGCGGAGGTGGTGGCCTTCACAGCGCAGGTCTGGGGAAAGGTTTCAGCCGAAACAGCAATTTAAAATTATTAAACTAAAAAATACGAGGACAGGCTGGGGAGTGGGCACCACAGTAATGAAGCTTTGTTAGATTTAGATTTATCTGTTCCTTGCAGCATTACAGTTTTAGCATGCTTGGGCAAAAGGAACACTAATCCTTTTGGAGCAGAGTGGGCTTCTTCACAGAAAGAAATACAGGGAAATAGGATGTACAGACCAATCATCAACAGTTTGGGAGACGAGTTTACAATGGGGAGGGGTGATGGGCAAAGCAAAGGGACCCACATTAGATTTGTTAATTAAGGGTGTGTTCAAACATATGGTTAGGAATGCTCCCGAAGCAACTTTGAGAACTTAGGGACAAACATAAAAGACACAAACACTTTATTTTAACCCAACGTCTCTGCTTATGCATCCCTTTTGCAGATGTGAAATAAACACTCTCAGTATTACTCAGGGAGCTTAGGTTGGATGGGTTGGGAGGCTACAAGACACTTGAGCCAATTCCATCCTACCACAACAGCTGAGCAATCAGGTTCATGGAAAATTGGGCCAGTGGCAGCTAATGAGTCATGATGAAGAAGAAAGGAACAGAAGGTAAGCTGCCTTTTTTTAAAACTGTCTGACAACGGGATATTTGTTTGGATCCATAGATGGAGCGATCCCCAAAAATGGGAACCTACTCACCCCCTGTAAGATCTTACCCAATGTGTATTGGAAAGTAAAATACATTATGAAGTTTGTTAAGCATCTTAGTATATCCTCTCCCAAAATGAACTGGATCCATCATTACACCAGATTCTACATTAAACATAAGTTTTCATTGTAGCAGGGCCTTAAGAGAAGACACAGTCAGCCTTGGGAGACCATTATTTTATAAAAGCAGGTTCAGATATTATAATTTGTACTTTGAACTATAATTAAATTCAGCTACAATTTAAACATGATAGTTCTACAAAAATACAGTTTTATACTCAGTAATATAAATTTACACTTTTGCATACCTTGTGTAAGTTTTATTGTCAAACCATACTATGTATTTTAATGCTTCTGTCTAGTTCATGATTTACCTCTAAACCTGTACATATGAGCATATTTTACAAAAATAATTGTACAGTAATAACTGCATCCAGTTCATTTTGGTTGAAGCCCAAACAATATTCATAAAATACAACAAAATGTCTTCCCCCAAAGCTGCAATATTTTCATTCCTTCCTCAAAATGAGAAAAATAAGGAAACTTATTAAATTTAATATCTATGCAATCACAGATAACCATAAGAGGAACTGTGTATTTTTGTTCTAAATCAATATTTTTTGCCATTGCTAATAAATAAGAGGCAGCTTTAGTCTTCAGAGTCCTTAATGCTACTGCTTGCCTTTTATGAATGCAAATAAGAAATAGACGGAAGAAAATGTCTAACATGTATATCTTGGCAACATCAAACATATATCTTGCCAACCATTTCTATGATGCAGGCCAGATAACTAGAGTCACAGCTGCGCATTAAAGAGAAATTATTAGGAAGAAGATTGTCATGATTCCAGGCTACCCCCACCTTCCACAGCAGAGTGATGAAGAAAGCCAATAATTGCTCTGAAGTTTTTGCATTGATTCCTAATACCACATTACAACTTCTTAGCAGAAATCAATTGAGATTAATACATAGAATATCAGATCTATTAGGAGAAAAAAGAGAACATCACAGACTATTAAAGCTAAATAACAACAACAATTACAATGATCACATGTATTGTTCTGGTTATTTAATACCTGCTGTCTTTGTGAAGCTGTTGTTTTACCATAATGAATATATGTGGCAGTTAAGTGCACACGCTCCCAGTGACTGGAGTATGTAGTTTAATGCTGAACTGTGTTTATTACTATATTTTAAATGTAAGCGCAGCCCCTCCCTCACCTCAGGACACTTAGCATTGCTGGTACAAGCCCGTTGGAACTCAGAGCATAAGAATATAAGAGTACCCTGCTGGATCCAGCCACAGCCTATCTAGTCCAGCCTCCTGTTTCACACAGTGGCCCACCCATTGCTTATGGGCATGTCCTCACCTGTTCTAGAATCCCTGCAGATGGAGGATGTACTTAGGCATCCATACCCATTTACCAGATTGGCTACATCTGAGAGGCCAGCCAGATGTCTCAGGATAGGTGAGTCCAGGTACAGCCATGCCTGTCATTGGCCTTTTCAGGCCTGTACCTAACTATTATAAGATGGTACTGAGCAACTGATGCCCGTGGTGCTACACTACATCTCTCTTCTTCTGCTTGTTATCTGAACATCAAGATGGGAAGAAATTTTTCCCATCTTACTTTATAGTTTATGTGTACACATTGATTACGGATGGTTTTGCCTGCAGTACTTGTTACCCTTAGGGTTGGTAGGAGTGGAGCTGAGATAGTGTTTGCTTTTCTTAAGGGTATAAAAAATAGGAAACATTCTTGTTACAGGTATATATGTATTTTTCTCTCTTTGCATCTTTTATAAATTCTGGGAACTGCACATATAGATTGCTTCTAAATTAAATTATAATTATTTTAAGCTATTTAATTAAAGTTACTTGTGACGTCACTTGAGACAGCCAAGAGTGTGATTATTACACTGCAAAATTCTGCAGAACAGGATTTTGGAATATAGAAATGTTGAAAATAGAACCGTGGGAGCATTTTTATAAGTGTGAGAGCCTCAAGGAAAAATTAGTTATTTGCTGTTTTAGAATGCTGCACTATTTCATAGTGTTTCTGTGCCATTTGTTTTTGAACTATAGGATAGTTTCTTTACAGGCTTACTGACCGTCACCTTTTGATATATATTTTATCGATTCAAAGAAGTCTTTCTTTTGTAAAAAACATTCAGAATAGATACCTTCAAACTGTCATCTAAGAAACTCATTTGCCACTCTGAAAAGCTGTGAACTTTAAAAATAAAAAATGATGTATTTAGCAACCTTGTTTTATCTGTCTTTGCTGCACTACTTTGTAAAATTGCTTGTGTCTTGAAAGTTGGCTGAAAAGCTACTGTTTCCACTTTTACCTCTGTATCAGTTGTGGATTATGAGAACTCCACTTTACTAAACAGGCCATTATTTTACATACATTTATCATGTTCTTCCCTTGCTTGTGGTGTTAAATCCTGCTGATTCAGAGCTGACTCCTTGTGACTATGTGCACTCACCCAGGTGATTTTCTTGGCAAAGAGCCTTTAGTCACATGGTTACTTGCCTGCATGTGCAAAGGTTGAGGATGCCACGCAGTGCTGGAGAGGAGGCCATTCTTGGGCAATAATGATGCCTAGATATGAGGATGGAAGTTTCTGGAAGCTAGTTTTAATTATTTGAAATGAAAGTTCACCAGTGCACCCCATGTTTTTAAAAAGAGCTCAAGTGCTGACCCCAAAATTATATGCCTAAATTTGGCATCTATTCCAGTGATAATAATGAAAATGATTAATAGAGATAAAATTTAGCAAACAATTAGCACTGGTAGTGCCCAAGGATAGCCAAAAGGGGGAAATTTTGTTTAATTATCTTTTAGAATCTGACAGCATCAAGAAATATGTGAGTTAAGATGATCTGGTAGCCTTATCTATATACACCTTCAAAAATTTGGCGAATTCCCTAGCCAAAGACTTGTTAACAGTAAACTTAACCATGGAATAAAAAGGGGAGTCCACTTATAGATCAGCTGCAATGGAGAGAGACAACGGAGAGATAACGAGTGGGGCTCCCAAAGATTCTGTGTTGGAACCTTTAGTTTTTAATCTATGCATAAATAATCTAGAATCTGGAGAGAGCAATCAAGTTGCTGAATTTGCTGAACACAGCAATGTGTGCAAAGTGGTCAAAAATGAATAGGGACTGTGAAGAGTTCCAAAAGATCTCCTACAAACTGAATGAATGGGTGTCAAAATGGCAAGTGATGTTGGATGTCAGGAAGATAAATGCATATTCAAAAAAATATACACATATAGGACCTGTTCACACTTACCTAATTGGTATAATAATATATCAGTCAGGTACAGACCTAGTATGGTAGTGGCCATCTGCACTTCACGTGCCAGTAAAGCCCTGCCCTGGGCCAGCAACAATTGAAGTGTGGATAGGCAGGGCAGGGCAGGCTAAACTGCTATGGAAAAGTCTATGGCAACATTTGACACGTGCCTGGAAGACACCATGGCCATCTTTTGCACCACTATGCCCACTCACAGCACAATACCTAGAAGAGACTGCAAATGCTACTGTCCCAAGAGGTAACTAGCCTTTCCCAGTCAAGCTGTTGACTTTTAAGCAGCCAGGCTTTTAAGCAGTCCACAGCTAGATAACTGTTGGATGGGGTTAGTGTACTCCAGGACAGTGGCAGCAATGTGAAGGAAGTACCTGCCTAGTGAGAAATCCACTGTGCACTAGTGGGTAAATGAGAACAGGTCCTTGAACTACTAAGATCTGAGCTGGCTTTACTTAACCAGGAAAGTGTAATGGTAGATAGGTCAATGAAAATATCAATCCATTGCTCATTGTCTGTTTTAATAAGGTCTGATAGCATGTTAGAGATAATAAGAAATATTGAAAATAAAACTGCCAGTATTTTATTTATTTAAACCGGTTCTATACTATTTCTCATAAATTCTCAATGTGGTTTACAAACCAGTTACTAGGGGACTGTGATTAAGGCAAAGTCTACTTATGGTCTTCCATATGCAATTGTTTGCCACCATGCAAATTGGTTGCTGTACCAGATGAACCACTGGTCCGTTGCCTATCATTTCCATATTGGTTTCATTCTCACTATTTTGACTTGTTTAAATTATTTACAGGTGTACCCTGATAAAATTAATCTCGATACAAGCTGCATTGATAGTGTGTTTCTGATTAAATCTTAAAGAGGTTGCCCAAACACACTGAGTTTAGTCATGATGACAAAATCCCAGCCTTCTGCAAAATGTTTAATGCATAATGTGAAGTATGGGCGTTTTCTCTGTATATTTGTTGCTCTTCCTTTCCTTCCCTTTGACTGATGCTTATAGGGAACAGAGGAGCTTTGTGAAACATTTTTTTTTTTAAAAGATTTATTTGATGTTAAAGAGTTGTGACACTGCTGAAGTGTTTGCCTTTGTTGTTATTCTTGGCATCACCAATGGCTGCTCTGGGAGGGTGCCACGCACAGAGATGGTGTCTTTAATTGTTGATACTGTTCTGAGGATATTACCGCTCCTGACAGATTTGCTGATGCATCGTTTATTCCTATTGCCTTTTAGAGAGTTTGTTCTCCTTCCTTAGCTCCTCCAATATCATTTTCTTAAGCTTGGGATCTGTGAGCAAAACTCGATGTGAAGGGTTAATATGAAATTGTGCACAATGGGAAGTTTTTGTTGGACAGACAGATGCTTAGGATTATGATAGCAAAATGCATATATAAATAGTCCCTTTTCTCTTTTATTCTTGGGTTGTTTTGCTTTTACCTTGTGGAAGGTTCAAGTGGACCACAGGATCACATTATCCACACCTCAATCCACTGCAGCTGTCCCAGAAGCATCCAGACCTGTTCTGATCCATACCTATTGTAGACCGGGTTGATGCTAACAACAAGCATTTCTGCAGCATTGGGAACGGTGCTTTCACAGCACTTCTAGGTCCACTGGTAGGGTTCAGCCTGGACACTGCATGCCCCACTCTCACACACTATATTGCTCAATTGTGGTGTGGGCTAGGTGGGACATTCAACGTCCAGACACAAGACCAGGAATATTTGTGCCATTTGTGTTGCTAGAACAGCTGGACAGGAACTGGAATATTCCAGTGCTCAGCATGCAAAAGGCTCCAAACTGTCCTTCACTCTGAGCAGCCTGGGATTGCCTGTGTAGACAATTTCAGGCAGGTAGGTGTAAAGCTAGCCAATGTCTCATAGGGCAAATCCCCACAGCAAGCTTATTTCGCTTTCCCTAAACCGAAATAATAGAACCGGATGCAAACGCGAATTTGCCTGTTCCCATTACTTTCAGCTTAATCGCGTTCAATCCGGATTCTGAGGACGTACATGACTCAAGGGGGGACTCCAGTGGCTGCTTTTTTAAAGACGCTTTTCGGGGCTGCCCTGTCCTCTTCCTCCTGGCGTGAACGCGCCACCCATAACAGACCCCTTCATGGAGCCTGGCTGGGTGGCTGCTGCTTGCCTGGATGGAGGAAAAACGGCAGCAGGCAGCCAGTGATTCTTTCCCCTCCTCTCCCCATTGCTCAGGGCATGCACAGTGGCGGCAAATCAAGCCCCTTTACAGCTAAACATTCACACATCTCTCCAAACAGCAGCTGCTTTTGTTTCTTTTCCCTTTTTAGAAGGTCAGCACTTTCAATGGCAAGATAGTTATCAGGTGTGAATTGCTTGTTTGCTACAGTGGATTGCTTGATTGCTATTCAGGCTGCTGCTGCTTTTACAGCCTGCTTTGGAACCAAACTATTGGGGGAGGGAAACTCTCATCCCTTAACACGGAAGGGTTCCCACAGTAAAAAATGTAAAACGTTTCAAGTGCACGAACCAGAGTGAGACCTGTTGAAATCAGGATTGAGATTCATCACGCTTTGGGGTGGTTTAACATGGGGAAATCGTGTTAAGCCAAACTGCCGTGTGGACTCCAAGGATTGAAAACATTTTGAATTCGAGATAAGGTTGCCATGAAGGCATGGCCATAATGATTCTTATAATTGCTGAGAATGTATTAAAAAAAACATTTCATAGAATCTCAGGAACAGCTTTGAAATGATTGGCAGGTGTGGGTTTTGTCCGTCCCTCTACCTTTCATGAACATTCTATGTGAAAGAAGGTTCTTTAGAATGAGAACATGAGAGCCAAACACAACTATCCTCACAATACTTTTGAACCACTTGCTTTAGTTCAGAAGCATCCTCTTTGACATTTTCCCCCTCAGTCTCCATTTTAGCAAAAGCAGCAGAAAGAAAAGAAGAAGTAGGAACAGCTCAGGTCCATGCTGGGGGTGTCACCTGCTTCCCCTTGAGTCTTCAGGTCAATAATTTGATAAGCCGGGGTTGCTGTCTACCACTGATGGCGTGTGCATTGTGTTTATGTAACAGTGAGGGATGGCCTTAACTACCTTTGCCCAACCTCCTCAAAGAGGCAGCATTCTCATTAAATTATTTTGGCTCCGGCACAAAATATTTTAGAATTTTAACTTAAGTGAAACTATTTTGACTTGGGTTATTCTATTTTATTTACACTTTTTTCCACTTTCAAATTCTTTACATAAAATGTCAACAGATAATTTTTAATTTTGGATATTTATTGTCTCCATTAGAGTGAGCAGTTTTATTTCTCTGGGCCAGCATGTCCAGGGAAAAACTTGTAAGAGAAAAGCTCAATGATCACAGGAAACATATGGCAGGTGACACCCAGGGCTTTGTTGCATTTACCGGGGTTCTGCACCACAAGTTCACTAAGGACCTGCCTTCCACATGTCCCCCCCCAAATTTTATTAATTTTAAAATACATCTTATTACATCACATCCCTAATATCACTTTATCATCCAGTAATAATCCATTATCACTTACTCCCTCTCTCCCACCCCCACCCCCCCGAGGACCTAAGGTGAACCTATCACCAGTTAGCCACTGCAGTCAGTTTGGAGATCATTTTCCCAGTCCCTTCCGGAGCTTATTCCACTCTGTTTCATAACATTTAACACACTTTTCCAGTTATCTATCACTGAACGTTTCCACGTTAGTGCAGATGGTCCTGCCCACCACTGGTATGTTCCATCTGCTCAGAAAACAGAGAAATCCAGATTTTTTATTTTGGGGGGGGGGCGGGGAGGGTTTGACCTACCAGTGTATCAGCTCAGGCCAGTCCAGATCACAGAGGTGTGCAAGAAAGCACACCTCCATTTTCTAGACCACTAGGGAACCCATTTCAGCAGTGCACCAAAGCTTGCTGCTCCCCTTGGAGTTCCAAAGCCAGGAACCTTAATTCTTGGCCATTAGAACCCATGCAGGCCTGCTCTAAAGCTCAGGTGACTTCAAGACCAGCACAGTGGCTGGGCTGGAATACACCATCACTGTGCAGACTGTGTTCTCCTAGCCTATGACAATCCATCCCAGGTTTGGGACAGATTATTATGCTGCTGCCCTACTATTCCAGTCTAGAAGAGGTAAGTACAGAAAGGCACCTTGAAGCCACAGAGGACATACTAGATTTATTATTTATGCTTTATTTAGAATTAATTAAATATGTTTTCTTAAAAGTTGTTGCTGTGTACAAGAGACTGAGCTATATAAGTCTCCAAAGCAAGCCTTACTTCAGTCATAAACTCATGATTTGATTTTGTTGTCATTGTTGTTATTTGGTCCTATCAATTTAAGTCCAACTCCTAGTGAAAATGGTGGCACCTTCATAGGTTTTTTCCTTTAACTTCTTCCAGTGAGATGTCAGGGATTGGACCTTTAACTCTCTGCTTTTGGGCAATTGTACTATCTTTTATATTTGGCTTTCTCTTCATTCTGCAGTACGGGGGCGGAGGTGGGAGGCTAATAATTTATATTTCTTTCAGAGTACTTGTAAGGTTAGCAGTGAAATAATAGGCATGAAACACACCGAACACTTGAAAGTGCTATATAAAAAGCAAGGCTTATTTTACTTTATAGTGCCTTAAACTTCATAAACCCAAGGAAAAGAAGCCCATATATTGGACTTGGAAGTAACCTAGCATCAATGGAAGAACTGCAGCTGATATGAGTAGTTCCTGCTGTGGCAGAACATGTCTGCAGTTAGCTGGTTGTACATGAGAACCTTGCCATGACATTCACAGTAATCTCCTTAAGTTCGTGGCACTTAAATAAATGAAACTCTTACAGATTTAATTTTAAGTAGGATGACTGATACCACTAGTGGTTTGCATGTGAAAGTGTGGATGCTTGGAGTATTACAGAAATCTTACAAAGACATTTTATAAAGAAAGATTCATTTTAACAAGGATAATCCCATGCACGCTTAGAAGAGTTTTCCATTACACCCAGGAGACCTTCCTGTATGAGGAAAAAGCAGAATTGTGCTGCATGGATGTGGCATAAGGAGGCTCTCATTCAATTTCAGATCAGTCTAGAATTCACAAACTGGCTTGTGGCAGAATGATTATTCCCTGTCCCAAGGCCCTGTTGTTTGCTAATATTGGGGTGTCCTGAAGAATAACTGCATTACTGAATTAATAGATATGAAGCCATTTTCATACCCCAGAGAACTGTCAAATGAACACAAGCTATCATTTCCACAGTTATTTTCTTTTTTCACATCACCAGGAGTTCAGGATTAAAGCTGTTTCCACAATCACCTTGCTTGGACTGGTTTAACTATTCCACCCTAGCCTGTCCCAGGCCAAGCTGTCTGCTGCTTACAAACACCAGCAACAATGCAGAGATAACGTAGCTGTTCCAGTCCACAAAACTGATTCTTCACTCAAAGCACTACTCACCCCTACCAGCAGTAGACCCAGGCCCCATCACTCATATGTTGAGACTGAATGCACAAGAGTGAGGCTGAATACAATAGTCTTTGAAGATAGCATGCTACCTCTGTATTGAGGTTTCAAAAATGATCCGTGAAGCTTGTATAAGTTTCAAAGATAGGGTTGCCGTGTTTTCCTTGTTCTGGACCAGGTTTAGAAGCACCAAGGGTTGGACAGGAATAAAACTTCTTGGGATGGTTGTAGACCTCTTCAGACAGGCCTACAGCTAATCCACAATAGGGACCTCTTGGAATGGTTCTGGACTGGGATGGTGCTAGTCTCATGAAGACAAAGCATACTAGGCAGCTGATTGGTCCAGTCTACTGATCAAGTACAGAAAAAGCAGAAATTTAGCTTTAGCTTCATGCCTAAAAAGTAGTGCTTATTCTTGCTATGCTGCATTTCTGATGGCTAAGATTTTCAAATGGAGTAACTTGGGGCAATATACGGTTCCCTCATCACTGAAAATTTTTCCTATAAGGTTAAAGGATATGCATGAATCACATTTCCCCCTTCAATTTGATTCCTGAAATTGGGGGGGGGGGCTTTCTAGCTTTGTGTAAACACCTCTGGAAGGCTTAGTTGAGCTTCTGAGAAGGGTGTGGTGGCAGCAGTGGTAGCCAGATTTTAAGGTAAGGGGGCATGATCAGGGTGGGACACAAAACCAGTTGTGGGCAGATCCGGCCTTCTTTGAAACTTTTATAAAGCTTCAACAAAGGCCAGATACATTTGATTTGTGAGCAAAGGGCCCTTTTGTTTCTTCCATGAATCATTGAAGCTTCGTCCCTAACAGGGTTCTATTGGTCTCTAAAATAATAGTAAATGGCAACGTTTCCCATTGATACTAATAAGCTGGCCTGATATTGAAACTGTAATTACTGCTTTATTTTATTGGTGTATGCTGTCCTTGTTGACTTACCCTAAAGTAAATCACTTCCTATAATCTTAAGTGAAAATGAGTTTTATATATTCTTTACCTCAACCCAACCCTTGCTTGGTGCCAGCAGACAATTTGGAAGGGAAACTGCTCTTACTGTTGTAAGAGGATGCAGTGGAAACACATTTCTTCAGAACTTTCTTTAATCATTAGGTAAATGTTCCAGCAATCAACTATGCAAATAGCAGCTCCCCATTAGTACCTCTTCAGAGGAGCCAACATAAATATAAATGAATTCATAAATAAATTTGAAAGTTAACAGCTATAATCAACTACCCCCATATCTTAATGTTATCATCACAGGAACAAATGCCTAATGGGTCAAGTAAAGAGCATGGTAGAGCAAAGCAGCAAGATGGAATGAAAAACTCAACAGCTTCAGCATCATTAAAATGTACAGAAGTTGCATAGTCAAGAAAAGATGACCATCTCTGTTTGGTGCTGGTAAAGACCCTATTTGCCCCTAGTGTGACCTCACCTGGCCAGATATAAGAATAATAGCTGCCTTGTGGCTGATGAGAAAAGACACTTTTGTTTGGTACCGTTTTTGTTTTTGCTTTGTTTTCTAATGATCCTAGCAGTACATGTAGTAGCAGCAGCAGTATTGCTGCTATAGCTGTACTATTAGAAAATGCTGGATCAGGAGGGACTGCAGGTTTTAAATACTTTCCTATGCAAAATGGAATGTACTTATGGAAGACTAGCATGCCAAGAGGAAATGTTTTTGTGTGCGACAATGCATCTATTTATTAATTTATTAACTTATTGTACTTTTATCCCATCCTATACCTGAAGGACTCATATATGAATCTCACCTGCTGTTTCAACTGATGCAATGAAAAGTGTGACTCTCATTTGCTGGTCAAGCAGTTTAAAGAATCTTTTATTCTGTTTCTGTCCCTTAGGGCAGAGAAAGGCCACTCTAATGGAAAAGCAAACTTACTTATTTTATTTATTTAGGGATTTATTTCCCACCATTCACCAAAAGGTCCCAGGATGGGTCACAACAACAACAACAAAAATAATACATAAAAATAATATTTTAAAACATTTTTGAAATATAAGGCTCCCTCCCACCCTCCCTGGCAGGACTATACCCAGAGAAAGCTAAACATCAGAAGCTTGGGTGAAGAGGTGTATTCCAGCTTCTGGATCATTTACAAAGGCAGACCCACGTAGAATATATTACAGTAGTCCAATCTGAAGGTCATTAGAGTGTGAATCACTGTGGCCAAGTTATCACTATCCAGTAAAGTCAGAAGGAGATGGAGGTGGGCACTCCTTGTTGTCACTGCCACATGATCTTGAATGAAAACAATGAATTCAGGAGCGCCCCAAAATCAATACTGACCTTTCTGGGGCAAATCAATCCCATCCAAAATTGAGTGCCTCTTAACTTCCTGGACTTGGAACCCCTTGATACATATTACTTCTGTCCTGTCTGGATTCAGATTCAATTTGTTGCCTCCAAGAAGCAATCAAGTACCTGAACTGCCTCCCCTGACTTAGAAGGAATGAAGAGATAGGATTGGGTACCATCAGCATGCAGATTGCGTCTCACCCCAAAACTCCTGATGACTCCATATAGATGTTGCAGAGAAGACAAAACCAACCCCTGGGGAATTCCACAAGTATGTTCCCAAGGCTTTGAACAAAGGTCCCCTATTGCTATTTTCTGGGACTTCCCACAGAGATAGGACAAGAACCACTGTAAAACAGTGCCTCCGAATCCCAGTCCCAAAGCTGTTCCAGCAGAATACCTTGGTCAATGGTACTAAAAGCCCTGTGAGATCAATGAAAACCAGAAGGGTCCCATGGCCCTGTCCCTCTCCCAATAAAGGTCATTCATCAGGGCTACCAAAGGAGTTTCAGTGCCCCTTCCTAAAATCACCTAGCTCAAAAAAGGAATATTAGCCACTGGGTTGTAGTTATTTAATACCTCTAGATCCAGGGAGATCCTCTTAAGGAAGGGGTGTATCACAGTTTCTTTCAGAGCTACTGTCACCTGTCTCTCCCACAAAGAGGCATTTATCACTGCCTGGACCCACCTAGCTATATCCCCTCGGCTAGCTTTGATAGACCATGAAGGACAAAGAGCAAACCTTGTCCACCTTCTCAAACCACAGCAACTGAAACTAATTCAATGTAATAGGACAAGATGGTGCTCTAGACACCTCCACTATACCACTTCCATTTATGAAATCGAATTCTATGTGCTTCGCAAATGTGGTATGTGGAATGTGGTATGAGCATATCCTTTTGGCTCGATGACAAAAATCCTCTAACCACCCAGAACAGCTCTGCTGGATGACCACTTGAGGATGTAATGGAGGCAAGAAGTGAGTCTTTTTGTTGCCCTACATGGTAGGTCACAATAATGGAGAGCCCTCAGGCAGCAGGTCTTCTTCAGCAGCAGACCGGAGAAGTTCTTGAGGACAACTTTTTAAAAATGTGCCACGAGGATGCTGTTTGGCAGATCCAGGCATTCTGAACAAACATATTTCCCAAGGGAAGGAATTCCAACTTACTGGGAGAGGTGTATTTGTCATTTGTTATTTCAGAATGATGGATGCAAAAACTGATAGATAGGTGAAACTGGAGGAACCATAGTTAAACCTAGTCTAGCAACTGTAATTGGGGGATGAGGGATGATTGGGACCCATAACCAAGAGATAATTTGAGAGCAAATCACTGCCAGCATTTGAGAAGTTTTGGCCCAGTTGTCTGGCATTGAAAACTGAAGGAAGGTGGAAAATATTTTCCAGGTCACCTGGATGAAAGACCAGACATTTTAAAAAGGATGCTTTACAGAGGTATGTGTGATTGTTCACTGTGGAATGTAATCCATGAAGTTCTGACTATATAGCACATAATAAAGGGAAATGGCTTCTCTCTGTTTGTTTGCATTTTTAAAAATTTTATGGCTTTAGACATGTAATGATAGTGTAGAGCTGGAAGTATTGCTCAAAATACTCCATATGCTATTCACACAAAACCATTGTGGCTCCAGTCTTAAGGAACAGCCCTCAACATCCTTGGCATTGTGGTGCCAGCACTTAGCATATTCAGTGCTGAAACCAGTTGTGACAGCACAAAAAGATGCTGATGATGTGCCAGAAAGAAAAATAATGGCAACACAGCTAAAATGCATTATTCCTAATGGAACAGGGAAATGTAAAGGAGGACCATTTTTGAACACCTCTTGGAGTTCAGCCATCATTTGCTCAATCTTGAAAACTGTCATAGCTTGTTATTATTACATTACATGGGACATATGTTACACCATAAACACAGACAAACAAATTTTCTGCTGAGGAAATTATCTAAAGAAAAAGAATCATAGCTAGCATATACGGTGCAGAATGTGCCCCTCCTTTCTCTACTATACTGTGTGGATACAGTGGTCCCGAGGGTAGAAATGTTTACTGCAGCGTGTTCCAAATATTTGAAGGCTGTTGTAGAATTATGATGAGAGAGGAGACAGAGGGCAGAGAGCAGAGAGTGCAATTGTTTTGCAGCTAAATATTGGTAATAGTGTTGTAATATTTGTTATGTGTAGCTACTCGAGATTGCAAGGTCTTCTGTAACCCTTCTGCCTTGTCTTGTGATAGCAGCATTCAGAATTGTCACACATGGAGATTTCACAGAAATACAAAGTGTTTCACAGTATTTAGTACATCACAAACATAAAACTGAATCATCAAGTACGTATTTCAGTTGCTCACCCCTTTTAGAAACTACATAAGCAGCAGGGATCCTAAGCTTTTCAAAAAATACACAGTAGTTATGTTTGGTTAATGAACTGGAAATTCTCCATCTTGTCTTAAACCACCATCATGACACAAAACCATTGTGCCAGATATTTGTGTATATTCAAGCATAGTTCCAAGAACAGGTCAGGCTCAAAAAGATTGCACAACTGTTATGTTTATATAGCTGAGCTGGGCTACCAAGGTGTAACTAGTCATGTGAAATTGTCACCTTTCCATGCACAGTGTACTTACAGTTAGTGGTTGAGGCGATTAATGGTTTTGTCACTGGCATACAGCAAACAACAAACTGAAGTGGCAACAAGCAGAGTGCCAACATTATCTGTATGAATGTTGAGATAATGCAGGAAGGATTCATGAATTAACTAGTTGGTGTTGGAGAGAATAATGCATTTTGCATGTGCTGCAATAGTCAAAGCTATGATTTTCCCAGTCGGAATGTACGGCTGTGAGAACTGGACTATAAGAAAGATGGAGCACTGAAGAACTGATGCTCTCAGACTGTAGTGCTGGATAAGACTTTGGTCAATACTAAATAAAATCAATCCTGACCATTGGAAAGAGAAATACTGAAGCTGAATCTCAAAGTCTTTGTTGTGGCCATCAGACTCATTGGAAAAAGCCCTGATTCTGGGAAAGATGGAAGGCAAAAGGAGAAGGGGATGGCAGAAGATGAGATGGATAGATAGTTTCATGGAAGCAACAAACTTGAACTTGGGCAGACTTTGGGAAACAATAGAGAACAGAAGGGCTTAGCCTTCTATGGTTCATGGGGTCCCAAAGGCTATGATCACGCCTTCATTTTAAACCTTCTTCAGTGCATCTTCAGATCTGACTCCTCACACCTTTTCATTTCTATCCATTTTATTTGTGGACTTTCCATTCAGGAAAGTCCAAATGAAGGGTGGAAATAAAGTCCACAAATAAAATAGATAGAAATGAAAAGGTGTGAACAATCAGACCTGAAGATGGACTGAAGACCACGGCCAATGAGTTAAGTATATGACTTAATGACCAAACAACAACAATGTACTGCAAAGCATATTTCCTTATTAATTCCTTGCAAATTTGAGAAAAAATCATGATGTTGCTAGAAGCACAAATGAGCCATGCTGTCAGGTTCAATGTTGAATGGTCATGGCTGTCCTGTTAACATTGTAATAATTTGTTACAATAGCAAACCATAGGATTGGACTGCTGCAAGTTAGAATTTAGTAAGGACAATTGGAGTTATAGATGTGCACGATGGAATGATTAATATAATGCATCACAGACCTTTGATTTCCTCTTGGTACGGAGGCCAGTTTTAACGACAATGAAGCCATACGGTAACTGACACTGGATTTTGTATGCACTACTAATTGTCTCTACAACACAATACCTGCCAAATAACATAATTTGGGCATTGGGAAAGCAAAAAAATAAAATAAAATTAAGAGATTCTAGTGCTTTCTATATAAACCTTCAAATTCCCATTTCATTAAAAATTCCCCCTCTGCAGCTGGTAGTAGAGATTAGGATGTTTTGCCATCTGTGCAGATTAATGTTGACTAAAAGAGATGAGAGAGCTAGCTTTTGAGATAGGGGTGGGGGTGGAAGTACATCCAAAACTCAACATCTCAGATATCTCTCCCTGCCCTTGCCATACACCTGCTTCATGTAATTGCATCAGTGCCTCACTTTCTGTTTCTTCAAGCCCAGACATCCAGGTATCTTTCTAGAAGCCCATCAGACTTGTGTGGGCTGCAATTGCCCAGCATTAACAATGGGTTTCATTTGGAAACAATCTTAGCTTCTCTGTTTTCTCCCTTTCATAGTAAAGTTTCTTCCCTCTCTAACATTGTCAGTCTCCCTGATACTGCAAGGAGAAGGCTATATGTTTCCAAACCGAAATAGCAATCTTCAGGTCCTTTCCCCCTTGATTAGTTTCTCTTAATCTTTCCATGGGAGTCATCATCCTTGTTTATTGAAATTAAATTTTTAATCAAACCTGTATCATCGCCATGTCCTACCGTGTCGTAATTATCAAATTACATTAGACTCACACACAGCAGAGAACAAAAGGAACCCAGCGTGGCATTCTGTGCACGAAACACCCCCCCCCCCAAAAAAAAGCAAGTTGTTGGCAGTGATTGCTTGGGCTGGAATTCAGCAGTAAAATTAATGGATTTTCTAGGTCTGCCAGGAAATGTGATCATAATTTTGATTATTTCTTGAGGGCTACTGAAAAGCAACGAGGTCATGATTAGAGTGACCTTGAGCCTTGGGATTATACTATTCTTAGCTTCAGAGCCAAGCTACATGATCAGCAGCCTCGTGTGAAGTCTCTCTCGCTGCACTGTGCTATTTTGCAGTGCAAATGGGGGAGGACAAAGCAATCTTGTACTCTAATTATCAAGCAGGTGGGGTGTATCTCTGCGCTGGCAGAAAAGCCACTGCACACCACGCGTATTCCAGACCCAGCAATCAAAGACACAGAAAACACGCAAGCAGATGAAACAGACTGACCCACCCACAGTGCAATCAGAATGAGATGGCTGGAGGGAACAACCTTTACTGTTAATAGGGTGTGCCCATGGAACATTGTAACTGCACAGGATTGAAGTTTCCTTTTTGGAAGTAATTCTTAAGTCTCTTCTACCTGCGCCCCCAAAATCCCCCAAATCAACAGGTTGTGCTTTTATCAATGCATGGATTTGTACACGGTTTGAGGACTACCCCCCCCCCTGGAAATTGTAATACATTACTGACCTAGCATGCAAGATTGTTGTCAGCATGACAACTATGCAATATATATGTTGTTACAATTCTTAGTCGTTGTAAGCAAAGTTTCTTTTTTCTGTGACAGTAAATTACTAGCCAGCTCTGCCTCACAAGACATCAATTTTCTACTGTCTTATCTAGTTGTGTTATACAGAAGTGAACGTTGCAGCACAGCGAGTTTGCTCAAACGAAGCAAGCTTCCAATATTAAGCTGATTTCCCTGGAAGTAAATAGGTCTTTTAGGGCAGTGTGAATTGGGGGGGGGGGGAGTGAGATCAGGAGGACACAGAGCAGCCCAGCACTGCCCCATGGTAGGTCAATCATCATGCTGTGCCATACACCACCAGCATTCTAATAAGCAACCAGTTAGGTGCCTGGCTTGCCTGGCTTACAATGCTAGGCCATGCCTTGACCTGCACTTTGTTGCTGTCATAAAGCCAACCAATCGTGGTGCTGTGGACAATGTGATATAACAGAGTGGTTTGGTCTACAGACATACCAGGAGGCTTGGGGCAAGGAGAGTCTGAACTAGGTGGGCCACAGAAAGCATCAGTGTGGGTGTGCAGTTTGCATGGTTCATCCACCAGGTTTTGCTCCACTCTGCCACCACATTCTTACCACTGCCTGACCTGCCTCACCCTGAGACGTGCTTGATCTTCTAGATTAAAGTCTATATCTCATTTCTGATTAGATTTCCACTGCAAAAGAATAGTTTGGGTAATAGATTTCTGATTTCTATACAGCATAATGCTACCATGTACTGAAAAATACAAAGACAATACCACTTTGGGAAGATACATCCCATCTCACAGAAAAAAAAGTCTTCTGACTTTCTTTTTTGTTTGTGTTAAGTGTTGTACTGACACTAATCAATAAAAATTATTTGTTAATTTTGAAGGAAAATTTTCAAGCCAAACCTTTTTTTATTTTCTAGGAAAGGGTTAAAAAGCTAGGACAGAGCTAAAATGATTTACAGAGGGCTAAAGAGTTGTATAAAAAAGCTGCAAAGAAAAACAATTCCTTGGTTGAGAGGGTCAATACAACAGTGACCTGCTACTTCTTAGTATTTCAGAGGCTGCTTATATGGAGACAAGTTAAATTTTACCTGTTTTTACATGTTGTTAACTGTCAATCAAGCTTATTAAATGCTTGGCCTTTGCTTCACAAAAGTGAGCACAACTGGCTTGGAGGGGGAAAAATCAGAAAAAGAAAATGGGAGAAGAGGAGGTAGTTTTGCAACCTTGTTGAAATGAATGTGGAATACTTTTGGGTTCAGGCAGATGGGATGAAAATAACAACATTATGGCTTAGCTATGGTGGGATCTTCTGACCTTTTTTAGCCAATCCCACCATAGTCCTGCTTTTACATCCCTAAAAAGAACTTTAATATGTTTCTGGAAAGCACTAATAGGACGTTTTTTGAGCAAAGCACTTTTCAGCAACAGACTTACTTTTCTGGATGAAGCAGCTATCAGAGCTCCATCCGGCATGTATGCATGGAGACTGAAACATCTGGAGATGCATGCATGCAGGTGGTCATGTACACATTTGGGAATTTGACAGCAGTTGAACTGCATGTGTCAAAAATGAGAGAAGACAGCGGTAGGCCCGTGCTGTCAGGATAGAAAGCAATAATAGCAAGGGAGCAATACCCCACATTATTGTTTTCTAGTGGTATATTCAGTTGCCATCTCAAGACAGCCTTTGTATCTCTGTTGAAAATGTGCCAAACCAGCCTGCAAAATGGAGAACAAAAAAGTAAGAGAGGTCACAAAAAACAATCAGAGAGGGTGTTCATATGATCTGGCAGGATACAGATGTGGTCAGTGGAAACCATGAGTCCAGTGAAGAAATAAGTGAAGATCAGTAATGCAATGGGGAGAGGATGCTGGCAGAACTTGTTCAGTAGTTTGAGGATCATCAAGAAATGGTTCTTTCATAGGTGTGGTACAGTTCAGTGTGAACTAACCAGCAAAAAAATGTGCGTGGACATCACTAATCTCAGCCTTTTCCTTTTTTTCTAACTCGCAGCAAGAATCTGAATTGTCTTGTTCCCAAGTTGAGTGTATGGTGGAATGCTAGATGTTTTAAACAGGCGTGACTGTGAGATTGCTGTGGAAAGGAAAAGATCTGCATTTTAAGTAAATCTGTCCCCCTTTCTTACCTACTGTGCTATCCTGGAACAGAGCAGACTAGCCTGTCCTGGGCTTAGCAATCTTCCCTAAACTGTGACAGGTTACTTCTTCCATAGGAAAAGGCCACTTGTACTGGGATGGCCTGTTTCACATCTGCCCCACCTCACTGGCTCAGAATTTTGCATCAGCTTCAGAACCTGAGGAAGGGGTCCAAGTGGCCTTCAGAGCTCCTGGAGAACCCATTTTGGTGAAGTGTCCTGTTGTTCCACAAAAATGGGTCCCCAGTGGTATTCTGGACAATGGCATTCTGTCATCTACATGCCTAACATTGATGTCAAAGTGTACCAGTAGACTGGACTAGGGTGCCATTTTAGGATCAAGTGTGCTAGAAGGGGACAGGCCTTCTGTAATTTACATTAATGTACAAAGGGGAGGTCTCTGCACTTGTTCTTATCATGGGACACTGTCCTGTCTACAAAAGGCCTAGATATAACAAGAATCCAAAAGAAAACCAGAAGTAAAACAAGGAAGTGTGAGCAGCACAGTGCTTACTCTTTTAGAGGAAGGGGCAAACACTAAAATATAGTTGATGGCAAGCTGATAGGTAGGGTGTGTTTTTGTTTTCCTTTCCTCAGTCGTGCATCTCATCTTTTACATGTTAGAATCAACTTTGTGGATGACAGATGCCCTGCACCCTACCAGAACTTCTGCCAGAATGCTCTTTCTCATGTACACGTTCACAGAGCACCCCAGTCTTCTTGTAAGTTGCTGCCACTTCCTGTCTGTCAGAAGGGACGATCAGTAGCTGCACAGGATGACACTGTGGCTTCCTGTTGATCAGACACGAAGCTCGATTGGTTATTGATAAAGCAGCTTGTTAATGCAGGAACGGGGGTAGAATGCTGCAACGCCTACTGCAGAGATGGAAGCAGTGAAGAAGAAGAAGAAGAAGAAGAAGAAGAAGAAGAAGAAGAAGAAGAAGAAGAAGAAGAAGAAGAAGAAGAAGAAGAAGAAGAAGAAGAAGAAGAGTTGGCTTTTCTACCCCACTTTTCTCGCCCAATTAAGAGGACTCAAAATGGCTGACAAAGCTTTTCTATTCTTCTCCCCACAACAGACACCCTGTGAGGTAGGCGGGGCTGTGAGAGCTCAGAAAAGAGCTGCGACTAGCCCAAGCTCACCCAGCTGGCTTCACAAGTGAAGTCCCTACACTGCTTTCATGCCTGTCTGGAGGCATGTACAGAGAGAGGATTGCTGCTTAAATTTTCCTTAAGCAGACATTTGAGGCAATTGTAGAAATATCTTCCTGAATCAAGGGAATGTTGAGCAAAACAAAATGTTAATTTGCAATCTACAGAATCAAATCAGCACTCGGCAACCCATATGAATTTTGTTGCACCTAAGAGTCATGCTTGCATGCATCATACAATGTGTTGGAGTTCTCTCACATGTGCTGATTTGCTGTTCATTTCAGGACCAAACGGAAGTCATCCATTTTATTTAAAATGCCCTGCATGATTTAGCCCCCCACCCCACCCCCCAGGATGAGGGATTTGTCTGAGGCTTGACGTAGAGGACTTCATACATGCTCCTCTGTCAAAATTGAGCCCAAACTTTAGAGGTGGAAGTTATCTAGGAGGCGTAGCTGAATGATGCATTCTCAGTCAGGCTCCTCACATAGAGACACACTGAAAGGTCCATCTGACCAAAGGGTCACTCAGGGGATGAAATCCATGATAATAATCTACTATTTGCATGGCAGATTCTTGTATTCTCCCTCTTTGCCTTGATCTTCATTGTTTGCATCCTCCATTTCCTCACACCTCCAAAGCTACATTTTTTCCCTCTTTCTCCTGGGCAGACATCTTCCCTTTCTGAATAAGAGTTTTCAAAGCTTGCCAGAATTACTCACTTTCTTAAAAAGCAGATAGGAAATGTCACAATTGTGACCGTATTTGTAAGAGAGAGAAAAATCTCTCCACTGGGAGTGAGCTGCATGAAATCCAGTACACATTTCCCTCAAGTTGACTCAGACAGAAGGGGGGAAGAAGCAGGGAGAGGGGTGTGCCAGCAAAGCATTTCCACTGGCTACAGATAAACTTAAGCAGGGCTTAATCACAGCACTCTCAGAAAGAATACACACAACATCAGCAGAGCAACAAGAAAAACATTACAAGTATAGGCTCTTAAAATTGCAGCATGCTATTCATGCCACTCCTCCTGGCCAACTAAACATTGTACAGCCATCTACTCTACATCAAAGACTGTGGAGTAAGTCCACAATACAAAAGCATTATGCAAACAAATTCACTCTATTTGTTCAGACATCCAGAACATGATCCAAATCAGTAACCTAGTATTGAGTGATCTGGATTAGAGATGTGAGCAAACAGATTCACATTCGAAAATTCAATCAAATTTTAAATTCACAAATTTTTACATGGAAAGTATGGATATTCAAATGACTGAACTTTCAGACAAAACACAGTGTTCCCAGCTTGCAAATATGAAAATTCAACCAAGTGTTGCAGTATTTTACTGATGAAAATAAGCCTTTTCAATGGTTAAAATAAAAAGCTGCAACAAATGTTTGGCCATGAATGCAAATGTTCAAAGGTTTGAACAAACAACTTGATGACAAAACCAATATTTGGACATTCATATCCATTTCAAAACAAATGTGAATTTTTCATTTGTGCACACCCTTAATCTAGATCATGGAAGCATGCAAAATCTATATGCCCCCATGTTCCAGATTTCTGAGGGACCCATTTCCATGGCACACCAGATTTAATCTCCAAAATCCCCCAGGGCCTCCAAGGATCGGAATTTCCGTTCTGACCATCAGAGACCTCAGAGGTCAGTATGGAGGCTGACATGGGACAGATGGCATGACCCAAATGAGTTCTTCTTGATCAGCTAAGGCTCACAGTGCTCTTTTAGTATGGATAGTCTCTATCAGCAAAAAACAAGCTGCCTTTTCCCAGACCCGTAGTCACAGATTCATCCCTCTCCATTGTCTGCTTTTCCTCCTATGTGTTCTTCATCTTCCAGATGGACGTATGAACTAGACATGTTCCTTACTATAATCCAGTCCCTATTATATGGGCACCCATCCTCCCCCACACCAAATATATTGCATTATCCTTGGGAATGAACACTCATCATCCTGTCATGTAATTCCAAGGATCACTTGTGGCAGGCTTCTTAGCCTGCCTGCTAAGAATTGTGCTTTGCAGCCATTCCACGTGTCCTTGGAAACATGAAATATATTTAAAAGCACACTGTTCAAATGGATTGTCGAATATAGTATAAAGGCAGAAGTGAGGGGAAAGAGGAATAGATTTTTACACATGCATACACACATATAGTTGTGGATAAATGGAAAGGGCTAAGAAAAGGAGCCTTACGAAAGTGGTGCTGGGGAGAATTTGCCTCTTCTGTCAGTTCCTACTGTTTTGTTCAGACTATATTAAGTAAATTAAATATAAATACTTTATTTAAGCTTTCTCCATATGCTGTCCTGCACTTGGGCAGGGAGTTACTTTTTAAAAAATTATATTTTTAACTTAACATTTTAATGTTCAGTGTAACCTACTCTGAGACCCCTAGGTGGAAGACAGGAAAGCAGTAGAAGAAAAGAAAGCAAGCTTGGGGAACATGCTTGTAATTGTACTTAAAATAACAATACTGGTACTTTATTTTCTCAAGTATGTATTCCACCTTTCTCCCAGCGTGGGACCAAAGGTGGCACCCATGTGCTTTCCAGCAACGTTTCTATCCAGCAAATGCCTATCCAGCAAATGCTGAGTTTTAGTAAGGTGGTCGTATCATGCTGTCTTCAAATCATACCCTGGGTTTGGTTATCATTTCCCTTGCTGTCTGCCATAAAAGACAGTATGTGGCAGATGGTACCCCATTCCAGGGTGTGATGATGCTAAGAAGAGAAGCTGCAGCCGTTTGGCTCCCTGCCTCTGCCAGCTGTCTAGCATCATGGCCAAGTGTTTTGAAGGAGATTGTGAGGGGAAAAAACATAGACATGGATGGTGTGTGTGGGGGGGGGGG
>MTQE01002208.1:18211576-18231911 GCA_014337955.1 Aspidoscelis marmoratus | reverse complement strand
GGGGGGGGGGAGTGCTATAAGCAACCATAAAGACAGAAGAAGAATTTCAGGGAAAGAGCAAACTCAAGAAGAAAAGCAGAAGGAAGGAAGGAAGGAAGGAAG
The DNA here is from genome assembly GCA_014337955.1 of Aspidoscelis marmoratus. Lineage (NCBI taxonomy): Eukaryota > Metazoa > Chordata > Lepidosauria > Squamata > Teiidae > Aspidoscelis > Aspidoscelis marmoratus. The sequence goes on along the minus strand of MTQE01002208.1, from coordinate 18,231,809 downwards.
GAAGGAAGGAAGGAAGGAAGGAAGGAAGGAAGGAAGGAAGGAAGGAAGGAAGGAAGGAAGGAAGGAAGGAAGGAAGGAATGGTTGCTGTTCTTGTAGGAGGGAATGGGGAGATGAGGAACTCATAGCCCCAAGAGGAGCTCAGGTGCAATGGCAGGCTACTGATTGGTCCCTGGAGCACAGCATCCACACATTCATTGTCCTTATGGATGTACAGTGCTCTGCAGTTCCCTATCCTGGGATCAAGCACTCTGGGCATACTTGCTATCCTTTAGTGCTCTTGTGGTGAAATCAGCTCACCTTGCCAGTTCTGGGCAGGCATTTTGCCCAATATGGCCCACCATTTCTGGGGACATTTCGTGCCTGACAGGATACCTTCTTTTTAAAAGGTGGGGACTTTTTTATGCTTTAAAGGTCCCCAGCTTCAAAGAGAGGAAGGGGAGATGTGTGGCATGTAGATGTCACATGTCCTGCTTCTGCTACTGCTTTGACACTTGCTATTTCCATGATTTGCGCCTTATCTTCTTGGGTGAGAAAGGCTGGGGGGCTAGCAAAAGAGAAAGAGGTAGTCAGATTATTTTCTGTTACTGCCTGCAAACTCTCCTGATTATTTATTTATTTATTTATATTTTTGAATGAGAGGTGGTATAGAAATGATTTCTAAACAAAACTTCTGGTGGACAAAATGCCAGTGTGAGGACACTGGGGAGAGCTGCTCTTGAGTGAACTCCAACTCAGAAGACAGATGGGTTTTGTTTTGTTTTTAGTTTTCCCTTTGTTGAAATGTTTTATCTCACCAAGGTGAAGACAATCCTCATTAGGGCTCGAAAACCTTTCCCCATGAGGGGGAAGCAAAATTGCAAGCTTGGGGAATCCTAGCACTGCCCCTGTGAGCTTCAGTTTAACCTTTTGAAGGTCTCAAGCAACAATGAATCTACCTTTTAAGCCAGAGATGTAAGTAAACTCAAGATAAGTAATTTAGAGCCTTTGGAGAAAGCTTTGGAAGGAAAAGGAAGAAAGCCTCTGGAATTTAGTAAACATCTGATTAATCTAAAAACAAAATGACCCTTCTATATTATATAGGCTTTATCTATATGAAAACACTCAAAGGTCGTGTCCCCAAGCAAAGGCCCCAAACTGGGCTACATGCGGAACAAATCACCCAAATCCATGGTAAATTTACTCCTGAAAAAAACTGTTCTCACTACAGTTCGGGAGGCAAGCCCACATTATTTTGGCGGCTTGGGGATGCTCCCAGGTTATTAGGGGAAGAGATAGACGCTCATGTCATTAGCAGGTGGGTTTCACGTCCTGTGCTCGCTGTTCCTGCCTGTGCATTGGGGATCACAACTGCTAGCCATTTTTAAAGATCAAACAGTGTAAAAGAACTGATCGCCCCAGTTTGACAGGTAAAGATGCAGTGATGAGGGGGGCCATCTGGCCCTTGTTGTCCCTCAAGCCTCTTCCTGCAACCCTTATTCCATCCCCGCTCCCCAATTGCTATCAAGCAGCTTCTGAAGTTAGAGGCATTTTAGTAGAGAAGCGCTTCTCTGCTAAACTGCGTCATTGTAGCAGCTTTGGTTATCTTTTTAGCTGGCAAGCAGTTACCGGAGTTAAACTGCCTCTAAACATTGTAGCAGCTTTTATTAGCTTATTAGCTAGCAAACTTCAGAAGCTGCTTGTCGGGGAGCGGTGGTGGACTAAGCTAACCAAAGCCACTACAATGTTTAGAGGCAGTTTAGCAGAGAAGTGCTTCTCTGCTAAACTGCCTCTAACTTCAGAAGCTGCTTGCTGGGTGTGGAATAAGGGTTGCAGGAAGAGGCTTGTGGGACAGTAAGGGCCAGATGACCCCCTTTATCGCTGCATCTTACTAGGGTGATCAGTTCTTTTACATTTGCCTGGCAATCAGATTGCAGAGAGAAGAGGCTCATTTCTGTTTGATCCCTGTTTAATGCCCAGCAATTGCAATCGGGGAAGGGGCGTTGGGTGGGATTTCCCTGCTCTCACTCCTATCAGGAGAGAAGGGGTGGAGAGAAAAAGATGTGGTTTCCCCATGTAGGGATTTAGTGCAGTTTGCATGTGGACAGGTGTATTTGTCTTGAGCCTGCACTTTCGTCAGTCGCATGGGGATGGGTCAATTCAAACTTGACTCTGTATTGGGAATCATCCGAATCCAACCTGAAGTAAACGGAGTGCATGGGGACCAGCCAAAGATATGAAAAGATGGGGGATATGGAAAGTTTAAAACCATAAATTGTGTTTATCAGATAAGACTCCTTGAGAGTGTGCAGGAGGAAGTGAGGAAACAGTCTAGTCAAGAGGACTACAAAACTATAGTTGTAGACAGGAAGTAAATATACTGTCTACCTAATGATTTATGGAGCTCTTGAAAATGGATGCATTTTAAGTTTAAAATGATACTATCTAGAAATTAACTGAACTAAACAGTTTGCTTACAGTGGAGTGTATCATGGAAATAGGAATACTTATATACCAATTAATACAGGCAACTGAGAATCTATTTTGATGAGAGGAAGAAGAAAGAGTAAAGTCTAAGTATCATATGAGTGATGAAGGAGTGTTTAAAACTAAGAGAATACAGTCTGACAGTGGTCAAGCTTTCCAGATAGTGTTTTTCTTTGTTTGCTTATGGACAATAGGAAGGACTTACACCAACTCAAACTATACCTATATGAAGTGCATGAAGTTCTTATAATATTAAATGGTTGGAAGCTAGCCACTGTTCAAAAGTGGTATGCATTTCTAGTACATAGAAACATGGAAGATATGTCCGAAGGGTCATGGAGAAGCTACAGATGAACAAAGGAGCAAGGTTATATGGTATAATGATTAGCAAAAAAGTGTATGGTTATGAAGTCTTGGTTAATTAGTGGAGGATATATATAGAGAGAATTTTATTACATTTTATTAGATATATATTACATAAAATTTTTACATTTAAAAATTCTAAGGCCAAGCTCCCACTCAGCAGTTTATTCCCATTTTAATTGGGTTTTTTTTAGTACTGAGGCAAATATTAAGACCATAAATATTTACAATGATATTGAACTTATTAAAAATTATTAACTGCTTTTTAAGTAGAAATGCATCTGCTAGATATTGTTGGCAATATTTACAAAAACAATACTGTTAATGGAGTGATGATAATTTGTTGATTTTTGAAAAAGACTGTAAGGTAAGGTAAGTCAAATCTTGTAAGGGCTCTATATCTTGTAAGGTAAGTCAGATAGATAAATTAAAGGAATAAAACATTCTGGATGTTAGCTAATGACCAGAAACCTCTTATTAACCTTCTACAAAAATTAAAAATTACACATATGTAAAGTTTGAATATTAATAAATTGAAGATATATAGGAGGGAAAATATAGAGGAAATAAGAGATGCAAGCCAGAAGAATAATAAGGGAAGATATCAGAAGGCCAGAAGGCTAAGTAACCAAAGACAATTGGTTGCTTATGATTAAGTTCCCACCTGGAATTATATTCTATATTTCATGTATTTTAAAATAATAAAATATATTTAGGAAAAAAGAAATGTTTTTTACATAAAATTTTACATTTACAAATTCTAAGGCAAACTGCATCCACTCAGCAGTTTATTCTGGTTTTGTTTGGTTTTTTTAATCAGCAGTGAGACCTGATTTCTGAGTGTTCCCACTGCTGCCTTATAACATGGACTCAAGAAGGAATAGAGAAGTATTGAAGGGGTGAAAGAGGGGGCGCAGCGGCAGCAGCACACAGCCTCTCATACACAGGTTTGTCTGAAAGAGGAGAGGAGAAGAGAGAGGGAGTAACTCAATTTCACACCCTCACAAGCAGTACTCAATCTGATGCTGGATCCCCCCCTTTCTATCCTCTAATTTTGCACTCTTCTGAAAAAGCAGAAGAAAAAATTAAGCAGGATTCAGTATACAGTACTTTCTCTTTGCTTTTGTTCCATGTGCGCAAGAGAGAGTGAGGCTCTTGACAATAGACAGAGAAAGTTATTTCCGTCCCTCCACAGTGTGCTCTCTCTCTTCTCCTGTCCCTCCTCCTCCCAGTCCTCTTTCAAGCAAGTGTGTGTGAGAGGGAGGGGTGGATACAGAAGATCTATACTTGTTCTGTTGAGGCTCAAGCTTGGCAAATCACCGCAGCTTCACAGACCCCTGCCAAGAAACCCTTGGTCTCCCTTCCTTTACTTTTTAGAATGGATGTTTTTCAAGCAGCACATATGGTAGAGAGCAGAGTGAAAGGGGGGGGGGAGTCAGACAATGTCAAGCCTTATAATTGGATAAGAGGAAAGGGGAAATGCCCCTAAAAGTATGTTTCCTCCCCAAAACTCCACTTCACTATTCCCATTGAGGAAAAATAAAACGATCTCTTTCTGCAACCATGATTGCCAAGCCAAGCATGATAATGGCTTGATTCCAGGGTAATTTTGCACACCTCCGCACCACCACCTTACCAGGTACGCTCGCAGTGACGCGGAAGTGCACATATCCACTAAACTGCCACCAAACCTTGTAGCATTTTATTTTATTATTATTGTCTTTCAACCCTAGTCTCTCTGGGCCATGAAGGGGGTATGTGGAGTTTGGTGGCATTTCCCTGTAATTGCTACAGCAGGCAGCATAGGGGTGGGGTGACATCAACCTGGCTTCGTATCAGGAGAGAGGGGGCGGAGATGAAAAGACGCTGTTTCTCTGTGCAAGGTTTTAGCACGGTTTGCTGGGAGATGGCTGTATTTGCATAGTGCCCGCATAGAGCCCACGTTATTGGCAATCACATGGGGATGGGCACAATGCAAACCTGGCCCTCCATCCGGACTAAAAATAGTCCTATTCAGACTAAATGGCGCACATGGGAATGCGCCCTCTGACTGAAGAAAAAAAAAAAACATGTCATTTTAAATTGCAGGGCTATTCCTTCTTTTTCAGCAGTATTTAGATTATGGAAACATTTTCCAAGGTTTCCTTCTCTATTTTCCATGTTAATGGTCTAGCCTCTTAGTTTTCCATCACTCCAGTCATAAGCCAGATTTCTTCTTTAAAGCCCTATGAGATTTAAGCTTAAGGTTTTACAACCAACACCCCTTTCATGATACCTGCACACCAGAATATCTCCAATCATATACAGTGGTACCTTGACATACGAGTTTAATTCGTTCCGTAACCTTGCTCTTATGTCAAATCGCTCGTATCTCAAAGCAATTTTCCCATTAATCCATTCCAGCTCCCAAAACACCACCTCAGTTGTTTTTGTTATGTACTGTACTGTATTTACATACTCGTATCTCAAATCTTGCTCTCATCTCAGCAAAATATCACTCGCTCGGCGGCTTGTATCTCAAAACACTTGTATGTCAGGGCACTTGTATGTCAAGGTACCACTGTATGGCCAATTGTATATTTCATTACATATCTGATTATATTTCACTGCAAATTATAGTTTGGAAGTAGGTCATTCTTGTGGACCTTGCAGTGTGAGGTGGCTCTTCCTTTTTAAGCAGGTGGAAATAATCTAGGCACAGAAGTCAGACTTTTACAGCTACTCCATCACCCTTTCAGCTGGCTTTCTCCCACACATTGTCTGTGTTTTTGACAGCGCCCTCACTTTCCTCTTAATAATTTAAAGTAGTTATTTTTGTCAGAATGTCCCAGAAAACAAAACTGAGAAGATGAAGATGAAAAGAAGGCATATTAATTTGAACATCAAATGTGACTGTATGTGATGTGCATGTGTTTGTTTGGGTTTTTTTTGTATTTGATTTTGGCTATAAGGTTTGATATTTTTGCTGCTTCTACGATCCAGATTGCTCTGAATAATAGCCATGCTTCAGTGGCCTGCAAACAGACAAAGCACATTATTAGTTCCGCTTAATGAAAACTGCTATTCTTACAACCAACCAAATGTATAGTGTCAGTATTAATCAAAGAACAATAGAAAAAGGCAAGAATTAAAGAGATCGCTATGCTTGGTACATAGCAATTAAAGCTGGTCATCACTGCCCCAGTTTATTTGAGTTCCTTAACTTCTGCTTTTTTTTCCTTTTCACATGCTCACATGGTTTTTTTATTACTTGTCTACCCTTTATTTCCTCTTCATGGAGTGTCCTTATTTCTTTATCGCTTGTGTCCAACAAAATATTAGTGTGCACAATACTAAAAGCTCCACAAACAAACCTGTATACCTGTGCCTACAATGCAAGCTGTTTTGTTGATCGATTCTCTACCCCTGACAGTAACAGGAAGTAATAGTAAAAGTTATCTGAGGGAGAGAGACTTTGAGACTTTCTGCTTCATTAAAGTACTGGGATAAGCCTTTTGTATTCGGAGGCCTTTACTGGAACAACACCCCATACTGGCTCCAAGGATCTTCAGAGCCACTTCAGGGTTCACTAGGTGCAAAGAACTAAAGTTTGTAGCCTCAGTTCCCCCTGGGGATGCATTTCAGTGGTGCAGCCCTCAAGCACAATGCACCCCTCTGTCAAACTGGAACAGGGAAACATGTGCCCTTTAAGATGCTTCCCTGGGCTGGTCTCACCACCCTTGGAATGCCAGTAAACCTAAATAAAAGAAGTCTAACTGTATCTCAGTATAGGCAGCCATTTTGGTCTCCAATTTTAGGCCTTGCTCCCTCCTTATGCAGCTTGATTGGGCCAGGGTTCTTTCTTCTGCTCCTGTGTGTAGAAGAGAGGGTTCTGAAGTGGACTGGACACCAGGCTGGGCCATTCTTACAGTGAATTTGGAGAACCCTTAATTAATTTGCTGGGCTTTTATACACATATATCAATCTTAAGTAGAAATATGTGAAAGAAAAATCGAACTCAAGCTCTGAACTATTAGGTGCTACCAACCTTACTGTTATGAAACATCTGCCTATGCCTTCAGCCATCTGCTTCACTAGAAGTAACAAAAAGTTTGCTTCCATATCTTTCCGCACAATTTCATCATTACACAATCTTCCAGTTCTTTGACTCAGTGTGTTTTCACACGTTCTTTGATCTGGGATAGGAAGGAGTCTAAAGGCCTCCCATCTGCACTACTAGTGCAGTATAAGGGAACTCCACTCCATCAGCGTTGAATGGTACATAGGCCAGAGCAAAATGGACCAGATGGCCCAAAACGGCCACCTACCTCAATATATTGGTAGACCTCTTTAAATATCACTGAAGGTAAATGCAGAAACAGCCTTAAATTAACCTACTATTTGTTTGTTTGTTTGTTTATATTTTATCACATACCTGGAGGTCTCTGGGAGGTAACAACATCTAAAACTAACATCTAAAATCAAACATCATTAAAACAATAACAGCAGCTGCCAGTGGGATATGCAGAAATGTTTTTTTATATTAGATTCATATTGAATTGAATGCAAGAAAATTCATATTCATTTGAATATGAATGTGGTAGGATTCATATTCGATACAAATGTTCAATCCCATATAATCCCATACAAAGTCCATACAAATCCTATATGAATTCCATACGAAACTTCATACAAATGGAGCAAACATTTGATTCAAATTTGAATGTCAGTCTTTGAATGTGCCAACATTTGATTCAAATCCCAATATCCAAATTCATATGAATGTGTATGAATTTTGAATGTTACAGATATTTGTGCACATCCCTACTGCTATTTTAAAAGCCTTCTATAATGTAAGTCTTTGTCCATAAGCATTTGAGAGAGTAGAACAATCTAATTCAAGCCATGCCATTTCAGAATGACCACAAGGGGTGGGCGAGAAATGTCATTGCTGATTTCTCCTTACATTCAAAACTGCCATTTCTTTTTCAAAAAAATAAAAATCTATGGAAGCATTTGAGTGAATTAATGAGTTAATCCTCACTGGGATGGGATATGAACCTCTTGACAAATTCTCTGGCACTGTCATAGGTCGCAATTTCTGGGATTTGCATTTTGTCAACAACAAGTGTCTTAACAATATGGTGGAAACACAGCTTTAGGTGATTCTCTGAAGAGTTTCTAGTGCTTCTCAGTGCCCAGGGGATTTAACCACCAGCATGGCTATAGTGTTAACTAGAAACTTGGCCGTCCATGGGTTTGGAGCCCCACTTTGGGCCAGTCAGCATCTCCCAGATTGACCTATATCTTATGCTACCTTGGGCTCTTGAGAGGGAAGGCAGGATATAAAGACAAATTATAGTAACTTGAACTGGGGTTACTTAGGGCATACTGAGAACATCAGAAGAACAAAAGAACAGAAGAGGAGCCCTGCTGGATCAGGCCACAGACCATCTAGTATAGCATCCTGTCCCACTCAATGGGCCACCAATTGCTTATAGACTTCTCAAGCAGAAGACAAAGGCAAAACTTTCACTTGCTCTCATATTCCTACAGATGGTCGATAGAAGCATCCTATCTCACCAACCTGGAAGATGAACGTAGGCATCCATTTTAGTAGCCATCAATACACCTGTCTTCCATGAATTTGTCCAACCCTGTCTTAAAGCTATCTAGGCTGGGTGCTGGCACTGGCTCTTTTGGCAGCAAATTCCATAGACCAATGACCCTCTGGGTGAAGAAGTACTTCCCCTTGTCTAATCTGACTCTCCTGCCCATCAACTTCATAGAGTGCCCCCTGGCTCTCTAGAATTTTTCTATGCCCACCTTTTCTATGCCATGCATGATTTTATATACTTCAGTTGGGTCCCCTCTTAAACGGCATTTTTCAAGGCTGAAGGGGCCTAGAAGTTGCAGTCTGATTTGGTTAGGGAGGTGTTCCAGCCCCTTAATCATTTTCGTTGCCCTTTTCTAGTTTAACAATATCCATCTTAAGGTGTTGTGACCAGAATTGTATACAATATTCCAAATGTGACATCACCATGGCTTTATAAAGAGGCAAAATGACACTTGCTGGCATGTTTTCTATTCCCTTCCTGATAATTTCTAGCATTGAATCAGCTTTTTCTTTTCTTTTTGGCCATTGCTGTGCATTGCGCTGACATCTTTACTGAGCTGTCCACCGGAGTCCCAAGATCCTTTTCCTGGTGTGTTGCAGAAAGCTCATCCCCATAAGTTTATAGATATAATTGGGATTCTTGGCCCCAATGTGCACACTGGCCATTTAGTTTCCAATGCCCACTCACCCAATGCCAAGGATTCCCTCTGAAGCACCCTTCTTTGCCAGCCATCTAGTCCTCCTATCTCTCCTGTCTTCTGCCTCACAGGGCTATGCTGGATGGAACATTATGCAAATGTCTCAATTCACAGCTTGAAAGTGGTCCCTTTGGGAACAGCAGCTCATCTGCATGCTAACATGCAATTGCTCTTGCCATTCCTAGCCCCTTTGAAAAAGTATTTTTGAAAGGTTCCCAGAGTTCCTTTGTTTAATCCCATGGGCAGTCAGCTTTAGGAATAGTTTATCATTTTTGATAGAATGTATTGTTTCTTCTGAGTGAGCCAAAAGATCTGTCAACGATCATCAGACAGAACATCATGGGTCAGGTCTACCTGTATGCTGGAGCAACAGAATGTAAGAGGTGATGGATGAAAGCAAAGACAGACTCTCAGAAGAGCATCACCTTTAGTGTCTATCCCTTCTCTGATTTTGGGTATGATGTTTCAGCAGTTTTCAGCAGCATTTGTTCCTATCCTGCAATGACTGGTTGTTGACCATTGGGCAACATCATTTCTTAAGAATGTTTCTCTCAATGAATTGTCCGTACACCATACATTTTAAAAGAATGAGAAATTGTGAATGTCAAAAACTCATCTCTTCACCAGCTTATGACCTGCCAAAAAAGTCAGGACCAAAAGGTTACAGATCTTTATTTATTTGCTTTTCAGTAAACAATTTCTCTGCAGAAGTTCCTCATAGAATGCAATTGTATATAGCACATATTCGGTTTTACACATTTGGTGAAATGTGACTCCTCTTATATATATATATGAGGCTGCACCAAACCATGATTGCTTGTGAGCACTGAATGGCCAGTGCAATTCCAGCAAAGTTTTGAAAGAAATGGCTTCAGAGACATCCTTAACAATAGAAAGGAAGTTTAGAAGTATAGAATTTGTTATATTATTCATGCATATAATTTGCATTCTGCTGAAAATTGTATTTTTGTTGGTTGTGGTTTAAACCACATTATTTCTGCCAAGGACACTATTCAAGAACATTAAAATAGTTTCATTAGATTAAATGGCATCACATAATATAAATAACTGTGGAAATATAATATAAATAATTGGAAAAACACAGTTATTCCAATAACGGTGAATTGTTGGTTGTTTTTTGTTTTATTGTTTATGATTGACTTTGGGAACTGACCTATCTGTGGATGGAACCAGATATATCTAGAAGAATCAGTTGAGGAGACAGCAAAGTACAATGATGAACTGAAAAACAATTTCCATAACCTTTTCAGAATCCTGTAAAGAATTCACATTATCTAAATTTGTCTGTGTAATTTCTAAGAAACATGCCCCCCCACCCCATGTAGAACTGCCCCTGACAAGATCTGCCAGGGAGGCTCTCTTGGCTGCACCCCTACCTGCGGAAGTTAAAGATGTAGGGATGCATTGATAGGGAGCCCCTGCCCCAAAATAAATAGGGTCCCCTTCCAAAACAGGCTTGCTTAAATTCATTTTTGCCTTGCTATAAGAATTGTTCCTAGAGTTCCTAAGCATATCTTTGCCAAGATAAGGCATATAACCCTACCAAGAGTGATGCATAAAGCTCATTGAAGGAAACTTAATCTTTAGTTTGACCCAGCAGCATCAGAAGGGTCATGAGAATGCTTATTAACATAACGCAATTGTAACAGACATGTGTTATAGAATTATGCTGCATTGGCACAAATGTAATCAAATCATATTGTTTGTGAACTATCACTATGGATGAATGGAGACCAGTCTTTGAAAGCTAACTTCTGGTTTCCCTTCTTGCTAGCAATAAAGAGAGTTGCAACTCCTACCTCAGTGTGTCTTTTTGGTGTAACATGATGAGCCAAAACCTAGATATTGGGCTGGGACATAACAGCATGAGAGGCCCTTCTCTTCAATAGCCCCCAGGTTGTGGATCAGCATCCTCTTTAACTACCTGAGCTGTACTTCCCCCTTCAGCATGTTAATTTGATTTTAAAAAAAAACTATTTATGTGTGATTTTAATCACCTTTAGTTCTACTTTTAATTTATTTATATTGTTTCTATCTTTTGTGATGCACCCTGAGACTTTTGATATAGGACAGGATATAAATGTGATTAAATAAATACTTTTGGAGAAGACTGAGGCTGTTTTAAGCAGCAGGTTGTACCTGGTATTGGGGCTGAAAGTTCTGGATGGGTGTAAAGAAGGCTGCCAAAACAATCATGGCTCCATATTGGCCTTTTCTGACTGCCAGAATTAAACTACCAGCTGCACAAACCAACAATGCCATGGACTTGGAAGAGTGGCTGGAATTGTTACTGTTCACTTGTCTTCAAACTAGGAATCTGCACAAATATTCTTCACATTCAAATTTTGTACAGATTCTTATTAAATCATACCAATTTGTATGAATTCGTACATTTGCATTCAAATTAATTGTTGGCTACATTCAAGGACTGACAGAATGTGAAGTGAATGGTTTTGTGCATTCATTCAAAGATTCATTATATTCACTAATGTGGGGAGAGTGGCTGGCGTTCTCACCATTCGCTTGTCTTCAGTCTAGAGATCTGCATGAATATGCTTCACATTTGAAATTTGTATGAATTCGTATGAATTTGTATGAATTCGCATTTGAATCAAATGTTGGCTCCATTCGAAGACCGACATCTGAATGTGAAGCAAATGCTTTTGTGTATTCATTCAAAGATTCATTATATTTGCAAACACTGGAAGCTGCCCAGTCACATCTGTAACAGATTCAGAGTGGATTCAAAGTGGATTCAGAGAGGATTTGAAGCATTCAGAGTGGATTCAGAGACGATTTAGAGGTGCGACTCATGGCAGAGATTCAAATCAGATTTGAATAGGATTCAAAGAACATATGCAGCAGATTTGAATCCTACCACGTTTGTGATGTCTCTGTTCATATGAACATGGATTTTGTTCATATTTGCTTTGCTGTGAGTTGAACATTAAAAAAATCATGCACATCCCCACTTCAGACTGATGCAGTGCATCAAAGGCCAGCATGCAAGCAGTCTTTTGAAAAAGGAGAGCCCAGAGAGCAAGAAACCCCATACTCAGGTTACTGCAACCCTTCTAAGGACTGAGGCAGGTAATGTCTGCCTTTGTACCCTGAGTGCCAAGTGTCACCCTTTTTATAGTATTTGGGTGCAACCTGTGTCACTGAACATTCTTTAGACTTATTGGACCTTCCTCTGATAAAAATATGTTGCCGTTTGCCAACTTTTCTCTGATATACAATGCACATTTTCTTTCGTCTCTATATTCACAAAAATAATGTTTGCAACATTTAGGACACATCTCAATTTTGACTTCATGAGTACATATGGGACCTCCCACTATTGTAGATGTATTTTAGTTTACAAACTACAGAGAAGTTCAACAATTTTTGAACAGCTCCCCAAGGGAAAATGCCCACAGAAATCAAGACAATTCTATATGGTTTAACTGCAGGGATTAAAAACAAGTGGGATACAGGACTATTCCACCTGCCACCAGTTGTAACACTTCCATTACCCATATTAATAATGGTTATTAACACTGTTCTGCCATAACACTTTACCTGAACTTCTTTTTCCCTGTCTCCATTATACACAGTGGTAAGTTGACATAAATTAAGTGCCTTCACTAGATCTTTAAGCTGAAGTTCAGGCTTTCAGCAGCCCTGCGTGAATAAAATCAATAACTGCACTAGCAGCACATGGTAAATACAAACAAATTGCCTCTGAATAAATTATGTGATTTTTTTTCACTGATGCTATATAAACTAGGGAGCTGAATGAAATAGGAACATAGCAGTAGCAACAACAATGACAACATTCTTCTGAATTATTTTTTAAGCCTGACTTGACCTAGAAGTGGATAACATGGGACTTTTTTGCACTTACCCAACCTGCAGTGCTCCAACTGGAATCATTCCTACTGGAACAGTGTCAAACTAGAGCACTCTAGCTGTCCCAGAACAAGGTTGTTCACACTTGGGATGGCTTGTGAGAACTCCAGTGCTATACCAAACTTCTCTGAAACTAATGCAAGTTCCTGATCTCAGAGTCCTTGGGGGACCCATTTTGACTGCACGATTTAGTATACTGCTGAAATGGGTCCTATTGCTAAACTGGAACAGAGCACCCACCATGAGCCCTTCCACATGTCTTCCTGGCCCAGTTTACTCATGAGAGAACTTCCAACAGACCTTTTAAATAGGTCTACCACTTGCCAGATCTAACCAACTACCTTGGGGTGCTTAAACCAGGCTGCGCTCTATCCAATGTAGATGGAGCATACTAGCAGATATGTAAGCAGAATGGTGGCCACTGGACCGCTTGTTGGAGTGATCCACAGGTAAGTGAAGAAAGGCCCATAGAGATAGGTGATTTTTACCGAATGAGCAGCCTTGTATCCTTTTCTAGTCTCTCTGCTTGAAGTGGGTTTCAGGATATGGTATCATGAATCTTCAAGATACTTTGTTCTAATTAATGCAGCAGACAATTGTGTGCAGGGACAGAAAAATTCACAGCATAATCATATCATACTCCTGGAGAAAAGGAGGAGAATTATAGTCTTAAAACTTTGTCATCTTTCCAAACAGAGGGTTTGTTTACTCAGGTTATCTTTGCCTCATATTGATGCCAAGAACTACTAGTAATCCATATCACGGTACCCCTGATCTGGATTATGCCCCTTGGGTGTGGCCTCCTGTATTCTACACTAACATGCAGAAGGAAAGCCCTTAGTGCACTTGCTGGTGGAGAAAGGCTCAAGTGTTATCTGCCATGTATGTGGGGGGGGGGTTTGGGGGGGCGGCTCTCTGAGAATGTACCAGCACAGGAAAGGGAGGTTCCTAATACATTTTCTGGTTGATGTACTGGTCAGTGTGAAATCCCCTTTTGACTTCTCAATGGGTCTTGAAACCATAGAGCATCTACAAGTGCATTGGCCCATGAAGTGCCACAGTCCATCATGATGTGGGTCTTGTCAAATCCAACCTGAATGCACTTTTAATCTACTCTCAATCCATGTTGAATGCACTCTGGATCTGTTGCAGATGTGACTGGCACAGCTGCTTTCTCACTTTCCCAATTTCACGAATTTCTGAACTGTTCATACGAATGTCCAGAAACATTCATATTCATACAAATGTTAATATACAAATCTCGTAACATTTGATTCATGTACAAATGTCTGAATTTGGGTGAATTCATATGAATAATGAATGTTAGGAATATTTGTGCACATCCCTAGTCCTGAATCATGCCCAGTAATTCAGCCTGAGACTGCTACACACTTATTCTTCCTTATGAGCTAAGCTGGCTACAGAGAACAGATGCTCTAGAAACAATGAAGTGCCATGCATGTACCTGAATAGCTGCAGTATCAGAGCAGCTGGCTCTAGTGTTTTTCTCTTCAGTTGTTTTATATTTAATATCCCTAAGTAATAAAAATTACAAATTCTGCAGTTGCCCTCTGTAGTCTAATAAGCTTGGTTTCCATTGATCTTTTCACACAGAAGCCTAGGAACAATGAACAATTTGATAGAAAAATCATTTAAATACAATTATCATAAACCTGAATGGCTCAGGGAGCTCAGGAATTGTACTGATGCTGAAAATAGGTTTTATTACAGAAGAAAATTGTAAGTTAAATTGACAGTTTGGCTTAATTCTAGTTCACTGGTTGTCAAGGTTTGCTTTTGTCAGAGAACTCTCTCCTGTTAGCTGTTTTTCCATACAACTGTCAAAAGTCCCTGGCATATAATAGAGCATTTAAGAACTTGGTACAGACTACATGCTGAGTTAATGTGAGGTACTGACCAGTTCTGCTTCAGCCTTATTGAAACTCTGTGTGATCTGAAGCTGCTGGTAGACATGGTTACTATGCCAACAGCTTGTAGGCATTGTGAATGGACCACCAGACAACCCAAGTACCTTGTTGGGTTGTCATGGTCTGTTCACTCTGTCAGCATGGTTCCGACTTACCAACCATCTTGACATTACTTCACTAACAACTTCCAGGAGCTAGATAGGTATGCAAAAGTAACAAAACAAAGAAGGCAGGCTCATGGCAAGCTCCCAGAAGATGGAGGACTGTGAAATATTGTCATAGGAATCTTTCAAGACAGTTGGTAAGTGAAGTCTTGTGAGATGAATACCCATGGGTATCTGGCTGCCTCTGGTGGCCCACAGTGAGCAACAAAGCCCATTAATATCTCTGCTTTTACTCCTTGCCTCCAGGGGGCAGTATATTAGTCTGTCTAGTGACTTGCAGTAGGCTGCATGTCTGGAAGTTTGTCCTGAACTGAGGAAAAGGGTTGGGACTGAAGGAGGAAGAAGTGTGGTATTTTCAGGACAGAAGTAAAAGTGTTGTGATCTCTGGCAGCTGCTATTTGCTTCTAGAATACTTTGTGTTTTTTCAGATGTTTAGTCATGATCCTATGAAGGCAACAAATGGAAGCTTGGGCAGACTCTGGGAAACAACAAAGGACAGAGTCTGCCCTAGCTTCCATTTGCTGCCTTCATAACACTATCTCACCATCTCCTCCTCTGCCATCTTTATATGATTTTTAGCACCTGGGGCCAATTTGCACTTCGACCTGTAGTTTGTGATTAGGCAACATCTGGATAGATGCATATGCACCTGCAGGAAGTGCTTATAACCTACAAGTACCCCCTGCCTTCCCAGATGCTGCCTAATCATGAACTAGCTGCCTAATTGTGCACTACAAGCTACCTACCCTTTACCCCAAGTGACCCAAGCCTACCTGGAAGCATCCAGCCAGCTTCTTCTGCTGGCTGAGGAAGTTGTCTGCAGTCCTGCACAAGTGTGACTGTGACGGTGCAAAGCATCAGTATCACCATAGCGATGGTGCTGGTGAACACACAGTTGCACAGGGCACTACACTCAAGATGGCAGCACCCTGCAGTGGATCAACCCGGCGATCAAACACAGGTGAGTGATCAATCACATGGGGGCTGGGCTGTCATTGACTAGCACTCATAAGTGCAAGTGCTAGTCAACATTGGTTCATCGTGCACCTGATTAAAACATACCTTCCACCGAGGCCTTTGATGCATAGTTTCTTTTGAATGTAGTCTTGCCAGGGTAAGATAAGGAGAGGGTTGGGAGGGTTATATTTTAAATATGTTTTGTGCTTTCTATTTCTATCATAAGCTGTGACCTGCCGTGGGACCTTCAGTTGAAGGGGAAGATACCAATTTCAAAATTGCTGATTCTTCAGGGCTCAGCTAGAGCTGCACAATATCAAGTTCCAACAGTCAACATTGCTAAAGTTTCCTCTGTCCAGATATCTAAATCCACAAAAACATGGAGCTATTATTTCAGCTTTGTTTGATACTTATTTTTTAGCAATTTAACACAGAGGAATGTACTAATCTGTTTTTCAAATGCTGCCATACCCTTTGTAAAAAGATTTCAGACAGATGCTCACCTAAGCTATTGAGGACTAAATATTTGAGAAGTTTGGCTGGGTTGTTTTTCTCTGTTGTCACTTTTTGTTTGATTATTATTTATTTAATATTTTTTAAAAATTAAAATCCTGCTTCTTAGTTTCAGGATTTTGTTAGATATTGTATATTCTGGCGTATAAGACAACTTTTTAACCCAGAAAAATGTTCTGAAAAGTCGGGGGCTGCCTTATATGCCAGATACTGGAGGGGCTGCTGCTGTGACGCCCTGCCTCGTCCTGCCTGCCAGCCTGCCTTCGATCTACCAGCGGTGGCGTAAGGTTGAAAGATGGTAGCGAGCACAGTCCTCTCTTCTCGTCACATCCAGACCGCTCTCTCCTCCTCCCGCCTCCACACTCGGAGGGCCAAGCAGGGGTGCGAGAGAGCAGCTGCTGGTAAACCAACAGGTAAAGCAGCAGCAGCAACAGCAACTTCTTTGGGGACGAGAAGAGGGAGGACTCAGCTGCCCAGTCCCCCTTTCTAATCTAAGGCTACGCTCCCTGATCTCCCTCTTTTACCCAGCCAAGAGACCCTCAGTTGCAGGCAAGTATTCTCTGCTTCCAACAGCAGAGGGGGGCAATAAGGTTGGCCCCCTGGAAAAGGGACAGCACTGCAGCCTCTTCTCTCTCTCTCTCTCTCTCTCTCTCTCTCACACACACACACACACACACACACACACATGTTCAGATCTAGGCTGACAGGAAAGATTCTTCAGTTCACTTCAGGATTAAAAGCTTTACTCCGTGTCAGCCCTCAGCAGAGTTTCCTGTCTTTCAGCATCTGCAGAGTTATCAGGCATGGCCAGTGAAGGGCCTTCCTAAAGCCGGCACTGCGTCTGGTGGAGTCCCTATTTATATAGGTTGTAGAAAATCATGGTCTTAAAAAGAGTCTTAAATCAGGCTGTCCCAGTATGAATCATCTCATTTCATGTTTGGAGTCATCTGTCCTACTGGGGTTGGCTGAAGGCAAGTACAGAACCTATATCCCTATCAAGATATTAGGTCACTACGACGAGTATATCCCAAACGCTATATTTTAACTGGAAAAGTTGGGGGTCGTCTTATACGCCCAGTCATCTTATACGCCGGAATATATGATACTTTGCTCTGAAACCACAAATAAAGGGCAGCACAAAAATCCTAGATTTTATTACAGCCTCTCTCCAACTTCTGTCCAGTTCATCTGGAAGGCTTCTAGCACTTTAAATTTGAAATAATTTGAAATAATCAAAAGAAGCTATGTTTAGTAACATTTTGAAATATGAAAAACTTTATAATCACAAAGGGCATGACCAGAAGACGCTTTCTGACTTTTTAGTTCTTTACAGTTTTTGTTTTTATTTTTTACTTAATTCTTTTTCTCTTCTGTTTTCTAGTATTGTTTGCTCTGGGTCTGAATATCCACCTACCAGGATATGCAGAATGGGAATGGATGCAGGCATTCAAGGATCTGGACTTGCTAGGATAGAATTAAAAAGAAAATAATAGCCTATTCTTCAGAGTGTGAATTGCAGTTCCTATATTATGCCTATTCCAAAACGTTAATTTTGGTGTGCCCCGGTCTCTACGCTTTTTCCTGCCGAAAAAGCAGTAGGGGTGTGATTTTTTAAAAAAAGGAATGTGTGGAAATATTGTTAACATACAATGACCTATTGACTACAAAATAGGGCTGCACAAAAAAGAAAAGAAAAACCAGGAAGAGCAGAATAAACATAGAACTTTTATGAAAAATAACTTTTCACAACTGTAAAACATGACGTACCTATTCAGTTAGCTCCCTTTCTTCAAGCATCCTGCGTCTTTGTTTATATTATGGAACAGAGTTGAACAACTCGGATTTCATTTTGAGCAGGATTCTCAATTTACTAATTTCAGTGTAGCCATCATTTTGCCAATTTTCTATTTTTAATAGTGGAAATTTTATTTTGTTTACAAAGTAACTCAATTCTTTTGAGTTATTCATGCATTTTCGATACATACCTCTTGAATACAATACAGTCTACCTGATCCTTTCACTGATTTGTGTACCCATTTTATAATATATATTTATCTAAACACTTTCAGCTTTAAAGAAGAAAAAAGGAGACCCATGGATTGTTGAAATATTTGGGATTCACCTTATGCATGGTTTTCTCCAATGATAAACAATTATTGCCTCATGATCATATATTTAATGCCGGAATTCTGTTATTCTATCATTCAACTATATAACCCCTGTCTGAAAGACATAGGAATAATTGTGCGGGTTCTCAAAATATTTGAGATCCACTGATGAACAATATATTCAATGCCAGAATTTTGTTGTTCTGCATTCAACTATAAAACTACAATCTGCAAGGCATCAGGATAATACTATGCAAGGAAAATGGAAAGCAGATTCTGATATGGCATATGGTCAATTTAGCTGAAAAGCTTCACAGGACAGAAACAGAATGGTTTTCTGAGCTGTACGTTGGGTAGCTGCTTCTGTTACTATAAATCTATTTTAAAGCCTCACAAAAACAGTGTAGTGCCATTATGTAACTGGGTGGGGGAACCAAACAGTTCTATCAGTTATTAATTATTTCTTTCAGCTTAACCACTGGGTGCTTCTTCTTTAACATTCATTTCATGCCCAATTTAAAGAAAAATTGAACACAAAGATAGCCTTAAATAATTGTTTGTTTTCCCCCAAGGATACCTTGCAAGCAAAAGAAGGGATTGTGGCAGGTTTCATCTGATTATATTTTACTTGTGTGGTTTAAGAGATTTTCCAATTTTATCTATTTATAAAATTACTTGGAGCAGAGGATTAAAGAGGAAGGTTTAATGCAGGAAAGCTGATTTAAGACTGAGAATCTTTCCTAGCAGCATCCATTTAAAAGTTAATCTTTGATCATCTGCGAAGCTGATTACTTAACATATAAAACCTATAAAAAATGGGCTTCTCTTTTATTATGCAACAGATAATAATTTAGTTTATCTGTGTGTGATTGATCACAACAGGGCGTGCTTTGTCTCTGCTGATGCAGCGAGGAGAGACTCTTGTTGTTACGTTGTCACCTCAGAGCATCCACTCCTCAAGCTGAAAGAAGAAAGGGAAAGGGGATAATAAGTTGGCTGCGGGGCTTCATCATGATTTCTCTGAACAAGGAAATAGGATCATGGCATTTTGAAGTGGGAGCTGGGGGGAGGGGGAGAGAAGCAACCAGGAGAACTTTTAAACCCTTCCGTTTACAAGGGTTGGATGTATACCTCCCAAGAGAGGGTGTATCAAGTGATACCTTTGATCTTGGCCCAAAGGCTTTGCTATTTAAAGATGTCTGACACAGCACACACTGGTGCTTTTTGCTCTGCTCGTTAAAAGCTCTGAATTGCTTCTCACTCCATTGCTTGCCGTTTACTGCCTTATGTTTTAAAGCAGCAGCAGCAGGCATTATTGTAGGCTATCAGAATTCACTAACAGGTAAAATATGCACCTCAACTCACAGACACACAGGCCATGTCCCCATGCAACTTTGGTACGGTTCCGAACACAGGATCAGCAAGGTTTGTCCCCATGTGTTTTGGATTTGGTCTGCGAAAAGTGTACCAAATCCCTCCCTCCCCCAAACCATGCCAGAAGGGTGCCAAATTTGATACCTGAAAAAAGAA
>MTQE01002208.1:18190147-18210640 GCA_014337955.1 Aspidoscelis marmoratus | reverse complement strand
CTCTCTCTCTCTCTAATTGAATTAGTAATATTATTTATAGAGACAACTCAGATAAATGTTATTTTCTCTGTGTAAACAAAGTATACTTGTCACACACATATGTGTAAGAAAACAACCTATGAGTTTTCTATCCATTAGCTAGGCAGCTACTTCTTTCCTACCTAGCAATATGTTAATGAACTTGACATTATTTTAATGAACCAAGGATGTGCACAAATGAAAAATTAATGTTTGTTTCACAATTGAATTGAATGGCCAAAAATTCATTTCGTTATTGAATCGTTTGTTTGAACATTCCACTTGCCTGGTCTGACTCTCCTACCCATCAGCCTCATACAGTGCCCACTAGTGTGTTTTTAAAAAAAGTTCTATTATCTAATTATGCATAGGGCTTCAAGCATACTGTGTTTTCCTTTTGAGACTTATATGCAAAATACAATCCCACTCATAAACCTGATGTTGAAGTTGTCACCACTAAAGTTTGTTTAACTGTGTCAACCTTTTTTATGGATACAAATTTATTGACAGGCCCCAAGCCAAACTGCACTTGGATGGGATGAACTGTGGTCCTCAGCTGATCTGCCACCTTTGTGGACCTAGTCCCTGTCAATGCCAAGGTTCATTGCCCATAGAAGTGGGTGAACATTTCAGAGACTTACATCAGGAGAACTGATACTACTAGACACAGATTTTGATCAATATATCCTAAGAGCTTCCTTGCCAGCAGATCTTAATGGGGGTGGGTGGGTCTCATCTTACTTTTCTACTGTCTTTCCCCTCCCCTACAAGGATCTAAGTATCTCTGACCCCAAGAACAATTCTTTTTTACAATTTTGATATTCTATGCTGAATTCCTTTGTCAATTGTCCCCATTACATTTGTGCTAATGACCATTTCTCATACACTTCTGCAATAGTAACCATGATGCAGTTCAGTTTATCACATCACCATGATAGCATTGAACTTGTATTCTGTATTGTATTCTAAGAAGATTAACAATAAGAAAACAAAACTCAGTCCACAAGAAGGAATAACCAGCATTCATTTCCACAGTCTGCCCAGTTACCATGCTGTAATTGCAGTGCTGTGCAATAGACAAGGAAGAGGCATTCAGTTGATCAGAGCCCGGTGTGTATACAGGCATGCCCCCATATCTGTTAATTCAATAACTGTCATTGACAAGGAAAACACAGTATGCTTGAAGCCCTCAGCTGTCATTGACCACACCAGCCTCTGCCCTTCCCCCAGCAGGAGGTCCACTGTGATCAGCTGTTGGAGGGTAATGACAGCAAGTGATGGGCCTCCTGCCACCATGGCAAAACATGGTCAGCTGGCCGTTGGAGGGTGGTGATGGTAAGTACTAGACCTTGGCAAAGCTGTGCCAGCTTCTTTCCTGTGCAGAGCTGAACCTGCAGTGAGTGGTTGTTTTTCCTAGTCACACTGCCACCATGACTAAAAAAAAAAAAAGGAATCGCTTGTGGCCTCTTGCAGGAGAAACCCCCCCCTCCCCCCTCTGACAGAAGGCTTGGCAGTAGCAATCGTATTATCCACAGTTTTCGGCATCTGCGGTAGGTCTTGCAAGGTATCCCTGGCAGATATGGGGGCATGCCTATATGTACTTAGAAGTAAGTTCCTGTGTGTTCAGTGGAGCTTACTTTCAAATGGGATGTCAACTTTAATTATTAGATTAGCTGAATTAAGTGTCTTTGAAAGGATGTCTTCCTGGATTAATTGGCTGCTTTTTTGTTTTCCTTTTTAACATACCTATTTATTTAAGATAAGTTTGGGTAGATGGAGAACGGAGTAAAGGAGATGATTCCCATTTGCCAGTTAGGGAGAGAATAGGCCTCCTCTCAATTGATGCTTTCTGTAGCATGAAACATATTACATATTTATCACCTGAAAACAAATATGTATTTACCTCTGAATTTATGTTTTGTCCATAGGCAAAACTGTGCAGATTTAATATATTAAAATTTATTTCATTAAACTGAGACTTATTTAATTAGCTGTCAAGTCCCTTTTTGGGTAAATCATCAAATGAAATGCAGTGGTATAAGTGCAGCAAATTATATTGTAAGGTTCCACTCCTCAATTTTTAAATTCCATTAGTAGGAATTTCAAGGGGTATGTGCTGCTACAAGTAGTATATCTTCTTGGAGCAGCAAGTCTTTGCCCTGGAGAGACAATTTCAGGTGATTGTTGGTGGCACCAGAAGCCAGCAGTCCTGAAGCAATTCTGAGCAGGATTTTACCAGTAGGTCACCTCTTCCACTTTCTGTCCATGCACAAGGGGGGAGGAAGTGAATCTCCCTGAACAAAGTGGTCTTGAAGTAATAGAAAGTGGTTTACATGAGGAGGCTTTGGTTGGAGGTTGGGGAGACCCAGGGGCAGCTAAGGGTGAGGATATCTGAATGTCCATACCCTTGGGTACTTAGGAGAGTGGATGTTGCCTATTAATTAGGAAGATGCATGGTGATGGAAGTGTTGGTGCTGGTGGTAATCAGATTATGCTTCACAGACACCAAGGAAATTACAAATATATATCATTTTAAAAGTGGAAATAAAGTATTGTCAGAGAGCCAGTGATGTCTCTGAGTATCTATTACTGTAACTACGCCCTGCTGAGTTAGCCAGCCAGAGTGGGAGTTCAAGCTTTATAAAGAGATATCCCAATCCAAAGACTTTATTCAAGGTGCTATTTTGAGGCCTGAGTTCACAACATAGATGGTTCAACTTTGGGAGTACAGAGCACACCAAATAAAGGATGCAGGTGAAAGTGGGGAGGGCGCTTGGACTTTATAAAACCCCTAAGTGTTGTCTACATAGCCATAAAATCTATAAACATGTGGATTGGATGTGATTGATATCATGTTTATGTCACTAGTAAAAATCTCATTAATTTTAACTGAGCTGAATTTCATCCTAAGGATCCTGTTTTGTTGTTCTTGCCTTATGAATTTTCTTTAAAAATCTGGAAGGAAGGAAATAAAAGCACAAATCTTTTATTTGGGGGGGAGGGAGAGATCCACTATTCTTCAAGTTGTCAGTTCCACACGTCTTCTTAAGATACTATCATAGATTCATGTCAATCTACCTTGCCCGTTCCGCCTTCTTTCCATTTCTGAGCCTCATTCCCATTCTGTCTCCAGACCTGTTTCTCCCCATACAGCCTCAGTATCATTCAAGTTATCCTGCCCACCCTCTCCTAAATGTGAATTTCTAGCTTTTTGTTTTTGTTTTTCCCTTCAGAATCCAGGTATTCAATGCCTCCAGTTCTGTACAGGTTTATTTTTTTAGAAATCAGTTTCATAGGCTGTGTCTTCACGGTAACCTTATTTCGCTTTCCCTAAACCAAGATAACAACCAGATGCAAACGCGAATTTGCCTGTTCCCATTATTTTCAGCTTAATCACGTTCAATCTGGATTCTGAGGATGTATGTGACTCAAGGTTATCAGGTGTGAATTGCTTGTTTGCTACAGTGGATTGCTTGGATTGCTATTCGGGCTGCTGCTGCTTTTACAGCTTGGTTTGGAAGCAAGCTATTGGGGGAGGGAAATTCTTATCCCTTAACACGGAAGGGTTCCCACAGTAAAAAATGTAAAATGTTTCAAACGCACGAACCAGAGTGAGACCTGTTGAAATCAGGATTGAGATTCATCACGCTTTGGGGTGGTTTAACATGGGGAAATCGTGTTAAGCCAAACTGCTGTCTGGACTGCGAGGATTCAAAACATTTTGAATTCAAGATAAGGTTGCCGTGAAGACACGGCTATATATTCTTTGCATTATTTTTTAAACCGTATTTACAAACTTTCTACGTGCTTCTGATGTTTTCCTCCTGCCATCTACTACATTTCCAAGAGCAGGAGTGCCCTCCCCCAGGAAGGGTGTCCAGCCCTAGCACACACCAACCCCATCTCATTCTATACCATACACACACTCAGAACTCACTTGGTGGTGGTGGTGGTTCTATAGAGTGGACTAAGTCACAATATGTGCATGTGGTAGAAATGAGTTCTGGTGACCCAAGTGCAGCCATCCTTTTTTTGCTGTGTATAGATATAGCTTTGTTCTCCACTGTTCACCTGCCTCCTCATTTTACTAGTTAGCAATTACTTGCATAACCCAGATTTACACTACAATCTACAGTGTTATATATGAGATAATATACCTACAAGAATTTAGCTGGTGCTAAACTCCCATTTTATTCTCCCTGTTGATTCTGTCCCTCTTCTACAATAGTTTCCTATATTTGGCATTCCTTCCCCTCAGATAATTAATAGACTATCTCTATTTTTAAGTGTCTCCTATTCTTTAAAGCCAAGCCTTGTTATAAGTTCTTAAGGTTTAGATCTAATTCAGATCTAAGACCTATCCTTGTCTTTCCTAAAAGAATGTAGGGGTTTTAGCCTTCTCTTTCTTTGGCAAACACCATATTGTTTTAGGGGCTGGGTAATTCAGGTTGGATTAATTTATTGTGATACCATTTCCCTGCACCAAAGACTAGGGCCCAATCAGGATTTCATCCTGAAATGTAATTTTAATTTTTACCATAGTGATGTCTTTGTTTTAGAAGGAAAACTTGGATATAGTGGTTCATAGATGATGAGTAGATGCCCAAAAACTGTTGTTCTGTACAAGGTGTCTCACAGGTTTAGGGAATTAAAAGCTCAAAGTAAAGACAATGGCCTCAGGCCCAGAAAAAGGATTCAGGGGATTGATAATGCTGATCTAAAAGAAGAGGACTGAGCTGTAGTTCATGAACTTCACTAAAGATCTGCTTCTGGAGGAAGCCATGGCTGAGAAAACAAAGCATTTTGGCCGTGTTTGGCTCTCTCACTCCCCGTCCACGGGGAACACCATTTACAAGGCTCCATCTTGGAATACCTGGGGGGCTGCCAGGAGATGCAAGGACAGCACAAAGGCACCAGCACTCTTTCAGTTTGGCTTGCAGCAAATGGACATTGTGATATGAATCAATGGGTCATAGCTACTTCAGGGTGGAAAAACTCCCTCTTAGATCAATGCACCAGGTTCACCAAATTAGAGCAACATCAAGACAGGGGCCTTATGGATGCCCCATGAATGCCAAGACCCTGACAGCAACTGAGGCTGACATCTGAACACAGCCATAATCTGTTCTGTAGAGGATGCTTTCTCTCTAGCATAATCTTATCAACAAGAAACACCTTAGGGCCCATGTGCACCTAAGTTTTAATCCAACTCCAGTACAACTTCAGAGTGGGAGAATAAATAAGCAAAGTGACTACTCACATAATCAAATCTATAGGTGAATTTTATGAATCAGTGAATGTTGAATACAGTTTGGCACTTTCCCAATGTGTTTTCTTATTCTGAAACTGGACAGAAGTGGATTAAAATTTAGATGTAGATGGACCCTTAGTCACTTGGCTAGACTACCTAACTGAAGGACTGCTTACAACTCACTACGCTTGGAGAGATTTAACTTCTAGCTGTCTCAGGCCAAGCACAACAGGTACCCTTAACATTGCAAGGGCATGGGTGCTATTCTGATCCACATAACTGGCTTCCTGACCATAGCACCATCCACTCCTGCTATTGATTGACTCAGGCCCTGTCACTCATGAATTATGTCTGCTGCACAAAGGTGGGGCTGAACAGAACAGTCTTTAGAGGTAGCATTTCTGCCTTTGTTTTGGGTTTTTGAAAATGACCTTCAAGGCTCGTGCCAACGTCAAAAAAGGCATTTTCTTTGTCCCAGTCCAGGTGGGGATGTGTCAATACCTGGGTTGGAACAGATGCCATTAATGCAGCTGTAGATCCCTTCAAACAAGTTTGCAGGAGCTCTTGAGGCAGCTCTGGCCCGGAATAGCACTAAACCTACGTGGATGAAATGTACTAAGCACCCTAACCTAGTTGACGATCCTTTGATTCAAAGGGAGGGATCAACTTCTCAGCAGCAGTTTTTGTGAGCCAGCTTTGCAAATATATGCTCCCCGCATGGATCTCTACAGAAATATGTGCTTTGCAAGACTACCTTTGGAAGACTAGGAGGGGGTTCTCTGCCACAGTGGCTGCTTGTGAACTTTTCCAGAAATAATTCTTCAAAGAGGCCTCCTTTAAAACGCAAAGGAGAAACATTTCCATTTATTCAAGGGAGTGATCTGAATGCATGACTTTGCAAAAAAAAAGAAAAAAGAAAAAGATTAAGATGTCTTCCAAAATGATATCCAGCAGTGTCCCAGTTTCAGGGGAAAGGACTGCTTGTGCTCATTTCAGAGCTGATTCAAGATGCACTGTGAGGAACTCACCCAACTGATTGTTAATTATGAAATCATTTGGGCTTCATTACAACAGCAGTGTATTTTATGTATCCAATAAACATGCAAGCTCTAGCTATATATTTTACCTAGGAGTTATTTGTAGGAGAACTGTGGGCAATTTATGTGCTGTCAAAAATCTAACCTAATCTTATTTGGCTTTGTCTATTTATTCTTATTATTACAGTCTTTTTTTGCAAGCGTAGAAACCTTCTCAAATTGCTTTTCTGTGGAAGAATACTTAAACAAAACATGTTTTCTTTTAAGGCTACATCCAGACAGGGTCTAAAAACCTAACATAATCCTGGGATACAGAGGTAAAATCCCAGAACATCATTGTTGGGTGGGAAATAACTCTGAACCCCAGTTTTCCCACACAGCAGTATTACTTACTTTGTCTGGTGTTTGTTCATGGAATTCTTCATGTTGGAAATATCCACTGCACAAATGCAAGGGTGATAGCCAAATGAAAATACCCACCATGCAAGTGTAAGGATGTGTGCTTGCCCAGTTCCAGGTATTCTATATATTTATTATTATTTGCATGTTTAACCTGCCTTATTCCTGAAGGTTTTCAGGAAAACAATATCTGAAAGTGGGAAGAGAAAGTGTATCCCCACTTAACCAAAAGCCAGGGCAAAGAGTTGTCTTTTCACTGCCTCCCTAAACATGTACAGTGAAGTGCCTGATTTTAAGGAGGAGACTATTCCATAGCCTAGGGGCCATCACTGAGAAGCCCTCTCCCAGATGCCTCCCCCTTTCACTACTGAAAGCAGTGGCCTGGATTCACTGCCATATGTTGTGCTCTATAATCTTCACACTGAGGAGAGCAAAAAGTGAGCCTTTTTCTTCCCAACCACCCTTTCCTTTTTTATAGCAGCAGTTCCAAACATTATATCATCAACCTGCCCATGAAAAACACTATGTTAAAGGGCATCTTGCTCCCCTCTCTCAGTTCTCCAGGTGTTACTTTCCCATTGCACTATGATGGTTGGTCTGGAAGGCTGGCTAGAGGAAAAATGGTAATGAAGAGAAATTGCCATGAAGAGGCCGTCTGTGGGGAGAGGGAACAGACCCTGACTCATTTCCCTTTGCTTCCAGAATCCTCACTGTATCTGATGTCAGAAGGGAAACAGAATTCTGTGTGCATGTCCTCAAGTCTCATTTGGTTTTTCTCAGAGATCAGACAAAATTGGAGCTGGATTGTCATTTGGCTTGGGCAATTAGGAGGGCTGAATAACAGATGTTTGTATAATATGGAGCATGCTGTATTCTTGTTACTGCAACCAAGCCTGCAGCTGACACTAAATCTGATGTCTTCTGTTTTCCAATCTTTTAAAAAGAAAGTTTAGGTTGGGACCAGTATAGATGGTGGGTGGCACATTCTCTTTTAATGTGCTTGCATAACCCTTTTATTTCTTCAATTTGTATTCAGAGTAAGTATAATACAAAAACCTGGGTTTACATTTCTTTGAGCTGGAAATGTCTTGTATTATCCAGATATGAAACCTTTTCAGCTGATTCTAAACATACAGACACAAAGCCACAGTAAATGGGTTTAGTTATAGCTTTTGTTACATTAAATTTTCTAACCATGTAATTTAGGTCTGGAGTCAGCTTTGTTTTCATTGAATAAAGAAAACTATGTATGGGAGGACGTGAGATTTCCATATGAACAAATGTTCAGCATGATCAGCCTGAACACATTTAAATAAATTCATGTGTTGGTCTAATCCATATCTATATGATTCCCATAAGCCCACCATGCTATCAATGCCTTCTCTGGGTAAAAGAGGATCATTAATCTGCACTCTAGTAAAGGTTGACTTTCTGTGTGGTTTTCCAGCATTTTCATGCAATTTCCAAGTTTCATGGTTATAGAAGGCAGGAGAAGGTCCTGCCCAAAGCATCTCCAGTTTTAATTTCAGAGTAAAAAATAGCTATTTTGGTGATTCACCTTTCTCGGCAAGTTTGGCATTTTGCTTTTGCACCATTTCCCTCTGATGGCTACTGCTTTTCCCTCCTCTTTCCTGGTTTAATGATCTGATCCTGGACAATTAGCTTTCATGTAGCAGACAGGATGAAGAAATTTCACTCTGCAGTTAATCAAATTTGGCTAAGTGATGACATGCCTGAGGACAAGTGAAATCAATTGTGAGTGAGCACTGGTAAAGGTGGTAGAGATGGATCTTTTTTTTCCTCAAGGTTGTATTGCAATTAGCAAAATCTTTATAATAGTCTCTTACGTTCACTTAAAAAACAATTATGTATCAAGCATGATTGTGTAAGCATCTGTGTGTGTATTTCTGAGATTTACATAGGCTGTAGGGAAGGCCTTGATTTGCTTTTTCCCCGTTTCATTCTTAGTGCAAACGAAGGCAAGTCATAGAATAAATCAAACTTTTCTGTTCCACTGAGAAACTGTGTACACTATAGCCTTGACTTTTGCTGTTCTTGTTTCTATGTAAATGTCATGTCCATTTTACCTGCATTATCTCCACATAATATAGCTGTTTTTTAAAATACATGAGGATTTGTTCCCTTTTATACTAAGACAGCAGCAGAATCCAAATTCTCTTTAACAACATTATGTTATATATAAAATGTGCAGAGAGCAATTTTAAATGGCAACCATCCACAGTGTAACTGTTGTTTGTTATTAAATATGGCTTCTTCATCCTCCTTTGCAGTGGAATCCCAGGAAACACTTTCATAGGATGTGTGGAAAAGGACCCTGAAGTCCACAGGGAAGTCTTTCCTTGTTTTCCCCAAACCATAATTTGGTCTGTCCTAGATCAAAATGCAGCTCAGGGAGATAAAGCATCCACTGGAGCCTTCCTCTGATATACCAGGTATACCAATGGCTACTCGAATGGATGCCTGGGTACTTCCTCCAGGTTGGAGCGGCAGAGAGGATGCCTCTAAAGGCCATTTGCAAGGAAGCAAAAGCAGGTGAAGGTTTTGCCTTTGTCTTCTGCTTGAGAAGCCCAGAAGCAATTGGTGGACCAACGTGCGAGACAGGATGCTGGACTAGATGGGCTGTGGCCTTATCCAGCAGGGCTCCTCTTATGTTCCTATACTTCCATTGATCCATGGCCATTCCTAATCCCTTGACTTGTTTCTTATCTTCCTTTGTCTCTTAAACGGACTAATTTTATTTATTTGAATTCTTATTCCACCCTATGCCCAAATGTCTCAGGGTGAGTTATAATATTAAAAACCAGTGAACATATATAATGAGCATATTACCATAACAGTCCCTGAATGTGGGGAGGAAAAGTCATTTCTTAATCAAAACAAATGCCAGTTATAAATCACTGATCAGAAGACAATCTTTTATCTTTTTTTTTCTTTGCATTTTCATACCAAAACAGAAAAATTATGTTCTTTAATCATCTGCCTAGCAAAATAAAATCCTAGCCAAAAGAAAGAATGAAAATAATTACCGGTGAAGACAGCCTTCACTAGTTAATCAATTAACACTTGAGTTGATTAATCTGCCAATGAAACCTGCTGTTGTCCTAATATGAAGTCATTCATGCTAACTGCCCTGCAGGACGCTCCCATCCTCTGAACATTCACTAGAGCCAACAATTAGAAAGCGCTGTGTGGCTTTCCTGATTGATTAAGCATTTATGGCTGGGATTCAGGCCCATGTAGCAGTCTCAATAATTTTCACCAGGGATGCTTAAATTGGTATGTCATTCAGATGAAAATTATCATGTATTGGGGGAAACACAGTTGTTCAAACTGTGAGTTTAACCATCTTGGGATTCCCTGAAGCAACGCCAGCATATTCTGAGTTTAAAAAAAATACAGAATATGCAATCGCAAACTGCTTCTGGTTACTGTTTCCTCAGCCCTTGGCTTGAACAAGTTTATTGAAGACCAGGTAGATATGCTAGTATTCATTAAGAATGCTGTTCACAGTGTATCCCAGAATCCACTGCAGTGTTCCAGGGTTTGTCCCAGTCAAAACCAACCACCTAGAATGCTTTTCTTCCTCCTTCTATGCAGCATTCACACATGCATGCAAATAATAACTGAGATGGTCAAAAATACCTTCTCGAATGGAAACCTTTCTCCAGAGCTCGGTTTGCCTTCTTTGCATCAGAGGAGCTGCCTTTAAAAATCACTCAACGTGCAGAAATATTTTTTGTTTCATTTACATGGTGGTCAGAAGGAAAGTATGCATATACTAGTTGTATTTTATGAAACTCGAGTATATTAAAAATAAATCAATCATGGATCATACATTACTTTTTTAAAAAAGCAGAAATATGCATTTAAAGGATTTGCTCAATCCTAAA
This sequence comes from Aspidoscelis marmoratus, assembly GCA_014337955.1. Taxonomy (NCBI): domain Eukaryota; kingdom Metazoa; phylum Chordata; class Lepidosauria; order Squamata; family Teiidae; genus Aspidoscelis; species Aspidoscelis marmoratus. The sequence continues at coordinate 18,200,024 of MTQE01002208.1, read as the reverse complement.
CCTGCCTTCCAGCATCAGAGATCAATGTGTCGTCTGATTAAATTGTGCTCTATAGATTTCTCCAGTCAAGTTCATCAAAGAACACATTTCTCTTCTTCTAATGATGCTGAACCTAAAGTTCTTCTCCGAAGTAGTTTAATTTTCACTTGGTCATTACACAAAGACAGTGACTTAATGAACTGCAAATACAAGAAGAAAGTAACATAAATCATTTTTGCATCCCTTTTTCTATTGTATTAGCAGAGCTGCTCTTTCATCATTAGAAATGCCTACAGTGATTTCTTGATGCATGAGGATGAGAATTAAATTACGCTGCACTTTCTGTTACCCAGAGCACCAATAAACATTTAAAATCATTACAAAAATAATCATGACGAATTAACATCAAGAAAGTGTAACATTTTTACAAATTGTTAAAATAGACATACCGTTGACAGCTCTTTTACGATCATTGTCAAGAGATATTTAACATAAAGAACCAGTTAGAATTTGGTAGGAGATGCATTGGTTCTACCTGAAAATTATGTTATCTGTAGGACTATTTTGTTTTGCTTTTGTCCTCCCCAAGACATTAGCCAAATAACTATTATTTTTTTATAAGGGAATAGACATTTTATGCAAAGTTCCACTGTAATGTGTTTAAAATTAATATTTTAATATCTCCCACAAGACATATAGACTTCAAATACAGTAGTAGCGTTTCATTCTGTTTACTGAAGTTTATTTATCCGTATGCCAGTTGAAATCTAAAGCTAAAAATATATCACAAGCTCAGTTTACACCTATGTTTTAATCCAGTTTCAGTCCACCTCCAGGGTGAGTCAACACATCATCAAAGTGACCAGTCATTTTCTATCTACTTTATCTAACTCAAGTTGAATTTTCTGAGTTAGATAATGCCTGAAAGCAAACAGCTTGTTACTTTGCCAATGTCTCATCTCACTCTGAAAGTGGATTGAAGCTGAATTAAAATTTAGGTGATAATGCAGTCATGGGGTAACAACTGCATCATATGAAAGAGTATAGGAGTATCAAAAACATTGATTGCAACAATTTATAAAGATTCCTAAAATACTTGTTTCTTATAAACTATGCACTGGCAGTCGACACATGCTCAGAGACATTGCACATTGTTCTTCACATGTTTGGGTAGTTTTGACTCAGAAAGCACAGACACAGACTAAAATGTGCCTCACTGGGGAATTGATTAGCTCACACGTGTATTTGTGACAGAGGTAAAGATAGAGGTAAAAACCATGAATTCATTTGGCCAGTAGTTCTAGGCCAGTTTGGTCTAGTGGTTAGGGAGCAGGACTCTTATCTGGGAATACTGGGTTTGATTCCACCCTCCTCCATGAAGCCAGCTGGGTGACCCTGGGCTAGTCATAGCTCTCACAGCCCCACTTACATCACAGGGTGTTCTGTTGTGGGGAGAAGAATAGGAAGGTTTGTCAGCTGCTTTGAATCCCCTTAAATGGGTGAGAAAAGCAGGATAGAAAAGCAGGATAGAAAAGCCAGCTCTTCTTCTTTTTCTTCTTCTTCTTTGTTCGGTCTGTTCAAAAATGTGGACTAAACTGGATATATGGGATTCAGCAGTTTGGCAACTATTAAGCTGTGCAACAAAAGTGAAATGGATTGGTTGGTTGGTTGGTTCATTTAATGAAAGGAAAAGAGGGGAAATTTAATAAGTCTATCATCATTTCCTATAGGTGAGTGCCGATTTTTTTAAAAAAATAAAATGTGTTGTCACATTTTGTCCATTCATCAGGTTTAGATAACCACCAGCATGTGCTATCACCTATTTTAGTTTGGAATGCCTAGGAAGGTCCTATCCACATTCCCCACAATGGTCAAAGTTTCAAATTCTTGTTTGGTGCAAACTCTGACAGCCGATGTGTTGACCAGAGAAGTGAATTTGGATTAATCTGGATTAATTAAAACCCAGAAGTACCCCAAACTCTGTATCCCGGGGGGGGGGAGCGAGATCTTTTGATAAGGCTTTAAAAATGAAAAATAGCAGAAATTGGACATATTGGACACACCTAAAACAATGAAAATAATTTATTTTGAGAGAAAATGGAAAAAAAATAAATGTTTGTTTGGGTTACAGAAAAGAAAACCGGAAATGGGGGTAGAGCTTTTCCATTGCACGTAGCTTATATGATGTACAAATCAGACAAAAAGAACACAAATGTGTGCAAAAATTAACAATTATCTTGCTAGCATTTCATATTCTGTAGCAAAACTGAAAAAAATGCACTAAAATGCAGCAAAATTCTTAAAAATGACTCAAAAGAAAACAGATTCAAAATAAAACTTATTTAGATTGAAACTAAGAAAACCAGAAAGAAGAAAGAAAAAGAAATAAAGGAAAACCCCTAATCTATGGAAAACAATCCTAACTCCACATAAGAATTTAAAAAAATGGAGATATCCAGAAAATATCAGAATATCATCTTCAGAAGTATTCTTCCAAAACTGAAAAGAAACAAAAATGTCCCTTTAATAGGTATGCTTCTAATTCAAGAGCAAATCTGATTAAAGCTCTTTAAAACTTGTAAAACTGCAAAAAGAATTCAAAAAGTTAAGACTCAGAACAATTAAAAAGAGCCTAAAGTTCTTTAAAACAATTTAAAAATAATGCAAAAGAACTGCATTGTATCTTTACAAGCCCAAACTAAAACTGAAAAGAAAAAAAAACCCAAAAGCAGAATTAAAATGGTTTAAAAATTCAGCTTCTTACTCTGTTAGTAAAAGGTAGCAACTAGGAAAACTTTCCCCCTGCAAAGCCATTCTTAAGGAAAAGAAATAGGAGCGGGGGGGGGGGGGGGGGGAGAGAAAGAAAGGATAAACAGCATCCTTACCAGCCCATGAGAAAAAGACCAAGAGAAAAAAGACCAAGAGTAAAAAAGAAAAACTAAACTTCTCCAGCGCTTATAAAAGATATCCCTGGAGGTTGTCCAAAGGAAGTTACTTCAGACTGGCCAAACACTCAATAGGAAATGATTCAAGAAATGCAAGTATTTCTGGGAAGAAGAAAACCCAAAGCAATGGGGTCAAAAGCACATGGTCTTTGTCTTTTCCACTGAAAAACAGGATGCAGAAGGAATTCTGCTAGGCAGATAACCATCCCATTAACAGAACTATGTTACTTATGCAAACTGGAAAGCCAGCTTGTAAAAAGTAGCATTCACACAGACAAACACATTCTTAGCCAATGCGTGGAAATCTTAGTATCTTGATCATATAAACATAAACTCTTTTTTTAACTTTTAGATGTCCAAAAGACCCATCAAAGTTTGAAATTAAAAATAATGGAGAAACATATATATATATATATTTCAAACTCAGAAATTCCATGTTAATGGTCAGCTCCGAGCGTAAACCCACTGTTTCTGGCATGTTCTTATCAAGAGAGCCAGAGATAGCATCCTTTTGCTGACACAGATGCAAAACTTCAGGTTTCCTGTTGCCAAGGCTAAGAGTAAACCTTTTGTCTTTATCTCTTATCACAAACAGCAGATGAGGTCAACTCTTCTTCCTGGCCTTTTGTCAGCATTTCCCAGAGCCAGTAGTTTTCCAGAATGATACTTAAGTGTTTCATGAAAGCATAGATTCATTATTTCTCCATAAATCCATAAATTATATCCCATATCATATGGTATCATATCATGGTATCAGATGAACCAAACTGAGCTGGGCTTCTCCTTGTTTGGATGTGAATCAAACCAATGCTTTCCAATTCAGGTGGTTTGCAGAACCAAACTGGATGTTTGCCAGTTTGGGTGCAAAGTTTTTTATGTGTACTCCTAGTGAAAAATCTATATCTTACAAGTTTGTTTGTCCAGGTTGTCTCCCATCCAAATCTGAAAAGAAGTATGTTGGTTGCCTCTGCTGTACGTAGAACATATCACTGTTTAAAAAGATCAAGAGCTAGTTGTCATTCGAGTGAGTTTTATGCATGACAAAGTGTTATTCTTATGTCTTTGGAAGGCATATGCACACTTCTATGAACACTGGAAGATAAAAAGAAATGTGGGAAATCATGAAAAAATCTGAGGATTGATGTGTGGAATTAACAGTGTTCTCCACTCAGAACAGCATTGATTTACTCTCTTGAAAGAAAACTAGCAGAAACATCACTTTTGTCTTTTGTGGGGGAGGAAGGCTGCCTTTCATAGTGAAATATTACAGGCATAAACTTTAACACAATGTTCTCCAGATAAAAAGTATGCTTCCAGAGAAGCTGCTCTGTAATTCCTATGAATTACCAAATAGCAAAAACTGTCATCTGACTGACTGTCATAAAACAGATGTTGCAAAAGTCAATAACAAACATACCTTTCCAAGTCCTTTTTTTCAGGCTATAAGGAAGTTGCAGTATGATAACCAAGCGGTTTAGATCCATAGTCTAATTCAGTCCGAGCATCTAGATCAGTGATGGCCAACCTATGACACGTGTGTCAGAGGTGACACGCCAAGCCCTTTTGGGTGACACACATGGTCACCCTGGCACCTGGGCATATAGTGCTTGCTTGTTCTTGAAGTGTATGAAATACCAACTTTCAATTGAAGATTTAGCAAATGAAATTCAGCAACAAAAGTCACTAATGTGAAGAATTATTTGTTTTTGCTTTTAATAAAATACGTATATCAAAAATATAACTTTTTTACTAGAGCTACAAATATCACAGAATTATGGATATTTCTAGATGTGACACACACCTGAGTTAAGCTAGGTTTTCTTGCAAATTTTGACACACCGAGCTCAAAAGGTTCACCATGACTGATCTAGATGAAACCCAGACATAGATCTTTGGATGTAACCAGGCTTGCCTGGTACAAGCAGATGTTTTCAAACATTTGCCAGAAAGTGCCAAACAAGTGCAAACAAATTGAACACTGGGGTCAAACAGGGATTGTTCAGAAGGTCTGAGTTGGAATTGAACACCCTTCCTGTTCAAAAAGAAAGCTTGAAATGAAACCAAAGGGGTGTTTGGTTTTATTTTAATCAAGCAACCAATTTTAAGCCCATGCACATCTCTGATGTCTGCATTAACAGGGAAGAGCTCGTCCTATGCATGGTTCATGATCTTTGTTCCCACATAAGTACCAGTTCAGGTCTTCATTTCAAGGTGAATTGCTGCCCTGATTAATTAGATTCTTTTGTAATGAGGTCCTCAGTGGTGCCAGTTTTTCATATCTTCTACAAAATTTTGTTGTACTCAATATTTTTAATTTTATCTCAGGGATGGATTTGTAAGACTGATTCCCTGAAATATATGCCCCCAAAATAGGTAATTCACAGTTCTAGTAACACATCTAACCCAAGGATAGTCCTAAGTTTAGAAGTGTTTCTTTCTGAAGTAATTGAGCAATTTCAAACATAGTCAGTAGTCTTCAGCTGTTCATATATCTTTAATACACATTCAATGAAATATTTAATAAATGTCTTCCTGCTATCTGATTTGTTATATTGTATAATTCTTATCATTCTTCCTTCTTTAACTGAATAAAAAGAGCTGTTCATTGTTTAGGAAAAGCTCTGCTGCAGCTGGGTTTAGATTGCAATATTAAAAAATCAGGATTTTTACAATTGTTTTGAATTGCTTTATTTTTGTTTTCTCATTGCTGTAAACTAACTTGGGCTAACTTGTTTAAAATTCTTCTTTATAAAATAAAATAATGCACATTAATAGATGTTTAAAATTACAGATGTATAAAACTTGTCTTTCCAAAACTTTTGAGATAGCCATGCTAGTTTTACATGGAGACACATTTGCCAGGTGGAACACTGGGAAACTCTGCCCTAGGATTACAATGAGCACTCACCTGAGCTATCCTTGCTCCTGGCTACCCTTACCAGCCTTCTCAGAGAATTGGGAGCAAGGCCACTTGTTGCCAGATTAGACTACCTGTGTTTCTTGAGCTTAGAGGAATTATTAGATTATTAAATTGCAGAACCATACCTAGGGATGCCCCATCAGATAAGGCAACAATTTACTTATGCACATTGACTCTATGGTGAAGTACAGGAGATACCATTGAGTACCTTATGATGAAAGACTGTGTGTTTGTGGTGCCATAATGGTTGAAGATCTTTGTCATATCTTCTTTACCTGTCCATTGCATTCTTCAATAAGAACAACTTGTTTGGGCCCCCTTTTACAAAATGTGTCCCTCTGGAATGCAGAACATAAGTTGACTTACATTCTGCAGGGGAAAAAAACATCCATGTGACATATAAGGTAGCTTTGTTTTTTGTTAAGGCGGCCTGATTAGGAAATCATTCATTGAATTGAATGGGATGTCTTGTTAGGGTGATGGGAACAAATAATTATGTTATTTTTACTTTATTACTGTTTGTATGCTTGTATGTTTTATAGGATTTTATCTTTTGTAAACTTGATATGGTCATATGACTAATCAATAAAGTTCATTCGTTCATTCATTTGTTCGTTCGTTCATCACTAGAACCAAAGAGTTGGAAGAAGTCTCCAGGGTCATCAAATCTATTTCCCTAGTTAATGCAGGATTCAGTAATCCATCCGAGACAGATGGCTGTCCAGCCTCTTCTTGAAGACCTCCAGTGAAGGAGAGCTTACCATCTCCTATGGTGACCTGTTCCATTAAATAATAATGTTTACGGTCTAAGTGAGTTATGCATCTACTTAACAGTTTTTATGCATTTTTGTCCCACCCTATCCCCCAAAGTTGCCAGGGATGGGTTACAGCGATAAAAACAAAGTGAAGATGCCTGGCACATTTCAGGGGGGAGACTATTCCACAGCCGGGAATGCTTTGCTGAGGTCAAGATACACTATGCTTGTGACATTTCGCTGATTTTCCCAGTCAAAACTTCTGCCATAAAAAAGAAATTAGATTATCCTGGTGTGACTTATTTGTTACAAATCTATGTTGGTTCTGCTTGATTACGCATTCCCATTTCAGTGCTCACATATAGGCTGTTTATTATGCAGTTCAAAAATCTTGCTCATTATTGATGTCAGGTTCACAGGCCTGTAGTTTCCTGGATCCAGTGTCTTCTTATCTTGAAGATAAGGGGACCAACTTGAAGATAGGGAGAACATTTGACCTTCTCCAATCATCTGGAACTTCTTTCTTCAGGAATTCTCAAAGATCACTGAGAGTGGTTTTGCAATTATTTCTGTTAGTTCATCACTCTAAATTGTAATTGTTCTGGGCCTGGAGAGTTGAGTTCATTTAAGCTAACTAAGTGTACTCTAACCTTCTCCTTGTCTAACCAAAGCTTCGATTTTCTTATTTCCTCAACAGTACCATAAAGGCCAAGTGATATTTCATTTCACTTCTTTGGAAGTTCTATTTTCTCAATGTCACTTTTGCCAATTTCACTCTCTTTGTAAAAGCCCTATAACATATTTTTGTTTGTTTCTGACATACCCCCTAAACCCCTTTCTAGTTGTTCTTGGCACTTGACCTCAATTAATTTTGGCTATGTGGTAACATCACTGTCCCTCTCAGTTCAGCAACAGTAGGCTTTAACTGGCTCTGAGAAATTTTGCTCGGAGAATTTTGTTCCTACGGCTGAGTTTGTTACATGTTCCTCATATAGAGGTGTGACCATCTGAAATATTTTGGAAGCATTCAAGATGACGTTCTGCACATAAAGATGAAAAAGTTTATGTCTGGCAACCAGTATCTTTACCCAAGTTTAAATTGGCAATACTAGGATTCAGTAACAGTTGGTAGCCTAAGGGCACTTTTGGAAGTTTTCAGGCAACTTCCCCATCTATTTTTTTTCCTTCCACATAGTGAACATGTAGCTGAAATGTTCTGTAGAAATCAGAGAGGCCTTCAGAGCAGCTCTGTTAACTTCTGTGTTACTTTCCTGTTTTCTAAACTGAATGTCAGCACCTTGCTAGTGATTTACAGCTATATATGAACATGTGAGGAATTGGTTGTAGAATGTTTTACAAGCCAAGAGTCCTATTACTGAACTATGGCCCCTCAAGATATAGCCTCTGTTGTTCTACACCACAGAGCAATGCTCTGGCCCTCAGTTTTGTGCATAGTTCATTTATTTATTTGCATTTATCTTGCCCTCTACCCAAAGGCCCCAGGGTGGGTTCTGTTGGCAGTGTTGTGAACATTGTTATCAAGCATGGTCAATCTAAGGCGTGGACAGTTTTTAGGAATCACTATAGATCATCATATTGTGGTCAGACTCCAACGTAGTGGAGTGAATCTGGAACTGCTGTTCTCTCCACAGCTGACAAATATTTAATTTAGCAATGAGATTCTCTCATAGGGTTTTAAATAGTTTATGATTAGGTATTTCTACATCAGAGGAGGCTAGTACTGAACTGAAAATAAAGTATTAAAACCACATTTAATAATGATAATCCAAGAGATTAAAACTCTGGGTGATTTATTTTCATGCCATTTTTTAATCATTGGAGCTGGGCAGATCGCCATTACCCTACTAACAGGAGAGTTTTAAGGTATAATTTGTGTTTGTGCTTAATGCACTTTCTATACATAAGGAGGCACGTTACATTTTGTTGGATAGGTACTATATATAAAAAAAGCTGATCCCCACCTTATAAAACCCTGTAATGTTTTCTCTTTCTCTTGCCCTCTTAACACAACTCTTGTTTTATGTGGATATAGCAGCAGCTCTGGAGTAAAAGCTGACTCAAATTTGCAGATTCAAGAGGTCAAAAAAAGGGTCTTTTCTCATTTAACCTTTTTTTCTCAACAGTCATGCCATTTGAGGGAAATGGTACCATGCTTCTCACCACATTTGCTATTCTCTGCATTCCAGCTGTGGCTTGCATGTGTGGAAGGCTTCTTGCAAACATTTAAGACACTTTTCTTCAGAAGGGGAAAAGCTGATCCAATCCTTCAAATGGCTTATTAGGGAACCCCCAACTGTCAGAAGGAAGGAAGAAAAGTAGAAGTGCAGCCTCCCCTGTCATCCAAGAGAAATTCAGCACATGGTTCTTAGGATCCAAGCCATGATTATTCTGTGCCCTTCTTTGTAAACTTGACAGCTTTTTTCTTTATATTTTTATTTATAAGCACCATTAAGAATACATATTGTCAGAAAAATACTAGACATAGTTAGCCTAATTATCTCGTGTTATTTCCCCACCCCCTCCCTTTCCCTAAACTAGATATACAGTATGTGAGTGCCAGTTTTGCTTCTTCTTTTCCCCCTTCCTTTTATTTTTCTCTTCCTGCTTTTCCTCTTCTTTCTCCTAAGTTGCCAGCCACTTCAGTAGGAATTCTTTTTCAGGTGTCTGAGTATTTCTTTTCTTTTTCATTTATTGCAGGCATGGTTTCCATATTTCCATATCTCTCTCCTTACATATTCTTTTGTTGCTCACGTATTATTTCATTAACCGTTATTGACCATAGCTCTTGATGGCATGTTTCTATGCTAAGATTGTGCATTTCCAGCTAGTCGCTATTTGATGCTGTGCTGCATAGATTAATTAATGAAGTAATAATTTATAGTTGTCATTCAGATTAAGTTTGGAGAGATTGTGCAACAGGCAGGGGTCTGAAGATAAAGGTATTATTTGTTTACATAACTTCTTTATTTCCGGCTGCACCTCAGTCCAAAATTTCTTTACCAGGGAACATTCACACCAGAAATGAGAGTACGTTGAGACATGACTAGAGGTCCTCCAACATTTAGATATTCTGAGATACCATCTGTAGAGAATTTTAGTCTCTATTTCCTTCATTTTTTCAGAGGTGCACCATTTCTGCATTATGTTTATTATCCTATTCCATCTTCATCTGCCAGTATTCCTTCCATATCTAGAATAGACTCCATACCCCTGACAGACCTTATTCTCCTACCCATCAGCTTCATAGAGTGCCCCCT
>MTQE01002208.1:18160725-18186694 GCA_014337955.1 Aspidoscelis marmoratus | reverse complement strand
GTGTGGCCGATGGCTGCAGCCGCTGCCTTTGCCAGCACAGGAAGCCATTTTGGGGGGGCGGAGATCTGGGGGAAGAACAGAGAACCAATGGCTATTTTTCCTTTGAACTTGTCGGGGGTTTCTTCCTGGTTGTGGCCGCACAGAGCGCAGTCCCTCCCCATTCCTGCTGGCACCCTATCAACAAGAGAGGGGGCAGGGAGAAAAAGATGCAGGCAAGCAAAACACGCTTCCGTGGGGATGGAAGGTACATTTTAAATGTGCATTTTGCTGAGCCTCATGCAGACGCTTATTCCAAAATTGCACGGCACTTTTAAAGTCCACTTGAATAGAGTGACGGTAGAGGGAAACTAGAGAGGCAAATAAGTCGTTTGGGGATGCAGCCCAAGAGACCCCAGAGTCTGTTTCTCTCAATAGGAAAATTATTTTATTAATCATTTAAAAAAAGCAAGTAAAATGGCCTCAAAACAGAGGCTGATCCCAGACTTGGGACTACTGCACATTCCAATGAGCATTCGGGGCTTGGGCATCACATCTGACGGCCAATACTTTGTAACGGTGGTGTATTGTGCCACTGCTACCATGAATTTACCTACTCTGGAATGATGAGCATTCACTCTGCAGTATCAAGTAAATGTGAAGTCCTAACAGGACAGTGTGAAACAGCCAACAAGACATCGGGGCATCCATTGGCTTCCCCATCCCACGTGACGCACGTCTCACCGCCCGTGCCATGGAGGGATCACAACTTTCTGCGAGAAAGCTACGAGGAGGCTGCTGGAGTCTGGATGACCCTTCCGGTGACATGTGGTGGACATAGGCAGACGGACAAATCTGGCTGTCAAAAGTAAGAATCCCTAGCACAGGCTTTCACATGGGATAGGCTGCTAGGCAAGGTTTGGAGTCCAGACCTTAGGCTGCCTCTTCTAAGACAGAGGGAAGCAGGGAAGGAAGAGCAGTGTTGTGTCCCCAACCTACTCTCTGGTCCTAGGCTAGATATTTTTTAAATATATTAATTTTATATTTACTGTATATTTATATCCAGCCCCATACCCAAGGGTTTCTGTGCGGCTCACAACATTTAAAAACAAACATATCAAAACTAAATCAAACAATACTAAAACCAATACAAGGTTTAAAAATCCAGCATAATATGACACTTGAGATAAGCAGCTGTTTCCAGCTGGGCATCTTGGCAAACAAAAACTGCATCTTGGCTAACAGAAAGACTGTCCGGGTGCTAATGATTTCCCATTTAGTTTCCTATGTACTGTTCAGATCTGTCCTGTGCACCAGCATTGCCTGGCAGTGTCTTATGCCTGGGCTTGACGAAGCTGAGAGAGGGGGCTTATGGGAATGAGTTCATAGGCTTATAACTTCCCTTAAAATGCACATCATGCTTTTAAATGTATTTTGGTGGGGACTGTCCTTTTTCATAGGAGTTTTTGTGATCCAGAACTGCATCACAGAATTAGGAAATGTGTGCCATCCAATCAATAATTGTGTTCTAGCTGTGTAGAAATGCAGGGCAGGCAGGTTTGCTTAAAAAGTGGATTGAATGGATTTCTCCTGCAACTCACCATGTTCATTTATCAGGGAACAAGTGCATTTTTAAATGTGACTAGGTGTTTCCAAGGAAAAACTATAAAATGAAAATCAGTCCTAATAACATCACTTGTTGCACAGAAGTATGGACACTTTGGATGTCTCCAGGCAACAGGAAGCTATTCTGAGACCTTATGTGTGTCTGCTGGTTCTTTCTGTACCTGTCCTGTTATAAAAAGCCAGATGTCAGTCAGATGCCTGCTTGCTTCCCTTTATTTATATGCCACAGTTGGGTGTTTGGTAAAGAGACAATAACAGAAGGAGCTGGCAAATGGAGCTGGCTTTGTTACCAGATTTCCCATAATAGTGATGTTTGGGGCTATCACCTCAATATCCCAGCATTGTATTGCGAGTGCCATGGATATGAAATTCACATGTTTTAACCCAGATCTGAAGGTGGTCTTAGAGGTTTTAGGCAAATCATGTTTCAGATCAAATATGTTCTCTGATTGACTTCCATACATTGTATACAACGTAGGACTGCTTTGGTATGGAATGAAAATTTTGTTCAACAATCAAAACTTTTGAAAATTAGGCTCAAAACTTAAGCCTGATGGTTCCCATACTCCAGAGGCCAGATTAAAAGATTTAAGTACCTGACACACATTCTTATTTTTGGGACCTGCATCTTCAGACTTATATAGGATGCACTTCAGCAACCATACACAGCACAAGAAATAGAATCAAGCACTGCATTCACACTTAAGTTTTAATCCAATTTCAGTCCACTTTCAGAGTGAGAGATCACATCAGGAAAATGTCAGGCTGTTTTCTTTCAGCATTATCTCACTCAGAAAGCCATCTTTGGGTTTGATAAAGAGGAAAAGATATATTCTTGCACTCTGAAAGTAGACCAAAACTGGATTAAATCTTAGGTGTAAACATAACCAAAGTGAAATAATAAAATCTTCCCTCCATTCCTTTTTTTCTCCCCTTTGCTCCCTGAAGCAGTTCTTTTTTTTGTTTTGAAACTGGCCATGACAATAATAATTTTTTACTATTCAAATCTAGTTTTCAGCATTGCACAGTTGTTAGAGCTAGAGATACAGATGCCCTTATGCTCTCATGAAAGCAACTGCCTTGTCTTGAAGTGTCAATATTTCACATTTCGTGTCTCCAGGATTTACAATCACCTTTAACACCTTTTCCCAAGAAAGACCAGTAGTTTTTACACAGTATATTCCTACGCCTAAATAAATTTTTCAGGTATAGCATAAATAATTTTTCCTTGCAAGTGTATAATGCTTTACATCTTAAACTTCTGCATAGTTGAAGTGAATTTCATAGTATTTCAAAGTGAATAGCTTGTTTCAATATAACAAAACAATGCAGCAGTCATAATACATTTACATTTGGTTTTTATTGCAGTAACCTGCCCTGGGACCTTTGGGTATAGGATGAGATAAAAATGCAAATATATAAATACATAATGCATAACCAAAGACATCTGTAATAGAAGGCATGATGGTTGCCTCGAGACAGTAGTTGGATATTTAAGAAGCAATAATGTGGGGTATTGCTCCTCCACCATTATTGCTTTCTAGGGCTGACACTGTCTTTGTATATTTTAAGTCACATGTGCATCCGGGAATCCAGGATGCCTGGATGTATTCCTCACCACCACTGTACCCATGTGGCCTGCAGTTTCAGTCTCCATGCCTGTGTGGTGGACAGAGTAACAAATGTCACTCTGTCTTCAAGGTGAGAAGCACTATTACTGGAAAATGTGCAACCAATGCTGGGTTTTCCAGCAATAGTTTTTATTTTCAATTTGGGATGGGGGTGGGGCTATGGTGGAGTTGCCACAGATATGGAAGAGGCATCCCAGGAGGTAGTTTGTACAGCTGCTATCCTGGACACTTTGTTGGAGGCTGGTGAAGACATATGACAACTGTTTTATGGTCTTCACAACTACACCTTTCTTGAATCCTCCCTTCAAACAACAGCCCAGAACTCCACTTATGCCTGTTACAAGCCAATTTGATGTGACAGGGCTCCTTCAGAGCAGGGTCAAAATGCCTTCTTCTCAGCTTCAGGGTGATAGTGACCATCTGGGCACATCCTAAAGGAGTCATTGCCCACTCATGGCCACAAAGATATATTAGACTAAGGATCTATGGTATGCAACTGAAGGGCAGTAGATTGGCAAAGATTGCTGAAAGGAAACACTTATTTTTACTCATCTCTTTCTGAGATGTCCATTATTGTGATTAGCATGTACAAATTTGGAGGAAGAATTTTGGCTGAAAGGAAATGGGTCCCGGAAGCAGAGCATCTAGGAGATGTATTCCAACCTTCTTTGTTGTCTCCTCTTGTTGCGCTGTGTATCCTAACATTAGTTAAATATTATAGTTGAAACAAAATGGATCGAGATTTCAACAGCAACACATTTATATAAATATGCTGGATTTCTTTGTGGATATTTGTATTATCAAGGCTTTTTGCAGAGAGTCAAGAGCATGTGAAGGTTTTTCCTTTGTGTTATGCTTGAGATACCCGGAAGCAATTGGTGGGCCATTGGGTGAGGCAGGATACTGGACTAGATAGGCTGTGGCCCAATCCAGCTGAACTCCTCTTCAGTTCTTAAGGTTCATATGTACCTGCTTTTCTGTTATGTTTTTTTGCCATTATGTTTTTGTGCCTCGATTTGTCTATCTTTTTTTCTAAAGTGAGCAAGGTCATGCTGACCTACATTGTGGGTACTGGGAGCTTGTTGCAGGGCTTAAATAGCTCAGGAAGGTTTTTCAAGAACGTGTTTGGAAATGAGTTTGATAAATTTACAAGGATTTATTATAAATGACAGAGAAATAACTATTATTATGACAAGTGTGTGTGCATGTGGTGTGTGGGGGGAAATGATGGTTTCTGCTTTAAGAAGTATAGTGGGAATAAAAGGAAGCAAAGAACGTAAGTAAAACATTAAACCCTTCTCTGGAATCTCAGAGTTAGTCAGCATGGGCGGTTCTGCACAGTCTGGTATACTGGACCATCTAGTGTACTAGGAGCTTCCCTTCTACATGCCCATGTCTAAATGGGAGCCTTTTATGTACAGAAAAGAAAACAGTGGCAGTTGGTGCCCACACTGGAAGTTACAGGTACTGATGTGCTTCAGTTTCACTGTATTCATGGGAATCCAAGCTGGCCTCACCTCTCTTAGGCCATTTCTTAGGTTGAACACTTAACAAATTCAACTCTAATGTCAGGTAACCTAAAACATAGTTACCTCAGCTCTCCTGTTTTGCAAACCATTTTGAGCTTACACATCTCTAATTGGAAGCCTTCCATAAAATGGCATATCTTCCTTTCATCTGACCTGTGCAGGTGGGCTTCTAACCATGCCGTCAGACACTGCTGCACAGAAGGGAAATCCCATGATGAGTGCTGACATAGAACAAGTGCCACTACCAAGAAGGCCATCTCTTAGTGGAACCTTCAGAGTCAATCGGAAGATTCAAGCATATGTATAGAAATCTGTTTATGGGATAAATGTATTCAAGCACTTCCTTTCTCGAAAAGGTAGCAAGACATTCTTTATTACATGTCTGAAGGACAATCCTTCAACGTGGACTTCCCAACCATTGCATGGGGCTCAAAAAATGCTGAGGGCCACCAATGTCTGGGGAATGTAATACCCATCCGGACATAAAGTGCTGAAAGCCTGATGTTGCTGGCTGTTCACTGTATTGCAGACTCACACAGAACATAGTATTGCTTCAAGGTTTGACTCTCTGTCTACTTGCCCTTTGATCTTATCACTTCTGATATGAGCCTGATTTATAAAAGTCAGGAGAGCATGACATTTGTGAGCTGTCCTGGACATGAAGTAAATCCAAAGTGCTGCCATTTAAATCTCCACTGTTCCAAATTCACTGGAGCATAAGCTGCGTGTTGCTACAGCTGCATGCCAACAAAACATCCTGAAAGCAGAAGCAAAATATTGCTCGAAAAACCACAACTGGTTCAATACCAGAAAGGATTTCTTGGCTGTCAGTAATGAGGCAATGAGGTTTTTTTCTATTAGCCTCAGAGATGTAGCTTGCCTTGCTGAATTGACAGGCTCATGTAAAATTCAGCACTGCCTGTTACCCCTTGGCAGCCATTCTCTGAAAGAAAGGCTACATCAACCCTCATCACTACAGGCAGCAACCAATGGAAGACTCACTGTTACGTTTCTGGACTTTTCTCTTGTGTGGGTTGCTGTGTGGGCACTTTAACATCTCTGCTCAGACAGATAGGCAGCTGTTATGGGTGGAAGGGCATTCCCATTGGTACTAAAACTGGCAGATGTTTTCTACACTCTCCACAAAGCTGTGACAATTTGCTGAAGCAAAGCCACGAGACAAGCAGAGAAATGGGCTCCTAAACACGTCCTGCATGGATGACCTTGTGTGCCATGTGTTTCCTGCCATCAGAAGCATTGTTAGTTATTCAATCAATGGAGTTCTGGGTGGGACAGAAGCAGAACGAGGTGGGAGAGATCTGCTTGTGTGTACAGCTTCCACTCCCTGTGATATGTTAAAACTGAAACAATGCATCTGGAGGTTACTTGTAGATGTTGCTCCCATGAATACCATTAGTAAGTGTCAGGGCCAGACATTTGTTATTTTCAGTCCTAAAATGCATCAGCTACTGGCTTTGGAAAAAATGACTCTGCTATCACAGATTGCAAATCCACAGTGGTATTGGAGTTAGAATCTATTTTCTACCAAGTAGAACTACCTCTGTGTTTTCTGGTGCAAGTGTTTCAAGTGACTCTCTGTTTCATACTAAAGCATGCACAAATAAGTCACAGAAGAGGATTATGACGGCTTGTATTCCAGAACAAAGGTAAGTGCAGAAAGACCTATAGTATCATTCATATGATGCTAAAGACTAGGTTGGTCCAGTGACACTCCGAAGCCCCTTCTACACTGGGCCTGATTCTGGATTATATCCTGGAATAGAGACCTGCCATCCATATGCTAGTGCAGACTACTGTAAGCTACAAGTGGTACCTGCCATAGTCTGTACCACAGGTCTCTATTCCAGGATATAATCCAGAAGAAGGCCTAATGCAGAGAAGGCCTTGGCTGCAGTACATGTTGTGCTATTAAGATCTGTAGTGTGTATTTTGCTTCTGCTTTGTGTCAGAATAGCCCTCATGCCCTAATCGAGGCAAGAAATTCACACCTACACAAATAAAGCATGTTCCTCCATTTACTGAGCTAATAACAGAAGACAAGGAGCAAAAGCAAAGCAGAACTATGGGTGTTTTTCCACTGACAGAAAGTACCCATTTTAGCACCCATTAAGGACCCATTTGGCTCAGAGCCAGATGATCCCATTTCCACCACAGACCCCATAAGGGACACATTTGTTTCCACTGCAGCTCAGGAAATCCAGATCATATGGGTCTTTCAGGACCTATAATTTGGATTTCATGTAGACCCCATTAAAGGGGTCTACAATGGGGTCTTCAGCCTGAAAATCTGGATTGTAGGGAGCCTGTTTCCACTACAATCCGGCAATGGGGTCTAGAGTAGGCTGGGGGAGGGGGCACCTATGGGGGGGAGCCCTAAAATCAAAGCTTCAAAGTCTCACCAAAGTCCCTCCGAAATCCCTCAAAGGGTGTTTTCCCACTGCAGCCCTTAGATCTGGATCTAAGAAGATCCGGATCTAAGGAATGGGTACGAATCTAGTAGATCCGGATTAAGGGAAGCACCCAATGTATTTCCACAGGAGGTGTAGCACCCATTAGAAATGGGTGCTAACACCCCTGCTGTGTAAACAGCTTTGCACCCATCTGGGGAATCCGGATCGACCCACAAGGGGTCGGTCCATTACCCCAGGTGTTTTGTGGGGCGGGGGGGGGGGGGGGGGGGGGGGGTGCAGTCTTTGAAGCAACTTTGAAGTGATTTCGAAGTAACTTGAAAGTCAGCTTCGAAGTTGCTTTGAAGCATGACCTCAACTTTCGAAGTTGAGCTCATGCTTCGAAGTCACTTCGAAGCTGACTTCGAAGTCACTTCGAAGTGAATGTGAAGTCAACTTCGAAGTGACTTCGAAGCCAATGTTGGGGGGGTCCCAAAGGTGCATCCCCCCCCAGCCTCCTTTGGACCCCATTGCCTGTTTCCAGTGGAAACAGGCTCCCTTTAATCCGGATTTTCTGGGAGAAGACCCCATTGGAGACCCCTTTAATGGGGTCTACAGAAAATCCGGATTAAAGGCCAAAATGTACCCATTAGATCCGGATTTCCCCAATGGCAGTGGAGACAATCGGGTCCCAAATGGGTGCCTTAGTGGAAATGGGGTCATCCAGCTCACACCCAAATGGGTCCTAAATGGGTGCAAAAATGGGTACTTTTGACAGTGGAAAAACACCCCAATTCCCTCTGAAGTTGCCTTTGGAGATTAGCAAAGGCTCCTAAAACAAACCGCTTGGGAGAACAAAGCTGACTGTTACCTTCAGGCATGGAAAGAGGTGCATATTAATGAGGCTGCTCACAAGGAGCTAATTAATATGCACCTCTCTTGTATTGCTCTGGAAAGGGGTTTGTCTTTGGAGCCTTTGCTAATCTCCGAAGTTGCCTTCTGAGGGACTTTGGAGCTTTTGCTAACCTCCGAAGGAAACTTTGGAGGGACTCCAGAGTCTTTGCTAATCTCTGAAGGCAACTTCGGAGATTGCACCTCCTGGCCCCCAAAACACCTGGAGTGACAGGCAGACCCCTTGTGGGTCAATCTGGATTTGCAGATGGGTGCTCTGGTGTTTCCACAGAAGGGAGGCTAGCACCCATTGCTATTGGATGCTAGACCACCCATGGAAACACATTGGGTACTTCCCTTAATCCGGATCTACTAGATCCAGATTAAGGGAAGTACCCATTCCATAGATCTGGATCTTCTTAGATCCGGATTAAAGGAGTGTGGTGGAAGAACACCCAATATCTAGTAACTGCTGTGATATCTAGTTCCCATGGGCTTCCCATCTAAGGCCAAGGCAGTGTGAGAATACAGACAGCTAAAGAGGTCTCCAAGGAAATACAAGATCCAGCAGACAGGCCAGGAGAGAAGGCCTGGTTTTAGCGGGAGCAGAATATGGCTGGGCAGTGGCTCTTGCATTGTGCTACTTCACACATCACTTTTAAGGTCCAAGGAAGCTTCCTGTTGGATCTGTTGTGACTCTTGCTTCATTTTATTTCCATTATGTCTTTGGTGCAGGATTCTGTATACATGTGCCAAACCTCTCAAGGGTTATTGTCTTTCTCTCAGTCAAAGATCTGTGCATGCAACACAAAAGGTGATTTTCTCAGCTCTTCTGTCTGTTTTGCAATTCTTCGATCAGACTGAAAGATCTGTCTCTTTTGACTGTATTTATATCATTTTGTATATTTCCTGTATTTTTAGCAGACCTGGTACAGAATTATGATCTTAAAGCTTAACAATTTTGCATGTCCAGTCTATGCCATTTATAGGATGCCAGTTATAACTTTGGCACATTATTTTAAGGTAGCTGTGCCTGGCTTGACCTTACTTGAGGGTGGGGGATTCTGGGAGCACATATCATTGCATCCAGGTTCATTCACTGCTTATAAACAAAGCAAACTGCTGCTTGTTGGGTTACATTAATTTTTATTTCATATACTTGATTAAATCTACAGTTTCAATTTTAATACCTCAGCTAAGAGAGATACCATCTCATTGCCATTGTTACCTAGTATGAGAAAAGAATCTGTGAGAAATGAACAAAGAATGTTAAGAAAAGCGCAGCTAAATGGATGTCTCAGAAATGAATGATAGTCAATGCTGAGGGAAGCACCATCATTGTATGTGTCTGGTAATCTAGGAATGGAATACCAGCTCCATCTAGGCCAATCGCCAGCTCATAGGTATCAGTCTGAGGTGAGAGAGAAGGCAAACAAAGCTGGAATCAGAATAGTGCAGAAGAAAAGGGTAGGGATTATCAGGCTGGGCTGTTGCTCCTGTTGTTGTTGTGTACCACTGAGTTGTGGCCAACTCCTAGTTGACTATAAGCACCTCTGTGCAGCTTTATTGGCAGTGATACAGATATTATTTGAAATTGCCTGCTTGCAGGGAAAGGAGGCTGGTTAGAGGGTTAAGAAACAAGAATAAGCAAAGAGCTTGATAACAGAGCTTGGCAAGATTTTGTTTTTTTTTTTTAAGCAGTCCCTTCAAGCCTAGAAAGGTCTTGTGGTCAGTCTGTAAGGCAGGGTCAGTGGGAACAATTCTTCACCAGGAACATCTGGAGGACCACAGTTTGAGAACCTGTAGTGTGGTTCCACTTAACTAGGTGAGCTCCCATTTAAGTAGGTAGAACTTACCTTGAAATATGCCATAGATTAGAAAATCCAGATGTTGAGCCATGATCAAGATGACTCTACATGCAAAAAAGGGAGCTGAAAGTGGCTTCAAGGTGGTAGCTACCACATTCTAGGGTTCCCATTCCATCTCCAGTCCACACTGAAGGTCAGTAAATGCACTTCCAAAGTGAATTTTCTAATCTTAAATGTGGATCTGAGAACACTGGCTACCACCTACTACCACCTTTAAATCAATTCTGAGCTGCTTTTAAAAAATATG
Organism: Aspidoscelis marmoratus; assembly: GCA_014337955.1. Classification (NCBI taxonomy): domain Eukaryota; kingdom Metazoa; phylum Chordata; class Lepidosauria; order Squamata; family Teiidae; genus Aspidoscelis; species Aspidoscelis marmoratus. Next base: position 18,176,518 of record MTQE01002208.1, on the reverse strand, counting down.
TGTGGATGCAACCTCAGTTTTAATCCAGACACTGTGTTGTGCCATAAGCAACAATGGCTTAAAAATCAGTAGTCTGGGTTCTATAGGAACCCTAAGCCCAGGCCTCTACCATTTCTCTCACAGAGGGTGCTTTTCCACTGTCACTAATGGGTACTTAATGGGTACTTCTAGTGACAGTGGAAAAACACCCAGAATCTCCTAAAGCATCAAAGGCAAAGAGTACCACACAAAAACTCAGCCCTAGTGCTATGATGATTACGTACATTTACAAACCAGTGGTTTTGGAAAGCACAGCTTTCATGCATTTGACATGGAAGGTTTGTGACTTTTCCTCACCATATGCAAGACAAAATGTTGCTCAAATATTGTGTATTCCACACTGAGGTGGGGTGGGGTGTAGAGTGGGGAATGGAAAATATGTTGTCTGTCTCTCTATTTGTTATTTTTAATGATTGGACAGAACCTAAGCATTGTGAGTAGTAAGGGGTTGATTTAAATATATTTATGTTAGGAACCCAAGTCCCAACTGACAAGTGAAAAGTTTCTATTTCCTCCTCAGATTACTATGTTGTTTAGTCATCATCTGAATAGCCCCTATCAAGCTTATGAACATCTCATGGGGGAGGCCTACTCTTGTGTGAACTGGAATTTGATTATCATTTTGTTTCTAATTTAGTAGTGCTGCCAAAACCAATTCCTAGAGCAAAATTCCATACAATTCCACTCAACGTAATGAGTAGCAAGGCTTACCCCAATTTGGCCGCATTCTGTTTTTGATTCAGTGAGCCTTTATATTTAATATGGGACACTGCCAAACCTGTTGTATGTCTCTTTTCTGATGGAATATCAGATGCCTTGGTCCTGACTGCTGGAAACCCAGAAATACCACTTCACTGATCAGGGTCAACTGATGCCCAACTGATTATGCTGACAATGTTGTAATTGTTTGTCGCTCCTGCATCTTAATGAGCTTTCATGTGCCTTGCCAACTATTTAAGTAAAGTGCTGAATGGAGAAGTCTGTGTGTGCACATTTAACAACGTATATTTCAGCCTTGTTAATAAAATCAATGAGTTAATCAGTTAATCTGGCATTCAGTGAATGCCTGATTGAAGATGGAAAATGCATGCACACACTCATGCGCCATCAAGAAATAAATTATAATACATTTCTTTCCAGGCACATTTTAAGTAGGCTGGGTCTTTGCCCTTGCCATGCCCTTAGAATGCACTGTCTTCTGATCCTATTTTTCTGTCAACTAGGTTTTGCTTTGTTCTTGGGGTAGAACAGCTGGCTCCCAACATGGAATTTTATGCATTCCTATTTTGCACTGGAATAAGAATACAAATTATCAGAGGCATAGGGTGGTAGTATAAAATGTATGCTTTCTGACTTTGGCTGTGATTGATGAACTGGAATCAATGATAGGCAGGTAAATTTGCTCTGAAACCAATGCAAGTAATGAAAACAAGGTTTGCCAAGTGCTTCCCTTGCCTGCCAGCACTAACGTTTTACTGGCCACTGCAGAAATATATACCAAAAGAAGGCTGCAGAGCTCCATTCTTAACATCGCTGATATGTTATGGGTTCCAGGCTTGTTTGCTGAGTTACAAAGAGGTATCTTTTCTCATGAACAGAGTAAATAAGAAATATAAGTTGTCTGACTTTAGAACTGTTATCTTATTAACTACAAGCCAGAGTTCATTAACACAGCATCTGCCTGCCATACAAAAAGTCTTAGGATGATTCTGCACTGGCCAGTATACTGGACCAGCAAGCATACTAGGAGCTTCCCTTGCACATGTTGGTAGGGTCTAAGGGGATTCCTGACAAGGACCTACCTTAGACCTAACCAGAGTGCAGAAGGAAGGATCCTAATGCCCTTGTTAGTCCAGAATGCTTTGTGGCTACAAGTATGTTCCAATAGCTTTGTGTCCTAGTGAAGGGAGTCACATAGATGCCCAAGCCAAAATAGAAGGGAGAAGATGTCATATAAGCACTCAGAAAGTGAAAAATCCCATGCTTTACCCTTCTGTGCCTTTCCACAATGGAGTATAAATACATGTTGTAGGAATGTGCACCTGTTGCTTTAATGCCCCACTCACAATCACAACATATGCAGATATCCTGCAAGGGAGAAAATATCCATATTCATGATACAGTTACACAATAATATTGATTCTGAAACTTTTAAAATTCTTTATATTTGAGGCCATAGAGACCCATATTATCATTAAACATGGATTATAAAATATTTAAAATTGCTCATAGGGGATGAAACAATTTCACAAAAAAGGTAATCTAGAACCAACATGTTTTATACTTTGCTTCAGTAAACGTGATCTCCTGAAGAAAAAAAAGAGAGGGAAAGAGTTAATATTAGGCAACATCAAAAAAGTTCAAATTCAAGTTTAGTAATATGTTCAGTAGATAATAGAGCCCAGAACAAAGTAAACTGGAGTTATTTAAAGGAAACACTTGGGACTTGACTGGGCTCTACTGTTGAAAATATCATTACATATGATGTATAAATTTAATGCCAGTGTGAGAGTGAATGATTTAAACTCGAAGTTATTTCTGGTAGCTCAGGGCACAGAACGCCCCTTTGGCTTATTTTGGCTATAGATCTGTTAGCCCAAGCAATCAGATTAAATAAAATGAAATAAATGAGAAGGAAATGTGGATGAATATGTACACAGCTAGTATGTTACTTATACTGGCAGACAAGAGGCCAGAGGATTAAGAAAAGATTTCATGAATTTTAAGAAGCTATGGGATTAAGTGTAAATTTTCAAAAATCAATCACTGTGAATTTCAATGTACCCTCAAGAAGTCAGAGCAAAAAGTTACATTGCTAAAATACAGCCAATGAGTTTATCCAGTCTCAAACTCGGTACACAGCAGTTAGGCAAAAAACTGAGCTTTCTCAAAGAATCAGAATACGACTAATAAAAATGACCTTACTTACAGAATTAATGGACCTATTACCATGTTGAATTGAACATCATTAAATTAAAATACGGAAAGCACATTAAATCCAATTTTCAGGAGAGAAGAAACCCCCAATTATTTGCACACTAGTTTTCATAATTCTTCAGTATTCTGAACAGGGATTAACAGGTCACTTTTTTTCTATTCCCTAACAATTTTGCACTTTTCTTTCTCTTATATGAATTAGTGAAAGAAATGTGAGTAATGCACTTAAATCCATAACATTCATCATTAAAAACAAATTAAATATTGTTTTTTATCACATCTTTTTTTAATAGATCCAATACAAGAAAGGGATAGAATAATTTAAACTCCCCTAAGTTCTACATAGTCTGTGTCCATGTAACTTTGTAGGTCTTAGAAGAGTAGAGCATATCCTTTTGGTCTGTAAATTCATCTTAGAGGCTTGCCAAGATTTAATTTGGCCAGTTGTAAGATCAATTTCCTGCTGTCTGCAGATCCAGGTCTGAATACATTTGGTTTCTGTGGTGTGACATAAATTCAGGTCTTACCTTTAGCAACCTCAAAATTCTTGTCTCCGTGTATCAAAATCAGATTACAACAAATGGCTTCATTTTGTAGTTATCAGTATGGCTATCATTTTTTTCTGCTAAATTTTAATTGCCTACTGTTTAAAAAATCTGCCATTGCAAATCAAGCTGATTAATATTTGTTTTGTTCCCTGCTACTTGCCATCTATGTGGGTCCATCTAAAGAAAGGCCCTGGTTACACCTTTAATTTAGGAGGACTTCAGGTCGTCTTCAGGTTGCGTTACTCACATTATTTTTATTAAATTCATTTTCCAAGCCGGCCTACCCCATTAGACGGTTCTTACTGATCGTGAACCAGTTTGGTCTAGTGGTTAAAGAGCTGGACTCTTACCTGGGAATACCGGGTTTGATTCCACCCTCCCCCATGAAACCAGCTGGGTGACCTTGGGCTAGTCACAGCTCTCTTCTGAGCTCTCACAGCCCCATCTACCTCACAGGGTGTCTGTTGTGGGGAGGAGAATAGAAAAGCTTTGTCAGCCACTTTGAGTCCCCTTAAATGGGTGAGAAAAGTGAGGTAGAAAAGCCAACTCTTCTTCTTCTTCTTCTTCTTCTTCTTCTTCTTCTTCTTTTTCTTCTTCTTCTTCTTCTTCTTCTTCTTCTTCTTCTTCTTCTTCTTCTTCTTCTTCTTGGAGTACTTTTTCCAGAGGATTCAGCCTGTCCTGGCACTCCAGGCCATCTTTGCTTCCTCAGTGTGAGCGGTGGGACAGGCTAATGGAGGCTGAACCATGCTGTGGTGGGTGAGGTCCAGTCTTTCAACCATTGGGCATGTGTGGAATTCTTAAAGCACCTCCCCTTCTCTCCTCAGTTTATGTGTGTAATTCCACTATCTAGCATTTTTCTGCAAATTTATTTTATTTTATTTTTTAAAAAAATTAATCACATGGAGAAGAAAAACACTTTAAAAAGGAAGGGGGCATGCTGGTGGGGGAGCAGGCTTAAAAAAAAAAACCACACACCGTCATCTCCCTTAAATGACCCAATGAGATCCAATAATAAAGGAGATAGATTTGACACAGCAAAAGAGGTGGAGGGCCAAGAGTTCCATGGAGGAGGCTCAGATCAATTGTGGAGAAAGGTGTGAGTGATGCAGCCCAAAGTGAGAACGGTCTGAGAATGACCTGTAATGATCTAGGTGTGAACAGAGCTGTTACAACTTCAGTTTGAATTATGAATAGGATGCCCTGTCTCATATAGGTGTGACCAGGGCCTAAATGTAATACTGTATTTTCCAGTGTATAAGACAACTGGGCATATAAGGTGACCCCCAACTTTCCAGTTAAAATATAGAGTTTAGGATATACTCGCCATATAAGAAGATGACACCCGACATATAAGATGACCCCTGACTTTTGAGAAGATTTTCCTGGGTTACAAAGTAGTCTTATACACCAGAAAATGCAGTAAATGATGAATATTCTTTCTCTCTTCTAGCTCAACTTGCCTGTCCAGAAACCATTAGCAATTATTCCCTTACAGTATTACTCACAATCCTCCAATGCCCTCTATAACGTGACTTTGTATAATACAGTTCTTTCTTAGAGTGAGATTCAATTTCCCATGTTATAATACAACCTCAGAAATTTTCAAGAATATAGTTGAGTGTCTGAGGTGCCATTGTAATGCCACGTGGGCTAAAACCATGTGGCCATATAAAGTCACACTTTTAAGGGTACCTAGCCCACTTCAGAGGGCAATATCCATTCCTCTCCTTCCTCCACAGCGAGGACAGTGTGGCCACCTGTTGATCTGGATCTAGCTGATCCAGATCTAGCTACCACAGATCTCACTAATACAGATCTACCGTAGCTAATACAGATTAAGCAAATAAGTGCAGAAAGGTCCTCAGAATTCCAAAGGATTGGGTCTGGAGCAAATGCTCCAAACCAGGAGCAGACCCCTCTCACATCCATGCAAAAGTACTCTGAGTTTCTGTACTTCCCTTAACCCTACATTTTCCACAGGTAAAACAGCTTTGCTTTACATGGGAATTTGCAGAAATCAAGTCACAGCATTAAACTCTGCAAGGAATGGCTGAATAGCATATAAGGATAGGGAAGTAGTAAAGATGCACACAAACTTACCCCTTGTCTGGTTCAAATCTGAAGAGACAGTGTATTTGGTTTGATTTCAACACCTTCAAACACCTTCAAACTTGGATCAAAAAGGAAATGTCCAAAAGGTTCATTTCAGTTTTTCAAATCTGAACTTTATTTTTAAACAGGCAAGGTGTTCGATTCAAACTGAAACCTTTCAAGCACTCGCTGTTCACTTTAAACAGGTTCAAATCCAAACCAGTTGAGTATATCTCTAGAAAGTAGTGCTTAGTTTGTTCTGTCTGTGAACATACATCCATAGCAGGACCTGCAGGTGCCTTGTCCATCCAGCTTGTTGTGTTTGAAAACAGCAGGCAAAAGCTTCAGCTATTTGCATCAGCCACATGCAGCCTTCACATTCCTGCTCTTCAGACAAGTGTTTATTTTCCAGCTAAGGAGAAATGAATGTCTCTCATTTCCTTTCTGCATTGGTATCATATGTGGTTTCTCAAATGAATGGACCAATGATGTTTTCCTAACTCTTACTCAAAATTGAAAAGTGACTAAAAAACAAAATAGGAGTTGAAATGGAACATTAAATGCTTGTAGAAATCAGAATGCGTTGGCCTTGGTTCTCCTTAGAAAGCAATTTCCTGAACATACTCAAACACATCTCTCCTTTAGCTCCTCCGCAACATTTTGTTCTAGTAAATCCATTAGAAATCCACAGAAACCTTTGCCTACATAAGAGATAGCAGGTCAGGCATGCAACCCACAGCTGCCTCCTGCAAAAAAATTCCTAGGTACTTCAAGGAGAAAGTCACTTGCATTCGCTTAGAACTTGGCGCCACATTTAGGACAGAGTCTGGGGAGGTGTCCAGACAAGGTGCTGGAGTGCGTGACGGCAGGGCAACTTCAGACATTCTTGGAGGATCCAGATTATCTGGGTTCAGGCCAGGACATGCCACTGAAATGGTCTTAGTTGCTCTATTTCAGGAGAAAGACAGAGAGAGTGCTACTTTGCTGATCTTCCAGGATCTCTCAGTGGGTTTTGATACCATTAATCATGGTATCTTACTGGACCGGCTCTCTGGGATGGGGGTAGAAGACACTGTGTTACAATGGTTCCACTTCTACCTAGAAGGTCAGTTCCAGAGGATTTCTGCTTGGGGGATTCCTGCTCAGCTCCATGGCATTTAAGCTATGGGGTGCCACAGGGCTCTATCGTATCCCCCATGTTGTTTAACATCTATATGGAACCTCTGGGAGAGGTAATAGGGAGGCTTGGTGTCGGGTACCACCAGTATGCTGATGACACCCAGCTCTTTTTCTCCTTTTCATCAGAGATGGCGGCTGTGCAGATGCTGGACCTGTGTCTGGAGTCCGTAATGGGCTGGATGAGGGCCAATAAACTGAAACTAAATCCTGATGAGACAGAGGCTGTGTGGATTGGTGGTTCCCAAGTCCGAGAACTGGGTAAACAGCCTTTTCAGAAGGGGGGTTTGTGGTTTGGGAGTACTCCTGGATTCATCTCTGCCATTAGAGGCCCAAGTGGCATGGAGTGCTTGGTGTGCTAGCTATGGCCTTTCTTGAACAGGGATAACCTAGCCACAGTGATCCATGCACTGGTAACCTCTACATGGGGCTGCCCTTGAAGAAGACTTGGAAGCTGGAGTTAGTTCAAAATGTGGCAGCCTGTCTACTGACTGGTACAACTTACAGGCAACACATAACACCTGCTTATATGCTTCTGATCTGAATTCAAGGTACTGGAATGGCTTTAAAGCCCTAAATGGCTTGGGACCTCAATACTTGAAGGAATGCCTCCTCTCATACAGATCTACCCATGGTTTAAGATCTACTGGAGGCTCCTCTGCATCCTACCAGTTAGAGAAATCTGTTGTGTTAGGACATGGGTGAGGGCCTTCTCAGCCATGGCACCCACTTATAGAATGTCCTTCCCTTGGAGTCCCAGTTAGTGGCAACTCTTCTAACTTCTAGGCACCAAGTAAAGACCTGGCTCTTTATTAAAGTCTTTGGACATTAATTCACTCAGGCACTATTTTAATTTTAGCTTTAGCTTTTAACTAACTATGCTGTGTAGTACCGTTTTATTGGGGTGTGTATTTAATGTCTGTCTGTATATGGGGTTTTTATTATAAGCCACCCAGAGATCTTAGGATTTGGGATGGGATATAAACATTTTAAATAAAAGAAGCTTGTTTCTTTTCTTTTATTTCTATACATGCAGGCCTGTTTAAGAACAATCAATTTGATGTGGATGTGATTGTAATTAGTTGTCTGCTTTTCCTCTTTGATGATTTCCCCGTCTCCCACCACAGGATGTGACATCAGAAGGACCTCTGCCCTGGAAGACAGCAGCTTTTCCTCCAATCACCTCCCCTGATGTTGCTTTTATGTCATTTCCTCCACGTCCCTGTTGGCTACTGTATATATACCAGGGAAAATTAAAAGTCTTGGTCTTTTTGCCTGTACTCTGCCTCCAGCCTGATCATTTACCATCTTCCAACTGATCAGGTCCACCATTAAACACATGGTGGACCTCAGAGAACAGGGGTCCCAGATTGACCATCACAGCAGCCCTGAAGTTGCTACTCCAAATTCAGCAGACCCTCAGCTCCTCCCCTCTACTTCCCAGGGCCCCTGGATTTCAGCTGCAGAGCTAGACTGTGGCTCATTAATTTTGTATTTCCTGTTTATTTAAGGGCATTATATTACTCAAATTTAATTCATTCTGCAGCCATATGTTGTTGTTATTGTTTTTCCTTCTGGCACCTGAACGTTTCTGTGCTGCTTAGTAGGATTTGTTGCACGCTATGGTAATTTGTTGCCTAGGGAGTGTGTAACCAATATAAAATTATCGTTTGTATATCATTTTATGAGCAGCCCCGCAATTTGGAATAATTTGACAAGATTTTAACAAACAACAACACTGAAATAGTTTCATGCATGAAACTTCTCTTCTGCGGTGCTCTACTGCAAAGAGAAAAATACAGTTTAACACGATCACCTCTCTGGATGCCACCTGAGTCACAGTTTGCATCTTTATAATTCCAGTCTCTTCATATTTAACTACAATCCTTAAGTACATCCTAGGCTGGAAGGCTCCCCCCCCCCCCGCCCTTCCTGACTAGGGTAGCACATGATATGGACATAGTTTACTGTTTGAACAAATTTTGCAAAATTTCTGTGGTGAAGAGCTGATAACAGCAACCAGCCTAGATTGTGTCAGGCAGAAAGTGTTAGGCAGATTCATGGACGTTGGTTGTATCAGTGGCCACTAGAATGGATGCCTTGGTACTGCCCCCAGGTTGGAGAGTCAGGCAGGATGCCACTAAAGGTCAATTACTGGGAGGTAAGAGCAGGTGAAGGTTTTGCCTTTGTCTTCTGCTGGAGAAGCTCAGGGCCTGCCCGCACGCTCAAAATAATCTGGAAGGCTTCCGTGTCCGCCTCGGGAGCGTCCGCATGCAAAGCCCTAATACATGGCACTTGGGAGTCAATATGTGTTTAAAAAAAACCCACTTGGCAAGTGTTTTCCATGTGAAATAGGGGGTTAACATGCATTGCCCAGGGGCCATGCAGACGCTCCCGGGTGAAAGTTTTTAAACAGCCACAGAGCCGCGAAGGGCCTTCGCCTCTCTGTTTAAAAACCTTTCCCCTGTTCTTTTCCGCCTCTCTACCACCTGTCAGTTGCCCAGCTGGGTGCGCCAGTTGCCAAGCTCTCAGCTGGGCAATTGGGGCACCAAGCCGGGCAACTGACAGGTGGTAGAAGGGCTGAAAAGAGCAGGGAGGGATTTTAAACAGAGACGCGAAACCCTTCGTGGCTCCGCGGCTCTGTTTAAAATCAGTCCCTTCATGGAGACAGGCACATGCGATTGAAATCCACATTGCCCCAAACCATATGGGGATGCTTTTTTGCACATTACAATGTGGATTTTTATCACACGTGTCCAAATCACATCAGCCGGCTTGCATCCAGACGCGCCCTCAGAAAGAACTGGTGGGGCATGAGACTAGATGCTGGACTGTGGTCCAATCCAGCAGGGCTCCTCTTATCTTTTTATATAAAAGAAGATGACGAAAAGGGCTTCACCAAGTACCATTATCTTATCTTTTTAAAAGAAGATAATGAAGAAGAACCCTATGATATCAAAACAGGAGGAAGTCTATTCTGTTTTCCTGTGCTGCCAACCCATGCTGACTCTTTCTAACCCCAGGGCTTTTTGTTTGTGTTAGTGAGGATGAAATTGGAGGTGAACATGGGTTGTTTGTGACCATATTCAGGTCTTTGTGGGAGTTGCCTTCATGCTGACAGGGGAGTGGGATATTTATACATCCTCCTGCCCTGATTCACATGTAAGCTCATGGTACTGCCCTTGTCAGAATCTCCAGTCTAGATCCCAAACGAGGAACAAGGCAGAGAATAGATCAAAGCACGTTCTCAACTTTATTTCAAGAACAGAATACAGAGCATTGCAAGGGAGCATCTAGTCTATGAATCCTCCTAGCTACTTCTTGTTTTCACTGCCCCCCCCCCCGCCATAACTCAGCTCAAGGTCAGCATAATCAGTGTGCTGCTAATCTTTTCCCAGGCACTTATCTGTGCAGGAACAAGTGGGAACATTGAGTCCATGAGAAATACAACTGTGCAAGGATGTCAGTTGGAAACAAGGAAAGACGGCAGTGCAGTAGCCATAGGGCTGACAACTCTGCAGTGAGGGACTAGACACAGTGATGGAAGAGTGGGATTCACCGCTCTGAAGGCACCCTGTCCCCTTGATTTGGATTGTAGCTAGTGAGGCTGCATGCTCCTCTACAGCATGGCCCCAGTCAGAAGCAATACAAAAAAAAAAAATCAAACCTAGTGCATCGGTGCCACAGCCCTAAACTGGTTTGGGTGTTGGCCATGTGAATGGTTCCTGGGATGGCACCAACATAAGCTCTCCCGAAGATGGCTTATATATAATCAACAGCTTAAGTCAATGCTTAAAACAAGCCAATGCTTAAGTCAATGCCCAGTCTCCCAATGCCTCATATGAAAGTGCCCTTTCAGGAAGTGAACCCCCTCCCCACAAAAATACACTAGATATCTGAAAATGAAAGACAGCCACAATGTTAATCTTACCAGAAATGAAAGATTTAAGTAAAACGAGAGAAAGGTCACCTTAAGAGAAAAAGATCACTCCAGCAGGATTGTAAGGTTATTTCAGCAGTGACTGACACTTGTATTTCCTAAGCTTCTCTTGAAGATATTCCAGGGCTGAAAAAGGTCAGCAAGAGGACAGGTGCTTTTGCACTTATCACTAGGATTCCTTTGATGTGTTTTGTATTGCAAGGGGATCTTGGTTTCTAAGGGAAAGGCAGGGAGAGAAAGGGGCAAAGAAACTAAGCATATTTTTGAAGAGAGAATAGGTAGAAATGGTTGTGAACAGGAAAAGCTACGATCTTGAGAAAAAGGTACAACTGGGGAAGGCAGAAAGAGCAGGCAGGAGGAGGCAACATGCTGTGTGTTAATATGGGAAAATCCCTGTAGTGATCATGGCATAATTGCTAGACATGACAAATTATTAACATGTTTCCCCAGTTGCAAGTGGCAGTGTGATGGCACAGTACTGATAATAAATACAGCTGGGATATTCACATGGAGAGGGTTTTTTAAAAAAATGAAAATCTAGAACATATCTAGTGCTACCATATTGATTGACTTATTTAATGTATGTTTAATCCCACTTTTAAAGCATCTTAGGGTGAATCCCCACAGCAAGCTTATTTTGAATTCAAAACGTTTTCAATCCTGGCAGACCCAACGTCAGTTTGGCTTAACACGCTTTCCGTGTGTTAAATCGCCCCAAAGCGTTGTAAATGTTAATCCTCATTTCAGTAGGCCTCACTCCGGTTTGTGCGCTTGAAATGTTTTACATTTTTTACTGTGGGAACCCTTCCATGTTAAGGGATGAGAGTTTCCCTCCCCCAATAGCTTGCTTCCAAAGCAAGCTGTAAAATCCACCACTTAAAGCTACACTGTAGCAATCGAACCACTTCACACCTGATAATTATCTTGCCATTGAAAATGCTGACCTTTAAAAAAGGCAAAAGAAAGGAAAGCAGCTGCCGGTTTGGGGAGAGGTGTGAATGTTTGTTGTTGCTGCTGCTGCATGCCCTGAGCAATGAGGAGAGGAGGGGAAAGAATTGCTGGCTGTCCACTGCCGTTTTTCCTCCATCCAGGCAAGCAGCAGCCACCCAGCCACCCAGCTAGGCTCCGTGAAGGGGTCTGTTATGGGTGGTGCATTCACACCAGGAGGAAGAGGACAGGGCAGCCATGAAAAGCGGTTTTTAAAAAGTAGCCACTGGAGTCCCCCCTTGAGTCACGTACGTCCTCAGAATCCGGATTGAACGTGATTCTGGCTGAAAGTAATGGGATCAGGCAAATTCGCGTTTGCATCCAGTTCTGTTATTTTGATTTAGGGAAACTGGATTAAGCTTTTAATGGGGATCCGGCATTAGAGTGATATGAGAGGTTCCTGACCTCAGGCTGATGTTCTACTAGGAGTGACACCCAAGAAGGGAAACAGAATCTTTCGGCCTACCAAGATGCTGATGTCCCGTAAGTCCCAATCACTTCTAAGTGTACGACTAGAATATGCTTCATGTTTCTATTCCACTTCTCTCAATTGACATGGCTCTTCTGATACCTGAGGGTGACATTTTGGGAAGGAGGGCCCCTGCTGAGCACAAGATAGAGCAAAGTTTCTAGAATATTTTTAGAGTTGTCAGAACTGCCATACAACAACCTTACAAATCAGTTGTGGTGCTGCACGCAAATGCATCCATTCAGATTAAGATGCTGTTCTGACAGGGCATTTCTCTTAATACTAAGGATGGTAAAGCATCCATTCCATTTATTCCTCATCTTCTTTGAAAAAAGCTCTAGCATATATTTGCATATTTCTCCAGAAGAAAATCTATACCCTTAAAGCTCTGACTTGCAGAGCTGTGCAAATAGGGTTTTGACACTGCATTTAGGCTGCATGCACTCAGAGATCAAATGGGCATGCCCCCTGTTTTCCAACCACCTCTTCCTTTATGTGCCTTTCAACTGCACTGAGAGTACACCTCCATGCCATCACATCCATTCTGCTACCCTCTTCCTGCTCCAGTGCCTTGTTCCATTTCCCCCTCCTCCAGACCTGTTTCTTGGGGCAACAGTGATTGGCTGGCTGGCCCCAAAGTCACAGGTTTAATTAGGTTCAGTCCATGTTAGCTCTTTGAAAAGTGACAGCAAGGGCTGTGAAAGGATATGTGCCTTCTTGTTCCACTTTAGTAGGAAAATCCATTTCTCACAAGCTTCAGAATGGAAGTGTGGAAACGACCTGATTCAACTATGTGTAATTGTACACATAGTCTTCTGTGGATGTTCCAGTAATGTAGTTGCCAGAATGTGAGTATTCTAGGAGGCTCACAGGTCTGTTTCGCATGTTATGGGGTGAATGTCTGTTTTTGTCCTTTTGTTAACAAATGCTGCGTCTACTTGGCTGGAAAAGACTACAGATCACCACATCCTGCAGGTCTGCAGGCTGCTTGAGAGGGCAGCCAGTGCTCTCAGCCTTTTTACAACACAGGCTGTGGTCACACCTTCATTTTGAACATTCTTCAGTCCAGCTTCAGGTCTGACTGCTCTCACCTTTTCACTTCGATCCATTTGATTTGTGGACTTTCCATCCAGAAAAGTCCAAATGGAGGGTGGAAAGTCCACAAGTAAATCGGATAGAAATGAAAAGGTGTGAACAGTCAGACCTGAGGATGAACTGAAGAAAGTTTAAAGTGAAGGTGTGACCATGGCCTAAGGGTATTTCCCAAACTCATTCCCTCCTCCTGCTGCCATTGTAAAGGAACAGCAGCAGCTGCCACTTACTAGAGTCACTGTCCACCTGGTCCTATTATATAACCCCCAGAAAAAGGCCTATTTTTGAGGCCATTCCCAGCAACAAGGCTATTCAGAAACTCCAAAGCAAAGGAACTTTCATGATCCAGCTTCAAGGTTTGAGAGTCCAGGTGGCAGGCGGTGTGAATACTCCATGTCTCCTGCCTTCAGGGCTGGAACAAGCACTCCAGCCAGGAAGTCTTCCAAGCTCTGCACAGAGACAGACATAGCTTCTAGACAATGACAAATCCCAAGACTTTTCTTCTCACTCTTTCCCTTTACTTTCTGGGTTCCTGTTTTAGCAGCCGTGATTGAAATGGCCATATGCCAACTAATCTTGCTCAGTTTCAGAGCCCGGCAACGATTGCCAGAGGATGAACTACACATTAATTAGCTTGCTGCTGGTATACAAACACTGTACTGAACTGCAAAGCTCACTCTTTTGAGAATAATCCTTTAATCGCGCACTGTGTGTGCACATTTTGCTAGGATTTCTGGGTTGTGGTGGAATCACTCATTTTGCTCTCAAACTGTAACTTACTCTGGGACTCTTGAGCACAGGTGGGCCTGTGCGTGTCCATCTGTGTGTATTGACTGGCATATCCCAACTGTTCACGTTATTCAAGCTTGTGCTTATACTTTTATTCATTTATTTGATTTTGTGTCTTTCTGTTGAAAGACAGAAAGACCAATTGAGTTATTTTTTTAAAAAAAATAAAAATAAACATTGCCACACTTAAGCACTAATTTGGGACATCTGCTGCCTTTCCTTGGTTTATTGGGAAAGCATAGTAAAGCTGTGTGGGTATTGATGCAAGGCACCTCAAGCCCCCTGAATCTCCGAATGACCTCCCCTGGTAGTTTCATGAGGGCATTATATAGCATAGGGGAAATAATATGGTTGAGCACTTTACCCCCAACACTCTCTTCTGGAATAAACCAGCCTCTACTGAGTACAAGTTAAAAATTACTGAGCTGTTCTGCATCCCACTTGTTTTTATTCCTGTAGTCAAACCACATACACTATCAATTTCTGCTGTTTTCCCCCATGCATGGTGTCCTAAAATTGTACTGCACGATCATGCTTTTGAACAGCATATAGGAGATTCATGTATCTTTTTCATTTGGCTGGAATACACAAGTTACCCCACTTGTAATGATGAAGGTTAAAAAAGAGAAGGAAGCTGTCAATGTAACAGAGCTGTAAGTCAAAGTGCTGCCCACGAAATCAGATATTGTTTCCTTTTCCCTTATAGCCCGGGTTCAGCTCTCATTCAGGATGAGTCCCCCAAATATTACCTCAGGGCTTTTTCACACTTGGCCTGGAGACAGTTCCAGGTGGAATGTAGGAACATATTATATATACCTCAATCTGCCTGGAACAGTCTGTGAGGTCTCCTGCCCATTCCCCATATTGACCTGCTAAAAAGCTGTCCACAGGCTATTCCTTACCGTGGAGAGCAGCATGAATGGGATGCTTTTAGGCCTTATGTCCCAACCTATCTCACCCACCCTCGTGCAGCATATGCACCTTGACCTCATCCAGTCATGAAGGTTGGGCAAAGCATCCAAGGTCTGGAACATGGCCATCTAAAAGCCTGCCACCACTGGGCAGGAATGTGAATGTTCCTGTACTCAGCGTGCAAATGGCCTTGGCTGATTTGCCCTTTAACTAGCCTCAAATGGTCTTCCCAGACTATTCCATTCAGTTAAGTGTGAACCAGTCCTCAGTGAGGATATGTGAGCTGTGGTCACACTTAAGGTCTTATCCAGCTTCAGTCCACTATCAGAGTGAGAGAATACATCAGCAAAGTGACAATTTGTTTTTTTTCAGTGTTAACTCAGAAAATCCACCTTTAGAATAGATCATGCAGAAAGAAAATCACTGGTCACTTTACTGATAGGTTCTCTTGCTCTGAAGGTAGACTGAAGCTGGATTAAACCTTAAACCAGAGCCCTGTAGGTTAAATGAGAGAATAGATTTGGATTTTCACAAGACTAGCTTCCTGGGAACTGTGAGTGAAGACTATTAGGCTGATTTCCTGAGAATGGCTTTGACTTAGTGGTACTGTGACTATTTGAAAAGAAAAGGGACATGAGTTCCATGCCTGACAGCTCCTCAAAAGAAGCTATTTCTGTATCTGCAAAAAACAACAACACCTCTATGGGTTGTGTCCATAGCATCACCAGGGCTGCGTCCCCATGGGGCTGCCATGGTGGATTTGGGGCAGCCTTAATGCCAATCTTAATTCACATTAAGGAGTCCCCATGAAAA
>MTQE01002208.1:18096282-18156354 GCA_014337955.1 Aspidoscelis marmoratus | reverse complement strand
CGTAGTCTCTCCAAAAGGATACCATGGTCAATGGTATCAAAAGCTTCTGATAGGTCCAGGAGAACCAACAGGGTAGCATTCCCCCGTCTCTCTCCTGGAAAAGGTCATCAACCATGGTGACCAAGGCAGTTTCTGTGCAATAACCGGGCCTGAAGCCAGATTGAAATGGGTCTAGATAATCAGCTTCTTCCAGGCATGTTTGAAGTTAAACAGTGACAGCCCTCTCCAGAACCTTGCCTAAAAATGGGAATTTAGAGCTGAATCGTTTTACATAGGGGTTTTTTTTAATAACGAAGAATACCATAAACAGAGACAAAACTCATTTCAAACTCAAAAAGCCAGTATTTCTTGTTAAATCAGTGAAAAAGAATTTATTAGAAATACAGAAGAAAAGTTAAAATGAAATATAAAGCCACATCAGAAATGTATTCCATTAAACAGTCAAAAGAACAAAACGTAAATAGGCAGATCCCATACATGACTAAATAAATGAGCAATTCCCATAAGAACAATTTAAAAAGCCAGAAAGAGAATAGTAAATTCCTAATAGTAGAGATGATCCCCTAGCCAAAAATTAAGAAATATAGGAAAAATATAAAGAAATAAGGAGGAATAAAGGAAAAATAGGAGGAATGGAATGAAAACCCCAAAAATCTGCTCTCACCAATATGTCTCAGTGCTCAGAAATCCAAAAACTGCAGATATGAGATTCTGGAGGGGCTATATTCTGGAATATTGCTTGATGGTCATATAATTTGGCTGGTGTCTGGAGCTAGCCATAATCATTACCAAAGCCATGATTTTTAGGAAACATTGTCTATATTGATTTGTTTGCCTGATAACAGTAATAATGAACTCAAGAGTCCCCTAGGATGTGGTCTGAAATCACGTGGTTTTACCAAGATCTGGGTCCCATGTCATTTCTGGCTAGCTGCCATCCATTCTGCTCATCCCACCCAGTAATAGATAATCACTTGTGCCTTGGAAAAGTTTAGGGCAGATGGCAAGTGAAGTGCCGGGAGCCATAAGCTTGCCCAGAACGTGTGGTTCAAAAGGTGCCTGACACAGAAGCAGGAAAGCCTCTGGAGAGAAAGCCTGGTAACAGATCAAGGAGGATATTGAGAAACATAACGGAGCTTCTTAATTAATTTCTAATCCTTCCTCAGCCTTAATCTCCATTCTCCTAGGAAGAGTTGGCTTTAGATATTCCTTGAGAACACGTTTTGTAGTCAGTGCGCGCTGTCTTCTTAGATTTGTGACTTCTTAAAAACAGCATGTCAGTAGGTCAGCTCTTTATCCCAGGCTCATACCGAAATATTTTTGGCTCTGCACAGGGTGGAAGATGAAATGTCAAAGTGGACTATTAATCAACCCCAAAAGGAAGAGAGAAAGATGCAAAGTTAGAAATAGCCCATTTCCTTTAAGTACTAAAAACTTTCTCTGTGTGTGATTGTGTCTGTTCTGCACAGTGCCGAATTGTTAAGCTTTAGGTTTATTTTTAAGGGAGAATTAATAGTAGCAGCATTATTTTGGTGACTTTAAGCTGGTATCTGTGATAGAGAAACCTATCAGAAGGATTTCATTTTTATGGCAAAGTTTTCCTGAGGAGGTTTAAAAAAAATACTGGCAAACAAACAAACAAAAAAATCCTTTCTACCAAGGTATTAAAAAAGCGTGTGGTCTGGATCTCAAGTTGCTCTTCTGTTCATATAAGGAACAGGACTAAACCATTTCACCATCTTCAATCTGTTGATCAATATCCTTCATCAGGCACAACAGCCCCCATCCCACCACAAGCACAGGCACTGATATTCAGGGAGCACAGAAGAAAGGGTTGGGTAGGAATTGATAACGAATTACACTCCATGGATGAGGAGCAATGTGCTAGTGGGTAAAGTTTTGTTCTAGGATCAGAGCTTAGACCTCCATTAGCTATGTATGTTAAGAAAAGAAAAACCCTCATAGGGCCTGATTACACTTGGTCATATTCTGGAATATATCTCACCTATGGCCTGCTGTGGCCTGCACTAGCATGAGGGTAGCAGGGCCCTTTTCCAGGATATATTCCAGAATAAAATTAAGAGCAAACAGGCCCTTAGAGGTGGCAGTGTGTGGCACTAGTATTTTCATTCCGCCCCTAATCCACTTTTAGTGCACTTTGGAAGTTTGTTTTCTGGCCTTTCATGTGCATTAGAAGTTGAATTGCTATACTGGCATGCGGCAATATCCCATCAAAACCATTTCTGAGTTACTCTGAGGGTGCTTTTTGCATGTGTAAACGCAGTTAATAAAAGCAATCTCTCAACCTTGTGTCAATGCAAAATGTGTTCATGATAAAAAGTCTCAGTTCTGCTTCTATAGTCTTTGGCACCCCGTGTTCAATTCATGTTCATCTTTGAAGACACTTTTCCACAGCCCTCCTGAATTGCCCCCAAGACTGGAACAGCAGGATATACTGCCAACAATGAAGGGCTATGCTGAATCCAAGGAGAAGACTAAGGACCTGTTTTCAGCACTGGCTTGTGCACAAGTTCCATCAGGCCTCCTTTCAGAAATCTTATGGTCTTCAGTTAGAGGAACCAAGGACAATCCTGTCTGTGCATTATCCTCAGTAGAAGAATGCAAAGTGAGAAGAGGGCCCATTCCTGCCCTAAATGTGAAGGAGGGGGAGAAAAGGGACATTCAGGTTGTGATCAGACACAGCAAAAGAAAGTGTCTCTTGAGGCACCTTTGAGGTGGGATTGCCCACACACCGGTCTGCCGTCCCTGTTCTACTGAAAATTCTGTGCTAGAAAAGGTGGCTTGAAGGGGATCACGTGGGCCACTCCGGCCGCATTACCATTACAAGCTTAATATGGTTTACCTAAACCGAAATAATAGAACCGCATGCAAACGCAAATTTGCCTGATCCCATTACTTTCAACTTAATCGCGTTCAATCCAGATTCTGAGGATCGTACGTGGTGTACATGATGCAAGGGGGGACTCAAGTGGCTACTTTTGAAAAGCCGCTTTTCGGGGCTGCCCTGCTGTCTTGCTTCTGGCGTGAACGTGTCACCCATAAGGGACCCCTTCACGGAGCCTAGCTGGGTGGCTGGGTGGCTGCCGCTTGCCTAGATGGAGGAAAAATGGCACCGGACAGTGATTCTTTCCCCTCCTCTCCCCATTGCCCAGGGCACACAGCAGCAGCGGCAACTCAAGGCCTCTTCACCTTAAACATTCACACATCTCCCAGAACCTGCAGCTGCTTTCCTTTCTTTTCTCTTTCTAAAGGTCAGAACTTTCAGAATTGAACAAAATTGCAACATTGTTATCAGGTGTGAAGTGGGTGGATTGCTACAGTGTAGCGGCTGCTGTAAGGGGTGGATTTTTACAAATCACTATCTTTGGAAGCAAGCTATTGGGGGAGGGAAACCCTAAACATGCATTCTCATCCCACTAAAACTGTACCATTCTCACAGTAAGAAATGTAAAATGTTTCAAATGCACAAACCGGAGCGAGACCTGTTGAAATGAGTGTTAACATTTACAACGCTTTGGGGCGATTTAACACACGGAAAGCATGTTAAGCCAACCTGACGTGGGAACTGCGAGGATCGAAACCATTTCGAAACTGTTTTAAGCTTGTAATTGGAATTCACCCTCCTTTTGTTATTTTTGAACATTGCCCTAGTTTTCTTCTCAGGATTGCTGTTCAAGCAAGATGCTTGCACAGGAGCCTACTTTTCAACAACCTATCAGCTCACATCCTTGCTGGGTAATGTCAAGGGCAAGATCTGCACAGGGCCTTAATGGTGCCCTCAGATTGCTCCATTGATGCAGAGGTGACATATCTGTGCAGCCTGTCGCATCACAAGAGTTCTCCTAAGGTGCAGGATACTCCTAAGCTGTAGATACCCATTCTACAGGCACATGCTGTGCTTCTAGAATGCTACATTTGCTCATTAGAGTTCTATACCGGCAGAGCAAAGGATTTTCACAGTACTTTCTATCATTCGCTCCCGCCCGCCCCCCAGGCTTTTTGGACTTACCTGCTTATTCCCCACATTTAGGTCTATAACTGGGGGTGGGGGGCAGAGGGGGGCAGGTTTCAATCTGCATAGGACTAAAGTCCAGTGGTGCTGCTCACACTGCATGCAGTGAACAATGATTTGAGTGTTGTGATCAGAAACACAAAAGCATGCTAGGATTGTGAAAGAAAAGTATTTATGTCGGATTATTGAAATGCCAGAATTGCTGCAATATAGAGTGCATTTCTACTTTCATGTAAAAATGCTAGCTAATCTCTGTTTTAAAATTCCCATAGAATACTCTGCCATAATACTGAAAATCAAGCAATTAAACATCACAGTACAGATGGTGCTACTATCTGAAAATATCCTAAATTAACAAGCTCCTGACTGCCTTTTCTTCCACTAGGCAAGTAGTCAGTCTTCATAGTGAACACTGATATTTGTATATGATTGTCCATGTTAAATATTGTTGGCAGATTTATTGACTGTTTGTAAAGTACAGGCACACATTCATCATTATACACATTCTTTTCAGTTTTAATTAAGCACACAGTGATTTGAAGAGTATGTCACCAATTTCAGCATTCTGTTTCCTTTTGAGTCATTTCAACAAGGGTATGAGCAGATGGTGTAGGAAGTTGCTTTAGTATTTATAACAGAAACACACGCATCTCTCACATATTTGGAGAAAATTCTTTTTCACTATCATATGGCACATATTCCTTGTGCAATCTGCAGAGTATTTCAACTGTCCTTGAATCTGCTGTGTGGAGGAAATCCGTATTATGTCAGTTTTCATGTATGGAACAGAAGATGGTATATATTGATCTCCCAGTCAAATCCATAGAGTTTGTGCCTGAAAAATGACTTTGTATTCTAGGTCACAGCTCAGGAGTCTTTCACATTTGCAAAAGACTGTGAAAGCTATGTATTTTAGTACCTAAATATATGATAGCAAATCTTCAATATCGTTGAAACACTGGCCCTTTCTGCACTTGCTTCTCTTTAAGTCTTCCCCACTAATTGGATCATTGGGAGGCATGGACAGATATCTCGATTAAGTCATGGCATAGCTGTGAGGCTCACGCAAGTTTCACATCTGCATCCTCATACTTCTGAACACTAGGTTCTTAGCCTCAGGGCCTGTGGAGATCCACAGCAACAAACGTTATGTTAAGGGGCTCCACAGTGGAAAACAGGTTAAGAACCACTGAGCTAATGCATCGATTTGTACTGGGTTGTTGCTCTTAAGTTTAGAAAGAAACAAGGAGAACTACTACTCATACAAAATAAACCACTCTCCAGCTGCAGTATTTAGAACAGTTTTGCTCAGCTGAAATTGTGAAGACTGCTGCAAGGATATGATTATATAATATACATGATACTGTATTCACCAGATCCTCCCAAAATTAATATCAGTATCTAGTAAATACCTACAGATTTGCTATAGTATAAACTGCCCTGCCCTGGCGATTCACACTTCAAGTGCTGCTGGTCTTATATGAGGCTCTATCAGCATTTAAAGTGCAGAATGCTTCTACTGCACTACTACTTTGCCAGCCTAGTATGATCTGTTATACCATCCTAGGTTAGTAAGTACAAAAAACACACACCAAAGAATGCTACTTTCATTCAAAGTCTGCTGCTTTCATGCTTGCCAATTGTCCTGGGGAGTCATGAAATGGCAGCAAGCAAATCAGGTAGGTAAGCTCAAGTTGCTGCCAGAAAGGGAGGAGTAAATGCTTGAGGAAATCATACTTTTGCTTGTTAACAGAGTTCCAAGGGCTGCTTATGGTGGGACAATGGCTGGATGAGTGCAGGTCCATGTAAACACAGCACTTGTCCATAGCTAAACAGAGTCAGGGTGCCATTAAAAAAACATCATTTCTACTGGCTGCTAGATGTGCACAATTTTACAGTGGAATACTCACTCTGGGGCAACTGAATAAGCATCTGATATTCACTCATTCCCTAGCCCATCTGATGGGGCTGAGTTGGTAGTGAAGTACCAAGGCACAAGTATTGTTGCAAGTGGTCAAGGTTAAGGAATAAAGGATACATGCTGTTTCAGTGGTGAAGATCATTATTGCCATGGCAAAGTCCCAGGGAGAGTCCAGAAGCTGAGTAGCAACAAAGTTACCTCAACTGTCACATATAATGCCAGTTAGTCACTCAAGCCTCTAACAATGTCTGTTCTCAAATTTCCTAAATGATGTTATTGTATTCTACCGAGTTAGGTTGGTGAAAGTTGATAGAGGCCCACTAAACCCACAATGACCTGGTAAAGAACCACTCCAGGAGATAACTGACCCTATAGGAACCCCGATATCAGAAGCCAGCAATAGTCTGCTCATTCCAGAGTACTTAGGTGCTGTTGCAATGGGTAATGATTTCCTGCATAAGGAAAGCTGACTTTCCTAGAACCAATATTTGTAAGATGCTTCTTCAGCTAATCACACTTGATCTTAGGTTGAGGCAGGAAAGTATAGCAAGCCAGATTTAACCTGCATTTGACTAGGTTTAAGGCAGTTTACTGGTGTCCCATTTCAGGGCTGTCCACATTCTGGATGGCCCAGGCAAGACCCATCTTTGAAGGGGCCTTATTGGTTTTTCCTTAGGAACAGAGAACTTCCAGTACCACTTCCTGTTACACCGCTGAAAAAGGGATGGATCCAGTATACCTGACCATGGGGCATGCTTTCTATAAACCTTTCATGGCCAGTTATACCAGCAGTAGTCCACTTGTGAACTACTTTTAAAAGATTTACTAGTGGGACAGGATATCCCACTCTGAAGACTCATCTGATGTGAACAGGCTATACTAAGGGTGGGCAGTCCACAGTAGTGTATGAACAGGAGAGGCCTCAGTGGCTCTGTGAACAACTCTACCATCAAGTGCAGAAAAAGCCTAAGATGCCTTCTAATTTTCCATCCAAGCATTATATCCAATGCACTATAGCTCAATGCTAGATGCATTTGACAGATTGAGAATAAGTGGGAGAAAGAAGATCAACATAACAGATATTGCCAGTATAAAAGGTAAAATCCTTATCTTCATCCTTATCAGGGATCTGTCTCCAAAGGGATTATTCACAGAATCACATCATTTTTTGCTTCTGACATTTTAAAAAATAACTCTTACATGAGAGTGTAAAGCTTCCTTCACAGCATATAGAATGTGCATGAGCTGTCTGCCAATTTACTGATCTTTGGAATGAAAAAAAAAACTTTTTAAAAATGGCTGTTCTCATAGTCTGGATCTACAACTTGTCGTGACTGCAGTTTGACAGTTTCTTGTTCAGACATGACACAAGTGGAAGAATTCATGCCTTTCCTTCCTTCCTTCCTTTGCACTTAGTAGGCCTTCTGTATTTTTTATCCTATTCTACTTCATTCCACAACCGTTGCCACTTGTTTTCCTTATCTACTTTTCCTTTGATGCTTTTCATGGGCCATCCATGGAGTTGCTTTTCTTCCCAGCTTTCCGAACAATTTTTCGTTGTTGCTTTTAATAAGAAGAGTTATAATATAAATCACCTAAACCTACTTGCAATAACCCTTGTTGCAACTTTTACGTGGTAGATACAGCTGGTCAACATCAATTTGGGATGCAATGCATGATTTGCTATCATAATCTTCGAGGGGTTTCAGTCAGTGAATCTAATCCAGCTATTCCTGCACTGTAATTATGGTATAGTCTATTTCAGCAGTTGTCATTTGTTTCATTTGGTTTCTTTTTTCCTTTCCAATTAATTTTTATTTATTTTCAATGCAACAATAGTAACAATAAAACTTTAGGGTTCCTTGTCACCCCTTTTCCCCTACTGTCCTATAATAGTCCATTTTTACAATTAGTGACTTCCTCCATTTTTTCAGGATCTTATCCTAATGTCCCAATATCTTCCAATTCCACTAGTCCTCAGAAAAGAAAAAGAGTCAGTCGAAACCAGCTGTTGTTAGTCCTTCTTCCTGTAAAAATTCTATGTAGGGTCTCCAGTCTTTCAAATACTTCTCTATTGTTCTCTCTTTTAAGAAATTCGTCAATTTGTCCATCTCAGCAAATTTGGACAGTTTAACTAACCAATTGTCCACTGAAGGTACTTCTGGTTCTTTCCATCTTTTTGCATAGATTATTCTGGCAGCTGTAGCCATATACATAATTAAGGTGTTCAGATGATCTAAATTGCTATCTACTACTCTCAATACAAAAAAAAAAATCCCGTTTAAATGGTATAGCTATTTTTAATATATTTCCAATTACGTGGTGGATTTGTATCCAATATTTTTTTGATATTTACAAGTCCACCACATGTGGTAAATTTTGTTTCATTTGTTTATGCTGAATTTCACCAGACTGCACAATTTCCTGATATTTATATTTTTCTTCTTTATGAAATCTTTTAATTAAATTTCTACTCCAAGTTTTGTTCGACCTGATTCAACATTTCCTACTAATTAACTGATAACATTGCACATTTTCCAATTCCAACTTCCAGTTCTAAGTCCTGACCAAATATTCTCTTTTCTGCTGGTGACTTCCTACGTAATTTCAAGTCACTGATTTACTTATTTTACAACTTCATTTTATTTCATAACTAGAGTTTGTCTTGTTCAGTATTGATAACAAGAGTATTGCAGCAACAAAGAGGAGTAGAGGCCAAAAAGAATCACCTTGAAGTGTCCCATATTTTACGTTGACTCGTCCATTTCTTTACTATTAACTGTTAGCAGGGTGTTCCACATTATCATTGTTTTGACAGTACAATGGTTTTCTGGTATAGCCATTAATTTTGAGGATTTGTAACCATGCTATGGCAAGGAATCAGGTGCTCTTTCTGAAATCAATGTGTCCCATGTGTAAATTTGTCCTTTGCAACATTTAACAATCATTTTATCTTTAGATTTTGATCCTCAGTCAGATTTTGTCAGTTTCAGGTCTGTTCCTTTGGAAAAGAACTTTAACTTCTTATTATATTTATCACAAACACTGTCCTCTTGGAGAACACTCAGTCATCAACTATGGGCCTTTCTGAGCTTACCCTTAGTTGATCCAGAGCAGGCAATCTGGATTAGGTAATCCATCCCACAAGTAGGACACAGGGCTCCTAGACATCAACTGCACCATCTGCAGAATGGTAGTTCTACAACCTAGCCCCTCTCTAGATTAGCAGATTAAATCCGCAGTATTAAAAAAAAAATACAGCTAACCTGCTGCAAAGTGGCAGTCTGTCGTCCAGACTGCAGCAGCCCCCGTAGCTTCCTGCTTTGGGAGCTGCAAGACTTCTGTGTGGTGCTTGCAGTCACATGGGATGGGCTTGGATGTTCTCGCAGTCCTATCTGGACTGGCGGGAAGCTTTGAATTTACTTAATGCTGTGCAGCAAGGGCTGCTATATCAGCATTAAGTAAATTCGCAATGAAGTCTCAGCTGTTGAGTGTGAAAGTTTGATCTTGGCTGCGCATTTCGATGCATAGCATCAAGAAGTCTGGATGCAGCCCAAGATGGTCTCCCCTGCAGATATTAAGGCATAATCAGAACAATATGGGAAAAGGCATTCCTTTAGATATTTGGGACCCAAACCATAGAGGGCCTTATAAACTCAAGTTAATCGGGCTCAATGGCAAACTAATAGACAGTGCAGCTCTTTTAAGGTTGGTGTGATGTGCTTCTGGCCAATTAATCTGGTCTGTATCTGCTGCAGCTTCTGAACTAGTGATTCAGTACGCTGATTCACCATATAATTAACATCCACATGGAAAGAGAACTCAGAACACAGGCTGCGTGCACCTGAGAAGCTTCAAATACAGCGAAACTGGTCATGTTCTACCAGTGCCAGTGGTGATTATGTAATGTAGCTTCTGAAGTGTCTTCAATGGCAGCTGCACATAGACTGCATTATAGGAGTCTAATCTAGATGTTACCAGAGCATGAATTACTGTGCCCAAATCATCTCTGTCCAGAAGGGACCATAGCTGGTGAACTATGTCTGTCCAGAAGGGACTATAGCTGGAAGTAGGTACTCTTGGCCATCACCTCCACTGATCTTTTACATGCCCCCTCCAAGGTATTACAGCTCCACCAAGGACCGAATGCCACACAACTTTACAGACTTGAGATCCTGTGACACATAATGCATCTATCTTGTTTGCATTTAACTAGTCACAGCTCTCTTCTGAGCTCTCAGAGCCCCATCTACCTCACAGGGTATCTGTTGTGGGGAGAAGAATAGAAAAGCTTTGTCAGCCACTTTGAGTCCCCTTAAATGGGTGAGAAAAGTGGGGTAGAAAAGCCAACTCTTCTTCTTATCTTTAAAGTACTGTCTTGCTAGTATGTGGCTAGAAGGGATATTTCTATTGGCAAGCCATTAGCATTAAAGAGTGTGAGCACCACTGGGCTTGCTGTAGCAACCCACTAGATTAATCTGGCGATATGAATAAAATAAAGAACTTTATTGTCCCTGAAAGACAGCATGTGGCATATAAACCCCGTGGGGCGTTAACAGTGCGCTGGGACACGTTCTGTGCCTTTAATTGCTTATGGTACATAATTATCTTATGACTGGCATGACCCTGTTGTGCCTGTGCTGAGATTCTGTTTCTCTCCCTCGCTCCTGAATGGCATATGCATTATTGAAGCCCCTTGCTTTGATCAGAAGGAACTGACATACTGTGCTCATTAGCTAGGAGAGTTGAACTTCAGCACAGCTGAGATTTTCTCCAGGTATCGCACAGATAGCAATTTAGCAAACTAAACACCCATAACTTTATTCACATGAGGAATTAAAATCATCAGCAAACAGGACTTGCAGAAACTCATTGCTTTCAGACTAATCCCTCCACTTTTTTGGAAGGCCATAATGTTGATGTAAATAGAACAAGCTTTCTAAAAATAGTTTTCCTTCCACCAATTAACACGATCTTCAAGTTCTTCATTCTTCCCCTCCCCAGTAAAAGAGGAAAATTCTTCCAATTTGCCTCTTTTATTTTCATCCATTCATTGTTGCACCTTCTCAGTGTCCTTCAAAGCTCAGCAGTTATGTATTAACCATTGCTCAGTAATCGCTTCAGTTTAAGCCCATTTTACTTAATATAAAAATAACTGGATTTTTGCCAGGAATGCGTGTCTGATAGAAATACAGTTTACCCTATGGCCTTCCTGCTATTTGCTAAGACTTTATCCTGAAACCCTAAAAGCTGTAGGTTAAAAGTATATGTGAATCTTAGGGAAGAATTTAGAATTGTTCAGAACACTGATGCCATTGCTTTCACAACTGTACATCACAGTTTATAGCGGTATCACTTACCCAAAATACTATGTCTCATTCCTTCTTAATACAGAGAAGTAAACAATTATATTTTTAGAAACATATATTGTGCTCTCAGTGCCCTCTGCTGGACATAGTGGGAGAGTTCAGGCAAACGTGCCTGAAATGTAGACGAGTGCTAAAAGAAAATCCTGGATGGGCATACAGATCTCATAAAACATTTAGCTGAATGTTTTAAAGAATATAGACATTGTGTTTTTGGATTATTTGAACATAACACCATGCATCAGCTGTATGTGCATATATAATGATGAAACTGAAAACGGACAGTTAGACTATTATTCAGCCAGATTCTAAATGTGTGTGCTGGATTGCTGAATATTCAAATGTGAGTAAGTAGGGGTAAAAGTATCATTTTATCCATGCTGGGCAGAATTGTTTCTAGCAAAGTTCTAGGTAGGATGACAAGCAGTCCTTCATGTAAGTTGCACAGGGCTTTTGTAAGGCTATCCCGGCCTACAAGCAATCTTGGTAGCAGTTTAGATAGACCACTTATAAATAGTTTTAAAAGGGTGCAAAGAATGGTGCATTTTGTAAAGCAATAAATATATTCCCTCATTAACTTATTTGCATTTTTATACCATCTTATATCCGAAAGTCTCAAGGCAACTTAAAACATTAAAAACCAAATATGAAATGAACATACCAAAACAATAACAATGCCTGAAAGTAGAGAGGTGCGTCTTCATTGATATGAACTGGCATCACACTCTGCAAACACTGGTGCAACTGGTGAAATGGTGGCGACATACAATTGGAGAGCAGAGCATGTGCCAGATTTGCCATATTAACTGGTTGAGACACTGGAGCCATCCTTGGATCAACCTTCTATCAGGCAATCACATCAGATCACTGTTGTGTTGTTCGTGTTGGCTCTCCAGATGTCACTGAAAGACAGCTCCCAGCTACAGGCAGTTGAGGAAAAGAGTTCACAGGTGGAGAAGAAGAAGGAGGAGGAGAAAGAGAAGAAGAAGAGTTGGCTTTTCTACCCCACTTTTCTCACCCAGTTTAGGGAACTCAAAGCAGCTGACAAAACTTTCTGTTCTTCTCCCCACAACAGATACCCTGTGAGGCAGGTGGGGCTGTGAGAGCTCAGAAGAGAGCTGTGACTAGCCCAAGGTCACCCAACTGGCTTCATGGGGGAGTGCAGAATCAAACCCAAGATTCCCAGATAAAAATCCATCTCTTTAACCACTAGACCAAACTGGCCCTTCCCCCACAATATATTGGTTTGCAGAGTTGCTGCTTCAAAAACCAAGCATTTGCAGTGGCATGGTCACTTTCTTAAAAACCTGTGAACCAATGAGCCATAGGGGACGGAAGGACCTTGGTCTGTGAGTACCTTTCTTAGCTGCTGTTACTCCCATCATTCCTTGCTATTGTCAAGAGTGGAAAGTTGTAGTTCAGAAACACCACCACCATCTTGATCTGTTTGTTTGTATTCCCATGATAAGATGAAGGTGGTTTACAAGCTTTTTAAAAATACAAAGAGACGATTAAAGAAACTGCAAAAGCACAATGCAGTAATCATGTAACAATGTAATATAAAACACATTTAACCATAAAGTCCAAGCAAAAAGGAATTTCTCAAGCCCACGTATTCATTCAGACATCTGTACAGTGCTACACACACATCTCCATAACAGGAACCTCCCAGGGTCAGGTTTGATCTTGCTGAGATTTGAGAGCAGGTGAAGGTTTTGCCTTTGTCTTCTGCCTGAGAAGCCCATAAGCAAATGGTGGGCCACTGTGTGAGGCAAGATGCTGAACTAGATGAGTTGTGGTCTGGTCCAACAAAGTTCCATAAACTCGGGGGAGGAAGGGGGTGGGATTGTTTCCAGGAGGGAGATGGCTTGGTGGCAGCACTAACAGCAATTGCTGCACTCAAAGGTCAGTTATTTGGGCAGGGCAGGGCAGGGCAGGGGCAGGGCCCTATGTCCACAAGGAACCCTAGCTCCCATCTTTTCACCATAAAGGTGGACAGATTCCAGTGAAAATCTTCCAATACTGTAAGACATCAACTCATTGTTTAGCTTCTATGAAGAGCCTAGCAGTTGACTTTTAGATTAACTGCAAATTCTAAACAATCTAAAATTCTAAATAATCTAAGCTGCCTGCACAACACACTAAAGCAGGGATGTCAAACATACGGCCCGTGGGTCGGATGCGGCCCGCGGGCTGTATGAATACGGCCCGCGGCCACCGCCCGCCGCGCGGGGGGTGTTTTAATCCGGCCCGTGGCCGCCGCCCGCCGCCGCGCACCGCCGCCGCTGTCCTCCTTGGGTGCGAAGGAGGCGAGGCGAGGCGAGCGAGCGTGAGGCGGGACCCAGTGCGCGGGCGCCGCTGTGGACAGCCAGCCCCCCCTGTGCCCTAGCCATGCCCCGGCCACGCCCCCAGACCCTCCTCTGTGCCCTAGCCACGCCCCCGGTCACACCCCCGGTCACGCCCCCTGGCCCTCACAGTACTTTTTTTTTTTTATCCGGCCCTCGGCACAATTGAGTTTGACACCTCTGCACTAAAGCAAAGTGAGGGTCTGTTTAGGTGCAGGGCAGAAAATGTTAGATGCAGATAATGTTAGAAGTGGTGAGCAGAAGCAAATCTTCAGGATTCTGATTCTCTCTCTTTGAGATAGAAACTTGCAGCTATTGTGTGTTGCCCTGCTCTGTGCTACTTCCACTGCATTTCTTATAGATACTGATTAAGCATCCAGGTAACTGGATTCCAAGGGAGAAAGGATTTAGAAATAAATAAATAAGGTGTATTGGCAGGACCTTCTACACCAATGGTTTTCAAATGGTGGTTCTACAAATGTTCTCAAACAACTCCCAGCATTCCACTTCCCACAGTCTGTGCCGTTCCCAATTGTCTGTCCCTCTCCTTTCCACAAGCTGTTAATCACTTGACAACAATGTTTAGTCTATTCCCCCATGTTGGAGAATATTGGATCACAGAGTTTAAAGTGAAAGACAGATCATTGATTCAACTTCCTGTTTCATGTAGGATTTGGAATGGCGTTATTTTCTAAATATTTACTGATTTTCTTGCTGTATTATCCATATTTATATCCTACTGTACCACTTTATGATGCTCAGGGCAATTTACAAAACAAAAAGCAATCAAATTCTATTTAAAACACAATTAAACTTTTAAAACTTAAATTATAACTCATAATCATTTATTATCTGTTTGGGGAGGGGATGGAGTTTGACAAACCGCTTTTTAAATCTCTTTTTAGTAATTAGTGCTGAAATAAAGAACTATAGGAGTAATAAACTGATTTCTCTTCATTATAGCTGTCAAAAAAAATGGAAACACTATACAGTATGTGAGACATGGAAGATGCATTTTTGTCCATTCTTTTTGTATTAGATGCAAGTCAGTTATAAGTATACCTGTGCTGGATAACTTTACTAGAACATGGTGAGTAAGCAGGTAGGAGGTAGGTAGATAGACCCTTTTCAACTAAGTTGCTCTCGGGATTGGGTCTTACAGTAACAGAAATGTAGGTCACCTAGAATACCCCTTTTTAAAAATGTATTGTTTGCTTTTATCCAGACTTTTAAGCCCTGCCGGTCCTTCTTGAGATCTCTGTGACATTAGCCAGTGAATAGTAATACATATATTTATGGGTTTTAGATTGTTTAGGCAGCCCATTCTCAATACGATTGTCCTAGTTTTGATGAAGCCATTTGAGGTCTAGACCCTCAAACTATTCATGAAACATACATTTGAAACCCGTTCTTTACTGCTTCATGATTTAGCTTACAACTAGCCCCAATATTTCGTGCCATGTCAGAGAAACAGTCCATGTGCCGTGATGCATGGACATGACAGATGACAACTCAAATGAGCTGTTCTACCCATCAGGTGATGTCAGAAACTGTGTTTCCCAAACTTCTTCCTATCCAGCAGTGCCACATTTAGTTTTTGTAAGGAACAAAGTTTTAAAATGCAACTCTAAGGTCTACATGGAGATGAGACCTAGGTGCCTCCTGTTCTGGAAGTGCCTGTGATCCCCACTTCCATGCATCCACAGGAAAAAGGACCAAAAGAGCATTTGAATAGCTCGATACATTGTTCTAGTCCCGATGCTCCATTATCTTTCTCCCTTCCCCAACCTGTTACTTGCTTGAATGTCAGTAATTTGCCAGCTTTCTATTTATTCCTACCCTAACTGGGCATTTGCAGTTTTTCTCTCCCCTCCCCTTTCCATCTGCAAATTTCTGCATTCCCCCTCCAGCTCCTGTCTTGCTGCCATTCTTCCATCTTTGAAACTTGGCATCAAACAGTTCCACGTCCATCAGGATGGGGAAGTCGACTCATGGGCGTCTGTATTGTTGGGATTCCAAACTCCAATCCCGTTTCATTTTATGGTACTGTCACACACACATGCCCCTACCCCACCCATCAAGTGAGACACCCTGGGTGTTGTTCTTTACAAGATAAAACCAGCTAAATGCAAATGGAATCAGGAATCAGAATGGAAAAAGTTAATGGTAGTTGAGACACTGTTAAGTCCCCAGTTCTATGTAAATCTCTATGAAAATGGATCCCACTGAACATAATGGATTATGCACTTTTGTTCTAGTGGTTATACTGGGAATACTGGGTTTGATTCTGCCCTCCCCCCCCCCCATGAAGCCAGCTGGTAACTTTGGGCTAGTCACAGCTCTCTTCTCAGCTGTCACAGCCCCACAGAGCTCACAGGGTGTTCTGTTGTGGGGAAGAGAGCTTTGTCTGCTTCTTTGCGTGGTGTAAGTATAGAAGTTTACTTTGTTCCACTCATTTACTAAGGATGAAACCTCACATAACTGTTGTGAATTATAGGAACCGTTAAAGACTCCTGTCTTGCAGAGTTCCCAGCTGCATCTGTAATTGGATTATGAATGGTAGCTGTATATCACCCAAGGCATGTCTGCTGGGCTGTAGTAAAAACATTCCTACTCATTGGAGGAAGATACAATTTGATATGCATCCATTTGGCAGGTTCCTGTACATTGTGGTTAAACTTGGAAATGGAGCATTGGACACACTCATCCCTGTCTCTTGTGATGCTCTAGTGATGCCTATTGAAATCACAGTCTTCTGCAGAAACCAAATACAGAAGGGCTTTAGTGAATCATACATAGACAATGAAAACAAACTAGCACTAAAACTGCTGCAAAGACTTCTCAGATTGGTACCCAGGTATATTAAATAGTTGAAGAGGAGATACCAGGTTTCAATAGAATGAAACCCTTACTGAAGAACTTTCTGAAAATACTAGCCTTTTCAAACCTGTGCTGATAGAATTTCTTTCTTTCTTTCTCTTTCTTTCTTTCTTTTCCTTTCTCTTTCTTTCTTTCTTTCTTTCTTTCTTTCTTTCCCCCAGCTGGTAAGGAATAACCCATCCCCTTCTGAGGTAATGACTTATGTGCAGCAAGCCTGTGTGCAAATGTGGCATATTTCAAAGTTCAAGGAGCAGTCTCAGAGTTGTTTTTTGTGCATTTAATATTTTCGGAGGGGTACACTGGAGATGCAACAACTTTGATGCCCCTCCAAAGCATCTTCCACACTCTGTGAGATGCAACCTTGGTGTCAAAATGGAAAAAAAGGAGGAGGAGAGGAGATTGACAAGAGACTTCAAGTAACTGAAGGAGTATTCCTAATAAAGGAAACACCTGGGGTGACAGTCAGATCCCTTGTGGGTAGATCTGGATTTGCAAATGGGTGCTCCGGTGTTTCCACAGCAGGCAGGCTAGCACCCATTGCTACTGGGTGCTAGACCACCCATGGAAACACATTGGATACTTCCCTTAATCCGTATCTACTTAGATCCGGATTAAAGGAGCGCAGTGGAAAAACACTCCAAGTCAGCAGAGGGTGATTTGCATAGGTAGTTTCTGCAATGAACATAAGCTTAGGCAAACTCTGGGTCTTAGTAGAGGACAGAAGGTGTTTTGTCCCCAGAGCAATGCTTTGAACTGGAATGTAGTGAAATCTCTGGCTCTAGGAAACACAGCCTGAACATAAGACTTGTCCACAACTTCTTAGATTTTTAAAGGCTTTACTGGTTACAAACACACATAACATGAAATAATTTCTTTTCTCTCAATAGTCTTGGTTAAATACCTTGTTCTCTCTCCTTTGTGAGTTTTATCTTTCTTCTTCTGTGCTTTATCTTTCTTCTGTGGACTTTGTCTTTTGTCAAAGGAAAATACACTTTCCAGGTCTGACTTGGCTGCAAACTCACTACATACAAAACTGAAACTAACTGGAGAGGCAGTATAAGACCCTAGAATTTCCCACAATCCTTTTCTTTCTTAAAGCTATAAACATCTATTTCCCCTTCTAAACTAATACATAGAAAAGCCTATAATATCTTTAACTAAATGTATGTCTCAAGAGCATCATGATGCTCTGGAGGCATGACAGAAGGGCTTGGCATGCCATGGGTTCATGAAGAGACAAATGTGTCTAAATGACTAAACAGCAGTCTAATTGTCAAGCTGTAGTAAATGAGGATGCCCAACCTTGAGGCTGCTAGCCAGCATTACCATTTCATACACAAGTAGTGCTGACAGCAACCAGCATGGATAGCTACAAGAAAGGATTAGACAAATCCATGGAAGTCAAGGTATCAAGGGGAGCAGCCAAGAGGAGGTGAAGATATTGCCTTTGTCTTCTGCTTGAGTTGCCCAGAAGCAATTGCTGGGTCACAGTGTGAGACAGGATGATGGACTAGATGGGTAGAGCCTGGTCTGCCAGGGTTCCTCTTATGTTCTTATGTTTGTATGAAAGCTCCTTATTGATTGCAAGTACCACACTATTAAAAAGAGAGAAAGCAAATATGGACCCCAAGTAAAGCCTCTGAACCACACAGGATGGAGTGTAGACCAAATCATGACATCCAAAATGGTGTTCTGGATTGGTCTACTGATAGATCTTCTTTACAGGGCTTACCAGGACACTATGGAGTGGTAGACTGGACCACAGAGATGTTTGTACAGCAGACCATGGGTGACCCATTTTGGTAGCCCAACAAGGCTTGTCACTGAAATGGGTGTCCCGGGAACTCCAATCAAAGAAAGGAATAAGTAAGGAAATGATCTCTCATTGCAGCACATTTGTCAGGGAAGGGTTTTTTTTTTTTAAATGGAGAATGATCGATTATGTGTGTTTAAGATGGAGAGATTTTTTTCTTTTTAAGAAAGGAGGATGTGGACCAGTGTTAGAGTGACATATGGCAGTCCAAATTAAATTATCTGAATGAGGCATCTTCAGACTACTTTGAAGTAGGTATGTGCATGAATATTTGTAACATTCAATATTCATATGAATTCAGACATTTGTATATGAAATGAATGTTACAACATTTGTACACTGACATTTGTATTTGTATGAATGTTTTGGAACATTTGTACAATAAATGCTTCAGAACATTCTTACCTGGGAAGGTGGGAAAACGGCTGCACCAGTCAGATCTGCAATGAATCCGGAGTGCATTCAACATGGATTGAGAGTGGATTCATAGTGGATTCAAGGCAGATTTGATGCTTTCAGAGTGGATATAGGATACTTATTGGATACGAATGAGTTTGTGTCGGATATTCGTACAAATTCGTACAGATACATTTGTATCAAATAGAATCCTACCACATTCAAAGGCCATCTATTTGAACAAACATGAATTTTCTAACATTTGATTTGATATGAATCAAATGCAAAGAAACCCATGGCAGAGTTTGGTGTCTTGTCCTGGATGCATGTTTTGTGAACCATCTACACTCTGGCTTGACTCCAAAAAAATTTTTTCACTTGTCTGGAGGGCAACTAGTTTTATCCCTGAGCTTCTCTAGGCAGAAGTGAGCAAAGTACAACCCCTCAGAAGCCCTTAAACTCCATCTAGTCTGGCCAGTGGTAAACAGTTCTAGCTGCAATTTAGCGATGTTAGGAAGGCCATAGTTTGGCCATCTTGGCTTTGAGAGTGCAGGAAGCTACTACATTATGATTCTGCATGGTATTGTGGATCTCTGCCAATATATAATTTTGCACTGCTTTCACAATCAGAATGGCATTAACAGCCATAAAGGGCATGCTAATGAGACACATTGGCAGAACTAAAAAGAGCCTGTGTCAGAGTAGCTATTACTGGACACTTGCCAACACACACATCCCTAAATTAGGTCTGCTGCTCTTAGTGTCCATACATGTGCTGCTGTTCCCCCTTACTGACACTCTTATCCATTTTCTCTAAGTAGGCAACTACTAACTAGATAGGAGTCAGAGGGCCTTTTCACACTATGCCTCTGGTAGCTAGGAGGAATAGCACTGGGA
This sequence comes from Aspidoscelis marmoratus, assembly GCA_014337955.1. NCBI lineage: Eukaryota > Metazoa > Chordata > Lepidosauria > Squamata > Teiidae > Aspidoscelis > Aspidoscelis marmoratus. The sequence continues at coordinate 18,136,703 of MTQE01002208.1, read as the reverse complement.
TACCCTAAGCATCTACACCTCAAGATGCTTCCAGCATTCTAAACTGACCTTAAATGTTCAGTCCCCAAGACAGCACTAGCACACTTGTGCAGCCCCATCACCAGGGCAACCAGGCGGCATAGTGTGTCATGGTCCATGCACCACCCATTACATGATCTTCCTGTACTTCTTCAAAACAGGAAGAAGTGTGGAGGGTGTGTCCAAAGCCTTACTGGCTCCAGTACTAGTGCACATGTGGTGCAGTTAAACCCAGCTAAACCACTGGGTTCCCCACCTTTCCCCTCAAATAGGTCAGTACTTTCCTGACCTATTCTCCTGGGGCTATGGGGCCAGTCCACCAGTCCAGTGCAGAGACAGCCAAAGGTAATGTGTTGCAGAGTAGCGCTCCAGAAATTCCCGGAACAAAAACCAAAGTCCTTCCACCTATTGTAGTTTTCCCAGACAAGAAAATCTGGTTAGTAGGTTGACTGGGCAATATTTCATTGGGCTAAGTGTAAGTGGACAGACAGAAAGACACCTGGAGAGTTAAATCAGCAGCCCCATTTCTAAAGAACCAAAGATTAGTCACACAGAGTTAAACCTGCACCACAAGTAGTGAATGCATGGTAAGCTCCCACACAGAAGGAGCCATTTCTAGTAAAGAAAGTGCTCCTTTGTGTGTGGACACTCTGTCTGTGAGTTTACCATGCTTGCAGTAAAGGAGCAAGTGTGAACTGGCCCAGAATGGCCCAGAGAGAGAGGGAAAAAAAACTGTATAAATAGGTAGCAGGCCTACTGGGGGTATCTTGCCCCAGGGTAGGCCCATGAAAAACCAAGAACTGGCTCTGACAAGTCAATCTAAGGACAAACAACACAACAAACTCACAAAAAATATTTTAAAGGCCATTTTCACATGGAGTGCTTTATCCTGTTTCGTGCTGGGCCAGCCTTGGGCCAGATTTAGTGCTCAGCTTGTACCAAGGACCATCCACACTATGGACAACTCATCCAAGCCCAATCTCAGAATCTAGGAATGGAAATTCCCAGCCTCTTAAGTTCCCAGCTGCGGTTGTTTTAGCAAAGCGTTCAGAAATAGCACACTTCCACAGCTGCTTCCAGGAACCCAATGAAATTGCATCATGCTCCTCACACTTGGTAACCTGAATCAGCCACTTGTCGTTCGCACAGAAACAGCTGCTCTCATCTCCTGCCACTTTTTTCTCTCTATTTATACTTTCTATTACATTAAATATATCTCAAATTTACATTGCAAATATCTATTACGTATTACAATCCTTTGTCATTTAAGATAAAGTTTTCTTTCCCATCCTCCCTTTCCCCACCCCAGCGAGGAAGACATTCTCATACACCACTTATTTCCATATTGGAGATTGCTTTATAGTTCCTTGAACCACTGGGTTCCCCACCTTTCTCCTCAAATAGGTCAGTACTTTCCTGACCTATTCTCCTGGGGCTATGGGGCCAGTCCACCAGCCCAGTGCAGAGACAGCCAAAGGTAATGTGTTGCAGAGTAGCACTCCAGAAATTCCCGGAACAAAAACCAAAGTCCTTCCACCTATTGTAGTTTTCCCAGACAAGAAAATCTGGTTAGTAGGTTGACTGGGCAATATTTCATTGGGCTAAGTGTAAGTGGACAGACAGAAAGACACCTGGAGAGTTAAATCAGCAGCCCCATTTCCAAAGAACCAAAGATTAGTCACACAGAGTGCCTGGATTTCTTAGGAAGGATTATTAAAAAGTCCCCAGAGTACAGCTGCTTAGGTGGGCCATCTTTCTAAGAAGGCTGCTGACTCACCTTTATCATCAATATAGAACTATTAAATTTGCATTAGAATTCCAATTGGCTTATTTTGTATTATGAGAGAAATTAGGGATGGCCTACTTTAATATTTGTATCCAGCAGAGTAAAGACATGGATTTAGGATATATTTCGAAGAAGCTCAAAACCAAAATGAACATTCAATGCTACAGAGTTTCAGAATAGCAGAGCACTAAAAATGATTTTTCAAGCAATTCACAGTTTTACTAAGTTATTCTTTCTAGCACACTCAGTTTATTATTATTATTGGGCCTTTAAGTACTTTCCAGGAGCTGTTCCAGGCATTTCTGGGGAGGTTCAGATGCATGCCACATTGCTACTGCCACCTCAGAATATTTCGGGGTTCACTGCAGCTGTTCTGATCTGCACTGGCTGTGGACATGTCAGCAGCTTTTACACCTTTTTCTGGTTGCAGATTTGCAAGTGGGCAGGGCAGCACAGCTGTAGTTGCATAGTCACACATCATGAGCCAATTGCCATAGCAACATCCAGGCACAAGCCAGATGTTGCCACAGCCATTGCCATAGTGATCTAGCCTGCCCAAGGCCACGGTCATCCCTTCACTTTAAATTATCTTCAGTCCATCTTCTGTTTTATTTGTGGGCTTTCTACCCTGGGAAGTTCAGGTGGAGGGTGGAAAGTCCACACAAAAAAAACAGATGGAAATGAAAAAGGTGTGAGTGTTGCAATCAGAAGATGGACTGAAGAATGTTTAAAGTGAAGGGGTAACCATGGACCAGTTCAAACACCTCCCCACTTGGAAACTGCTGGTTCAGAAGGCCTGCTTCAGTACTGATAGAGCCGGCAGGTGAGCCAGGGAAAACTGATTATACAAGAAGACTATATATTCAGAATATAATTATTGTATATTTATTACATATATTTCAAAATACTAATTTCAATACAAATACTCAGCTACGTGTTCATTTTGTGTTATTAGTTACTAGACAAGTCATAACCAGAAACTGGAAAACACATAATTCCTTAACATTGTGTAATTGGTATCAAAAGTAGCAGAATTTGCATTAATAGGACTGATTAAATTCCATGGGACAAACACTTAAAAGATGCTTAAAGGACATAGGACAACCTTTATTAGATTTGCACAGAGTATGGATAATGAGTCTGTGGTGCCCACGAGGACCCCTCACCCTAAAATTAAGTTATTTTGGCAAAATTATAAAGTGTGGTGAAAACAGGTTGTCTATACATCCAGAAGTGTCATCAAAGTGGATTATCTAGAAATGGTAAGTTGGTAAAGGGAGGGGCTATTCCAGCTCTCCAGGAGAGAGGGTGGAATAGAATCCTGGAGGAGCATCAACCAATCAGGTTGCAGCTCACAGACTAGGCTAGTATTTAAGGGAGCCTGAGGGAGTTGTTAGTGTTCTCTGCCTGGGGTTAACTGACCAGAGAGGGTGGTTAACAGGAAGGAAACGGGCTCTAAGCTATCCTGAGGGAAGCTGGGGAATAGAGTCCTGAGTCATTAGTGAATATATGGTGTTTAGGAAGTAAAATAATTGAAATGGTTATACGTTACTTATGCTGCTGGCATTAATCTGAATAGGATTGGAGTCCTTGGGCTGAATGAGGAAGCTGGGACAGTTCAGTCAGAAGGGTGAATGGACCTGTGATTGACATAGTGAACTTACCTGTTTATTATTAAGAAAGCTGTACACAATAAACTTGTTTTCTTGTTATTTTAAAGAAGCTTCAAGTGAGTACTCTGTTTTCAAAGTGAGCCAAGTTAGGCTGGAGTTCTAAACAGATACTGTAACCCACTGCTAGCGAGGCTGAGTGGGGGAAGGAGCTCAGACAGTGAGTCTAGCTGTTTTGCTACATTTATATAAAGCCTTAAGGATCTGAGTGCAGATTCTTTTAAAAGGGAAGTTTTGACTATGAATCATTATTTTAGAACAGTGATGGCGAACCTTTTGAGCTCAGTGTGTCAAAATTCACAAGAAACCTAGCTAACTTGGGTGCTGTGTCACATCTAGAAATATCCATGATTTTGTGATATTTGTAGCTCTAGTAAAAAAGTTGTATTTTTGATATATGTATTTTATTAAAAGCAAAAACAATTCTTTACATAAGTGACTTTTGTTGCTAAATCTTCAATTGAAAGTTGGTATTTCATACACTTCAAGAACAAGCAAGCACTACACATCCAGGTGCCAGGGTGACCATGTGTGTCACCCAAAAGGGCTTGGCGTGTCACCTGTGACACGCGTGTCATAGGTTGGCCATCACCGTTTTAGAATATACATACACGCTACCACGCTACCAAATACCAAAGATATATAAAATCTCTACCCAACCGAGAGGGCGGCCGTCACAGAGTCATTTTCAGGCTCACATAATTAACTTCTTGTTACAATAAGTAAATGATAGGTCTCCTTTGATCTTTGATGTTACTTAAAATCATAGTTTTGATAGCTATGAGCCTATTTTAGGGATACCTAGGAAGATGCAGTTTTCATGACAAAGCAGAAATGCAAATCAAAGGACTCCTGAGTTCTAGACTGCAGCTAAAATGGCAGGAAGGCTATCATATATGCATGATATGCCTTCCTTTTCAAAACTTAAATCAAGAGATGAAGCTTATCCCTCCTATTTGTACTCCTTCTATAGTTGTTTAATATATTTGTTTCCTTCTTGTATTCTGTTAAGAAGACTGATCAGGTGTCAAAATATCATAGCTCCTGCTTTATAGTTATTTTGGAAAGAAGTATTTCATTTTTGAAAGCAAGAGGGAAATTTGGTTATTTTTTTAAAAAATGGAGGGAACACTATAGTTTGATTTGGACAGTTTGTGTAAGATTTTGGAGAAAAAATAAAGGTGCAAAAGCAGGATTGGGAAGGGGAGAAGGAAAGATTCTTGGTGACAGAAATACATGTTACTTGCGCCAAAAGAAAAAGACTTGGGGGAACAACAGAAAAAGAAGAACTCAAATTATTGCAGATGTACATACTACTACTTGGTAGCAATGAGGTCGCCTGGTAGACTTCAGAGAGAAGAGCTAAATTTGGCAGAATGGGGCTGGTATATAACTTTTGTCTCATTTTTTGAGAAGGGGAGTAACTGAAAACCCTGCATTATATGGAAGACTGAGAAGTTTTGCACTGTGTGGGGTTCTCTGATTGCTGTTTCTATGTCCTTTGATTTCTCACTGGACACGTACTGACCTGATTATGCCACTGTACAGCGCATGGCAGTCCCGGAAACTGGAGAGTAGAAGCAGCCAAAAGAAAACTCCCTAATATCTGTGAAATCACTCAGATTCTGAGCCTATTTATGTTTTTGCAATGGCGTGACTCAGAGTACTACATCCAGAGCAGGAAACCGCAGCAAGTCACCAGAAGTTGCTGAGGTCTCCCACAGAGTGCTCCAGCTGTGGACTATTAAAAAGCAATCCACAAATGTACAAGGAGTGGCTGGATAGCTCCTGGATGCTTTATCTACTCCCTCTTTCAGATCCGTTGTGGCAAGTGGACAAGGCTGTGCACCTGCAGCACAGCTGCATGCAGATCTTCATGGCAACATCTGAACATGCACCGGATGTTTCCCTGGATGTTGCCTTGGCAATCTAACCAGTCCTGGGCTGGTTGTTTACACCTCAAGCACTGCTGGCCAGGAATGAGGCAGGTTAGTGTTTGTGGTGCAAATGGCCATGATTATGCTGGATCCTTACCAGCCTGGTATGATATTTTTATACCATATCAGGCCAGCAAGTGCAAAGAGAGTCCCTTTCTGCACTGGGTCTTAGTCTGGATTATATCCTGGAATAGGGACTGCTATCCGCATGCTGATACAGACTACATCGGGCCATGTCCCGGAGAAAAGGCTAAAGACTCACTGAGGTGCTATCCCCCATAGCCTCTCTCTCCTACTTTTAGCAGATTGCTTTATATATTTCTTGGTTTGAACAAATGTGTTGAATTTTGATATGTTTAAATATAATGTAAATAATTTATCCTTTAGTTGAAATATTCACATTTCCCTGTCCCAAAATTCAGTAATGAAGTCATTATTCAAACTTTTTTTAAGGAACACTTTCAAATTTCTGCTTATTTAGAGGCAAACTAATCACATTTATTGTTTTCCTCACACACTTCTGGCTAAAATGTACACATATATCTTACATATTATGCATGAAGTATGAGTACTTATTAAAATAATTTGGTACATAATATAATGCTCAAAGGAGGGAAGTGAAGGGTTTAAGGGTTTGTAAATTTATTCATAGCTTTAAAAATGTTTTTAGATGAATGAAAAAGTATTTAGGGCAAAAAATAAAATCAACCCTTGCAAGGCTATAGTGGGCCCATTTCAAACTTATAACATTTCCATTTTGTGTAGGTCAGTGGAACAATGTATAATACAGGGAGGCATGTTTCTCTGCGACTGGACAAAGAACATTTGGTCAACATATCCGGCGGCCCCATGACATACAGCCACCGCTTAGAAGAAATCCGGTTACATTTTGGAAGTGAAGATGGTCAGGGATCAGAACATCTACTGAATGGACAAGCTTTCTCCGGGGAGGTAGGTTAGTTTACTTCATACCTAGAAGATAAAAATTAACATAAAATGGTAGCTGCTAAAGGAGGTGTTACATGTCTCAGCCTTTAGCAATGTTTTAGCATCAGAGTCTGTGATCAGGCGCAGCAAAATAAAGCATCTTTGAGGCACCTCTGGGGCAGCTTAAAGAAGACTATGAAGTGAAATTATCTGAACACCAGTCTGCCCCCTCCCTCCTCTGCCGAACACTCTGTGCCAGAAAAGGTGGATTAGAGAAGGCCACATAAGGGCCACACACACTCTGAGGTACTCATTTTATTATGTCTGAACACCGCTCTACACTGTTATAGTTATTGTCAGTACTAGACTGCCAGTACTAGTTTCTCTTTTTAGCTGTTTTCATTGTTGTTTCTGTCAGTTTTTATGTGTGATTTTTTATTGACAGAACTGCCCCTGCTGCTGTTTAGGTACAATGAAACACAGATCGAATAACTAAACTGGTAATGAGGGAATCAAAATTTTGCCATTAGAAGGCACATACTGGTTCATATTCTACTTCATGTAGCATTTGTTTGGCTTTGTTTGGGAACTTGAAATGAATAAATAGAGAAAATAAAATATATATTTGCAATGCCAAGATCTAGAAATAGAGTCAAAAGGCATCTAGAGATAAAGTCCTTGCTTTCAAACTGTTCTATAGCATCCTGGGGTTTCTTGGAAGCTTATCAGGACTTTCAGTGAGGAGATTAGCAAAGGCAGTTTGGCAAATGAGATTTTTCAGCTTGCCCACCATGGTCAACCTCTCTTCTCAGTCCATTATTGTTTGGAGCTCACTATCCCCCCATCTCACCTGAAAATACACCCAGCTGCGTCCTTGAGTGAGCTCCAGATTCCCCTGCAGTACACAGTGGTGAGTTCTTCAGCACACAGGCTGTTGTGGAAAGATTTCCTTATGGTCAAGCATTTAGAAACTATACCTGTCAAGGGTCCAAGGATGGTAAGAGCTTTTAACTTCGCAAGTCTCTCATGCTGGACACACAAAACACTGTTTGATCTGCCATGTTTGGTTTCTTTTGCTCTGCAAAGAAAAAGACCCCCCCCAAAAAAAAAAGATTCCCTTCAGAGATCTTTCAGCCAGGATCTTCAGATAAGGCCTTTAGTAGCAAGAACCATTAAATCCAGCAGAGTTCTGAAGGGTCTGGTATTCAACAGCAGATATGCATATTGTTTTAGCTCTCAGAAAGGAAAAACAGCTGACTGGGGAGAGAGAAAATCACTCTATTTCCATTTCTAGAAGTGGAGAAGAACAGCTTCCTACCCTTCCAATTTTTCAGGACTACTTGCTGAGAGCTAAAGCTATGTGAATGATGCCTGCAGGTAAAAAGCAGGGCCACACGTCTTGCCAAGCTGAAAGTTTTTCATTATCCAAATGCTTTGCTTAACTTTTTCGCTATCAGACTATGGACAGTCTGCCTGCGCAGGAACTCTGACATCTGGCAATACATGCTTGCTTGCCCCTGGGAAGCTCCTCTGCCAGACAGCCCACTCTGGTAGTAATCCTTCCCATAAACCAGGAAATATGGCTCTCAGGGTAGGGCAGGTAGCAGGATTCTGGATGTGGAAGCAAGGAGAGGGAAGGTATGGTTCACCTGGTGTTGTTTCTGTGCTGGTGAATTCTCTGACAGACCCTTAAAATGGCTAGCAGTTGATAATTTTGATCCCATGGGAGGACTCACCAGAGCAGAAACTATGCAGCTGTGAGAGAGTTCTGCTCACAACTGTGTTCTGGATCCCATGTCGGGGTGAATGACATTTGTATGTCACACCATTCTCCCTGGCAGTGGAATCAGCACCTCCTGCCCTGGATCCCAGTCTTTTCAATGGCCATGTGTATGAAACCTGTGTAAGACCTCTAGCCAGCCAGTTCAGGAAAGGACTCTAACGGACAACAAGTCTGAAGAGACTTTTGCAGCCATCACTAATAATGATATGTTGATGATTATGTGGACCATAACGGTTGTTCACCCAACCATAAATAGGCCAGTGATAGTGCAGGGGAATCCAACCACAGAAGGCTAATACTCAGGCACTGATGCTTGAAAAGAAATTTGGAAGGCTAAGGAAGAAATGATAATTCATGAAGATAACCAGGTTAAACAGTTGTGCAAAATGGCATACCAAACTACTGTACTTGAAGCACCCCTATGCCTTGGCTTGGGGTGCACCCTTCATGCGGGTTAACCTTCTTTACCAGGAGGGAGTGAATGTTTATCTGCACTCACATTCTGATTACTGTGGGGGAGAAGCAAAGTACTGACAGTTGCAGTCACAATCCTATCATATCTGTTGGTGTTTCACCCTTTCCCAGAGTCTGGAATGCAGGTGAACCCAGGCAAGGCTTCCTATCCCCTGGCCCAGACAACATGCAATGAAGGTGGGATATTGTTTTCTAGCCAGAAGAGTTTTTTGTAGAAAGCAGAAATTGATGGGTGGAGTGCAAGTTGTTCCAGTGGGTTGAAAATAATCAACCTCTGGCCATTTGGGGGGGGGGGGTTGTCTGTCAAACAATTTGCCAGGACAGAAATAACATCAGGTAAATCACACCTTCCCACTCTCTGCTTCCACACAGGGGGATCTTGCCCTCTGCTCTACCTTGAGAGCCATATTTCCTGGTTTATGGGAAGGGTAACTACCAGCATGGTTGGTCTGGTAGAGGAACTTCCCAGGGGTAAGAGAACTCATCCAATATCTAATGATTTAGGAAATGGTTTTCCAACATCAGACCCTAGGATGCTTTCCAGTTTGGAGCCTGCTGAACTTGATGGATAATTAGGAGGTATTTTTAGCAGGTTATGTTTATGTTTATATCACAAAAATATTTTGTCTACTACACACTGAAAACTGTAGTCCAGTTTCAAAAGATAATGAGACTCTACCAACCAAGTGACCACCCCTTCCATAATACAAAGCTTCAAAAGCCATTCTGTGTTCCTTGATATAGATTTGCATCATGAATAAATAATATATACAAGAAGCATTGACTAAAAATTTGCAATGAAGAGTGTGCCTCCAATGGCAATGTGTGTGTTCATGTGCCATACGCAGATGTAAAGAAATATTAATGCATTATATGTTTAAGAAACAATGAAGTCTAAAAATCTCTTTTTAAAAAAATTAGTCTCTGATATTCTATCCTATATAGTGTGAACAGACATATAGGGAGTAAAAAGACCCACATTCACTATGGCAAATGTTTTAATCTGCATCCTTATGCAGGCAGGCAGGCAGGCAGGCAGGCAGGCAGGCAGGAAGGAAGGAAGGAAGGAAGGAAGGAAGGAAGGAAGGAAGGAAGGAAGGAAGGAACCAACGAGTGCATCAGCTCACCAACAACTGTGTTAATATCTTGTTAGGAATTCAGGGACATCAGATGTGTTAAGGCAAGGACCCAGCATTAGAAAGTCAAAGAAACTGTCTGAGGGTCATTTAAGATAATGGCCAAAGGATAAAAATTACAGGGTTGGCAGAAAATTTAAGGAAACATTCATGCTATCAAACAGGCAGATTTGGAGGATGATCCTCAGCCACTCTCTCAGAACCTTATTTTATCATTACCTAAGAGGTTCTCTGACTTCACTCCAGCTGAGCAATGAAGCAGTACAATCAGCTTTTGTGCAATTCCCATTCTTGGCTATCACCTGACTGAATTGCTGTGCTGAGCTTATGATCTCAATTCTTGCTTCATGTCCTAAGGGTGAGAACCATGTAGTTTAGGGTGCCCTTTGGGTAATTTTTAAGGCTGTCCTTTCATACTTGTATTGTAATTGCCACAAGCGTCAGCAGCCAGCCTATTGCTGCCTTACATTTATATCATTGTCATTTGAAGCCTTCTGCTGTGTATTTAATAACGTTTTATTTTCATTTTTCAAAAAACTCTCATCTAGTTGCTTTCCTGTTACCTTGCCACTCCAGCTGATTCTCTATTATGAAAACTGTGGCTATAAACAATCCTATTGGAGTCCTTGAGACTCCTGATCTGGGTTATGGTGCAGACAGAGCATACCAGCAGGGGGGCAGGGTCTTAATTCATGTTATAGGCCAGAAAATACACTTCCAAAAGTCCATTTAATGTAGATTCAAAGTGGGATGGGAACAGGAGCTGCCATCACTGCCACTTTTTTGTGTGGGTACAGCCTCAGAAGAAGTTCCTTGACAGTTCAGCAGTTGTTCATTTTCAAAGGTCAAAGGATTCTAACAACAAAGCAGTTTATTCTGCTGAAGCTGAATGCCTGCTTTACCGTCTGCACCATCTATCACCGACTAGTGATAAGTCAATTAATACCTGCCATTGCCACTAGCATCTTGGAACAAAAATGTAAAGAACTGTACATTAATTGCAGCCTTGTCAAACAATCCAGTTATAATTGATGGTAACCATTTTATTTGTTTTCCAAAGTTAGCTTTCTCTCTGACAAAACCAGAAGTGCTATTTTAATGAAATTACAAATCTTAAATTTCTGGCATCTATGTGATGACTTTAAACGAAAGTGTCATATTTCATGGATGTAGCGTGTATCTTATTAAAAGTGTTTTGATGGTTATTTTGAAAAATAAAGAGAACTGTATTGAGGAGCTTTTATCCACATGATTAGAACAATGTACAGGGTAAAAGAGGAAAGACAGAGGCAAGGCAGACAATAGCGTATTTAATTTGGTGTGTCACTTGGGTTGGGAGTGCTCCCAGGGATAATGCTTTTGAGTCTGCTCAGCTCTAAGTGACAAGTTTTGAAGGACAGATCTCATCACTAAGAGACACATAGACAGGACAAAAATTGACAAAGCGGTTGTGCTGAAATGTGGCTTTCACAGATTGGAGTGAAACTATTCAAGAGCAGGCAGTCATTTATTTTTGGGGAGGGAGTAAAGGTGAGGACAATAATAGTCCCTCCCATAAATACAGCCTTATACTCCAGCAATCCTGCCTAAAACTGTAGATTCCTTGTACCACTATTCTGGCAAGGGGTGTGTGGGGGGAACAACGATGGTATATAAAGGGATTGTTGCCATGATGATAGAAACCAAAATTTGAGAATTGAGGACACACTTTTCCAGTGGTTCCACTACTATCTTTTGTTTGTTTGCATTTTTTATCCCACCCTGTACCAGGAGTTCTCAAGGCAGGGAACAACATTTAAAATCAAACAAATTAAGACAGTAACAGTATATATTAAAACAACAGCATCTGCAAGTGGGAATGGAAAATGTATCCCATTTAACCAAAGTCCAGGGCAAAGAGATGCATCTTCACTGCCTTCCTAAACGTGTACAGTGAAGGTGATAGATGCACCTCAAGGGGGAGGCTATTCCATAGCCTAGGGACCATCACTGAGAAGGCCCTCTCGCATGTGCCCACCCCTTTTGCTGCTGAGGGTAGTGGTATAACCAGGAGGACCTCCCCTCCAGATCTTAAGGCATGGGCAGGTCAATATGGGAGTAGGTCTTCCTTCAGATATTTGGGGCCCAAGTCATTTAGGGCCTTATAAGTTAACCTTATAAGTCTTGGGCTTGGTAGGGAATCGGCAGCGAGTGCAACTCTCTTAAGACTGGCGTGATGTCCGTCTGGCCAGCTGTTGTGATGTGTGTCCCAGTCGGCAATCTAGCAGCTGCACTCTGCACCAGTTGCAGCTTCCAAACTGCCTTCAAGGGCAGCCTCATGTAGAGCACATTAAAATAGTCTACTCTGGATTTACCAGAACATCAGTAACTGTGGCCAAGTCATCTCTGTCTGGAAAGGCTTCAGCTAGTACACCGGCCATAGTGTGGAGTAGGCAGTCTTGCCCATGGCCTCCAACTGAGCTCCAAGTGTCACTCGTCCTTTTGCACCTGCCCCTTCCAGGGCATTACAAGAAGAAGGTGTATCATAGCTACACAGACCCAAGAACCTATGTCACACAGAACCTCTGTCTTGTCTGGATTCAGTTTCAGTTTATTGCCCCCCATCCAGCCCATTAACTCTTCCAGGCACCTGTTAAGCACTTCAACCACCTCTCCTGATTCAGATAGCACAGAGAGATAGAGATGGGTATCATCTGCATATTGATGACATCTCACTCCAAATCTTCTGATAACCTTTCCCAGTGGCTTCTTATAGATATTAAAAAGCATGGGAGATAAGATCGACCCCTCAGGAGCCCCACAAGTGCATTCCCAGGATGTCAAGCTAGAATCTCCCATTACCACTCTCTGCGATCAGCCATGGAGATAGGAGCAGAACCAATGCCACACACTGCCTCCAATTCCTAGACTCCATAGCCTTTCCAGAAGGATACCATGGTCGATGGTATTAAAAGCCACTGAGAGGTCCAGGAGAACCAACAGGGTTGCACTCCCTCTTTCTCCCAAAGAAGGGCATCAACCAGAGCGACCAAGGCAGTTTTCCATGCCATAACCTGGCCTGAAGCCAGATTGAAATGGGTCTAGATAATGTAGATTTCAAACAGTGAATAAGTTTTGACATCGGGATTCACTTGTGGCATTCCTTGGGGCTTGATCTTGTTCTTGTTCCTCTATGGCATCACCGGGAGGAACGACACCCAGCTCTCTCTCTAACCTTTCTAGCTCAGACAAAGTGGTTCAGGTGCTTGATCAGTGTCTGAAAGCTGTAATGTGCTGGATACAGATCAACAGTGATTAAACTAGGCAAGACAGAAATGCATGGTCTGAAGGGATCTCCTGTCTAGCATGTGCAAAAACATCATACAGATGTTCTTCGCTAGGAAAAACAAATACAGAATTTGAAAGTACTCTTAGTTGCATCCCTATTGGTGGACTCTCAAGTGATAGCAGTTGCTAGAAGTTTCTCTCTCAACCTGTGCGTAGTTCACTAGCTTCAGGTGTTCTTGCACTGAGACAACTCAAGTGACACATGCTGTAGTAACTTCCAGACTAGATGACTGTAACATAGGCTTGTGCCTTGCCCCTCATCAAAAACAGCCAGGCTTGCAAGAAAAAAATATCTACCAGTCTTGGTCTTTTTTAGTGGTTTGCTAACAGCAAACTTTAGTTTGGCACAGGGCTACTATAATGCACTCTATGTAGGGCTTCCCTTGAAGGTGGTTTGGAAGTTGGAACTAGCATCTTGTCTGATGACGTGTATCTGGCCAGGCATCCGTCATGCCTGTCTTAAAATATTTGCACTGGTTTTATAGAAGATGCCAAGTGCATTTCAAGTTGTTAGTGCTGACCGGAGCCCCAGTTCTCTTTCATACATCCCTGCATGGCAGTTAAGATTCTGTAGGGAGCCCCTCCTGACAGTTCCTTCTCCCTAAGATGCCCTTGGATTATCTGCTTGCTGAAGGGTTTTCTTTTTGGCTGTCCCAGTCTACAGAACACCCTTTCCCTAGACATGCACCAGGTACTTATCTTATATAGATACTTTCCAGCATATAGTTAAAACCATTCTCTTTACCCAGTGATTTCAACCTGGGCTGAATTCCCACTTCAGCCCATAGTATGCAATTGGGCAACATCTGGGTAGGTGCATCTGCACTGTCAGGAGGCATTTACAGGCTAGAAATGTCCCCTGCCTGACCAGAGGTTGCCTAATTGCATGCTGGTTGTGGAGCATGAAATTGTGCACCACAGGCTCACTAACCCTTACCTGAGACTTACCTGTCACATCCAGCTGGTGAGCATTCACAACTCCGCTGGCTGGGAAGGGCATCAGAGCTGCCACACAAGTGCACTGGCAACTCCAATGACCCCCTGAAGTGACTGCGACTGTGCAGAGCGTCATCATCATCAGAGCAACAGCGCTGATGCACATGCAGTCGCGGAGGGCATCACCCTCGAGATAGTGGCACCCGGAAGAGGACCAGCCTGATGATCGAACAAATGTGAGTGTTCGATTGCACAGGGTGTAGGCTAATGTTGAAGAAAGGGAAGTGCGAAAATGCCCCTGGTTCAAAATATATTCAATAATATGTTTTATTTATGCTATTGTATTGTGTTGTGTTGTTGTTGTTACATGTGATAGGTAGAGCAGAGACAGGAAAGGATCAGGAAAATAGGAAACAGTGATAAAAGTAGGTTCTGGGGTAGCCTAAAGAAGGCAAAAGGGGTTCTCAGTATTGACAGGGAGATGCTCCTCCTGTCTTTCCCAGTGTACCAAAGTAGCTTTTAGCTATCCAGCTGGTAGTTTCACACTCTAATTAAGGCACAACGTAGAACCAGGGACCTCTGTCCAGAAAAGAAGCCCAAACCACCATTTCTCATCATGATTCAGCAAAGTAACTAATGGGGAATCAATTCCAAAAGGACAGAGAAGAAAAGTGAGGGATACATTTCACACAGGCTAGATTTGTTATTGAAACTGACAAGGCTTGAATATATGGAGGACAAGTGACCAGGGTCTTGGGAATTATGCTCCATTCAAGTCAAGAACTTCACATAGGAGGAGCCCCATGTCCAATCCAGCAGTGGGAAGGTACATAGAGCATCATTCTGTCTGAATCCAATCTACACAGTACCCATCCATCATTAGTCTTTGCCAATGGCAGAAAGTCTAATACTATGGGATTTCTTGGGGGTTCTGCATTACAGAAGCCTTCTCCCCCCCCCCAGTTGTGGTTTACATTCAATAAGAGATATTGTGTTCTATCAGCATACTGTGGGCTGAAGAACACTGTGCAAATGGCTGCAATCAAAATCCATTGCTCTTTCTTCCTTGCAACCTACATGAAATGAAGCCATGAATTACCAATTGGAAGCTTGATAAATGTTGCCATGAATATGTTTTTTGACTATCATGCAACAGACAAATCAGATCACAATTTAGCTGCACCATCAGTATTCTAAAAACAAATAGACTTTTCACAGATTCTTGCTTATCTTTAGTCCTTGGAGATTGGTTTTCAGCTGTAGTCAGCTTGAGTTTCAGTGCCTGAGAAGGGGATCTTATTATAAGCCCTGGGAGTCATTTCTCCCTCTCCTCCTCCACAGCTGATAACATGACCAGTGAAAAGTGCTGCGTGGATTTCAACTTCTCTCTGCTCAAATTCAGATCTGTAAGCTGCCACAGGCTATTCACATTACATTCTGGAGCTTTGGACCAAAAAAATGACACAGGTTAATTTTAAGTATTTCAACTCAAAGATAAGTTTACCGTACTTCAGTGCTTATTAACACAGAAAATTAGGCCTTAGAGGAAAGGTACCAGAAGAGAGAACATATGTCTGACATATGGGTGGCATCACAAAATCTTCTGTAGATTTCAAATGAACATTCAGCTTCAACAGGGCAAAATAATATAGCAACATATACCATAGTTACAGAAGTGAAATACAAATCAAGAGCTAGTGTTGATATTTTAGAAGGAAACATTTTAATGTGAACAGTAGACATTTTAGAACATGCTGTTGTAGATAGTAAAGATGTCCAAACCAGGGTTATCTGTAAACCCATCTCTTGTCTAAGGCTTCATATCTTCAGAGTTCAGAAGGAGGCTTCAGACCACTCCAGGAGTAGTAAGGTACTATGTGCCTTTTGTTGCATATTCTAAAATACTGTACCAAGCAGAACGTCTATAGCAGTGAGGGCCCTGCTGGGACTGGCTGCAACAGAACAGAAATGGCACTAGCATTTCAGCAGGATATTTAGCCCTTGATTTGCCTCTTCCCTTTATACTAGGGCCAGACTCTTTTTGGCCAGGTGCCCATCAGTGGCACCAGAAATGCACTGCTCCTGAGCACGCTGCCAAAAAGGTCATGGTCAGAGACTGCACAGGCCCAGAACTTTCATTCGTTTGAAAGCTGAACCCAGTATTCTATCCCAGCAAGTCATGGTTGGGCTGTGGTGGGCTGTCCAAAATTTGGAGTGGGCTATCAGCCTTTGGGTCAGACTGGATACCTAGCCCAGACCAGCATGGTGCAGAATAGCCCACTCTGTGCAGAAATGGTCTTGGGGGGCAGTAACATCGGGATACCCAAGCCCAGTTGTACAGATGCCAAGATCTCTGGGAGCATGAGAGGTGTCTTCAGCACCTCTGCAGACAGTGCCTACATTGCATAATTGGTGTTACTGGAGACACACCAGTTATAAGCCATTGAGATGCATTCTCTCTAATGATTTACCCTGGCATCCATTTTCCCATTCTGTCCAGCATGTAGCCTCCCTATCCCCACTCTAAAAGGACAATTCCAAGGTCTCAGTCCATAATATTGGATGTTTAATACACCAGGACTATTTCAATTTTTTGCTTCCTTTTCATTTTGCTTATAAAGAAGAAAAGACTGATGACTTGTGGTTCTTGACTCTTTTGACCTTGACTTAGAACTACTGGTTAACCCGGATTATTTTTTTTTTAACCAGCACTGAGGACTCCTTGCAGCCATCCTGACTGCATCAGGGTGCTGCCTCCCGCCGTTCCCCCCCCCCCGCTTGTTCCTCCATTTTATCTGGGAATACCAGGTTCGATTCCACCCTCCCCCACGAAGCCAGATGGGTGACCCTAGGCTAATCACAGCTCTCTTCTGAGCTCTCACAGCTCCACCTGCCTCACAGGGTGTTCTGTTGTGGGGAGAAGAATAGGAAGCTTTGTCAGCCACTTTGATTCCCCTTAAATGGGTGAGAAAAACAGGGTAGAAAAGCCCACTCTTCTTCTTTCATCATCATCCCACTGCTTGCCTTCCCCACCATTCTCCAACAGATGGAGGAGAGGGGTGGGGAGGAGCAAACACGAGGAAATGAGGTGAGATGGATGGATGGGGTGCGGGGGAGGCAAACACCGGGAGATGTGGAAAGACAGAGGAGCGGGGATGGGGGGGGAGGTAAACATCAGGAGACAAGGAAAGATGGAGGAACGGGTAGGGGGAAGTGGTGGGAGACTGTGACAGAAGGCGGGACAGGCAGTGTGGGGTAGGCAAACGGTGGGAGACAACAACAGAACGAGGCAGGGGGGAGGGTAAATGATGGGTGGCGTTTTGATTAATAAATATTCAGATTTTAATGGGATTCCGCAATGAGCCCTGTAGAAATCTGAATAGGGATTACCCAGATTTTCAGACATTTAGTCTGCAGAAACGGGGAATCCCGTCCATAGTGTCGGGACATTGGGCACTCAAGCTAGATTCAGGCCAGACCAAAGGAGCAGTGGAAACGCACCCCAAGTATTTAACAGTGAAAAGGACAATTTATGCATGTTCTTTGATTTTTCAGCTTGATATTATTAGCTGCATCCAGATGTTGCTTACTTATTCCACTATAGTTGGTTATTCTGGAATATTCACGCTTTATTCCAAAATATCCAAATATAGCAGAATAAGTAAGTGATTTGTGGATGCAACCATCATGTTCAAGGTGTGGTGACAGTGTCTTCTCAGTTAAAAGTGAGTTTGAAAATACAGTATAAAGGGGTACAGAGCAGAAGGGAAACAGACTATAATGAATATCAGGAAAAATGTAAGTGGCATGCGATCAGAGTGTTCTGTACAAGCTGTGATCAGGTGAGTACATTCTGTTGTGTATATTCTGTCACAGAGATTCAGAGAGGACAGAAGGAAAAGAGAGTGGGATTTCACACACTCTTGCATGCATTGGCAGTGTTTTCTCCTTCCCTTGCCAGTTTGGGTTTCCATGGGACACCCTTTGCCAGCACAGCAGGAGATTAATTGATCTTTCTTGCAGCCATAAAGCATGCCACACAGCCATAAAATCCCATGGAGTGTCCTCCAGTGCTGAGTCACAAGAGGCCACAGGTAACCACCACTCCCAGCTGCCCATCTGATCATAGCCACAGTTTCAGCCATTCATGGAGGGAAGCCCTGCACAGGAAGTAACAGATCATCTGTGGAACACTTGCCTGGATATCTCTGTAAACATCTTTGTCTAAAACAAAGCCAAGCCTCTGTTATTCAGCTTTAATTGTTAATTAGTTGATGGGTGATTTTTTAAAAAAAAAAGAAAAGAAAAAAAGGCTTCACATGCAAATAGGAACTAATTACTGTGCTCAAATCCATTTACTTGATTTTTATATTCCATTAAGAGTGAGCATCATTTACGCCCTGGAATGGGTTTTGTGCACCTGGAGGGAGGGGGACTGAGAGAATAGAGCAGGCTAGGAATAGACGAGAGAGAGAACGTTTCTGCTTGATATGTGAAGGGGAGAAAATAGGTAGAAGAGACCACAGTTAATGAGCCATCTAAAACTCTAGAAATACAGGACAGTAATAACAGTTTCAAAATGCCAGCCAAATATCACTAGTATCAGACTGCTGGAGTCTATATGATTGTTACTCTTTATAAGTCTCCAGTTAGAGGTTAACATTGACCTTCTGTTCAGCTTGATAATACAATGAAAAGGACAAACAACAGCTCTGCCTACATATTTCCAATGACAAGCAAGTATGACCCTTAATTTGCATGTGATTTCAAATTGTGTCCACTTACTTAGGAGAAATACATCAAAGCATGGAACTTAGAAACTAGATGCTTGCTTTGTTAACATTATGCAATTTGTTTGACTCAGTAATTCTGTTTATTGAAAATAGTCACTAGGCAAAAAGTCAAGGTTAAGAGTAAAAGCAAAGAAGATATTAACTAGATAAATGTTTCTTTTTGCAAATTTAAAAAATGCAGGAAGCCAATCTGCCAAACCAAAGGCAAATGTGGTGAATAGGCCCCTTTTCACATTGGGCAGTAGACAAGAACATAGCCCAGTCTATGCCTGCTACATGCTACTGTGGGATAACCAAGGTTCTATTCAGCCTCATAGCCCTTTGCCCACATTGGACAAAGCATCCACCCAAAATAGCACCTGAGCCCTGTATAGCTATAGATCTCAAAATCAAGGTCTACAACCACCCCAGAGTCAGTATACTAGTCCACGAAGGCACATGGACAGCATTCGCCCATTGTCTAATATACTACAGGAGACTAGGAAGGTGTACATTTTTTCTGTTGCTCTCCATGTCTAATGGAATCTAATAGTACTTCACATTCATGTGAATGGAGCCCCCGTGAATGTGGGCTGGTATGTTTGTTTGTTTATAAAATTTATATCCTGCCCTTCACCGAATGGTCAAAGGGGCAAGTTACAATGAGATTAAAACATACTGAATCGTAAAACATAATTAAAAATATAACTCCTTTCCTCCCACCCCCACCCTCCCTCCCTAACAGAACAGCATCCTGAGGAAGTTTTTTAAACAGCAAAAGCCTGAGTAAAAAGAGTTTTTCACCAGGCACCAAAAACTATACAGCATAGGCACCTGGAGAACCTCAAGAGGGAGGCTGTTCCAGAGTCTAGGGACCACAACAGAAAAGACTCTCCTGCAAGTCCCTATTCCTCATTCCTATGAAAGTGAAGGAACTACAAGAAGGCCCTCTCCCTGAGATCCCAGTGCCTGGGCAGGTCTATGTGGGAGAATGTGCTCCTTCAGATACCCAGGGCCCAAGCTGTTTAGGGCTTTATACGTTAGTGTCAACACCTTGAAGTGGGCTCAGTAGCGAATAGGTAACTACTGCAGATCCTTTTAAGACCGGTATGATGTTAGTCCGGCTAGAAACTCTTGTCAGCAGCTGAGCTGCTGCATTCTGCACCAGTTCCAACTTCCGAACCATTTTCAAGGGTAGCCCAAAGTAGAGTGAATTACATTAGTCTAATCTGAAGGCTACCAGAGCGTGGGTCACTGTGATACAAGTGAGGCTTAAGCTGGCAGACCATAGTCAGCTCAGACTAATATCTTTCCCCCACCCCCCACCCCACTTCCTTTTGATTACTAGTTCCCTGGAAAAAAGTTTGTTTTGCCCAATCATAGTTACACCCCTGCCCAGTGGTGTCTTCCAGCACAAGATTCACTGGAAAGGCCTAGAACTTGCACACTCGCATACCTCCAGTAAGGCATCTCTCTCTGTGAGGATCTGCCTTTCCTTTAGCCACTCAGGCTACCTCCAAACGCCAGCCAGATATCCCGCTTGGAGGTAATAGTGCAAGAAATCCTCCCTGTGCAGTAGCTAGATAGTGTCACAGCCAGCACTGTCTTTGTGCAGTTTGTCTCAGCAATGTAGGCATGAGATAAATCACGCCGGCACAAACACAGCAGACTGGAACAGCTTGGTAGATCCAAAACAGGGAGCCAAAATGCCTTTCCATCCAGAAGGTGCTTTATTATTTAGTTGCATTATATAACAGAATAAAGCAATCAATATAAATGTTGAATAATTATATGCATGGATATATGGGTAGATACATGACATGTGAATGTCAGAAAGAAAAGGATGAGAGAGAATACGTGTAGGTGAGTGGATAGATGTTTCTCGCTACACAACATCACATGGCTTCTCATGCCCAATTGAGTTGCAAGATTTGCTTCTGAAGTCAGGCTGACCCCTTCTCAGGACCTAAACAGATTCCCATAATGTCAGTGGACACAAGATGCCATGTTTAGACTACAGTAACACAATAACAGCAGAATGGAATAACAACACTTGCTGCTAATGTTTCTCGGCAAACTCTGGTCTTGACGCCTAACGTGTGACTTCTGTTCCTGCATAACATTTTACACTGTAAATGTCTTGAACATCAGGAAGTCACATGGTTAGTATTACCAGTATTTGGACAAATCTCTCACATTTTACAGAAAATAATGCTTTTGTAAAAATGTAAGCAACGTTGAATTCAGATTCAACATAGGATAATTGAAATAAACTGTTTCTCTATCAAATCCCTCACATTTTCATATCATACCCCAATACATTTTGTTCGGACATCCAGAATGCCTGAATGAGCTTGCTGTCACCTTTGAGCATGCGTAGATGGCTGTTTTGGTCTCCACACGTGTGTGCTCTGGATGGAGCAATCATGGTGACTCCACCCAGAAAGTAATTACACAAATACACAAATCGTGGAAAGCCTGCAACTAGTGCTGATATGTGAGGCAACCCAATTGGATGGGGCCTTAGAAGCCTTGTCCACAAATAAGCCTTTTGCCCTCTGCTTTTCCTTCTGACCATAGAAATTGTCTGAATGGCTGCGTAGCTCACCCACTCCCAAGTTCCATTATTACAGCTGCATCCAAATGTTGCTTCCTCGTTACGCTGTATTTGGATAACCCAGA
Source organism: Aspidoscelis marmoratus (assembly GCA_014337955.1). Taxonomy (NCBI): domain Eukaryota; kingdom Metazoa; phylum Chordata; class Lepidosauria; order Squamata; family Teiidae; genus Aspidoscelis; species Aspidoscelis marmoratus. The sequence continues at coordinate 18,115,255 of MTQE01002208.1, read as the reverse complement.
ATAAAGCATAGATATTCCTGAATATTTGTGCTTTATTTCAGAATAACCAAATATGGCAGAATAAGTAACAGATACCCAAATGCAGGAACAGTACCTCGTCCTTCTTTTCTCAAACAAGGTACTTTTTTTGCAAGAAGCTTTTTTTGGGAAAAAAAATGTAGCTATTGGAATATTTTTCTACTGTATTGAGATGATTATTTTAAAAGCATATACTCATGCTGGATTTAAAAGAAATGACCTGAAATGGTTCCCTCTTGCTTGTGTTCTTCCACTGGATTCACATAGTTGTAAGTCTCGGAGGGGGGGGGGGATGCTGCCATTCCAAGCCCTTTTCTCTGTGAAATGAGACTTCCACATATCCCCAGGACAGACATGGGTCACAAAATATGTGACTTCATATATCACAAGCAACTTCTGGTCACCTCTGTGTTGTTGTTTCTAATATTTTTATTGTTGGATATACAGAAAATAATTAATACAATGCAGTATAGATTATGCAAATTATAAGTTTTCCCTGTAAACCATCTTTTTATATTTCCTACCTTTCTCCCCCTCCTCTTTCAGTCCACTCCCCAATTATTTCTTCTATTTCTCTCATCTGTTCCCTTCCCTTCCCTTTTGATCCTTTCTGGTCTCAGTATTATTTAATAGTCAAGCACCCCAAATTGACTTGAGTTCCTTTTTCTCCTTGTTTTCATCCATTTTTGTTCTTTTATCTCCTATCATATCAAAAAAAATTCCCATACACAATATTTCCATTCAGTCCCTTTTTCATTTGCCTTTGTCTTCCCATCCTTGCACTATAGTTTGTCTTGTTGCATAAAATTATTTCAACAATAAATCCATTTTTAATTATTTTCCCCTTATTTCTCCCACTCTTTCTCCCTAACAGACACATTTCATGTGTGTTTTGTAGGTTCCTGTATTATCTGTTCCATTTCTTTCATCAACTGTTGCCAAAATGTTTGAATCCTTCCACATTCTCATCACATATGTGTGTAATCTCCTTTTACATTATATCTGTGCCAGCATCTTGGACATCTCTGGTCATCTCTGAGTTATCCTATTTATCACATGTGGACACCGTGTGCCCATTTGCACTTACAGTTTGCGATTCCAGCTGCCCTGGAATGGGATAATCCCTCCTCAGAGCAACCAACCTGTAAACTCTTAAAAAGCAGCCAACAGTTTGACCGGAAGCATCTGCATTGCTCCTGGGGAAGTGGCTTTGCACCCTGTTCCGATTGCAGCACGGAGAGTGTGCATGGTGATATGACTGTGGCTGTACAGTTGCTCACCACATCCGCATCACCACACCATGGCAATATCCAAGCACACTCCAGATGTTGCCTCAGTGATCACCATAGTATGACCATCTGGCCTGGCCTGGCCATTTGCACTTCAAGTGCTACTAGTCTGTTATGGGGCTTTTCCAGCACTTACTGCCAGTGCAGCACTTTTACAGTGCAAATTACTGCTACCCTGTTTCCTTTGATCTAGTGGTTGGGGAGGCAGTCTCTTATCTCAGAAAACCAGGTTTGATTCTGCACTCCTCCACAAAGCCAGCTGGGTGACCTTGGGCTAGTCACAGCTCTCTTCTGAGCTCTCACAGCCTCACCACCTCACAGGGTGTTCTGTTGTCGGGGAGAGAATAGAGAGCTTTGTCAGCTGCTTTGAGTCCCCTTAAATGGGTGAGAAAAGTGGGGTAGAAAAGCCAACTATTTTCTTCTTCTTCTTCTTCTTCTTCTTCTTCTTCTTCTTCTTCTTCTTCTTCTTCTTCTTCTTCTTCTTTGTTGAAGAGTAGGCACTTCCTCCTGCATGACAGATATTGGTATTTACAAGACATTGTACGGGCTGGTCTGGGTCATCTCACAATGGGTCACTAGGTTAGGTTTTGCTTTTAGCAGGCAGAGGTTTGCATTTTTAGTGTACCTTTTCAAAATGTCTCCCCATCTTTGAAATAACTTGGGACAGTTCTCCATATCTGTATTTCTGTCTGCTGTTCTAAATTTAATTTAGATTCCTGTTGTACTTCTTTCTTGGCATTGGTTTTGTGGTTGAAACAGCATGATGAGTTTCATTACAGAGCCCAGGGTCTTATGTGTAATGTTGCTTGTGTCACAGGACTGGTTAAAAAGAAAAATTAGATTTCATACATAGGTTTCATTATACAAATAGAGTTATGTGATATTTGGGCTCCCTTGGACGCTAAGCAATTCTCTGCCATGTTCATTCAGGTTTAATAACACTCTGCACTCTTGAATAGCAAAAGGAAAAAACTAAGTGTCTTCCAGGCAAAGATTTATATTTTATATCTTTGGACTAAGTGTGCATTTTATGGGAAAGCTGATGAAACTAGCAGTGTTTTACCCTTTTCATTGCAGTGAAATGAAAATATGTTTTGTGGGGTATAGTTCTATAACCATCTTCCATGATTATGTTTCCAAAACTTGGAAAATTAATTGAAGTTCCCAAGGATCATAATTTTTGCTCCTAGTGAAGTCCAGCAATGGAATATATATTAGCTGGAGTCAATAGCTTTGCAAAATTACGAATTACAAAATTTGTATGGTAGATACTTGTTTGGGTTGTTGGCTTTTGCTTGTTTTCATCATAAAGAACTGACCCACAATCAGCAGAGAGATATGCTGACCTAATTAATATCTTTCCTGATTAATGAGAGTTGATTGAAAAGTGAGCAATCAAATTTTTATTTCAGCTTTCAAACAAATCATATTCAAATTAAGAATTTGTTTATATTTCAAGATTATGGGCATGTAAAGATGATATGTATCTGAATTTCTATGCAGCAGAAGCTGAATGTAGCTGCTTTGCTTTTAAATAATAGAGCCCTTTTTCTGCAAGATGGATTTTTAAAGCCCCAAGCAACTGGTTTTTCTTGTTATATAGTTTCTTAGAAGAGCAAAGTGTGCTCTCAAAAAGAGCAAGTTCCAAGGGAACGCTGGAAAATAGTCTGCTCATAGAACTAAGGTGATTGTGAATGCAGGTAAGGCTGTATCCTCACATGTGATTTTAAGGGTCCTCTGGGCTTCTCAGGGGAAAGATGGACAAATGTTTCTGCCCCATTCAGCCCCTGGGAGTCCCAGATAAGCATCATAGTCATCCTTTTGGGAAGCTTCTTTCAATTATTCTCAGCCTATCTTTATCGCTACATTTCACCCTCGGCTTCCATATAAACACGGGGCCCAGAGGAAAAAAAATCTGTGGCTGTCACTGCAGCCACAATCACTGCAGGTGACCAAAATGTTGATGAACATTTGCTGGCACTTCCAGGACACTATAATAAGTCTGCCTGCATTCATCCCAGGATCCTGGTACAGCAGCTCTATCACCAACTGATCTTGTATCCTTCTCTGGTGGGGATGCAGATGGTACTTCAGCAGAATCGTGTAACTGAATAAATATGCAGCTAGAAGTCCCAAAGAAATGTGTACTAAAGTGTGAACTGAACTGTAGGTTGGTAAGCTGGCTTGCACAAAACCAGTGAATGTAGGAAAAGGGCTGGGATTGATGGTGATTCTCTTTAACCTGATGTATCAGATGATTTGAATAGCCATTATGGGTGCATCCCCAAGCAATTTAAAGTGTGCTAAAACTCTTCTTTTGCCTCTGAGCACCCCCATGCCAGGGTTTTTAATGAGCTGCCAGTGCTACAAAAGCAGGAAAAGACACGACAAAATACATGCCCTTTAAAGACTTTCATCACTCTTTTTGGAAGTCGCGGGTTTTCCTTGCAGCATTTTCCTCGGGGACGCTTCGTGGCAAAAGGGGCAGGGATTGCTGCACACACAGCCATAAAGCAATCACACATCTGCCGCAGTTTCCCTCCTTCCCTCTCTAAAGCACAGAACTTTCAAAGAGCCAGAATTGCAGAGAATTGCAACATTGTTATCAGGTGTGAAGTGTAATCAGGTGTGAAGTGGATGGATTGCAACATTGTTATCAGGCGTGAAGTGGGTGTATTTAAAGTCACCGCTGCTCTACCGGGTGGATTTAGACAGTGATCTGTGAAAGTCCTAAGAGTGAATGAGTAAACCAGCGCCAGGCAGATGGCTGCAGCTCGCACAGGAAGCCATTTTGGGGGATGGAGATCTGGGAGACGAACAGAGAACTGATGGCTATTTTTCCTTTGAACAAGAGAGGGGACGGGGAGAAAAAATGCAGGCAAAGAAAACATGCTTCCATGGGAATGGAAGGTGCATTTTAAACATGTGTTTGTCTGAGCCTCATGCAGACACTTATTCCAGAAGTGCAGGGCACTTTTAAAGTCCGCTTGAATAAAGTGACAGCAGAGGGAGACTAGACAGGCAAATAAGTCTTTTGGGGATGCAGCCTATGAGATATTCATGGAACATATTTTGTTAGGCAATTCCATTCCCCTCCCATAGGTCTAGCTGGCTGGCTTTGGGGGTCACTGTAATCCACACTCCCAAGTGCTCAGGGAAGCAGCTGTATCCCCTGGCACAGATCTTGCCCTTATAGGGATGCAACCTGTGTCTTAACAGAATCATGTAGCTGAATAAACAATAAAATTAGTGGCTCTAGCAAACTGTACACTGGAGTGTGAAGGACTTGGAAGCGAGGCTGGGAACCTAGTTTGACTACTGGAAGAGATGGTGACAGGAACTAGTCTGGATGGCTAATAGAATGGATGCCAAGGTACTGCCTCCAGGTTGGCCATTTGCAGGGAACTGAGAGTAGGTGAAGGTTTTGCATATGTCTTCTGCTGGAGAATTCTCAGAAGAAATTGGTGGGCTACTGCGTGAGAGAGGATGCTGGACTAGATGGGCTGTGGCTTGATCCAGCAGGACTCTTCTTATGTTCTTATGCATGAAACCAGTAACTGCAGGAAGGTGTCTGTGATTTATGGTGACCATCCCATAGCTGATATTTAAGATAATTTGGTGTACAGCTCTTATTGACACCATTACCATAGTGAATGTCAGATATTAATGGAACGTAATTATGGTTAGGTACTATCAAGTCATGTTCTAAATCTTGCCCTTCCTTTGTAATGTCTTGTCACTGTTTCAGGATTGTTCCACTAGTCTCTTTGATCTCATCCATTCGCCTTGTTATTTTCCCCTTCTGTTTTTGTTAACCCCGCAAAGGAAAGTATATTTTCTAATTTTTCATCCATGCTTATTACATACCCCAATTATGTGATTTTATGTTTACAGATCATTGCCTTAGAAGAGTCAAGTTAGGAGAAGGAATGGTAGAAGATATATTAAAGCTCTCAGTCCTCTTAGTCTGCCTTCCAGTTAGTAGAATTTGGAGAAGCCTGTCAACCAGTCCATTGCTCTGCTGCTGCTGCTGCTGCTGCTATTGATTATCAGATCAGCCCAAAATAAAGCATCATCTATCTACAACTTGATTCTAGATGAAGGGGTTTTGCTGACGTGCATTACTGAGATCCGGGTACATGTGCTGGGTAGATCCAGTCTCACCATTTTTTGTCCCTTGCCAGATGGCCAAAATGGGGAAGCAGCTTGCTGCCCAGCAACTTCCCTGTCTGAACTGACTGAGATAGCCTCAGATATGGTATTGGAAGCCCATGCAATGATGATGTTGGAGGATTTCAGTATCCTTACTTGAGACATAACAACTGTGACTCCATATTTACTGGCCTAAAGCACACAGTGAAAACATACTTTTGATTTGTTCTTTGCCACAAAGTGGATAAGTCCGTTATCATGGACAAATCACTTGCTGATAAGGTTCCACATTTACAGTGTCTGTTGTTTGCCAATGGATCATGGGAAACTATGGTTCCCTATGGCTCCTACATGCATTACCACATAAATATTTCACATCCTTGGAAAGGGAAGGAGAAGACTGGCATTTTTTTTCTGTACCTGCATATTTGTTCTTGTAACAAAAACCATAAAGAGGCTAGATCAATGGGCACTGGGAGCAGAGAAGCTTTAAAGATAAGAGAATGTTCAGCTTCAGACTGAAGTCAAGTGTCGGGCATGTACCCAGCGCTGGTTTCAAACTGGAACTAAACTCACCCTGACTCAAGAGCACCTGGTACTCAACTGCTTCTAGTCCAAAATAATGAGGTACTAAATTCTGAAACTGAAAAATGAGCAACTTTTTCCCCAGTTTGCAAGCTGGCACAAACTAGGAGGGGGGAATTCACTTTATAAAAGTGCTCCGGAAGCCACTTGAACTACTTTACATGGCTGCACTGGTCTTTTTTAAAGCCCACCACTTTTTGATCTGACCCAAGAGTTGATCAAAGAAACATTTGCTAAATGGATCATACTTCAAAGAAACCCGCCAGAGCTTCACATGGAGGCTCCTGACCCTTCTAGTGTGCCTCATGTCCATGACTTTTTTCTGGCACACATTGAGAGTAGAAGGTATCTTTGTCACCATCACACAAGTCAGGCCATGGCACAGAAGAAATGGGGGGGTGCGGGGGGGGATATCACAATGGCATCCAAAAGGAATATGCCATGGAACATTAAAAAGGGTAGATGAGACTCACATTTAATTAAATTTAATAAAACTTGAACAAGGACAAAGACTAAACAGAAGAGTGATACCAGAGTTGGGAAAGATGCTTAACTAAATTTTCACCAGCTGGCACTCAACTCTACTAATATGTCTTTGACTTCTCCCTGACTGGAGTTTGAGACATATGTTTACATTTGTAAGTAAACATCACCAAGAGAGAAAATATTCAACCACCAAGAGTAGAAATAGGGAGATATAAGGCTGTATTGTTGGTACCAGTACAGAGATAAGAGCACGTATGTGGTGGAAATGTGTAGATGTCAAAAAATTCTGGGGGAAATTGAAGAAGAAATGAGTGGGATTCTGGGAACTAATACAGCATGGGTAAAGGAAATGTGCATATGTGACATTATTAAAGAACAACAGGTTAGATGGAAAGACAGATATGTGGTGGGTAAACTAATTTTGGCAGTCCAAGCAGTAATAGTTTGGAAGGGGAAATAAAAATAGAACTGTAATAGATGGTATCATTATATAGGAGAACAAATTATTTTAGATTACATAATAAGACAAGGAATCTTTGGGACAGAGTCCACATTACTGTATGTCAGAAGTGAGCAAAAGTAACAGGTTATGTACAACACAGTCTGGGAGAGAACCAAGAAGTAAGAAAAGACAATTAACATTTCTAGGTTTATAGTGTATGGGAGGAAGAAGGGAACATTTGAGTGTTTGCAGAACAATTGTTTAAAACTGGCAACTAAGAATGTGAAAGGTTTATGTAATAATGTATGATGTGAAGCTTATAATACTAATAAAATAATTTTTAAAAAGAAAGAATATCTAGAGGAGGAGATGAAAAGTGTAGCGTTAAAACAAACAAACAAACTACCAGGGCTTTAGTTACATAATCTATACCGTTTACCTCACAAAAGGAACTATCACTGCTCTGTGTTTTGTTCCTTTAAATGTTTATTAAGTTAGACCAATTGAATAGTTTTCCATGTTGTTTCACTTGTTTATTTGTTCAGCTACCAACTGTTCTGTTTATTTGGGGAATGCATGAACAGTCTGCCACCTAGCTGAGTTGAATTCCCCTCAAGCATCAGAATTTCAAACTCCACCAGCTCAAAACAGAAAGTAATATTTTCCCCCTTTCTATTTAGAAAAGGAAGCCTATGGCTTTCTCCCTTTTAGGCAAAAGCCTGAAATTTTAGCCCTCTAGTGTCAATTCTGAAATATTTATGCTGGCTTAATTGCTTTCGTTTGCTTAAGGATTTGCTTTAGGAATCTTCCTTTTTTACTTGAAGAATATATTGCCTCAATCATGAAACCTCAAATTTTGCAACAATTCTTAAAGAACATGGGCCGAGTTCCCATTACTACTTTAAAATGGTTTCAAAACAGTTTGGATCTTCATCATTCCCACTCCCAATCAGTTTCAGGGGTATTTTTAGGATTATTTGGCTTTAAAATGGAATAAATAAACACCTGATTTTCCAGGGTTTTTTTTCCAGTTTTAGATTTTCAAATGCTTCTTCCTTATTGCTGTGGAAACACTAGAGCAGTATTTGGGCAAATGCATCATGAAATGGATGGGGTTTCACCCAGCAGGACAGCCCCTTTCAGTTAAACTGCCAGGTTTCCTATGTACAGCAGCCAGTTTTGTTGTAAAAATCCACCCACTTCACACCTTATAACAATATTTCCTTTCCAACCCACGCATTTTACAGATCTGAAGGTTGCACGTGTGGAAAACTGGGTTATATTGAAAGGATTACTTCTGGCTGCTCTCAGTCCATTTCTCCCTCTCATTTGCCTGTTGCGGCAGCAGCACTGCTCACTCACTCACTCGCACAGCTCCCACGGGGGACTGCACAAAGTGTGTGTGTGTGTGTGTGTGTGTGTGTGTGTGTGTGTGTGTGTGTGTGTGTGTGTGTGTGTGTGTGTGTGTGCGTGCACGCAGCAGCAGAGCGAGCGCTGCATTGATCCAGGGGGATCCTCACCTCGCCTCACGCAGGCAGGGAGGAGGAGGATGTCGCCCAGCCTCCGCTCAGTCTTTCTAACCAGCTAGTGGGTCCAGTGAAGCAAGTGGGCATCCCTCCCTCTCTCTCCTCCAACAAGCCAGCCAGCCAGCCAGGGCACTTTTTTTAGGGGGAAACTCTGCTGGGGATGGTGGGTGTGGAGGTGAGTGGGTGAACGGGGCTTGAGTTGTGCCCGGGGTAATGGAGAGAGAGGAGTAGGAAAAGGCTGAGGAGGGGAAAGAACCGCTTTCCCCAATCCATATTTGGAAGCATTTTAGTGTTTAAGAGTGGGGACGCAAAATCAGGATTGAATCCAATTGCCAGATGCTCCTTGCTTCTTTTTAACACGCTTTACGTATCAATGTAAATCCCGATGTAAATCTCAATGTATATTGTGCTTTATTCTTTGAATTGGAACTCGCTCATGTTGATCATCTGTTTCAATTTCGTTTTCATCGATACAATGCACCTGCACAGTGAAATCATCAACACACTGAGAGGGAAGGCAAATAATTTCATCCCATTTCAGTGTCCTCAGAAGCCCAGTATAAGTACTTTGGGCCACTCTTATTGCTTTGTTCTATCCTGGTCCTGCCATGTAATTGGTCACTGTGGCCAGGAACCAAATGTGCCAACAACAATGCAGCCACCAACTGTAGATCCACTTAGAGTCATTGTCATCCAGCTCCCACTTAGGCTCTTTCTGCACTGAGCCTTATTCTGGATTATATCTTGGAATAGGAACCTGTCATCCATATTCTGGTGCAGACTATTGCAGGCCCCATCCAGATGGTAGGCCTATAGTCCACATTGTAGCCAACCCAAGGGTAAGTGCAGAAAGGAAGATTGACCAAGGCCACTTATAAAGAGAATTATGCCAGCTGCATTGCACTAAAAGAATTTGGAATATATGAATGTCTGTGTAACAGTGCAGTGGCTGCTTTTTGTGACCAGGGCTGTGTCGAGGCTTTATACAGTGCAGTGGAATGCACAGTCATGATTGGGGTGTCACACATGATGATCCATCAAGGCGCATTATCAGGTCGCTACTGAACACTTACCTCAATGCTGGTAAGAGGAGACTTGCTGCACATTATGATGGGCATTCAAATCTTCGCACCACTCCAAGCAGAATGGCAAGAAAAGATGAACAAGAGCAGGAAGGAAACTCAAATGTGATTGGCTGCCTCATCCCACATGATGGTGCACACTGACTCAGCTCTTGCAGCTTCCAATGAAGAGGCTATGGAGCTGCTTTTTAGTCAGGACAGCCGGTTGTTGCTGTGCAGCAGGTAAGCTGCACTTTAACCTTCAACTGAGGATTTCTTCTGCAAGTCTGGAGGCAGCCCAGTTTGTCCAAGCACAAAGTCAGGTGGAGCATTGAGTCACTCCAAGGCTGCATATGGTACAAGAATATTATTTTCTTAGATTGTTATGATACTATAGATTATGGCTTGTCTAAAGCTACTTGCTGCTTGTTACAACTGCTCTTTTCAACAAAATTCACAGGATTGCTGAAGAAATGTGGGAGATGTATGCAGAAACCACAAAACCAACAAATCTTGACTTGGTAACACCTTGACTTTAAACCTCCTTCGGTCCATCTTCAGGTCTGACTGCTCACACCTTTTAATTTCTGTCCATTTTATTATGGACTTACCACCTTCCATTTGGCCTTTTCTGACTGGAAAGTTAACAAGTAAAATGGATAGAAATGAAAAGGTGTGAGTAGTTAAACCTGAAGATGGACAGAAAAGGTTTAAAGTCAAGGTGTGACCATAGCCTTGCTATCTTTCACAACAGACTTGACCATTTATAAAAGTCTCACTGACACTCATTCCTTGTCAGCCGAGAAGTAGCTGAATTAATAAAAAAAATTGTGACTGCATTGTGACTACATATGGGTCAGCTATGAATGGTTTAATAATGGTAACAACTGGTGATATTCTACAATTAACAGACCAATAAGAAACCTCACTTTTATGTCCCCACTGGCATTTTAACATGACATGTTTGCTCCTGATCCATGGCTCCCCACAGCTGTGAAGTTCATGTGAGCTCCACAGCCGCCGCCACCCCATCACTGGGGTGTTTCAGTGTTGTGCTATGAATAACAGCCCACACATCTCTGAGAGCTAGAATTTTCCACTCCTAGCCATCAAGATGGGGAGGTGGTTTTCAGCAGCCCATGGAGAAACAGCCCCCAGTAATTCGGGATAATAAAGGCTTCCCTGCACACTTCCTGTGATCTGGATCAAGGTCTTTGTTTCTGATATATGCCCAATTAAATGGGTCTGCAACAGATCCAAGATTAAGCATCTACTTAATCCAAATCCATCTCTGTCTCATGCAGATAGAAATGTGACCACAGAGATCAGCCTTAATGTGCAGATTTATGTTGCCTAAAAGTGTTCTACTTGGACTCTTAATCCAGATTATGGGTCCGGGCAAAAAAAATGCAGTTTTCCTTGTGCTTGAGGCATACATTTTATTAAGCCTCCACTAGCTGTATTTCTAAGTTCAACAAATACTAGTCTCAGCAACACTGCAAAATTTAATTTGTCAAAATTTACCACAGACAGTATACTTGCTGAGTCAAATATATCTTAGAAGCCTTTTTCAAAAAATTGTAAGTGTATCTGTTTTAAGTGTCAATATTAACTTCGCTGAAGCATTTAGAATAATTTACAATATATCTCCAAGGTTTGTGGAATGCTGTTATAGTAATTACCTTCAAAATGTCTCTAAGCATCCCTTAAATATTTTGTAATTTTTTGTTGAAACTATAGTTGCAAATGTAGTGAACCATTTAATTAACCTGACAGTGTTTAAACTTCTCTGAGATGTTGATTGATTTTAGGCAGTAGATTCTGCAGCATTAAAAAAATGAGGGAGTTCCCCCCCCTCCTTAGTATTGTCCATAAAGCAAATAATAAAGCAGCTCCCCCCCACACACATTGTCTTCAATATCAGCGATTCTCTTACATATTTTAAGATCATACATCACCATTCCATTTACTTACTTAGATTACATGTTTCATTGAATGACTCATTAAATATAAAAGAACTTGGCTAGAATAATCTCAGGCTAGGACCTTCGGTAATATCTATGCCATGTGTGTTCTGGGACTGAGGGCAGGGCTGCATACAGGACCAGGGAGGCATGTCTCTTGGAGGGACATGTTGACCCCACAGACCCTCACTTGGCCAAGCAAATAAACTGCAACCTGGACCGTTCTACTTGGATACCAATTTAAAGTGGTATCCCTTGAAGCCTAGACTGGTTCCTGCCTGCCCCATGCAGAGAACTAGTGGCAGCAGGCTCTGGAAGACAGCCCTGTCCCCTAATTTCATAGTTGGAGACCCTTTGTTTCCTGGCTTCAGAGTTAGGCCAGGGGCCAACTCACACTTTGGCATACAGTCAACAATTTAGCAACATCTAGGGAGGTGTATCTGCACTGTCAGGAGGCATTTACATGCTAAAAAAGCAGCCTGCCTGCCCAGAAGTTGTCTAATTGCATACTAGATGTGGAGCAAGAAGTCGTGCTCCACAAGCTCACTAACCCTTACCCCATCTTACCTGATAGCATTCAGCTGGCAACCATTCACACCTCTGCTGGTTGCAGAGGTCATTGGAGCTGTCACACAAGCACGACTGCAACTGTGCAGAGTGTCAGCATTGTCATAGTGAAGACACTGATGCACACACAGTTGTGGAAGGCCCGCCAGCAATCAAACAGAGGTAAGTGTTCAATCACAGGGTGGGAGGGTCTAGGCTAATGTTGACTAGTGATTGCAAGTGCGAGCACTAGTCAGCGTTAGTTGATTGCACTTCTTTCTTGTCCACAGGACAGGAGGTGAAGGGTGAGAACTCCCCAGGATGGGACAGCTGACTTGCAAATTGCTTCCAATGCACTTGGTACAGCTGCCCATTCCAGGCCTGGATCAATCTTCTGTGTCATGGGCATTCTTTGTAGTGTGTGCAAATGGCACATGTACAGAAACTGCCTAGGGACCTCAGTTGAAACATCCCCTCACTCTGAAAAGCTCATTGGGGGACCTTGGGCCCGATGCTGCCTCTCAGACTAACCTACCTCACCAGCTTGTTGTGAAAACAATCTTCATTGATCTGGGCATTTTAGAAGAAAGGTAGGGAGAAGAAATGCCAAATTTTAAAAAGTGATGGAACTCAGTTCTAGATAAGAACTATGTATGTCCCCTTTGAACATTTTCTTTTTAACAAGCATCTGGTTGCTACTAGAAGGAAATCAGAACTGCAGAGGATGATGTAATCTTCCCCTCCCCAGCCCCAGTATATGCTGTGGTCTTAACAAAAATGCATCTCCAGAGAAGCTGGAGAAACTGCTGCTAGTGGCATTAGAATTTTCCTCACATACCAAATACGAGGTTTGCAAAGTGGTTTTTTGTCATTAAGGGAAGAGATGGCATAAACACAGTCCTGTTGCTGACTCACACTTCCACAGTTCCTGTGGTGAGGAAAAAAAGAGATGTTTAATACAATATGAATTTAGTGTAGCCCTAGGATTTCTTTGGGTGTCTGTATCAAAAGATGCATACTGTTAGGAGCCACTTAACATGGAATGCCAACTCTGGAATTATGCTCCATCATTGTCTCCTTAGACTCTAGATTAATCAGTATGTAAAGGCAAAAGTCCCTTTAAGCTCCTTCAGTGGTTTGTATGCACCATTGGGATCCCTGATCCACCATTCCCAACTCCCCTTAATTTTGTAAGTGGATTGTTGTGAGAAAAACAAACTCTTAAAGCCCTGTTTTTTTCCCTTAGGCAGACTTTTTTCTTTAGTCCCTGGGATTTGAAGCATATTTACAACCCTCTCTTTTACAACATTTAGTTAAAGGTAGACAGTGGAGACTGAAGGCTGAAATATTAGAGGGCCTAACTGGGAATAAGAAAAATTAACCAATCTGGATTAACCAAACTATTATTTCAGCTTTTAATCCCCAATGGATTCATTTCGTTCTTTAACAGATTCACACAGTACATAAGACTGCACAACCTACTTAACAAATACACCTCTGAAGAATTTGGGCAAGAGGGCAAATATATCCATTTTGCTATGATAAATGATTATGATATTGGCACTGGCATCTTCAGAAAATATCTGTGTTTTCTCCACCTAATAATACTTCTTTCCATTATCACTTCAATTGAACTGAAGTTCAGGGCACTGTGAACAAGAGAAAGTTAATAATAATTAATAATAATAATAACGGAACACTGAAGAAAGAAACAGAGGGACTAATTTTCACTGCACAAGAACAAGCCATCAGAATGAATGGCATCAAAGCTAGAATTGATAAATCAGCACAAGACCCAAAGTGCAGACTTTGTAAGGAAGCTGAATGTCAACCACATTCTGCAAAATGATTGCACAGACAGACTATAAACAGAGGCACAACATAGTGGCACAAATGGTACACTGGAACTTATGCCAGAACTGTCAGTGGCATAGAACTGGTGAGACCATAAACCAGAAAAACTGGTCAAAAACGAATAAGCCAAACACTGGAATATAACATGCCAGACATCACAATCGTGAAGAAAGGCAGTGTTTTATCATCACCAGTGCTATTCCCGGTGACAGCAGAATTGATAAAAAACAGAAAAACTTACCAGATATGAAGACCTGAAAATAGAACTACAGCAACTCTGGCATAAACCAGCAAAGGTGGTCCAAGTGGTTCTCAGCACACTGGGGGCAATGCCAAAAGATCTTAGTGGGCATTTGAAAAGCATTGGCATCAACAAATATCCATCTGCCAGCTACAGAAAGCCACTTTGCTGGGATCTACTGGTATCATTCGCTGATACATCACTCAGTCCTAGGCACTTGGGAAGGACCCAACTAATGATAACAATTACCAAAACCAGCATCAATATCTTGCTTGCTGTGTGTTAGTGTTGTTTTATGCCATCATCATCATCATCATCATACAGCTTTCAGGCTGGAGCATGAAAAACTCTTTGCCAACAAATCTTAAAAGGCTTACAGATACCAAGCTTTTTCCATCAAAAGGAGGGGGGAAGACCTTTAAACTGGGTCACCATTAACATTTGCTTTCCATACTGACTGAGTGCCCAGCTTGCTAAGTGAACTCTTTGGGAATTTTACTGCCCTAGTGGATCCAACTTCGAGTCCCATTAAAAGAAAACTGAAGGCTCCTACAGCTTTTCAATAACCTACATTGTGAAATATTCAACATTTCCTCTGAGTGAATAGCTTCAGAATCAATCAGCAACAGCCCTTTTCCAAGGGAAAGCCACTTTTTTGTTGCCCTCTCTAATGCTTCTTTAATTGACTTGCTAAACCTTTTACTCCCACTAATGACTAGAAGGGTTAGGGTTTTGTTTCAGAGGGTATTTTAACACTTCTGAAGCCTTCCCTACATCCATTGTCTTTAGTGATGGAAGCAAAATATCTCATCTGCACAGTAGTACAGTGTGTAGAATGACAGTTTGCAGCACTTGATATGCCCTTGTCATCAGAGTTGTGTGGAGCCACAGTGATTTCTTCTGCATTTGGAACATCCAGGATGCAGGGCTTGGCACTTAATTAATTAAAAGGCTATACAGTACTTCTAAGTTCAGTTAAGGGCCATGGACCATTTACATTTAAGTGGATAAGGCTAGGTTTGCATTTTAAGTATTGGGTACAATATGAGGCAATAATAAACATCCTGAGTTTGTTATAATCCTCTCTTGTTTTTTTCTGCCAATCTCCACACATTCTGCTAAACAGTTAATTTATTCTGAACTGAGCAAGACATGATGGATCAGAGACTTTGGGCCTGTTCGTACTTACCAGTTGGAGTGGTTCCATTTGCTTCCTTGGCGGACTGTCCACATTCTACTGCCACTGCAGCTGCCCCAGAGTGGCAGCGATCTTGAAACAACCCAGCTGTGTATGACTAAAAAGCAGTCCATAGCTTTACTGGAAGCATCTGTACTGCCTTGGATATTGCCATGGCAATCCAGCCATGGGCTCAGCCTTCATTATGCAGTGATTAAATTCCTGCTTATTGGATGTATCTAGTCTTCAATGCACATGCATGTAATATGCCTACCTAGCCACACAGATAACGAAGTCCTTCCTTCCTTCCTTCCTTCCTTCCTTCCTTCCTTCCTTCCTTCCTTCCTTCCTTCCTTCCTTCCTTCCTTCCAATGAATAACATACTGGAATGGCTCTTTATTACCTTTGGAAGAACCAACACTATAGGCTATAGTCACAACTAACTAAAAAGGCAGTCATCAGTTGAGATGGGCAGCCAGTTCCTACCCCAAATCATAAATAGGGAGCCCTCCCGGTACTTCTTTTTAAAGAACTATCTGCAGACCAGAGCTACACTGCTTCAAAATGACCAAAGAGCCAAAGTTCCAGTCACCCTTCCCTTCCGTTGCGAGAGCTGCAGCTGCAATGTCAGATTGCAAATTATTGCCCAGTCAGCACGCCAACTTCCAGTGCCACTTCCAGTGGTGTTTTTTGTTGCATATACCAAAATGGTAGCTGTGTGCTTTCCACACACAATTCACTGTTTGGACCATTGACAGGGATCCAATAGTGGAACTCTTTGTCAAGACACTGTATGACTGGAATAAAGCACCATTTTGGGGCCCTTCATCCAGTGCAAATGAAGCATAATGGGGGGATGGGCTTAGGGTCTACACTAATCCACTCTAGTTGCCGAAGGGAGGCTCCTGGGTCCTTCAGTGGGCTAGGACAGAGTGGAAATGACCTAGGTTAGTGAATTCCAGAGCTAGCTACATTTCAAGAAGACTGAACTTTATAATGTGTTTAGGGATATTTCTAATTTGGTAGAAACACATCTTTGTCATATCCCAATACCTCAAGGCATTCATTTATTCAGTTAAGGGCTTGAACTCTTATTCTCTAAGACTATTACAGACCTTTTCATTTATTTTGTGTCTGTTTGTTTTCATTCTGTTTTTGTCACCCACCCCCAAAGGATCCATTTTGGCATTTTGTTACATTTTAGGGTTTATTATCTACTGAACATGCCAAAATTACTGTCAGTTTTCTGGTCTTGATAACCTCTCTCAGCACTGGGAAATTTAAATAAAATAGCAAGAGACAACAGCACCTGAAAATGCTGTTGCTTTTGTAATAAATAAATTAATAAATCCAGGGAACTCTCAATTAGATATATGCCTGGTGTTTTCAGCCCTATAGGCACAAACAATTCACTATGTTATTGGTCATCTTAATCTTTTAAGTCTCCTACTTAAAGAAGTTTTTTTTTTTTAAAGAGCCTTTTCCCCCTTCTTTTGTGTTGTCAGAAATTGAATAATAATATCCTGAAGGAATTTCCATGCTTTAATAAAACATTCACTCCAGATTGCTGTTGGCTATTTTTAATCACGCTGTGCTTCTTCAAACATGCGTTTGCTTAAGCCCACAGCTATACACTCTATGCTAATATCACCCCATGTCTTCCATTTCCAATTGTTTTAATACCTCATTATCCTTATTCATCGTGGTGAAAGTCAGATGCCTTGCAGATTTAGTGGCCTCACTTTCATCCCTTCAGTTGGATACAGCACCCTCTTGCTCCTATCTCAGAGTGATGGATGTTCCGTCAAAACTCAGTGACAAAAGTCAAATAAACTTTATGAGAAGCGTCTTCTAGTGCGGGAGGGGAACTCACATAAGTGTCACAGCTATTTAACATTTTTGACTTGACTTTGCAAGGTCCTCCCATGGCATGGCTGATTCTTTTTTTTATCAGAAATCAAAGGCAAGTTTAGGGAAACTGAAAATCAATTACATTAATGCATGATTACAGGTATGAATTATACTGAGAAATATTGCATGGAAGGACTGAGGTGCCCTCCAAAATATGAAGGAAAGACCATGTGCTGAAAAAGTGTCAAAAATGTAGTAGTATATGTGTGTGTGTGGCTGAAAGACTGAGATTCAGAGAAGAGTTGGATTTTATACTCCACTTTTCTCACCCTTTTAAGGGGGCTCAAAGCAGCTGACAAACCTGTTCTTCTCCCCACAGTAGTTACCCTGTGAGGTAGGTGGGGCCGTGAGAGCTTAGAAAAAGGGTAGTGACTAGACAGAATCAGCCAGCTGGCTTTGTGTAGCAGTGCAAAATTGAACCAGGAGACTTATCAGATGAGAGTCCAGCATACTAACCATAAGACCAAACAGAGAAGAAGGTGTGTCTCCCTGGGGTGTATAACGTTCCTTAGAGAGGCTATGAAGTCACTGAACCTCCACAGCATCGATCGCCAAAGTTGCTAGATGGTGCATGGAGAGATTTTAATGCCCTCTCAAAGCACAAAAGCATTCAGTGCACAACAAGCAATTCTGCAGCTGCATCTCACACATTGAACAAAGCCTTCATGGGAAGTAACATATTTTCCGGCGTATAAGACGACTGGGCGTATAAGACGACCCCCAACTTTCCAGTTAAAATATAGATTTTGGGATATACTCGCCGTATAACAAGATGACATCTGGCGTATAAGATGACCCCTGACTTTTGAGAAGATTTTCCTGGGTTAAAAAGTAGTCTTATACTCCAGAAAATACAGTACTTAAGATTACTCAGTTGCTTCTCATTTGTCAACTAAGGATATGTTTGATTGTTCAGTTCAGAAAAGATGCTTCCTTCCCCGTCCCCATTTAGAAGAAAATAAATTGTTGAGAGATCTCCACTACACATTAGTAGCTCAGAGCCTGAGACCACTCTCTGTTTCATATTTATGTAAGTTTCAAATCAGGTTTGTCTGAGATATTCATGATCCACTCCATTCAGTTTGCTTGCCTGCTGTCTCTAATAAAGGCTGCCTCCAGACTTGCAGAATAAATCTGTAGTTAGACATAAAAGCACAGCTTTTTTTACGAAGTTAGATGTAAAAGCAAAGCAACAACTGGCCATCCCAACAAAAAGCAGCTCCATAGCTTCCTCCTTGGAAGCTGCGAGAGCTGAGTCAGCACGCGTGGTCATGCGAGCTGAGGCAGCCAATCAGAACTGAACTACCCTTCCTGCTCTTGTTCATCTCTTCTTGCCATTCTGCCTGTACTTGTGGGAAGATTTGAATTTTTGCCATACTGAGCAGCGAGTGTCCTCTTACCAGCACTGAGGTAAGTGCACAGTAGTGATCTGCTAATGTGTCACAATGATGATTCATGGCTCTTCATTTGTGACTGTGCATTCTGAAGTGCAGTGTTAACTCTGGATGCAGCCCATATGTCTTCACTAAGTTCAATGTGCTCAGGTTTCATACAGATTTTCATCAAAGCTGCCATGACCTCTACCAGTTATTAACCCTGGTGCTGCTTCTTTATAGATGCCTAACCTTTTGCCCACCAGTCACAATAGGTAAAAGCCCCTTCTATTTCCTCGGTACTTATTTATTTATTTATTTATTTATTTATTTATTTATTTATTTATT
>MTQE01002208.1:18053151-18071728 GCA_014337955.1 Aspidoscelis marmoratus | reverse complement strand
GAGGCAAAACAACAGGCAGCCATTATCTATAATAATATATACATATATACAGAATCCATAGATGGTAGAGATCTTACATACAGATATTAGGGCAGGCAGCTAGCCCTGCTGACAGCTGCATATTAATATCCAAGAGATGTTCAGAGGTGACAGCCTGGGCTCAGTGCTTGGATCAATGTTGCCTACACCTACAGAACTGCAAGAGATCCTGGATCATGTACCTTAAAATAGCACACTATCCACTTGGTCCATTCAAATATCACCATCTCAGTTGGCTGCTTCAGTTGCCTGCTTGTGAAATCTGGCCAGTTATGTCCAAATATTGCATTTCATATGCCCTTCACCTCTGCCCTAATATACACATGCACAAAGAGACTGTTTTTCTCATCGTATCACACACCTGAGCTGAAAAGGGCGTGGGGCTGAGTCACCTATTTAAGTTCCACTCTCAATGGCCTCAGTGTTGCAAACAATGACTGTTTTATAAGTTTTGGGTTTTTTAAAAATTACTATTGTTGTTATTATTATATGATGTATTATTTATTATAACGTACAATGTATTTTTGACTTATGTGTTTATTTGACTAACTATATTTGCCATATCTTTTTTTTTTGTATTCATATTATATGTTTTTTTCCATTTGTTGTAATCCGCCTTGGGCAGAAATTTATTTTTGGAAAGGCGGTATATAAATAAAAATGAAAAAATGGAAAATATACATTTATGTCACCATTTAACAGGAAGGAATCCATATGGACACTCTCAGTATCAAAGGCAAGGATGTGCTGAAACCACTGGCTGAATGTTGCAGTTTTTGTTGTTCAGGAATAGGAACCTAAATAGACAACTAGGAATATATTCAAAGAAAAGCTAGGCCTGACTTGTAAAATGGCAGGTGTTTTAATCATCTCTGCCCATTCTAGCTATTCAAGGGTTAAGGACCTACACGTATGTTTGAATTCTCAAATTCCTGAATTTTCAGTTTTTGCAACATTTGGCCAAATTTGGACTTCTGGAAAGTCTTGATCCTTATCTTTTCAGAAAGATCCCCACTCCAAAACTTCACTGTCTTTTCAGAATTTAAACCTTTAGAATTTGGGGACCATTTTTTTTAAATGAATTTAGATTACTGTACTCACTGTATTAATAGGTATCATAAAGGGAGGGCCTCCAACATCCTACCTATGGGCACATCTTCATGGGCTCTTTTTGCTTCTCTCTTGCGTCAGATTTTAAAAATGTGTGTTGTATTTCGAAATAAAGCATCCCCATGTGGTTTGGGGCAATGCGGGTTTAAAACGTACTTTCCTGTCTCCATGCCAACTGCGTTTTGTGAGTCAGTTCTTCTGCAGAGATCAAAAATGCCTAAAAATTGAGTGGAATATGGGAGAAGATGTGGAGAAAATGTCTCCATGCTCCCAGGAAAACCCACAGCTTCCCAAAAGTGCAGAGGAAGTCTTGTGTAAATGGGGAGTTTTCTGCTGCAGATTTTCCTCCTTTGTGGCTCTGCATGCAGACACTCAGAAGCAAAAGAAGCTTTTTAACAGATTTGCCTTTGCATGTAGACGGGGCCTATCTCAAGTTTTTTAGGCTAGATCAGTCCTCAGAAGCACTGTGTTCTTTGCCCTGACTCCTACCCAAAAGAAGGAACAGCCTTCTGTAGAAGCTATCTGACTCCTACTCCTATAATGACCTCAAGTGCCTGTTGACTACATCTGCATTTACTCTACAGCTCCACAGCCTGCAATTTTTCTAGTACAAATCTGTGTGTGGGTCAGGGGGGAGAGAGTGCTGGGCTTCCTATGGGCACTAAACGCTGTCCCCCATACTCAGCATGAAGAGCAGGGCTTTCCTATTTCCTTCCTCTGTTTCAGCTCCTCTCTCTCCTGCAGGGTTATCGGTCACTTCCACAGTCACTTGAAACAATACACCCTTCCCTCAACCTTTCAATTCTATATATAAAGGACATAACTTGTATATATATTTTCCTGTCCATATGTATTTCCACACATCTGCACTTTTGCATGTTCTCAGCCCTGAGACTCCAACCTCCTACCAGCTTGCATCTCCTTGGCTGATATGCCATCGTGCCAAGAAAAGAATGTACTCAGAAAAGGAGGTTCCTTTTATTTTTATTTTTAAAAAGTGAAATCTTTTATTTTAGACTGATTGAGGGGGGTGGGGGTGTTAGTCCGAAGGTGAGAACATACAGAGATGGAAACATGTGTCAATGCATATGAACTGAAAGAAAGAAAGATGTATTATATATTAAAAATTGAAAGGAGGTACTGGCAGTTGCAGATAGTGCTTTAAAAAAAATCAAGAATTTTTTTTCTCAACAAATTCTTCCTGCTGCTGATGGAGCTATGTCCCTCTGCTGGGAGTAAGTTGATGAGTATCTAGCCTGCTTTTTGTTTTTTCCATAGCTGAGAATATGCAGACATACAGAGAGATGTATGATATGGGGGGGAGGGGATATATAAAATATATATATAAGGCTGAAATTGAGAGAGATAAAAGCTGCAGAGTCAGTGCTTTTCATCTGTTTTTTTCTTTTGAAAAACCTGAGCTTCTTTTCAAAACAAAGCAAGATGGAGGGAGAAGTATGAGGATCCTCTCTCTACCTCTGCCCTGACAGTTGGGAATGGTCAAATAAAACTTGCTTTGTCCACACTAGTTCCACCTCAATAGTCCATGCCTGTAGCCAGGCCTTTGATTGTACTAGTGCTTCCTCCAGCTCTGCTAGCTGTCAAAATCCTGTAAATGGCTTCATTTTACCAGTCAAGATTGAAGCCTCCAAGAATCTGATGACTGAAGGTCTGGATTTGGGTGCAATCAGAGCATCCCAGAGTTGTTCCTGGTGGACAGAAAAACTGAATACCTTACTGACCCTGTGTGTATTGAGGAAGTAAATATGGTTTTGCTCTTCTCTGTCCCATCCAAGATTTTTCCTTGCCCTATAAGATGACTTCCTTTAGTCATTTCATTTCCTGTCTCACTTTTATCAAATATACTGGGATGTTTAGCACTGAAAACAGAGGCAAACCAAGTTTTCAAGCTTCTGGAGCAGCATTTTTAAAGCAATTTATATGTCTTATTTACAGCAACATGGAAGAGATCCATATAAGGCTCATGGCAATTGCATCATCTTCCAAAGAAGATGTCATCTTGGATGCATTCTCAGGAATTTAAAGGGCCCATCCAAATGTGGGAGAATATAATGCCACTGTGGCACCACTGTGCTGGGGTTGCCACACATATCTCTTCAACCTCATCATAGCTCTGCTATATCCTTCCCCCAAAAGCACTAAAACCTATCGTTGGAAAAACCAGCATTGATGACGATAGTGCATTTACTCACCTTATGGAAGGAGCTGCCATCATCACTCCATGGACAGTGGTGGCAGCACACATACCCAGATGTGCATGTCATTGAAAAATGCAAAGACAGCACTGTAGCTGGCACCATGTGACTAGCAAGTAATAATGCTGTAGAAGCAATACTCTGGATTATTGCTAGCCGTCTGCCATGTGGAGGCAGCTAAAGAGGCTGGACAATGCCATGGCGATCTGTATGACTACACAGCCACAGTCAAATAGCCACACCCACCCATCATGCTGCACTCAGAAGAGGGTGCAAAGGCTGCCACCCAGGAGTGATCCAGATGCTCCTGGTCAGTGTGTGGACTGCATTTTATCAGTACACAGCTGGATTGTTCCTGGGAGGGCTGTAGTAGCTTCAGGTAAATTGCCACAGCTCTCAGGGTGATCCAGGAAGTAGCCTGGATCACACCACTGCCAAAGTGTAAAAAGATCCCAATTGCCACTCCACAATCTCTATATTAAACTTCATGCAGATTATTGAAATAGCAGTTCATATACTGATGGTACTGATAGTGATTACTCATCAGGATGGTTTTTATTAATTAGAACTAAGAGAGACCTTACAAATTAAACAGTGATTTGGCAAGAAAAAGCGAAAAAAGTACAAGCTGTGTCTTGAGGATATTTGTAGGAAACACAAATGGCCGGATATGGTTGCTTTAAAAAATTCAGCTGGGTTGATCAGCATTTGTTCCTTCTCAGTTGTGCACGCTCTGAAAAATCTCTCACTGCACTCAGGTAACAGGTACAGAGCATATATTGTTCCGGGAAGGGGACCCGATAGATGGTTGGTGGGCTGCATTCAACAACTTGCACAACTCCAATTTCTGTGTCCAGTTTTGAAGCCCAAGGTGAGTTTTGAGCATGGCTTCAGGCACTCCATCCCTAGCTGCTGTCCTGAATCTTAACAAGATGTGATTTAAATGTTTAAGGACTAGCAATGTCAGTTTCTGTTTCTCGCAGTTTTGCAGTGAGTTCCCTCCAACCATTTCTATTTGCAGCTTGGGCAGCTGAAGAAAAGCCATATGACAGGATAATTTCAGACTAAATTGTTAGCGCTGCACAAGAATGGTGCCGACCTCTGCAGTACATTCTGCATCTTAATGTGTTAAATTCACTTAGTGACAATGGAAAGGAGGAACAACTGGTCCTGTGCCAGGACAAGCCAGATGGTCACTGTGATTATTAAAATCATGCGGGCTGCAAAACTTCCAGAAGGGGGGGAAAAACAAAAGCTATTATGAAATTTACAAGCACGGTAGAGATCGTATTGCAAACAAATCTGTGTTGGCAGAGCGGGTATTTTGTCATTTTGAAAGCTAGCGACAGATTTGATATTCTTCATTTTCCCCTCTATCCTTAGGTTCAACTAATCCACTATAACCATGAGCTATATACAAATGTTACAGAAGCTGCAAAAAGTCCCAATGGCTTGGTGGTAGTTTCTATTTTTATGAAAGTAAGTATAGTACAAATTCATAAATGTTCATTCATATTCCCTTGAGAGGGCTTCAGAATTCTGTGTCTTGCTCCAAAAGAACAGAGAAATGGTGACTGTTTTATTTGTCCAACAGCCTTTAAAACTTGCAAAGATACAGGGGAAAACTAATGATTCCAAAGGGGAAGTGAGGGAGAGGTGCTGTGCTATGTCACATGGCGTATTTGATGGTGTCAAATGTGGTTCTGACTCATAACAGGTTTTCAGGGAGAAAAATATGTTGAAAACACCCAACCCTACTACCCACGTTGCTGCACTGACCTATGTCACTGGCTGTTAGGCAGAAGTGGATTATAATTCAGAACAATCCCAGAAGATACAGCAGTTTGATCACTGTCTATAAGGCATCTTGCTTATTCTCAACCTATCAGGCAATCATTGAATTTTAACTCTGTTTACAGTATTGATTTTTATGTGATCCAGCGTACTTTCAACACGTCTGCCATTGCCTCCAGCCATGCAAACATTGTGGTCAGGGAACTTTCCCCCCATTTATAATGTCACCAGTCAGGGCTCAACATGAGGCCATTTCCAGGAACTCCTCTGGCAACAATGGCAGCAGACTATGTTTGCTTGATTGTTGGTAACAGCTTAGCAAGAAAATGGCTGCCAGAGGTGCAGGGGGAGCACTCCAAAAGTGCTTCCTCCCACTCACTGTTTACAGCATCTGAGAGAGCACTTACAGTAGGATGGTGCCTAAATGCAGATCCATACAGATACACACCCTGCCAACACACTAACATGGTTGAAAGGGAAGAGGAATGAGCACACAGCCCCTCCCCCGTGCCCTCATGATTGAATCATGGTGCTGTAAGGGCGTGGCAGATCCTGCCTTATTTTGCTTCAGGTGGGGAAAACTTACCAAGATGAGGATGTAGGAGACCAGAGGAAGGATTGGGCAATCCATACCTTCAGCAACTGCTGCTTTTCACTAGTTCCCAGTGGCATGAGTTCTCAGGTGCGGTAGTGTTGCCAAAAGAATAGTTCAGCACTTCAGCCTTCCAGGGAAGCAGAAAAGGTGTGTCGGGGGGATTCAAATATTTCTTCTATAGAATGATCGGTATCATGAAGTAGAACTAAATGATGCTTTTATGAGCTTGCTCTTGGTCTTAGGACAAAACTGATAAGCAAGTGTGTTTTCTTTCTTAAATATTTCAGGGAGGTTTTTTTCCCCTTCTTCCTTTTCTTCAGCTGAGTAAATCTCTGGGTGACAAATTCTGAGTACTTTGTTTTCACAACAACTGAAGGTTACCTAATAAAAGGGGCCTCTTGACTGTTTTATTCTAGTTATTCCTTTCTCCTAATATCAGTAATACGTCTGTATGGAGAAGAAGGTGAAAAGAGCATGGAGAGAGTGATGGTAAGAATCGCTACTCCATAAATTGTGAAGAGTTAAAAAAACAAAAAGCACATGACACAATTGCGTACTGAATTATTCCTAGGAAATGCAGCGGATGGTTTTCTTATGCCATTCAAAGCCAAAAGTCAAAATGTCAAGTGCTGATTAATGCTTATATAAAATTCTTAGTCAGGTAGCACTCAGCAAATCTCAGGCTGTGTGCCTCGAATCATAACTACAAAATGAAAACTTAGACAAGTGTCAATGTAAATAGAGACAGATACCTGGGGAGAATAAAAATAGCAGAAAACAAACAGCAGTTTCCAGCCCTGGAAAAAAATAAAGGATGTTCTGTGGAAGAAAGCAGAATATACCTCAAAACACAAAAGTCCAGAACCAATAGGAACCATTCCTTCCTGTTGTTGCTGTTGTTTAATGCTGGGTCAGATTCTGACCCCCAATTTAATAATACCTTCAGCCTACTGTTCATCATGAAGAAGATACAATTGTCTTAGCCATTGAAACTACTAAACTGTTTGCCCACAGCTTAAAGCAGCATATAGCACAAGCATTCTCAAGCTGCGAGGATACTGCAGAGGATCAGTTGTTTGTCTGGATGATGGGACATAGTTCTGCAGCTTTCCCTCATCCCATTGGGACAACAGGAACTCCAGAGCTTTAATTGTGTTTGGAGGCACAAAATGCCTGCACCTACAGTAGCTTATAATGCTAGTGTAATGGCATCACAGGTCTGGGATTTTCCATAATCTTGCCATCAGGATCAGGTCCTCCCCCCAAAAGCATGAATGCTGTTTTAGTTTTCATAGCACTGTAGCAATGAGATTGCTGACAGCTGCTGTGAACAAGAAGCTCATAGGCAGGGGGACTGATTTGGGACCTGTTTTCACTTTCATGAGTGGTTCCAGCTCTTCATGGGGCAGTTTGTCTACATGCCACTTGTCCCAGAATGTCTTGGAGTTCACTTAAGCTGTCCCAGTCTTTACCAACTACGGGCAAGTAAAATCTGTCCACAGGTTGACCAAAAACAGTGAGCTTCCAGGTAGCAGCATATGTACCCTCTTCTGAGTGCAGAACTGTGAGTGAACATGGCAGCATGGCTGCAGCTGTGCCATCATGGACCAAATCCCAATTGCCATACCAGTGCCAGGGTGCATGCCAGATATTGCTACGGCTGTTGCCATGGTGATCCAGTCTGCCCAGGCTGGGCCATCCACACTTCAAATGCTAGTAGTATGATCTAGGACTGATTTTAGGTCCATTGGAAGCACAGTTGTAATGTGGAAACTACCAAGGTAATCATTGTGTTTGGATCCCTCTGCCAGAGATTGATTAGTGTATTCCACACAAGAATATTTGAGTCAGCTCTGAATGTGGTTGTTCCTGATGCCTGATCTCAACAACTCACACACCACCCACATATACATGACCTCTGTATGAATCCCTGAGTGAATCTTCCCATAGCTAGGGCAAGACAATTTGGACTCCACTTGACCAATCCAATGGGCAAAGTTGTACAATATAGCCCGGTTCATTGTGCCTCTTTTCTCATGTAATGCTCCCAGTATGCTAATTTTTTATTGTATCTTCATTTTCCCCATGTGCATGTACTTTCTCACAACAAAATGTTTATGATTATTTGTTTTGACATTAAATTCTTTCTCCCACACAGGTATCTGAATCATCAAATGCATTTCTAAATCGTATGCTTAACAGAGACACAATAACAAGAATTACATATAAAAGTAAGTTTTTTAAAAAAATTCCACATTATAATACCACTGTAACAATAATTACAATATTGTTCTGTAGGTGCACCCCACTTTACAAAAACAATCTCAAAATGTTTGTTACGATTGAGACTATTAAACCTAGCTTTTATCAGCAAGCAAGAACTGGTGGGACCACAAGATCAAAAATATAAATAAATTGAAAACATCATAAGATTTCAGACTACACTGTATTATACTTTCTAGACAGAAAACGACGACAGCAGGGGAGCAATGCCCCACATTATTGCTATAGTGGGCTGCCGTCTGGAGGCAGCCTGTGTCTTAATGACATTTGCGTGAAGTGTTTGCTCCTGTGTTACAAATAAGGGACCTTTTGTCTCTTTCTTCAGTGTTCCCTTTTTAGGCTGCTGCCACACTTTTTTTTGCTACCAACATCCTGTTGATGGCATTGAAGTACTGGCCATGAAGTGGTTTAATTTTCCACTTACCTCTTCTAGTTTTCAGCTGCTCCTTTCTTTATGCCTTTGTTTAATCGAACTTTAGTAAGTTTTCTTTACTGACTTGCTTTAACAGTCCTTCTAGATGACCCTCTTGCAAAATCCCCTATCCACTTTTACTTAAGGGGAAATATAGCCCTTGAACAAGGATGTGGGATCATTATTTTCCTGGTCTTCTGATCCATTGTATCTCGTTCTTAGTGAAAAATCTGCACATATATGTGTGTGTTTTCCTCCATTCAGCTCTGTTTCCTGTTTTTTCTCAACTAATATCTGCTGCTTTAGATTTGTCTAATCCAAAGGCCATAGTAATAATATTACTTTAGATACAGACTGTATCTTCTTGTTGCTATTATTTTCATTTCAGTATTGGGAGTATATGCTCAAAACCTGTTACAAGATAGTATACATAGAAACAAAAGTAACAATATAGGCGAATAGTTCCATAGCCTCTCCAATTAAAGAAAAAAAATGTAGTTTAAATTCAAACATGGGGAAAAGAGTCACTACCAGAAATGTAAGTTAAATTAAAGTCACTAAGGCTGTATCCCCAAAAGACTTATTTGCCTCTCTACTGTCCCTCTACTATCCCTCTATTGAAGTGGACTTTAAAAGTGCCATGCAAATCAGGAATAAGCGTCCGCATGAAGCTCAGCAGAATGCACATTTTAAAGCACCTTCCGTCCCCATGGGAGCTGTGTTTTCTTTGCGCGCATCTTTTTCTCCCCGCCCCTGCTCTTGTTGATAGGGTGCCAGTGGGAATGGGGAGGGACTGCGCTCAGCGTGGCCACAACCAGGAAGACAACCCCTGACAAGTCCAAAGGAAAAATGGCCATCGGTTCTCTGTTCATCTCCCAGATCTTCCGCCCCCTGAAATGGCTTCTCGTGCCGGCAAACATTCACTCTCTCCACTTTCCCCTGTTATCGCTGTCAAAATCCACCCTGTCCAGTGCACGATCGCTCATTCACTCACCATTTTCCCTGTTATTGCTGTCAAAATCCACCTCTAGCAATAATCCACGCATTCCACACCTCATAGCGATTGCAACAATGTTGCAATTCTGCGTGATTCTGGCTCTTTAGTTCTGAGCTTTAGAAAGGGAAGCTGCTTCTGTTATTGCTGTGTGTGCAGACGGCAATCCCCACCCCTTTTGCCACGGAGCGTCCCCAAGGTAAATGTTGCGAGGAAAACCCGCAACTTCCAAAAAGAGCTCTGAAAGTCTTATTTAACGGGCACTTTTTTTGTTGCGCGTTTTCCTTGTTTTGTAGCTCTGGAAGTGCGTTAAAAACCCTGGCATGGGGGCGCTCAGAGGCAAAAGAAGAGTTTTAGCAGACTTTAAATTGCTTGGGGACAGGGCCTAAAAGACTTTCAGGTCTTCTTGTATTAGTCTGAGTCTCTTTCTGGACTGATATTGTTCCAGATTATATCTCATGCTGTGACCACATGCTGCTGCAAACCTTGGCAGGCCCTGAGTATAACGCCCAGTACAGAAAGGGCCTAAAGCTTCATCAGTTACTTAATTCACATTATTTGGATAATCCAGAGTAAAACATGAAAAATCCAGAATAAAATGTATCCAGATGTGATTTTCTCTGGATTTTCCAAATAATGTAGATTAAGTAAGTGCTGTCTGGCTGAAATTTAAGTTTTAATGCCTTAGTGCTGTCGATAATTTGGAGAAAGAGATATATTCCCATAGCTCTGATAGCCAATCTTCTAGTTAAGGGATAAACAATGACTTCCATTTCTGTGCACAATTAATTTTTACCACAAAAATAAAATATGAAGGCAAATCTTTCAGTTCATTGGAAATGGGTATTATAACAATAATCAGTAAAAGGAAAGTAGTTTGACAGTCTGAAAGTATTATAAAAAATCTACTACTTAAGTGAGATAATCAACTTCCACTATCTCTGTGCTTCTTCATATTCCCACCGTAAATGAAAGTACCAATATATGTATTACATTTCCACAAAATAAGCATAATCTACTTTTGGTATAAAAAGATGAGTTTTGTACCAACGAATTCATTAGCTGTAAAATTAACCTTCTTCCACTGGATACCCCACTGTGACGTTAAAATAGGGAATTTACCATCTTTCATCCATTTAATCACACAGTACTTTACTTGCTCATCTTCAGTTTTGTATCTGTTTAGAAGCTTATAAATACACCCAGGCAAAAGAAATTTACATTGTTGAAAATTGTTTCAGATTCTGGCAAGGATATAAATTACACAGCTATTGTAACACAACTGATCCAATCTGAAAATACTGATACTATCTCAGTTTTGCCTCAGTCTTATTCAAAATCCTCCACGTTTTTTTTACGTGCAGTATTTCCTGCTTATTAAGAGATTTCTTTGAAAAAAATTATAGGAATTAAAATGTGGTCATGGTGCAAAAATGGATGTATATTTCTTGTCACGGGATTGGCTGTAGTTCAGCAGAAAACTTCCTGAAAAAAGAGCCTGCTGAAACTCCACCTGCTGTGCTGAGTCACCCCACTTATCCTGTACTGCAGTGAGTCATTCAACTGCTCCCACCACAGCAAGTCACTCCCCTGTGCCTTCCAGACTGAAGCTCCCCCCTGGCCCACTCCCTTGTGCTAAGTTGTTCTCCCTACTCTGCCACCCACCATGCAACCCTCCCCTAATTGCACCCCCCTGCATGCTGAGGCTTACCTTTTATGAGGCTTAGCAGCAGGGGGTAGCCAGTAGGTGTGGCCAGGCCATTCCAGGTAGAAAACAGCCTGGATATCCCATCTATTCCAGGGATAGGCTATGCGGTAAGGGTGTGAGTGCAGCCAAAGAGTAAAAGAATAAAAGTAGACTTTAAATTCCTAAGCCACCACGTCTGGCCCTTTATCTAAATGTAGGCTATCCTCTGTCCACAGGGATCAGTTCACCGGAAATGTCCACAGGAAAATCCATTTTGATTATTTCTGCAGACTTTCCTTCCCTGCTTGGGACTATCCAGTGTGTGGATTATCCCAGTACTGAGTCTGTTTCTGCTGCAAGAAAATGGACCTGGGCAGACTGTGAAGGGGGGGGGGATATTTGGGATCACGGCCATGGCACACTCTTCTGTAAAATTTCAGTCTAGTCTAATCCGATGGATCTCTCCCCTGCATGTTCTTAACCCTCACTCTGCCTCCACAGTGGAATAGATGGGTTTCTCTCCCCTGTTCTAGCCCTAGATTCAGGATCCTCAAAGATTTAGTGTGCTGGTGGCAGTGCAGGAAAAGCAAACTCAGGAATGCCACATCTTCTTAGCGTTCACTCTTATTTTATGGTGACACAGACAGGATCCTCCCTGCTCTGCCCTTGATTCTGGACAAGCAGCCTTTCCCTGTTTCACTATGGCTTCTGCTCTTGTGGTCAGTAGCCTAGGGCTTGGAAGTAGAGAGGGGCACCTGAGCTGGCCTGTTCCCCACTTCAAGGTGGGCTTTTCCCCCCACTAGCACTAAGTACCCATTAAATACCCATTAGGGACCCATTAAGGACTGATTAGGCTCAGAGCTGGAAGACCCTATTTCCACTGCAGACCCCATTAGAGCCACATTTGTTTCCATCAGTTCTAGGGAAATCCAGATTGAATGGGTCCTTCAGGACCTATAATGCATATTTCCTGTAGACCCCATTAAAGGCATCAAATCCAGATTATACGGAGCACGTTTCCACCACGATCAGGCAATGGGGGCTAGGGAGGGCTCCGGAGGGTGCACCCATGGGGGGGGGCAAAACCCAAGTCTTCAAAGCCTGTGCAGAATCTCTGAAGCTGGCTCTGAAGAATAGCACAGGCTCCGAAGAGGACCCCACCTGAAAGCAATGGCAATCCTACGGATCTTTGTCAAAGGCTCCAGAGAATCTTCAAAGTTTGCGGCAGATTGCTCCGGAGCGTCTCCGGAGCTTATGACAAAGCTGTGGAGAATCTTTGAAAAATCTCTGGAGCGTCTATGGAGATTGCACCCCCTGTCCCCCAAAAAACATGGGGTGATGGGCAGGCTCCACATGGGTGGATCTGGATTACCCACATGGGTGGTCCGGTGTTTCCACTGTGGGCAGGCTAGAACCCATTGTTAATGGGTACTGCACTGCCCAAGGGGATGCATCAGGTACCTCCCTTAATCTGGATCTATTAGATCTAGATTAGTTGAAGGACCCATTCCTTAGATCTGGATCATCTTAGATCGGGATTAAGAGAGGTCAGTGGAAAACCCTCCCATGGGTGTGAACTGACTAGAATGTCCCAGAAATGGTCTATGTTCCTTGCCCATCCTAGGATGAACTATATTCTTACGATGTGACTGAGATCCAAGTCTTTTTTCCCAATTTATTGGCAGAGAGCTTTTTAGAACTGAAGACCTGTATGGGCCATAGGAAGGCGCAGAAAAACCATCTGTTCCTGTCACTTTATGACCCCATTTGTAAATGTTTTCAGTATAATCTTCCACCTCTCTTTGACCTCATTTGCCTCTTTTTAGATCCCTTCTGTGATTTTGTTTAGCTTAGGTGTAAACTTGGCTGTGCTTTCATCTTAGAAAGATCTCTTGTTTTCCCTTTCTTATTATATTTCTTTATATTCCTGGTTCAGATGCTTTGTCCTTTCTTGTTTGACACTGGAAGTCTTCATTCCATTGTTATGCACTCTGCTTGCTACTTGGGGTGTTAAGCCTCTGTTTTTCTCTGGCCAACAAGACAGCCTCTTCTGAAAGACACTTAGGGGGGTTTTCCACTAGC
Organism: Aspidoscelis marmoratus; assembly: GCA_014337955.1. Lineage (NCBI taxonomy): Eukaryota > Metazoa > Chordata > Lepidosauria > Squamata > Teiidae > Aspidoscelis > Aspidoscelis marmoratus. Next base: position 18,058,516 of record MTQE01002208.1, on the reverse strand, counting down.
ACTACAAGTACCCAACAAAGTACCCATTAATGGGTACTTAATGGGTACTTCTAGTGCCAGTGGAAAAACACACTTAGATATTTTTTTCTTTGAAATTTGGGGAATATGTTTCTTCCATTTTCATGATAGGTTTTATCTCCTTCCATAACTCCTAACATTCTCTTTTCCATGGGCTAAGCATACCAAATCTGTTTCTTACATTAATCTTGTATTCTGTTTGTTGTTCAGATTATATCATGCTGGCACACCTATTCTATTTTATTTTTCTAAGTTTAATATAATTCATTGTCTGTTCTGCAGTCTGAATCTGAAGATGCCCTTGGTGATTGAATGACATTTCTCATCTTTCTATTATGTAATCGGCTTGATTCCACTGCTGTCCATATGATAATGAGTCTGTGTTTATGTTGCTGGAAGCAGGTGTTAACAATAAGCAAAGAACTCTTCTCACAATTATTTAACAGAAAGCATGTGTTCTGGTTAAGCATTAGGGCTTGGACTTAGGAGTTTCTGGGTTTAAACCCTTAGTCAGTCTTGAAAACATATCGGTTGATCTTGGGCCAAGCACTAACCGACTTCATAAAGCTGTTGTAAGGACGTGAGAATAAGGTGCACCACGTTGGCAAAAATATTTGGCTAGAAATATTAAGCTTTTTGGCAGAAAATCGTTAAATGCTTTATACAAAATAAATATGTATACCCAGTCCAAATCTGCCTTTGACAATAGGTTTTGCATTTTATTCACCAACTGGCAGCAGAACCAGATATCCATTCTTGATGTTGCATCTAGCTTCTCTTGGTAGTTGCTGTAGAGTTCCTTAATGTCTTTATTAGGAAAGTGCAAATAGCCAATTTCTCTCATTCAATTTGATGTGAATAGAATAGGGGAATATTCGGCTTCATACGAATACCCCTCCACACAAATGTGGGAGGCTTTGGACATGAATATCCGTCGAGTGTTTGTGTATGAAGAGAACCCCAGCCTTCCCTTCCCATCCCACTTCACCCCACACACACACACTCACCTGCTGCCACCACCACAACCTCCATCACATACTCCTCTTCCTAGGTCCAAGTAGGCCTTCTGAATTGTGGCAATTCCTGAATGTGGGAGGTGTATGCAGACCTCTGGAAGGCCTTCTTGGTCCTAGGAGGAGTGCAAAAATGATAGCAGAGACCCACTCCAGCCCCCCATACCCCAGGCCATGATCCCTTACCTTTGGCCAAAGCATTTGCAGCCTCCACGGCCATTTGAAGGCTGGACCCTTTCAATTTGTGGGTGAATGGTTCTTTCAATTTGCCCACAAATGTTTGTGCATATCCCTAGTCTTTGTTGTGCTTTAGTAAATACTTAAGAACATAAGAACGTAAGAGAAGCCCTGCTGGATCAGGCCACAGGCCATCTAGTCCAGCATCCTATCGCATGCTGCAGTGGCCCACCAAATGCTCATGGGCATCTCAAGCAGAGACAGGGACAAACCTTCTCCTGCTCTTGAGTCCCAGCAGATGGCCTTAGAAGTGCCCCGGTTCCTCCCTCCCCCCAGCCTAAAAGATGCATCTAGGCATTCGTTCTAGTAGCCATTGATACATCTCTCATCCATAAATTTGTCTAACCCTAACTTAAAGCCATCTAGACTGGTAGCTGTCACCACCTCTTCCGGCAGCACATTCCATAAGCCGATGACCTTCTGGGTGAAGAAATACTTCCCCCTGTCAGACCTGACTCTCCTACTTACATTTGTATAAGATCTAGATTAATCAGATTAATCACTAAGTCTAATTGATGTAGTTCTATCATATATTTGGGTTATTGGTGAGCACATACTTAGATATATTCAGTATCACTGCCACTCTTCTTTTGTATGCACTCACACCCTAAACAGTATATCATTTATCCATCTGAATTTCAGTTGCCCAGTTGAGTCCCTAAGTTCAGCTTTTTCTAAGATGTCAACTTTTGGTGTGTTTTGCTTCTGCCTGGACAATTTCAGGTTATAGTGGTTCATGCTTTTTATGTTCCACATTCCAGTGGTATGAGGAGTTCGTCTTTCAGCATTGACAGCATCAGTAACCAGGCTCCATTACGACATGTGTCTGGCCATATCATCCTACTCACACAAGTTCAGTGCTCTTCCCAGTAACTAGAAATGGGAGCATCACTATCTAGCACCAAAACCTACTCAATACATTTCTTTTGGCAATAGTAAAGGAATGGATGGTAAGATAGGTTTAGATTCCCTCATGTTTTCGAAATCTCACTTGTTCTCATCTTCATTGTGGCTAACATTTAGTTTCCTCCTTTGAACTTACTGGCAAGGGCAGCCCTAGCAGCACTAGACATTCTCACTGGTATCACTCTGAAGATCATTGGAGCTACTAAACTCCTCACCCTTATCAAGTTGCTAGCACCCAGAATACTTATTTGATGCATCCATGGCTTGAAGAATAACCACTTGATATACAAGAAATTTGGTTGGCCACAGGTACTTCAAAACATAGCATCTGACAGTTTCCTCAAGCCTTCTCAGAAACATTCGTCAACTGAAGCTAAATGTCAACTGTCTTAGTTCAGCTGTAATGACAAGCTGTGGTTTGTTGAAGATTGTAGTGGACTTCTGCAGTTTTGTTTCAAATGTAGCCTTGGTTGATACTTTGAATTTTTCTAATCATAATTTGCTGCGATACCCAGACTGGCAAACTGTTGGTTCTTTTCTTCCAATCTGTGATACTAGATTTAAAGGAGGCTTCAGTAGGAATTCAGAGATTATTTCATTCACACTTTTCAACTGCTGTGGCTCAAATTGCCTCTCTCATCAACTGCTATATGTCAGAGGTTAGCATTACTCTGTGGTGAACAGCTGGATGACACAGTAATGAAGCTTCTTGTAAGAACAACAATCATGTGACCCATTTGTAAAATGTATTTTCTAAGACCTACAATAGTTGGGCCGTGACTAAGTTATCAGAATTAAAACCTCAGCATTAGAATGCTCTTAGAGTGCAGTTGTCAAGATACTGCGTAAGAGTTACTTTCTGCAATAACATGTATTGATTAGATGCATTTTCAGGACAAAAAGGCAATGTAAAAAAGTTATTGAAAGTAATTTTGCACTTGTCTTGGATGATGGATTATCGTGTCATGGCCAGGGGAAAATCTAATTTTGTTTCCTATATTAGAAGGGATTCTATGCTGCTTTTAAACAGCTGGCTTTTTAAAATCAAGCTCAGGAACTCCATTTGTGTAATCTATGTTTTTAGTTCCAGTTCAAACAAAATCAGAAGTTCTACTCATTTAACTGTTGGGAGTAAAGTGTGTAGGGTGAGTTCAAAATCAGGAAGTTTTGAATGTGGTAATTGAAAGTACGGTTTTAAAAGCATCAAAAAGATATGCTAGAGAAGATTAATTGGGAGCATCTTAAGCGTTAGGTTGTCCTTGGAATTTCAGAGGTTCCCCTGGCCCTTCTCCCCCCACCTCTTCAGAAAGTGCTTCATTCTTTCGCTGGCCATTGTGAAGCACCACTACCATTCAAAACAATGTTAACTCACTGAAATGCCTGTAAACATGGCAGCAAAAGAATTATTCCTTTAATATTTCCTGCTTGTAAAAATTCTGAAGCTGAGTGCCTCAAGATTCTGGATTTATTGCTCTTAATGTATTTGTATTCCACTTCCAGGACTAGTAAGTGTATTCGTAAAAGATCTAACAGATAAAGTTAAAGAAGAGAGATTTACCCCCTTAGGGTGTGTTCTGACATATTGCGGGGGGTGGGGGATGGGGGTTGAGGATCAAGTAAGTGTTCTCATCAATCAATCTCATAGTGATATTATAACACAGACTCAATTCAGACTTGGTAATTTTTATTCATCATGGTTCTGTGCTCAGTGGGGGGAAATCATGATCATACCTTCTTATCTCCTCCCCATAACAAATTCCCCTCCCTGTACAATCAGTGATTGGATGTTGTTTCCTCCTTCGAATCATGACTTCACCGGGGTGAGAAAATTCTCAGTAGAGTGAGCACTGGCCACTCATTCCTGCTCCTTCACTCGCTTGTGTGTTGGTGGAGGCAGCTGCAAGTGTCTTGGTCAGGTGTTTTGTTTCTTTGCCTGGAGGAGGGGAACAAACAAAGAGGAAGAAAGACAGGGAAGGGGATAGTGGGGTTGGGTTCAGCCAAGTTGCCACCACTGTTGCTACAACTAACAGGCCATTCTCTGACTGCTGCACAATTTCAAAGTTGTAATTGTGCATTCACATAAAGAGGGAAGCCTGGGAGCCACTCTGCCTTAAAATCAGAGTTTCAGGTTCTCCAGCTGCTGCTGTCTCCCATGGTCCTGGGACTCAGGCATGAATGAGGGCTTCAACTCTTCTGGGTCCCTGTGCACAGAGAACCATGGCTGTCAGCACGTTTGCCCTGTTTGACACCCTCCTCCTAGGAGGACAGGCCAGGGGACCAACGGCTCTGAGGTAGAGGGGGTCTCTCCCCGCTTCAGTCCTGCCTAAAGGTGCAGTGGGCATGCCCATCCCTCCTCCTCATTGCCACTTCCTGCTCACCTCTCCACTTTCCTCCCCTTCATTTCCTGTATTCACAGCCACTTTCCTTGGCATGTGCATACACTTCCTCTTCCCTGCCTACTGCATTCACACATCCATTGGCCCTTTAAAAGAAAGGGGGACAGAGATTCTCTTGCCTGAAGGTGGAGAGCAGAGTCTCAGTCTGTCTTTCATGCACACTTCTCTTTCAGGGAAGAGGAAGGAGTGGGAGAGAGTGTGAAGTGCCCTATGGATTGCTTCTGAATAATGCTGTTGAAATTGCTTTCTCACTGCTGATCTTATGCACCCTACTTCTTCCCCAGCACCTCTCTCTCTGGCTTTCATGCGCACTCATACATATACACGTGCACACATACATGCATGAGGGAAGGAGGGAACAGTTTCAACAGTATTACTCCAAAGCAATTCGTGGGACACTTTTCTCTCACACACTTCTTCCTACTGCCTTCCTTGTGACTCTGTGTGTGTGTGTGTGTGTGTGTGTGTGTGTGTGTGTGTGTGTGTGTGAGAGAGAGAGAGAGAGAGAGAGAGAGAGAGAGAGAGAGAGAGAGGTGCTGGGGGAAAATCAGGGTGCAGGAGATTGTGGGAGGGAGATTCACTCAGTTCCAGGGCTCTCTTCCAAACTCTTTCCTATGGGAGGGAGGGAGGGAGGAAGGAAGGAACTCACACTGCTTCCCTCCCATGATCTCCTGCACCCTGCTTCTTCCCCAGCATCTCTCTCACACACACACATTGTTAATATTTATTTATTTGCATTTTTATTTCACCCTCTAACCAAAGGTCTCAGTGCAGGGTACAACATTAAAAAAAAAA
>MTQE01002208.1:18010090-18053007 GCA_014337955.1 Aspidoscelis marmoratus | reverse complement strand
AAAAAAAAAGAAAGTGAACTCACTAAAACAACATAGTGCCAGAATGTGGTGAGAAAAAACTTTCCGCATTTTGCCAAAGGTCAGAGGCAAGAGGTGCATCTTCACTGCTCTCCTGAACATATAAAGTGAAGGTGCCTGAGGCACCTCAAGGAGAGAAAGTATTCCATAATTTGGGAGCCATCACTGAAAAGGCCCTATCCTGGGTGCCTATCCTTTTTCCTAATGCATGTGGTGTTACAACCAGGAGAGCCTCTCCTACCAATCTTGAGGTACAGGCAGATCAGTATGGAAGAAGGCATTACTGCCAGTCTTCTACACCCTACTTCTTCCCAGCACTTCTCTCTCGCACACACATATACATACACAGCGAGTACTTTTGATGGCATTACTCACCAATCTGTGAAGCTCATCCCTGTGAATGTGCTTGTGTGTGAGAGAGAAAGGTGCTGGGGGATAAGCAGGGTGTGGGAGATCGTGGGAGGGAGGCAGTGAGAGATAGTGAAGTGTGTATGTGTGCATTTCCTTTCTTCATTCTTTGGGAGGGAGGGAGGGAGGGAGGGAGGGAGGGAGGGAGGGAGCCCAGGAACCAAGAGCCATTTTTGTGTCTGCTCTTGTTGCTTCTTCAAAAACTAGAAGACTTTAATGGCTTAATGCAGAGTGACTACTGGGTTTCCTCTTGTTCTGAAAAACAGTGCAAAACTGGTACTGGGGATGTACTGGTGGCAACTTGGCTTACCCTCTTGAAAATACCCTCAAAAATCTCTGTCTTTGGATGGGAAGAAATGGGCTGTCTCAAAAAATACGCTACTTCTTTATTCCCATTTTCCAAAATTAAACAGGCTAAATCCTGAGTTAACAAAAAGTTCAGAAACCCGATTTTTGTCAGGCCAGTCAGGTCTGAAGATGGCCCCTAAACTGATTATAGGCCATGTGAGAATGCAACTTTACATTAACTGTTTCAGATTCCCACCCAAAATAAAAGCATGTAGTTATTGTCACAGCTATCATCTGGCTATTCCTGTTAGGAATCCACCATTAGATCCATTTTACTATTGAGTGTTCACTTAGGCTGCATCCCCAAAAGACTTATTTGTGTCTCTGGGTTCCCTCTGCCATCACTCTATTCAAGTGGACTTTAAAAGTGCTGTGCACTTCCGGAATAAGCGTCTGCATGAGGCTCAGAAAAACGTGCATTTTAAATGTAACTTCCGTCCCCACGGAAGCGCGTTTTCTTTGCGTGCATCTTTTTCTCCCCGCCCCCTCCCTGGTTGATAGGCTGCCAGCAGGAACAGGAGGGACTGCGTTCTGCAATAAGGCACTATTAGAAAATGAAACTGTGAAGTGCTCTGACAGAAGAAAGCTTTAGGCTTCCTGGCACTTTAAAAATCTGGCTAGGGACTTTATTGCAAGGAGAATCCCACCCATTTCATGATGGATCTGCCCCAATCTGCTGTAGCGTTCCCAAGGGAATAAAGCGTTTTAACTGCAAAAACGGGGAGAAACACCTGAAAAACCAAGTGTATTGTTTATTCTATTTTAGAGCCAAATACTCTGCAAAAAGACCCTGAAATGGATTGGTAATGGGGATGAAGAGGATCCGAACTGTTTCTAAACCGCTTTATTCCATGAGTGGGAATTCACCTTCAGAGGCTTATGAAACTGGAGTGATTGCTGAATGCTCTGGGGCATTTTCTGGTTGACATGGATAGCCCTCCTGACAAGGCTCTAAATATCCATGTTTTATTCCAGAATATCCAAATATAGCAGAATAAGTAACCAACATCCATATGCAGCCTATAAACCTCTTAGAAGAGTTCTATACCTTCAATTTGGTCTGGTGATTAGAGAGCCAATTTTATCTCCTGGTTCAATTCTGTATTCCTCCATGAAACCAACTGAGTGACCTTGGGTTAGTCACAGCTCTCTTTCTGAGCTGTTACAGCTCCGCCTACCTCACAGGGTGACTGTTTTGGGTAGAAAAATTGGAAGCATTGTCAGTCACTTTGAGTCCCTTTAAAGGGTGAGAAAAACAGGGTATAAAGCCAACTCTTCTTCTTCTTCTTCTTCTTCTTCTTCTTCTTCTTCTTCTTCTTCTAGGTGTAGCCCTGCCTAGCATCCATAACATGCAGATTGCTGCCCTTTATTCCAGAATGTGTTCCAGATAGGGTTGTGCACAAATGGGGGGGAGGGGTTGCATTCAATTCGTAGTGAATCGAATGTAAGAAAATTTATATTCATTCAAATAGATTCTATTTGATCCGAATGTATTCATACGAATTTGTATGAATATCTGATACGTATCCCATACATATCTGATGCGTATCCCATAATGTATCTGCTCCAAAAGCATCAAATCTGCTCTGAATCCACTTTGAATTTGCTCTCAATCCATGATGAATGCACTCTGGATCCATTGCAGATGTGACCAGCACAGCCACCTTCCCACCTCCTAAGGTTCACAAATGTTCCAAAACATTCGTACGAACATGAATGTCTATGTATGAATGCTGTAACATTCAATTCGTATATGAATATTCAAATTTGTTTGAATTCGTCTGAATATCAAATGTTACTAATATTCAAGCATATTCCTAGTTCCAGAATGAGGAGCAGCGAGGAAAGGGTCCTGGTTCATTTATAAGGCTGGACCAGCCTGCCTTACAGTGCTGTCAAGCTTAACACTTAAGAAACTCCTATTTTGCTTGTCTCGTGGCCTTATTGTAAAGCATAGTAAAGTGCACAGGGACCAAAGAACACCACACATATCATTATGGATTGAGTTTGGTCACAAAATTATTAGGATATAGCCTTTCCCATTTGCAGGATATCAAGCCAGCCCATTTCTTCAAATTGCCTGTCTCTGCTACCTGAAGAGCACTGACCCAGACCCCTGCTGGCTTCTCTCTCCTATGGCGTGCATTACTACTTTTCATGGTGTGAACCAATTCTGTAAGGCCAGCATGCATTCTGAGAACTTCAGGTTCCTCAAAGTCTTTTAAGGAAATCTGTCCCCCAAACCCAACCACGGCACAAGGCATCCTGCTGGCCTGCATGCTATGAATCTTAGCCCATGTCCCAACATTCCCAACCAAACTGTGGCCAAAATAAATAGTCAAGAATGTTGTTATCTGGAAAATAAAATCCTCACAAAATCAATAAGCAGGCAACAGCAGAGTGGCTGAAATTCTTTCCTAGACTGAGTAACTAATAACCAGGTACCAACAACAAATAACCCACAGTAAACACTTAGGATGACAAATTTAGAGCATTCCAGTGTTTTCAGGCATATTGGGGACACTGAAATAAGTACATCTATAAGCACATTCCCACTTCCTCATGGATATTTAAATGCTTTGTGACTAATGCAGAAAAAAAGGTAGAATTTTCATTTGGCCATAAGGCACTATACAATGCAAAATACACTTATTCAGATTTTGTACTACAGTTGGACAACATTCAGAAATGCCTATGCTATTGTCCTTCAAATTTCATGGGTTAAAAACTTCACATTTTATGTATTCACAATTTAAAGTTTGTGAGAAATTGGACAACTTAGGTTTGCCAAAAGGTGGGAAACTCACATGAAATTACATGCAAAAGTGTACCTATGAAAGCATTCGCTAAACATAGGCAAACAATAGATTTAAAAAAAATACAAGGAGGGGAAGCTGATATAGAAATGAACCAAACTTGAGATTGGGGGATGAACAGCTGACTTCTGAAAACTAGTTAGATCACTTTGAAAGGAGTCATTATAATTTTGTTCTCTTTCCTTTGTTATATAAACAGGCTAGGGAAATTCTCCCAAACCTTCCATTGTGAATAACTGTGGGGGTTAGGTGAGTGTACAAATGGGTTTGGGGGCATTCAGTTTGTAACAAATCAAATGTTAGAAAATCTGTATTCATTTCAATAGATCCCCTTTGAATGTGGTAGGATTCTATTCGTATGAATTTGTACGAATATCCGATACGTATTCATTCATAGTGGCTACATATCCAATACGTATCTGTATCTGATACATATACTGTAGCATATCTGCTCTGAAAGTGTAAAATCCGATCTGAATCTACTTCTAATCCACTCCTGATCCACGTTGAATGCAATCTGGATCCATTGCAGATGTGACTGGTGCAGTCAAAATCCCACCTCCCCAGTTTAATGAATGTCCAATCTATTCATATGAATGTTAATGAACGAATGTCCGATTCATGTACAAATGTCCGAATTCAGACAAATTTGTACAAATAACAAATGCTATGAATATTCATGCACATCCCTAGTGGGGGTACACAGGAAAGTTATTTAACAACATAGCGACATGCAGCTGAATAATCTTGCAGACACATCTTGAATCAGCCACAGTTTCCAGACAGTCAGCAAGGGTAGTTCTGTTCTTTGTAGCTGCCTAGTACTGGAATGAACTGAGGACTGGGTTTAATTCAATACTTGTTTAATACTGATCACAGCTGTTTCTTTGCAATAAAACAGTTGGATCAAAGATATGAGAAGAAAGACCTGGTGTACATGCATGCGTGGCTGTTGTTGGTTTTTTTTCCCATCATTCCTTGCTTGTGATTTTTATTCACCCAGAAGAACTTGCTTTCCTTTGACCCAAGTAACGCCGCTGAAAAATAACAGGGAGATAACTAGGAGAACTTGGCCTTTAGAATTTGAAACGCCTCATTTCAATAGAACCCTTTTGATGCTGTGCATCATTCTCTGCTTCATAAATAATGAAGAGGTGGGAAGAGGAACAGGAGGGGGGGGAGAGAGAAATATGGTGAGTCAGAACCCAGTCACTGATCTGAGAAGCAAAAATCACTTTCAGTATCGCATAATTTCCACAAAATAATGGTCGCCTTTATCACAAACAGGGTTGAGGTGTATTCAGTCTTCTCTTATTGTTGAGTTATAACAGTGTTCCAGTTCAGCAATGCTCCTGAAGGGGTTTTATACTCATTTGGAAATAAACCTGTCATGCTTGGTCTGAGGCCCGTGAGAAGTTTACATGTAAGCAAAACTAGATGAAGCCAGTTATGTAAAAGAGAAAGAAAGGTGTACTTAAGTTTCTATTGGGGCCCATAGCAGACAGGGGCCACTTCTTAAATAGTAAAGGAATGTCCTGCCTTTTTAGTCTGGCATTTCTACCATCATAACGCAGAAATTTTAAGGATGTGTATTGATAATAATTAATAGTGTATCGTAGGCCAAGAACAAAGGATCTTTTCACACTTGACCAATTGCAAAAAGGCCCAAAGTGAGTGGTGAGGCCCATGAAAATAAGAACCATAGTACCTAAAGCGGCTTATGGCTTTTTCACATTTACCACCCCAGCAAGGAGTTCAAAAGCCACCTTTCTGCATGCTGGAGTGGTACACAGGAGTAGGGATGTGTACAATTTTTTTCATGTTTGATTCGTATCAAATCAAATGCAAAAAAATTGTATTCATTCAAATAGATCCCCTTCAAGTGTGGTAGGATTTGGATGCAATATGAATGTTTGATACAAATCCAATTCAAATCTCTGCTACAAATCTCTATGAATCCCCTATGTATCCACTCTGAAGGAGTCAAATCCACTCTCAATCTACTTTGAATCCACTCTGGATCCACTTTGAATCCACTCTGGATCCATTGTGGATGTAACTCTTTCCCACCTTCCCAGGTTCACAAATGTAATGAAGCTTCATACGAATGTATCAAAGCATTTGATTTGTATTCAAATGTCAATCTTCAAATGTCCCAATATTCAATTTGAATGTCAATGTCTGAATTCAGACGGATTCATACTAATTTTGAATGTGAAAAATATTTGTCCGCGTACCTACACAGGAGGTCCCACCTCCTGCTAGCACATTCCATCCAAGTTGGGTGGAGTGGTAGCCTGGTCTAAATGGCTGAAAATTTATTTATTTATTTATTTATTTATTTATTTATTTATTTATTTATTTATTTATTTATTTCCATTTCTATCCCGCCCCATACCCGAAGGTCTCTGGGCGGGTAACAACAAATCAATAGCAATTAAAACCATATTAAAAACAAGACACAGGTAAACATATTAAAACTGAATAATTAAAACAGGTATTAAAAACAAGATATTAAAAACAGGGCACAGATTAAGCTATGGCATATAATTAAAAGTTCTGATTTAAGCCCAACATCTAGGGGTCTGTTACTAAAACTGTGATCAAGGGGGGAATGAGTCAACCTTGGCCAAAGGCTAAGGCAAATAGATATGCCTTTCCAGCCCTCCTAAATGACAACAGAGAAGGGGCATGGCGCACCCTGGAGGGGGAGACCATTCCACAGTCTAGGGGCCACCACTGAAAATGCTCTCCCCCGGATGCCCACCAACCTCACTATCGAAGGTGGTGGAACAACCAGGAGGGCATCTTCTTCAGATCTTAAGGCACGGGCAGGACGGTATGGGAAATGGGCACCTAGACTGGCTTGGAGGTTGTCAGAACCCTTTCAGCAGTCTCTAAAGCTTGTGGGAGCTTTGGAGTTGCACAAGACAGCATGGGAGCTGTTCCAGAACAGCCATCCCAAGTGTGGACAGCTATGTTCCAAGGCAGCCAGAGCCCTCCAGGTTCGATGAGCACAAAAAAGGCCCTCAGATTCATGGAGTCATCTTCTCTAGGGATTCATGAAATGTTTTCAAGCAGTGCCAGGGAGTGAGGGAAGAAAGAATATGCTGGCTGGATCAGCCTTAGACATTTTGGCTCATGAGATTTAAACTGCAGGCTGGTAAGAAAGTTTGTTTGGTAAAAGTGCTCGCTTCCACTGTTTGACAGTTTGAGGGGGGATGGGGAGGAAGCATTATTTTTCCAGATTAGGTGGCAGAGTAAATACATAGTTGCTGACTGAAAGGTCATTCCTGCTGACATCAACAACTGGTATCCACACCACAAATTATAAGGTAGGAAGAGACCTCCCTCCTGTCTTTATTACCAGGCCTTGAAGGTTTTGCCTAGCAAAGCAGCTCAGCAGCTGCCTCTGGGCTGCAATTTCCCAACAGTCTTCCATCTAGTCAGTTACTGAAAAGAAATATAGCTGTCACCATTTTGTACAGCACTCAAGGAAAGGAGAGCCCTTCTCCCATCTTTGTGGAGATCTATGCATAGAAATGTTGACATTTGCTCCCGTCTTAAAAGATTTTTCACTTAGACTCACTAGTCACCATTTTTTGAGTTTGCACATCTTTTCGTGAATGTCTTTTCTCATGTTTAGGGGATACAAGGTAAGGATGGAAAGATAGGGTAGAAAACAAAAAGGGAAAGTAATGCTGGCTCTAATTACTCTTGTGCTGCCAAGGCACTTAAACAAACAAAAAACAGTACTCTGTTATCTACATTATATTGGTTTGAACGAGGGCATGTCAATTAAGAGACATCATAGAGAAGTTCCAAGTCTGCAACTCCACTTCAGAGTCCAGACAACTTTGACAGGCCCCTAGGGTAGCCAATCTCCATGTCCTCCCCTGCTGAGGCACCTGAGGAGAGAAAGGCATGCCCTAGGGCCTTTCAGAGATGCCTAGAGTGAAATGTACAAGCAACACAATTGAGGGTTCTTTCCTTGTGCACTGACAAGATGCATAAATTGACCACTGATGATTCAAGGTGCTGCTGTGCCTGCACATGATAGCCATGCAAACACACAGATGTACCAACTAAGGTGGCTTGCCCAGCAAAAATGCAACCAGAGAAATGCCTCAGCCACTACAAGCAGAGACAGCTGGCCCAGGAGGAAGGTTTATGCCATGAATAAACACATGATTTGGGTCATTTCTATTTCACATCAGGTGAATGAGGTCATCTGAGCTGAACTCAGGCTGCAACCAAATGGAGAGAAAGTGCACTCCCAGAGGCTGGCATTCAAGTATGACAACCCCTTGGAAGCTTTATGCCAGCACGAGCACCATAGGACACAACTACTATCTTTCCATTAAACCGAAAAAAAACTGCTTTCAGGGCGAATGGGCAAATTCACTTGTCCCTCCATTTGCATGCACATAGGGGAAAGGTGTGATGTGGTGGCTGCCACTGTCTCCCAAGATCGTTTTAAAGGATCAACCAAAGGGCTGAATTCTGGCCATTTTTCCAGGCTTCTGAAATGGGCACAGAGTGTGATGGGATTTGCATCTTCAGCCCCCATGACTCCTGCCTCCATGCTGCATCTCATACCTTCTCCTCAGCTTTTTCATTCTTAAACTAAACACAGCTACTTCAGTTGTTCCTCACTTCCTCTGCAGAGTCTTACCTGTTTGTCACTGTCCCCTTTAGTATGCAGTGTCCAAGTGTAGTCTAAATACTGTGGAACTAATCCTTCCTTTCATCTGGACAAAATGCTTCTGCTGATGTAGCCCAAGGCTGCATTTTTCATTTTAGCTTTGGCATACTATTGCTCATATTCTGCCAGTGAATATGGTGGTGTCCATGCCAGTAAGAAACAGGTGAGTTTCCTTGCAGTTTTTGTTGCACTCTCATGTTTCTTAAAAGCACTTATGTGCTGGGGGGAGCCTGTGATTAGGGGTGGGCATGAATGAACAATTCACATTCAATTTGCAATCAGAATGAATGTCCAAAAATTTATTTCTTCATCACAACATTGGTTCAGACCCTTGGACTTTCACATTCACTGCTGAACATTTCCGCAGCTTATTTTTCCATTGAAAAACCCTATTTTCACCAGTAAATACTGTGAAAATGCAGAAATTTGATTGAAATTTTTGTATTCGCAAGCTGGGAGCATTGCTCAAATATCTGGATATTTGAATGTCCATACTTTTGATTTGTTAATGCACATCCCTACCTGGGATTGCTGAAAGAGCCATAGTTTGCTAGCCAAATCTCTTCTAGAACCATGTAGGTGGCTGCAGCTCTTTTGTCAACTGGGGGGGGGAGGAGAGATCTCTTTCTAATTCTTCAGTTCTATAAACATGAGTTAATTTTTTTTCTTGATCAAATCAGTAATACAAATGCATCTCTCTCACACTCAGCCCCTGCACAAATTCCCCTCAGTCACTTATTTAAAATGTAAAACAGCCAAACAAGGCTAAATTTCCTCTTCGGCAATGACCAGGATCCAAAGATCCACAGAACTCATTCTGCTTTTGCCATGGGGGAATCTTCTTTTGAAGTTGAAGAACTGAGGCTCAAATGAAAGCTTACCTCTGGGCATGCCTTCAGCAGCAGTATCTGTTCTCCTGACCTGTGTATTCTGTGAAAGCAGAATACTTCACTGCTGTCAGAGAAGCAGAATGCCTAGGAACATCACAGGCAGTGTATAATGTGTTTGTAGCTTGCTTTGACTGAAGGAGAAGAAATGTATCCAGGTGACCCTGTTTCTGAGGACAAAGATTTGCTCTTTGATCTGACAGGAAAGAGCAAGCTCCACTAATTGTGTAACCTTGAACAAAGTACTCTTAACCTCAGCTTCTTTCCTACAATATGAGAATAAAACCCACCCAGTAAGGTTGTTGTGAAGGAGAATGCCATAATAGATTGTTAAAACATGAATGAATACGGACAGCATGACAGGTGCCTGTCTTCTCAGATGGCTTTTAAAGACTCAGCCTCTTACTAATTATAGGTTGAGCACATAATATGCTCACTCTGGGTATTCAGCAAAGAGACGGCTCATTAATTAGCAAGGAAGGAAGGAGATAATAAAGGGGAGAAAAAGTGGGAAGCCCAGTCGTTTGCTTAAAAGCATATTTTTTCATTGCCTTGTGTGTTCTCACTGAGTTCTCAGTGCTTTCCTCACTCCCAATGCATGCAGTAAAGGGCAATAGGCTCCAATGAGCAGCTTTATTATCATACATTAACCTTAACAAGCTAGAACAATCTTTTTCTGCAGTACAAGGGTAATTAAATCTAAACACCCTTGGCCTTTCCAGAATGTGTTGAACAAAAAGAAAAACAATGATTGTTAATCAAGCCCCCTTCTTCCTCTTCAGACCCCACATCACCATCCCTCATCTCCAAAACAGATTATCAGCATTTCCAAATTACAATGCACAATAAAATTTCGCTTTTTAAACTGAAGTGCAGATTCTTGTTCAAGACTCAGTTGGTACTCTACTGATACAGTTTAGATGTCTCTGGTTGTTTTTGCACTTACCAACTTTAGACCTGGATCAGTAGATCCAGATTCACCAGACCTATTGATCTGGATCATGAGGAAGCAAGGGCTGGATCAGTGCCATTTGCACTGATGGCACGGATCCTGTCCAAATTTCCCCAAGGCTGCAAACCTCTCATGAGCTTCTCAGCTTCACACACACATATACCCATACTCCTGAAGGCTAGGAGTTCCTAACCTCAGGGCTTGGGGGAGGGGTGTTTTTTGACAGTGCAGTGCTCCTGGTAATTCCAAATGATGGAGGCACGCCATCTGCACACCTCAGTAATCCAGATTACAGATTAGCCCACTTGTAGGCCCAGTATATCACGTCCACAATGTATCCAGATTAAGGGCCTCTTATTCCAGATCTGGCTCCATCTTGTACAGATAGAGCTAGACCAACAGGCAGCCAGGCCTCCTTAATCTGTATTAACATGCAGATGAGGAGCCACAGGATCTGGACCAGAGGCCCTTTGGGCTGGATCTGTTCATAAGTGCAGAAAGGGCCTCTCATTTGTCCCATTGGAGATGTCACCTACATTGTATGACAAGTAAGTAGTGTCATAAGGGTCATCTTCTGTAATGACATAAGCACGTGAATGCAGAAGGGACTGTATAATTGGAAAATATATTTTATCCATGGTCCCCAGAAAGGTTTTCCCAGTTGCCAAAATTTTCCTCTCTTCTTTCCTCTCTCTTTCTTACACAAATACAGTTAGCCTGAGCTTTTGAACACTTCCAAAATTTTCATTAGTTAAAGTTTTATACTTCTTTACTTTTCTATGTAGTACATATTAAAATGGTGGCTGTTAAAAGATAATTCACCAGTAATAGGTAGTGAATGAATATAAAACAGTTAATTTAATACAGCTGGTTCTAAAACTCCTCTTTATTCCAGTATTAAATAAATGATATCATTTATCTGTTTCCAAAGGAATCACAGTCATTGAACAGTTCCATATACATTTGAAATCTGGTTTTGCTGAAGTGCTTCATCAACCGATCAGATCCATATTTTTAATAAGAAAATTGGAGAAAGCTACCGTGAATAAAGTTGTGCTTATCCCGCTCCACCCCACAAAAAAAGTGTCCCTGCTTATCACCATCAAATCAGGATGTATTTTATTATACATTCCTCATTCTCTGGTCTTACATGCTTCAAAAGGAAATGGAAACAGAAAATTAGTCACTAGGGGTCTCTCTCACTTAGGAAAACAAATTCCCACTATAAGGCCACATTAGCATGACAGGGGAAAGAGGTGTCTGATGGGCCAGAGCACTTGCTCCAGCCCTAAAATCAGGATGCACAGCATCCACACATCCATTGCCTCCCAAAAACATAAACTTCAAAGCCAGGGAATGAAATTTCCCCAGCTTTGAAGTTTCCATCTAGTCCAATTAAGAGGCGTATAGGAAACAGCCATGGAAGCTGGCCATTTTTTACCCCTGTCTACATAATGGCACAGTTCCCTTATACTAAGCTACCTTATAAGTTTTGGTAATGCTAAACTGTCTGTAAATATATGCTTTGATTTATTTTCTGAAAATGCCTTGCTGGTCTTTCATCTGTGCTATCATCTACACTTTTTATTGATACCCGTCTCTCAGTGTGCTGCCCACAGGATTGGCTAGAAGCAGCTTAGGCATACATGCTTCCTATACACCCAGAGCAGTCATCAGAGCACTCTAGCTCCAAGCTTCTTGTTGAAGTTTGGAAACACCCTTAATGAGATCATCTGACCACTGGAATGGAAACTACAAGCAGTTAGAAGTAAATGAATGGAGACCTTAGAGCATACATATTCCAAACACACGGTGGAACGATAATGCAGAAGCATGCAAGAGCAATCTTGCTTCCATGGTCCATTTGAGCTCCTGTTTGCAGGGTTGGGTGAAAAGGTGGTTGTTGGTAGAGAGGTGCATGATTATTTATTCCGGTTCGGTTCAGTTTGATTCAAACCAAAACCCACAAACTTTAAACATGTTTAACTCTCAACAGTGTTTGAATGTTCAATAAACTGTTGTTCACAGGAAACAATGGAGGAGAACAAGGATGTTGCACAGAGTTATTGCTGGAGACCCCAAAAGTAGCATTTGGTTCCTAGGGACCAGCAGGAAGGTCTCAGCTAAGTCTTGTTAACAATTGGATGTAGCCTTTAATTTTTATGATTAAAAAAAATCCTACATGCTTTATTCTGGAATATTCACATATAGTGGAATAAATAAGTGATGTCTGGATTTTACCATGGCTGGCTTGCATTTGTAGTATATGTCACCAGCAGGTGGCAGCAGCAGTAGGAGGTGGTATTCCTCCAGTCACTGGAAAACTCCAAGCAGAACAAGCTGTGTGTCTCTGTCCTGCTGGTGGACTTCTGTGTCACTAGTTGTAACATTCAAAGAGGCAGGCTGCAGCTGAGGAGCCCTTTCATGGGCTTTTCAGCAGCCTGAGTGACAGTGGAGGTGGACCAGTGGGAGGAGCCCCATCAGCCCACCAAAAATGGACCAATAGGAACAGCCAGATCACGGACTATATAAAGCATCAGCCCGGCATTCCTGTCATCTCTCATCTTGCAACTTTAGCAGAAGGGGGATCAGGGAGACTTTGCTGTACCCTTGGAGCCTCTAGTGTGCTTTCTCTCGAGGTAGAGGGGAGAGGACTGGAGGGAGGTCTTGCCTCAGGATAAGGGGGGAGATCTCATCATGCACCCACTAATAGGAGGGCGCGTGGATGGACTACTTCATTCAAAGCCAGAGTGGAGCAGGGTCTGGAAGGGCAAACAACATTGCCATGAGGCTAACTCTATTATTAGGAAGATGTATCTCACTGAATGATAGAGGAAGCCTGTGAGGGAAGGACTGAGGAGTGGAAGGGTTTGCTGTAGAGCTTATCAAAGACTGCTAACCTACAGGGGAGCTTCTTAAAGGGAACAGGACAATATACTAGTGACAGTACCCATCTTTTCAAGCAACTCTAGAACTTTAAGCTATTCACAACCTTGCTTCTATATTTTATTTTGTTGTAATAAACTTTGAGTGTTTGGTTTACAACTGTCTCACAGGCGTATAAAGCAGGATGCCAGTGGGCTGAGGGAACTGGTTGGTATACAGCCCTACCATAACTGGCAGTGGGCCGTGGTGCTTGGCAGCTTGCTTTTTTCTGCACAGCTCTGCGGAGGGCAAGGAGGGAGGGGCTGGGCTAAGTCACCACACTAGTTGCCAACAGTAAAAGCACACTGTTGAACTAGGGCCTCGGGTCTGATCCAGTGGGGCTTTTCTTACATTTTTACGTTCTAACTAAACAAGGCCAGTTTGGTGTAGTGGTTAGAGAGCAGACTCTTATCTGGGAATACCGGGTTCGATTCTGCCCTCCCCCATGAAACCAGCTGGGTGACTTTGGGCTAGTCACAGCTCTCTTCTGAGCTCTCACAGCCCCACCTACCTCACAGGGTGTTCTGTTGTGGGGAGAAGAATAGAAAAGCTTTGTCAGCCGCTTTGAGTCCCTTTACATGGGTGAGAAAAGCGGGGTAGAAAAGCCAACTCTTCTTCTTCTTAAGGCTGGTGTCAGCCTGGTATAATTTCCATCTTTCTGTGTCTTTAGTTAACCAGTCACATATCTCCAGCCAATTATATTATTTTACAGTTTTTGCTAAGTTTGTAAGAGCATTTGTATAAAGTAAACAGCTCTGGGCATCTTTTAAGGAGCTTGGGAAGAGGCAAGGATGCCAGCTTGTGCACACTGGGCTTCAAAGCAGAAAGTCTTGACCACAGATCTGCTAGATTACTCCAGGCCCTCTTTTTGGCTTGGAAGATTGGAAAGTTACACAGACAATCAAGCAGGAAACAATATGTATTCAACTTCAAAGTTAAGAATAAGGCTGATGATCATGGACCTTTCCAAACAGCTGCCAGATTCACGATGCCAAGCTGAGCTGTCATTTGGGCTGAGATCACACAAGGGACATGTCTCTGAGGCACCTCTAAGAAGGCTTTGAGGAGGGATTGGACTAACACCAGTCTGCCCCTCCCACCTCTCCTGAACACTCTGTGCTAGAAATGGTGGATTAGAGGATTGGGAACACAAAGGACACACACGGACTCTCTGAGGCATTCCTTTTGCTATGTTTGAACAAAGGCTTGGTTCCAGAAGAGCAAATGGCTTCATTTTTCTGTTTTAATGTTTTGAATTAGATTTATTCTTAACTTTTATAAAAATAAATCAGAGTGGGGGATTCTAGCCTATGTGAATTAACAACACATCATGTTCTTTTGTATACAGGTTAGGAATGTGCATGAATATCTGACAAAGTCAGATTTCATTCAAATGGGTACAAATTCAGACATTCATAGACAAATCAAATTGGGACTACATTTGTAGGTCCTATTCATCAGCAAATTGGATATTCAGGCATCCATTGAAGCTTCGGTCAAAGGTTCAGCAGATACAAGATCCCCCCAAGGTCTCCTGCATCCCCACAGGCCCCATCACCCCACTTACCTGCTGCCATGCCTTCTTCCTAGGCCTTCTGGTTCTGTGTATGGGTGCGCACAGAACCAGAGGACCTATTTTAGCCTCCGGAAGGCCTATTTCAACCTCCAGAAAACACCAAAATAGGCCTGGGGATGCAGAGCCAGAAGTGCGTTGGAAGAAGGCGTGGTGGCAACTAGGAGGACAGGTAAGTGGCAGGGGGCAGGAAGGGAGGGGTGTGGGGGAGGTTGCATTTGTTTTGTGCATGAATATTCATTCAAATATTTGTGCATGAATACAAAGTCCCCCACATTCATGGGGGTGGGATTTGGCCGAAGCTGAAGTTTTCCACATTCCATTCACACCAAAACTAATGTAAAAAATGGATTCATGCGTACCCGTACTACAGATTATTTTTAGAAGAGTTTTTTTTCCCCCTGTTAATATTTGTGTCGAAATGTATTCCACAGATGATGCATACTTACTTCAGGGACTTAACATTGAGGAACTTTACCCTGAAACCTCTAGTTTCATTACATATGATGGGTCAATGACGATTCCACCCTGCTATGAAACAGCAAGTTGGATATTAATGAACAAACCCGTCTACATAACAAGGATGCAGGTAAAATAAAATGCATTGTTAAATACCATTATACATGGCCCAGATGGATCAATTATTTTCAATGAGCTAATAATAGATACATCTTTATTATGGGCAAAGACCCATAATAAAGAATACAAGAATAAAATGAAAATGTTTAGAAAAGTATATGACTGTTTCAAATATGTGAATGTCACCCTTACTTACCTCTGGAGATTCTTACTGTGAGTCCCTTTATTTTCTGCTTGGGGTTTTTCTCTCTCAGACTGCATTTACGTGGACTCAAAGGACAGAGTTTTGTGTAAGCAAGGCATGGGACATCCAAATTCTTTTAGTCCTATCCAGCCCCCAGACCTCCCGAGCCCATGGCAAAAGTGACCATTTTATATGTTTTATTCTTTTTTATTGTGACCCACCCTGAGATCTTTTGGAGAAGGGCAGAATAAATAAAATTTCTTAAATAGATAAGCCTTTTCTGCACTTACCACCCTTTGTCTGGATTAGTGAAGCTGGGTTAGGTTTGATCCAGATCAACCTCAGGCAGAGATATCCATGCCACTGTTTTGTTGGAGAAACTCCAACCACCTACATTTTTATGGCAGATGAACAGTAGCAGTCCTCTAATGATCAGATTAAGTTACACCTTAGTCATGAGGATGTGTTTCAGTTATACACAATTCTTTACCCTTAACTTGTTAACTACCAGCGCCTAAGAGCATTTCCATGCTCACCTTGAAACTTGCTTACTAAGGAGGCAAGAGCATCCCTTCTACACACTAGACTAGTTTAAGGGAAGCCCTATCCCTGCTAGTATGGCCACCAAATTCAGTCTAGTACTTCATAAACAATACCAGGAGCTATTCAAACACAGCATGCATCTTTGTTCTCGGCAGTTTTTCCACTGACCTCTCTCAATCCGGATCTAAGATGATCTGCATCTAAGGAATGGGTCCTTCAGCTAATCTGGATCTAGTAGATCTGGATTAAGGGAGGTACCCAGTGCATCCCCGCAGGACCCAATAGCAATGGGTGCTAGCCTTCCCGCAGTGGAAATGCCGGAGCACCCATGTGGCAAATCCAGATTGACCTGGGTGGGGCCCACCTGTTACCCCAGGTTAATTAGGGGACAGGAGGTGCAATCTCTGTAGATGCTCTGGAGATTCTTTGAAGATTCTTCAGAGTGATCTGCCACAAACTTCAAAGATTCTCCAGAGCCTTTGACAGAGGTCCATAGGATTGGCATTGCTCTCATGTGGGGTCCTCTTCAGATCCTGTGCTATTCTTTGGAGCTGGCTTCAAAGCCAGCTTCGGAGCCGGCTTTGGAGATTGTGCACAGGCTTCGGAACGTTCAGTTTTGGAGCACCCCCCCCCCATGGGTGCGCCCCCCTTCAGAGCCCCCCCTAGACTCCATTGCCCGATTGCAGTGTAAACACACTCCATATAATCCAGATTTTATGCCTGAAGACCCCATTGTAGACCCCTTTAATGGGGTCTACAGGAAATCTGGATTATAGGTCCTGAAGGACCAATTCAATCCGGATTTTCCTAGAACTGGTGGAAACAAATGTGGCTCTAATGGGGTCTGCAGTGGAAATGGGGTCTTCCTGCTCTGAGCCTAATGGGTCCTTAGTGGGTCCCTAATGGGTATGTAATGTGAAAAAAAAAACCCAACGTTTACTGGGGGACCCATTTTGGCAGCACAACAAGGTGGCCATCAAAATGGGTCCCCTGGAGGATCCGAGACCAGGAATTTCAGCTTTGAAGTTCACGAAAGTTTTGGATTCAGCATAGAGGCTGTCCCAGCACAGCTGCACAAATACAGATCACCTTGTTCCAAGACACATGAACCAAGTTCTGCAGGGAGACCACTTCTGCAGAAATGGACCACCTAAAGTAAATGCAGAAATGAACTAAATTAGGCAAAGAATACATATTAGTCTTTAACAGCCAACTTTTAACCTCTAGTTTTCTCAATATTGTTAATAAACCTCCAACTTCCATAAACTCCAGAAAACATGACTAGTGGTCAGAAATTCTTTTAACTGTAAAATTTCAACATCTCTAGAGGCTCACTTCATCACTCCATGGAATGAAAAGCTCCAAAATTTATTTATTTATTTATTTTGTTTCTTTTGGTCAAAATATAAGAAATACTGTGGGCCTTTTCCCACTTACCTTCAAATGGTACCCAACTGAAGTTAAGTTCAAAAATAGCGGCCAGCATTTACACCACAAGCCCCAAAGCCATTGCTAACTTCCCTACTGGGCTGTTACAAGTGGGGACAATTTGGCCCAGACCACCCTAATCACCATAGCAACAGGTGTGGGAACTTCCATTGTGCATCTGGCCATTGCAAAGGTGGTTGTGATGCAGCACACAAATGTGCAGTCACAGATGCACTACATTGCTCCCACACAGCATTTGCATGAGATGCTCCCTGTCAAGCTGTGGAGCAGGTCTCATTGCTCTGAATTGGGCCAGCCTTACATGCTCTGGACTGCTCTGGGTCAGAGGCAGCACCACAGTGTGCATGTGAAGCATTCCAGAGTGTGTGAAACTGTCCCAATCGTGTAAGTGCAAAAAGGCTCATAGTCTACAATAAGCTGTCAAAGTAATTTTCATTTCACTAATGTTTGTCCTGGGTAATAACTGACTTAAATATGAAGCTATATAAATATTGTTGTGTTAAGTGGGTCTGTTCATGTTTATACAGATGCATTCATTACGACTGCTAAGCCAGAATCAGCCTTCACAGATTTTTCTGAGTATGAGTGACAATTTCAGACCAGTCCAGCCACTCAACAATCGATGTATTCGAACAAACATCAACTTTAGTTTACAGGGGAAAGATTGCCCAAACAATAGAGCACAGAAGCTACAGTATAGAGGTATGTATGTTTAAACTGTTAATTTTATTTGAGACAAATTAATAATTTAGAGTAGCCCATAATGCTCCTTCTTATCGTTCTGTTTAAGTGAGGAGTAGTGGTCCCTTAAAGCCAAGTGCCCAAGTTCAAAAAGTATCAGCTTGCCTACCTATCCACTTAGTTGTTCACTTATAGGCACATCAGACACAGGCTATGTGTGTACTTAAATGGAAACTGACTTTGCAGTTATTTTTCTATCTAGACTAGATTTCCCACACACATGCACGCACATCAATTAGTAGAACCCCTTCTACCCGTCCTCCTGACTGAGAATGTCAACAGTGGCAACTCCTACAACAGAACAAACAACTTGGCAGGGGAGGGGCAAGGCTTGGATAGGAACCTCCCATTTCATCTCCCTGGAGTGTGTTCTGATCTGAATGCCCCACCTCACCCCCACCCTGCAGCCTATGAGTTCTACTGTGCCTCTCAATGTCAAGTTCAAACATAACATTTTCCACATACAGATTCTGCTGTCTGCCTTTCTCCATCTTTTCTCAACAGGCTTCCAAGGCTGCATCCAATCACATTTTTAAAAGCAGCTCAAAAGAGAGTAGGATGTGGACATTAATGTTCCTGGCCTGGCCTAATCCACATTGAAGGCCAGAGAATGCATTTTGGGAGTAGACTGGTGGCATTAATGTGCGGATGTTACTACCTCTATGCCACTTTTGAACCACTTCTTTTTTAAGTCTGTGTGGGTACCGCCTAAACATTTTGCAAAGGGAATAATATGACAAGGGCAATATTCAGACAGACAGCAACAGTTTCAATGAGTGTAAACCTGCAAAAGTGCACTGTTTGCTGAAACGGGACCTGGAAAAATATGAACACCATGTGCTGCTTGCACAAATGTGCAGTCTACTTCCAACATTTAAGAACAAGTAGTGTCATGTGTGAACAAACCTTAGGTCACTCTACATCAAGAATAGTAACCTTCACACTTCACCATGGCCATTTTTGGTCCAGAGCAAAGACATCTTCTGCCTCAGGCTGTCTCCTTTGACCTCTCTGTGCATCCTCGAAAAGGGAGGAGTGGACTTCTCCCTGCTGAAGCAGCCTGAGTATTTAAAACTGGATTACAGCTAGGTCCTTTTAATAGTGGGTTGGGACAGCTCAAGGGCTGATACCATCTAGACACTACATTCATAGATGTATGAGTTTATAGCACCCTATGGGAGTTACTTTCGGGACCTGTGGATTGTGCCTTTGTTTCTTAATAACCAGCCTTGAGGATGGTTCATATGGAGATTTTATTTCCAAAGCCTCAATATTATGAAAATCTCAATGTTGTTGGTTCTTCCTCCCTTTTTCAGTAAATGAATGGCTCCTCAAGTAACTAAGAAAAAACAGGAAGAATTCTTAACCTCAGAGGAATGCTACTACTGTGAATCGATGTAATACAGAATGCCCCAGCCTCATTCCGTCTTCAGTCTTCTTTGTACTTCATAGACAGCTTGCACTGCTGTGATCCCCCTTCCCCCCTAAAAGGATGCCAAGTTGGGAATTCAGCCAAGTAAGATCTGTTCATATGGTCAGTCATAACAAAATCAAAAGGACAATATCTACTGTTAACATGATTAAAATTTTGATACTGTTTTCCTGAAACTACTATAGCTCACAAAGAAAAGACTTTTCAGACTTTGTACATACAATATTCCTCCTGTGTTCCCTTCCTCCCTTCTTCCCCTTCATCATACTCCTCATTAAAAAAAAGGGGGGTGGTTCACTACCACATCCAAGTGGATTTGTGTTCTGTGTGCCAAGTAATCTTTGGAAAGCTCTCTCATTATGTCACTTCCATCACTGGTTACTGGCAAAGCAGACCTGGGAGAACATGTGAGAAACTGATTTCTGGGTCATGATCCTTCTGTTTATTTAATAATGGACAGATACTGCGATAAGTATTGTAAATAGATCACTGAAGAATATAAAGGAAATTGAAATATTTTCCCCTCATCACATATCTGTAGTAGGAACTGCCAAGACTGGAATTAATCCATTTTTCTGTTCCTTGTTTTACAAAGGTCATACATTGTGTTTGGTTACTGTTAACAATTCAATAAATGTGTTTAACAAATTCATTTATCATACTTGCTTTGGTTTACTTTTTCCTCTTCAAAATGAAAAGTACCTAAAATTCTAACTACATCAAGACTTAACTTTCTCTATATATGCATAAGCTAAATTTTATCTTATTGCTTTGAAGCAAGTTTGGGCTTGGGCTTGGGCTTGGGCTTGGGCTTGGGCTAGACATTTCATTACAAAGCAATCAGGTTAACCAAGATTTAGATACTAGATACATGTAAGACAATTCTGAAAATGCTCCAGGCTTTATCTCGACAATCAGGGTGCACCATGCCCTAACCTATCATCATTTAACTTTGTATTATTTACCACACATAACAAGCACACACACGCAGAGAGAGAGAGATGCACACACAAAGTATTGCTTTATCTGCAATTCAAACAAAAGAGTACAAATGTAAACAAAGACTATGGCAGAGTCCTTTGGGCACAGATGTGCATGCATGCACATCAACATCCCATCCACTAAGATAAGAGCTCACATAGGGTCTCCCCTTGTTCTTAGATCCACACATACTCCTGTGATCACCATTGTGCAAAAGAGGAACTGAAGACTAGTGCACTAGCCCTGAACTGGTTCTCAGCTGGTCATGGATCTCTTCTTACCTCCACTGTGACCAAATATGTTGCAGCTGCAAGCCTGTGAACTGCCCTGAAATGAAAATAATAAGATACCTTTCTTATGGAGTTAAAATGTCTGATTATCCAATGCACTTCAGCACAGAAAGAAGCTACTCAGATAAAGCAGGCTTTTTGTTGCCGGTGAAGATTTGCAAGAAGATGCACAACCAGGAACTTAACTCAAGTCTTTCAGCCTCACACAATGAAAAACACACAGAGAGAGAATAAATGACCAGAGCTACTGTACCTGTTCTTATGGAGTCATAAGGATATTAACAAGAGTTACCTCCAAAACAAGCTTCTGTTTGTAACATGGGGCTGTCTCTAGACAGCATGGGGAAATCCTCTTTCAAGAATGTTGCTGATTTTTTGTAAACCATCATTGTGCTGGAGGAACCCTGGGAACATGCAAGACCATTATAGATAATGCAAGAATTCCTGTACTACCTTTAATTCAGATTTCGAGGGTAATAGGCAGGCATTGTTCCAGTATGGCATCAGTTTAAATTGCTGGAATTTTTAACACACATGGAGACTCCCTGACCTCTGGCATAATATCCCAATATGGAATTAGTATGTTTCGAAGGAGATATAACAGGCCTTTTGCAATAAGAACTTGCAATACAAATCACAACTATTTCCAAGACTTTGGTAAAACACTGGAACAACCCAGAAAGAAATCGCTATAGAAGTGTGACATTCCTGAGATATGCCTCTGTGAGAGTAATAATCTGGAATTGGCATAGGAATCTGTCCCACAATTGTTTGCACATCTCCCTGTTCCTGCCTGATTCCGTTGTTGAAAACTACCAGCTAAATTGTGTACTATTTTTTTCTTCTTTGTAAACAAAGTAAAAAAAGATCTGAGATCATCCGAAGCAGACACCTTTGTTTTTTCATATTTTTAACAATCATATTCTATGTTTGGTTACTGTCAAGAACTCAATAAATGTGTTAAACAAGTTAGTGTTTGCCTTCCTATTTTATATTTGCCTTATAGAACAAATATCTCATTTTCTTTTTTACTTTCTCTATTCCTATGCCTTCCTCTCTCTCTCTCTCTCTCTCTCTCTCTCATATGCACACACACCACACGCCACACACACCTGCATCCAGGCTTATTGATGCTGCACATTGGAATGCGCCACCATGATTGAGCCATCACACATGATGGTCGATACTTCACACTGGTGTGACTTTATACTGCCACTACTCCAGATTTACTTAATGCTGATATAGCCATGCAGCATTAAGTAAATTTGAAGCTTCCTGCCAATCCGGACAGGATGGCAAGAATAGCCAACAAGGGCTGTGATGGCAGCTCAGCTCCCATTGGCTGTCCCATCCCACGTGATTTGTGCTTCACCCCATGTGACTGTGTGCACCAGCCTCAGTTCTTGCAGCGTCTGAGCAGGAAGCTACAGAGGCTGGTTTTAGTGAGGACGGCGAGTCATCAATTCGCAGCAAGTAAGTTGGAGATTTTTATTAACTGCGTATTTAATCTGCTAGTCTGGAAGGGACCCAGGCTGATGAGGTCAATGGAAACATCAGGAGTCAAAATTCCATATGAACTAACTCTGTTATGCAGCTTTTGTTACAGAAATATCTATTTTGTATACAGCTGAAAAAAGTAACATAACCTGCACAAAGCTCATTGAACAACAGCTGCAAGTAAGATCAGAAATCTTTCTTGGGAATAGTGAAGACTCAAGATTCTTTTAAGAAAATTCCTTTAGTTCAGAAAGTAAAGAACTTAATGTTTTTGACAGGTCTGTTACTTCCACATGGCACAGATGAAATCCAGCAAATAAGTAGGCTATACTCAGATGTATTCTGACACAAGGCCAAAAGAAAAGGAAAAGAAATACCTTGTTTGCTGACAGGCATATAAATATCTGCATTTGAATTTTTTTCTCATTTTTTATTTTAATAGCCAGCTGAGGTTAATGACATGTTGGAAGCTGATGGGCAGTTAAATGCAATCACATTAAACCAGAAGAAGGTACCCCTGTGAGACCTATAATTCTGCAGAAGGAAAAAAATGAAGATGTGTTGATATCAGACTTCAGACTATGTCAGTAATTCCTGGAGTTTACAATTAGGTCACACCTATATAAGACAGGACGCCCTATCAATAATTAGAACCGAAGTTGTACTAGCTCTGTTCATACCTAGGTTGTCCTCAGGGCGTTCTCTCACTGGAATGCATCACTCATACCTTTCTCTGAGATCGATCTGAACCTCCTCCACGGAACTCTTGGCTCTCCACCCCTTTTGCTGCATCAAATCTGCCTCCTTTCTTATTGGATGCTGTTCTGTCACTCAAGGGAGGCGAGGGTGTGCGTTTGTGGTTCTATTTTAAGCCTGCTCCCCCACCTCCACACACCCCTTCCTTTTGTATGGGTTTTTCTTCTCTCTGCGATTCATTTTTTTAAAAAATAGTAAATTTATAGAAAAATGCTAGATAGAAGAATCATATACATAAACTGAGGAGAGTGGGAGGTGCCTCACAAACTCTGTGCATACACATTGGCTGAAAGACTGGACCCACCCACCACAGCACAGTTCAGCCCCCTTTAGTCCATCCCCCCCCCCCACTTACTGGCTTGAAAAATGAATTAATAAAAATAATGTGAGTAACAACCTGAAGATGACCTGGGGTCATCCTAGGCTATTAATGTGAACTAGGTCGGACTGTAGTCCAGCCAGGCTAGAAGTAAGTAAGGTGGATGGGTTATATTTTTAAATATATTTTAGTAATTGTTTTGACAGCTGTTACAACCAACCCTGGGCCCTCCAGGTGAAGCATGGGATACAAATGCTGTCAATCAATGATCCATTTGACAGGTTTTTCCAGGAGGTCTGAAGCCAGTCCTCAACCTGTTCTCAGTTCTGACCATACCCACATTTAAATCTCTGGCTGCAATAGTGATTATTCCAATGGGATGTTACGGCTAAGAATTATGAAATCTGTATCTGTGAAAAAAAAAGTTTCCAAATTATTGAGAAAGTGAAAAAGGTGTTTCTTTGATTCAGGCCTAAAAGTTATAAACATTAGTCCCTTGCAAATGTCTGAGGGAAAACCATTCCAGAGAATAGGCATCACAAACCTGAGAGCTGGATGCAGATAACTGACAGGTGATCTTTGGTAATTTGAGGTTCTTGCAGCAGAGCCTTTGCAGATTACTTTAGGTTGCCTTCAGATGGCGGTAAGAAATTGTGGAATCTTGTTTTGATCCCACAGTTGCTTCTCATAGTAAATGACTGATGGCAGGAAATAATCCTGATTGCAACCCTCATCTGCCACCTCTTCACATTGCTGCTCATGCTGCAAAACACCTGTAAACTAGCAAGCATGCACCCACTTCCCTTTGTTTTTTCCACACACGTGCCAACATCTGGATATTTCAGAAGATAAACACTAACACAAACAACCAACAGATGGAGATAGGAATAGCTATTACAGAAAGCCCAGTATCGCCGTTGAGTTTTCCATAATAGTAATATATCGAATTTTCAGTCAACTAACCACACTATATTCTGGAATATCTAAATACAGCAGAATAAGTACCTGATGCCTCGATACAACCTTAGGCATGTTTATCTGTCATTACTCATACTGTTCAACACCTCAAGTGTTTCCCCTTCATACAACTTTTTTTTTTTCAGATGCATTAAGCAGATCATTTGTGAGCAATGTACATACCAAGACAGCGGAATAAAAAGTGAAAGTCTGCTGGTTTCCCTCCTTGACATTAGTAGCTCAAACTATAAATTAGCAAAAATATGGTGTCATGAGAACATGCCTGAAAACACATAAAATCAGAAGAAAGCACAAACTTGCAAATACAGACAATCTTTGCAAAATAGAAGGGAAATGATGCAAAGGGTCTTTTCTTACTGGGAAGATCAGAGTGGCTGCACATACTCTGATGGAAAATTTGCACAACAAGCATGCACAGCTGTCTTGATCTTTGGTACCTGTAGAGCAGTAAACCCTGCATGCAGCATTTGCAGTACTTCCATGTGAAGGCTGTGGGGGGGCAGGGTGGGCCAGGGCAACTGCAGATGCACAGTTGCATTGCCCAATAACCATAGCAATGGCCCGGGTAGGTCTGGGTGAAGTTTGAGATGGGATGGCACTCACACTGCAAACGCCGTATCCCATGGCTATTAAGTAGGGCCCAAAGCATTAGTTTAACTTTCATTCTTTTCCCTTTCCTTTTTCAAAAAAAATAATAATTCTATGGATTTTTCATTTAATGATACTGTAAAGCAAGAGACTCTCATTTTAGCTCTCTGCTTCCTCTCAGGCTTAGTTCAAAATGTGACAGTAATAACTAATAAGCGACACTTTCAGACACTGGATGGCAAAGTTTTCCCAGACTGAGGCCCTCAGTCATTAAACATTTATGCTGTGTGCCTGTGTGCCATGACAAAGCTACAGAAATGAAATTTGGTAGACAACATTTCATCCAAATGTCTGTCTCTAGTGGAGCAAATGTTCAAATGAGCCAACCTTATTTCTTCTAACTTAATTCACCTACCATTTGCTCTGCACAGTAACATTGTAAATTCTACAAGGTAAGGCAAGGTAGCATACCAGGTTGCTCCTGCAATACCTGCCCCTTTCAGTTTCGCCCTGCACATCGCTGTTGCAAGACCACATAGAATGACTTCAGCAGTTTACAAATAGGAGTGGCATTTCATATTATGTCCTAGGTGGGAATGACTTCTACTTAGGACAACATAATCTGTGAAAATGTGTAAATTCATTCTTCACTTTGCTTTTGGTTTACCTCTCTGACCCATTCCTTATCTGAGTTCCCAAGGTATGCTGAAAGGTACTTCTGTGTGGTGGCTGACTCCTGATTGACTGCATGGGTACCTCAATGCAGTTTTAATGGCAGAGATACAGAAGTGGTTTGTCATTGCCTACTTCAAGAGAAAGGCTGAGAACTGAAGCAGCAGCCCCCTGTTTTGTCACTGAGATACAGTCAATCCAGGATAATGTGGGGCACATCTCTTCTTATACTTGCCACAGCTGATCAATCCTGGCCCATCACATCTGAATCTGGGTACCATACCCAGCTGTATTTCCTCCTAGTCTTTCATGATTTCCCTAGCTGATGTCCTTGGGTACCACCAAGTTGTGGCTGACTCTTGGGTGCCTGCATAGGCACTCTATGCAGTTTTCTTGGCAGAGTGTTTGCTTCTTCGCTGGAGTTTAAAAGAAGACATGATAGCACGTGATCGAGAAGTTTAACAGCATTACAAGGAAAGTCAGGAAGAATTTTTGAAACACAAAAGTGAAGTCTTCAGAACAGCACTCTCGGGAATGGCAGTGAAGCCACCAAACCCCTTTCCAGGGATGACTGAAGTCTGCAGGGACCTGGCAAAAAGCCCAATCCAGCACTGAGGCTGGCACTGTGGAAACACACCCAATGTCACAAAGAAAAACACTGTCATTCCTTTAATATTCACAGTCCCCATATACATACGTCACAGACAGCTACTGAGAAAGAACACCAGCCTATGAACAGTGAACAGCTAAGCATACTAGCTCTGGCCAAGCCTACTGGTAAAGGTGCATTAGCATGCCAAAGCACTGAATGCCTCTGCAATGTCAAGGGATTATTTTGAAGCATTTGAAATGCCCAAATGCACCCCTCTACAAACCATACAACACTATAATCTTTCATTGTTGCTACCATTCAAATGTCTTTGGCTTGCTTTCATGGAGCAGGAATATGCTGCCAGGCACTGCCCATTTATAGAAGACAGTGAGCCGGTGTAGGATGGAGCAGTAAAAAAAAATCCAAAAGAACTGGTAGATGAAAGTGTAAATGCTGTTTTAGATGAACATGCTGACAAGGTGGCCTTGCATGTCTACAAAATGTGAAAGTGGTGAGGGGCTTGGATCCAGACATTGCTTACCTATTCTGCTATATTCAGATATTCTGGAATAAAGCATGAATATCCATGAATACCCACGCTTTATTCCAGAATAGCTGAACATAGCAGAATAAGTAAGTGACACCTGGATGCAGCCAGAATCAAGCTTAGAGATATCAAAAGATTCTGGTGGAAACTGACTTTGAAAATAAACATGTTTTCAGTGTCAAATCAAGGCCCTTTCTGCACTTGGCCTTATTTCAGATTATATTCTTGGATAGGGACTTGCCATCTGCAAGCTAGTGCAAAGTATGGCAGATCCTGGGCCTAGCATGTGGATAGCATGTGCAGACCCTGGGCCCAGCAGATCCCTATTGTGGGATATAATTCCGAATTAGGCCCTGGGTCATAAAGCCCAAGTTTTCAATTGATCGAGTATTCTGGTGTGTAGAGAACATTTTATTTCAACATTACTCAAATAACTACTATTGCTGGTAACATTGTTGGTAAGACCATTGTGCACATAATGAAAGGTATAATACTGATACCTCAGTGTAGCTGAAAGCAACAATGCAGGCAAACTTTGGTGCAATGTTTCATGATGTTCTGCCATTTTTCAAAGTTCCTCATACACCCATTGGTTCCTCAGAAACAAGGTTACTAACTGTTGTGTCCAGAGAGGGCACCAACAGCAAGCACATGCACCTGCACACACATGGCTAGCAGTAACAAGAAGCCAAGTCAGTTTCAAGAGTCAGGAGGGATATAGAGTCACACGTAGTCAAACAGGCCAGGAGTCAGGTTACCAGAGATTTGTAATCATTTGGGAGTCCGTCAGAGTCAGAGGTTCAGAGGTTACACAAGTTGGGGGTTGCCACGAAGACCCTTTGCTTGCAATGGTGGTTGCTGGGTGTGACTTTCTTATGTTGGGCTCAGACTGTCCTGCCCCCATGGTGCAGTTGTTTGGCATGCAGGGGGGCTGAGTGCTGCAGGTGTTCTTGTTCTCTCTGGACAGAACTCAGTTCTGGGCGTTGCCCAGCATCGGAGTCTGATTCCTCCACCTCGGGGGGGGGGGGCATACCCTGTTTCTAAGGCTGGCCCCTGAGGCATGCCTCCCTCATTTTGGCTGGCAGGGGTGGTGCCCTCAACATCTGAGGAGTCAGAGATGACACGAGGCATGACACTGATGGACTTCCAATAATCATACCACTTTTTTGCCAGATATGATTTTAGCCTTCTGTACTACAGATCTGACACAATCCTATTATCAGTGTTGGTATTATCAATTATTTCTGGTTACCTCAAGTAGCAACATGCAGGAACTGTGTGTCCCAGTCCTTTGCAATAACTGAGAGTGGAAAGACAGGAGACAGGCCACATCCAAATGAAGCTTCTGTTGATGCTGGATGGGGCCAGAAGCTGTGGCTAGTGGCTTGAAGTGAAACATCTCCATGAAACAGTTTCCAAGCAGCTCTCCTTGCCCCTAGAATGTATCTGCAGGCAGAACCCATCTGTAGAAGTCAAAACCCCTCTGATGAGGGACCAGAAATCAAGGTTTTAACTCTTCATTCAACATGGGGCAAGGCAACATTCAGATGCCTCCTCAATGCCAAATAGTTATCTTGAGTGACCCCAGAGTGCTTTTTTCTGCTCTGGCCAATATTATGGTGACCAAAGATGGCAAAGAAAAGGAAAATATGTGCAGAGAAAAAGAAGAAAAACAAATAGTTCACCAAGCCTTTTTCTTCCTTAGCTGGACTGCACTCAATACTGTCATTTGAAAGCAAATGCTGATATAGAGAAAAATTGGTCTTCCACATGAGAAAATCCAGACAAACCGTCAAACTAAATAAATGAACTCAGGGAGCACAGGCTACTTCTCTCTTCCTGTGTGCTATTCTGAATTATGTACAAAACCTGGACATTTTATTAATTTTACCAGTAAATGGCACTCTACCAGCAAGGCCTAGCAATAACAATGCTATCACTCTGTGTGCCTTGCACAGTAGCATCCTGTCCCGAGGCTGCTAGTATAATCGAAAACCAACAAGTCCTGAAAGCCAGCTCTCACAGACAAGAATCTTTGCAATGTTCACAGAAACATGACATCAACTCAAGCTAAGTCAGGTAGACGGCCTGCTGCTCCTGCTGCCCATGTGTGAAAACCTGGAGAAATGCTAGCAGCCAAGTCTCAGCATATTGGATAAACATGGAATAGGCCAGCGCAATTTGTGATGCAGGACAGGACACTGCCCACTAGCCCATGTGTAGAGGCTTGGCAGGTACTTGACATTCCTTCCTCCCCCTCCCTCTTTTTTTGGTAAATCCAAGCCAGGAGCAACAACTAGGCATTCACCAAAACATCACACACAATGAGCAGACTACGGCAGAGCCTACTTATGAATAGGAGTTCCAGGAAATAATCCAGAATATGTCCCTCTGCAGAAAGAACCTGAGGAGGACCAAATACAGTAACTAGGGGCAGGTGTGCTCAGGTGAGAGCTTTACCTTGCTCCCAAGGATGTAGCAACCAGAGATCTGTTCTAAATAATTTGGGAAAGCATTTTGCACAACCATAATCTGTGATTAAGCCCTACTGAATTTAACCAAACTTACCTCTGAACAGACACACCTACAATTTTACTTTTATGGGCAGTCCGAGGGCATCCTACAGTCGTGGGACATTTCCAAGGCTGTAGGATATTGTGCATATGGGTTCTTTGCACACAAGGAAAGACCATCTTCTCTGGAGACCAGTTTGTTGATATTACAGAGATGTCTGCAGGTGTTCTCCTTCCATTGTCAGCAGCTACTGGAGCAGGGAAGGGAGACGGTGCCAAATGAATAAAAATGCAGTTTGGGAAGGTCAAAGGTGAGGCTTCAATCAGTTCCTCAGCCCTCCACCCCTTTTCATTTTGCTGGTTGCTATTGTCCCTTGCCTGTACTGTGGGTCAAAGAGTGTGTCTTGTGCATTGCTGGACTACACTGAAGAAATGTTTGCATTTACAGCTCTCCTCTTCCAACACCATTTCTTTAACAAGTGAAGAAAATATGTGAATCCCAAAGCAGTTGCATTTTCCTTTTCACTTGCCCTCTTTGCCCCCGCATCTGCCAGGCACAAGACCTAACAAGTATTAAGGATGGGTGGTTTTTCTACCACCAGGTTTCCCTTCACAGCTCACAATGAAGGCCTATGTTTGAAGATCAGAAACTCAAAGATTTATCTGATATTTAGAGCTTGATTTTGAAAATTTACGACGATGCCATTTCTAAAAATGTATGTCTTACGCTGTAACAGCTCCCCATCTTTATTGATTTGTTGGCTGTTTTCACCTAGGCTGATTGGCACCTATTTAAACAGTTTGATACACTACAGTATCACATACCTAGCACTTCTGCTGATTGTAAGAAAGTGGTTTAAAAACTAACCTCTCTTTTAAAAGGTCTCAGCTGAATGAAGGGGAAAGGGACCAATCTGGGACATCAGCCAAGAATGTCAGGTGGACGAGAACCTCTGAAGTTGTTGCCACCAATTAATAGATTGTGTGCCTGGAATACATCATTAGTGCCCTGCCTGTGAGAATTTCCGAGCATTAATTTCACCCTTTAGCCAAGGCAACAACCTCCTGCCTTCCCACTGCGATGCAGACTAGAACGTTTACAACATATTTTATTAGAAAGAAACGGTGGGTTGCATGATAACTGAAAGCCAGAGCCATTACACACTCTGTAGAAACTGCAGCTGGGTGACTGTACAACTAATTATCATGGGCTGCCATTTGGAACCCTGAAATGGTTTCACACACTTTCCAAGAGTTTGATATACAACCAACCTGGGCTTGGTATAAGCTACATTTGCCTTGTCACAGCTGTGCTTTAAAATACATGACTAAAGTGGGATTGTGGAGAGAATACTGTACACTGACAGCAGCAAGAAAAAAGCCATATCAGCGGTGAGAGGTATCAGTTCCACCACAGAAGCAGGAGTTGAAAGAGTCACATGGAAATGCATCCTGATCTCTGAAACCTTGCAGCTGTGGAATAAAAGTCCCCTTGTAATTCATCTCCTCTATTGTACCTGCACTTAGGGCACCTCCGAGGGCAGATTCATGCCTAAGGGGTGGTTGGTAGATACAATGTGGGCAGGAACATGCAGTTCCAGGGGCACTCAACTTTTCAATCATGTGGACACAGCCTCAGACATGTTATTTTGTAGCAATGATAAAACGAGGCACCTTAAGGACTAACATATTTATTACAGCCTAAGTGAAGACCCCCAGACATTGAAACAACCTCTGCTGGGAGGTTTGCTAGGCTCCTGCATTATATGGTTTTCAGCACCTGGTTAAAACACCTAGGCCTTTAATGATTGCCTTCCTCTGAGTTCTGTCCTGCCAGGGAAAGACGGAGGGAGGGAGGGAGGGTTGTATTTTAAACATGTTTTAGGTACAATCTATATATATTATATTTTTATAGTTGTACTCTGCCCTGGGACCTTCTGGTGAAGGGCATGATATAAATTATTAAATTATTAAGTAAATAAATACTAGAGTCTACTCTGTAAGCTGCATGAAGGTTTGTCCTTGACTGACAGACAGGTTTGGGCATGGATGTGTGCACTCATGAATATGAAAAAGGAAAATTATGAGCAGTAGGTTAATGAAATCCTAACTGTAACCTGCCATCAAAGCATAGTACAGGTGTAGTGGAATTGCAAAGTCAGAAAGCTTTCAAGATGCCACAGGCCATTTCTGATGCCTGAGTCATCCCGGTTCACAGGACGCTGCTGAAGCCAATGCTAGGTAAAGCTTAAGGCAAACAAAGGACTTCTGGGCCCAGTTACTCTATTATTTTGATGTCCTTCCCACAAAAAATGGGGACATATTTATTCAAAAACTGTACATCCTATGCATATTTAGACTTCTCAGTAAATTAAGTTTGTCTTCTAACTATATTACACCAAAAAAGAGGAGGAGGAGATATTGCCTGGTGAGATTTCTGCCTCCTACACACCTGTTAAAGAGAAGCCAGCGTGAGATTAAAGGCAGCTTCCATGCCATCCTTTTGGACCACTAGTGCCCCCCATAGAGTGTGATGCTTGCTTCCTAGAGCAGGGCCTAGGAGGCATGGATTCTCTGGGCACACCCTAGGCACACAGCACTGGTGGCTGGCCCATTCCTTGGCACCAAAATGGTGCTTTAAGGCAGCCTCCCCAACATTCCCCATGGTTGCCCAGTTTAGCCATTTGTCATGAGCGCAGTTGGACTGGTCTGAGCCTCAAACCAGGCAAGTTCACCAAAGCTGTTCTGGAGGAAAAAAAAAACCCCAAACCTGTTCTGTTTTTCCTCCAACAATTGTCGCTCACTATCCTTGAATTCACCCATTTGTTGAAAACAGTGAAAAGCAAGAAGATTCATTTCTCATGGACAAATTATCTAAAATGGTCCCAGCAGATTTTTCTCATATTCCTGTCCTTGGCAATCTGGAAACATTTTAAAATTGAAAGCTGAGAGCAAGGCAAGACTGTAAGAGTTTGTGTGCAGTTAGGCAACCCATATTTAAGGGACAGAAAAGAGAGATTTATTCATACATGCAATTTCACAAGGTTCACAAGAGCAAAAAAGAAAAAGAAAAACCAATTGGAAAGAACTGGCCCTTATTCTGGATTCTGTCCCAGAATAAGATCTTGCCATCCACACACTAGTGCAGCCCTGCATGGGCCCTGATGTAGTCTGCACTAGCACGTGGATAACAGGCCTCCACTCAAGAATATAATCCAGAATAAGGTCCACTGCAGAAAGGGCCTAAGAAAGCCATACCTTTGCCCATAAGCCTTTTGGCACCTTTACTTCCCAGGAAAGTGGAGATCAGGGATGGAACAGGCATTCACATTCCAAATGCCTGCCCCATCCCAAAGTTCCTCAGCACTTCACTAAGTGCCATGTAATTGCAAATGTCATTGTATTATTGGTGATTGCCTCATCACCGCAATGACCGTGTGCACAGGCTGTTACTGCAGTGACTGGGTAACCTGGCACACAACTGTGGCTGTGCCGCCCCACTCAAACATACCCTTTGCAAAGATACTATGCAGATCTGGAAGGGGGTAGTCCTACGTGCATGGACTAAAACCTTCCCTTTTGCCTAAGTGTAAAAAGGCCTCATGTCAGATACCTTCAAGGACACTGTCAGCAGTGGTGGCTGATGGGTCAGGAGTGAAGCTGTAGGTCATTTTCACA
The DNA here is from genome assembly GCA_014337955.1 of Aspidoscelis marmoratus. Taxonomy (NCBI): domain Eukaryota; kingdom Metazoa; phylum Chordata; class Lepidosauria; order Squamata; family Teiidae; genus Aspidoscelis; species Aspidoscelis marmoratus. The sequence continues at coordinate 18,020,036 of MTQE01002208.1, read as the reverse complement.
CATACAAGAAGGGGACAATTCGGCACGCTCCAGTACTGAGCATATGCACATTTTAGAGCTGCTTCTGTCCCAGAGCAGCTCCTAGCATGCACAAACAGATGTTCCACAGCTATACTAAGAGCACTAATGGTGCTCCTAGTACAGCCCCAGATGTAGCCTTTGCACCCACTTTCATGAGAAGGCTGCATGGGGGCAGGGTGGGGCAGCTGTGGCTTCACAGTCATGCAGTGGTCCAGCATGCGTGGCTGTTGCTGTGGTAAGACAGACACTCCCACATGGGAATGTTCACACTTACCATGCTGCAGGGTAAGTTCTGGGTAGGTTTGCAACGGGGCTGGTACTCAGCAGAAACAGTGGATTGAAAGAAAAATACTGCATATTTGACATGAGAACTCACATTTATGTGCAATTTTCCTGCAGCAAACACTGATTTAATCCATGTTAAAACCTGATTTATAAGGCTACAGCCCCATGAGGATATGACACAGCCCAGTACACAAGCACAAAAAGATAATACACTAACTACACAATCCTTTTTCTCCTGCCCCTTCTGGCCACCCTAGAAGGTCTGAAGCTATGTTGAGATCTATCACCCTTGGAGAACTAGACAGTTTAACCCAACTTCCTCCCAGAACCCCAGAGCATAGCCTTCTCCTCTGAACCCCAGAGCTAGACTTCTCCACCCTCTTCAGTGCATAGACTTCTCTCCTTACTCCCTTCTGGCAGGCAGGTTTTATACCCCCCCCCCCAGCCAGACGTAATTCGACATCTGATTGGCTGAAGGTCTCTGAGAGTTCTCTTCCCCCTCCCTTTATTCTAATAAGGGAAGTTTTGCCCCCTCCTTACCTGCTCGGACTGTCCAGTTGGACTTCCATACTGATTCTGCATTTAATGCATTTTCACTACAGTTTATATTACATCACCCAACACTGAAGTTTGACATGGGCACCACGAATGCCCAGCAGTTGCGATTGGGGAAGGGACATGGGGTGACATTTCCCTGCCCTTGCTCCTATCAGGAGAGAGGGGGTAGAGAGAAAAAGATGCTGTCTCCCCATGCAGAGGTTTAAGTTTGCTTGGGGACAGGCATACTCAAATTGAGCCCGCGCTTTTGGCAATTGCATGGGGACGGGTCAATTCGAATTCGGCTCCGTATTCAGACTGATCTGAATCTAATCCAAACTAAATGGAGTGCATGGGGATGCGGCCTCACAGCAATCAGATTTTCTGATGGGGTACTTTTGCATTGGACCAGGAATGGCCCAGAAGTCAATCACTTTGGTTCTGCAGAAAAGAAACTGGCCCAATGTGCTACCTCTTCCATCCTTTGTCCAGCCATATAGAGGAGAAGTTATTCAGTCAGTGTGCACTGCCCTAAGAGTCATTTAAAGTGGAGATAAGGTAAGTCAATTCATAGGGCAGTTATGAAGACCTAAGAATCAGTACAGGATAGTGTGTGAGATCACAGCACCCCTAAACCATCCAGATGTTTGGACACTCTGCCTCCTGAATTGGAGAGGGCACTCTAACCATCCATGTGAACACAGCCTTAAGCCTCCATTTTTCCAAAATGCCAGAAATCATGAAGAATGTTTTGAGATTTTGTTGTCACTGCTGTTTCATTGTCTTAATTTACTTGGATTCATTTTAATATACCTTAAAATGTATTTCTGACTGTGTTAGTTTCTTCCACACTAGCTATTAACAAAAGCAAGAGAGAATGTGAGAAAATAAATTAGATGTTGAAAGAATATGCCTCCCTGAGTTCCTGCTGATATAACTCACACACCACAATACACACCACAAGCAAAAGTGTTCCACCAAGACAAATGCTTCAAATGTGTTTGGGTCATATTCATTAAAACAGCCCAGAGATCTCCATGTGAAGAAACATCCTCTGAAGCTTAAAAATGGACTTTTCAAAGCATTACAGATTTGCAATTTACCTTTTAATTGAATTCATCCTGCAAGCTTACCAGAGAAATAGTGTTCTACAATCTCAGCACTTTCATAATGCTCTGGTAGGAAATAGGCTATCTATGACATCTGTAAGCAAAAGTGATTCCCCCCCCCCATGTTCTACTACATCTTGAAAAAAATTGCACTCAAAAAGCAAACAGAATTTGAAACTGGAAATTACTTCAATGACACTTGCAACTGAGCTCAGGAGATTGCCTGTAAGCCATACTGAGACCAGGGCCCTTTCTTCTTCTCCCCAATCTCTGTTTCCTTTCCCTCACAAGTGCTACTAGCCCCCTCATGAACCCTGGACCAAGAAACAAAGCATAGGACCATTCTTTCAGTGTGGCATTGCCTTTTACACTCTCTACTCAGCACGTGCTGCTTCTAATTGGCTGCTCCTGTGGGTTACTTTCTCCCCTCCCCCCATAGGGTAACCTGCATAAACTCCACCCTCTTCTGACCTGCTTCTCCAACCTTAACTGCAATTAAATACATATTTTACAATGCATTCATATTTTGCAATAAATACTTTAAATAAACACGAGGCACCACAGATGACATCTTCCTATTCTGGAATATATTCCAAATTAGGGTTGGGGCAGAGAAGAACCCATGTTCTTTTGCCTGTTGGGTTGCTGTTTTTGCAGCTCTGCTGTATCTTCTCAAAAGTGCCCCATAATAAAAAAAATATACACCCTTTTCATAAAAGAAATCTTCAGATATATCCAATGGATGGCAGTCCTTGATGTATGGTCTGGTAGTGATGTCACCGAGTTGTACAAAGCACCCTTCATCACTTCCTAAGGGAACATTCTTCCACGCAGCATTAACATGGAAAGGCCCTGTGGCGGCAAGGAAAGCAAAGCTGATAAAGATGAGACAGACATTCCTCCACCACTGCACCCAGTCATCAGACACCGTCAGCTTGAAAAGATGGATTTCTCTGGAAACACATCATCGGCTAATAGTAAGTGAGGTGGAATAAGGATAGCTCAGCAAGATTTTATGAGTAGTGTCAAAGTACATAAAACTTTTCCTTTAAGAAATTCAACACCAATATACATTTGTTCTTTTTATTAGTGTACTTCAGCTGTCTATGTTGTTCACCAGTACATAACTTCAAAGGAGTAACTTGACAGTCTTTTTTCTTCTCCTCTCATGCTCTCTGTTTTCTAAAGATAAAACTCTTCCTCATCCATCATTCCTTCCTTACTCAAGGCTGCATTCACACACACCAAAAAGGGGCTCAAAGCTGGTTTAAATGTGGCATTATGGTGGTAATTACCCCTTCCCAAGCCACACGTGAACCACTTTTTTTTCTTTTTGCAGCATTTGAACACAGCCTGAATCTTACTGAGTCCTATTTTCTGCTCTTGGGTGCCTGAAAGAGGAAATCTGTTTTTGCTTCAGATTTGGGGGCAATGTATGGTTCTATTTCATTACACTTATAAAGAAGAAGAAGAAGAAGAAGAAGAAGAAGAAGAAGAAGAAGAAGAAGAAGAAGAAGAAGAAGAAGAAGAAGAAGAAGAAGAAGAAGCTCCAAGCAGGAAATTAAAGAGATTAATAAAAACAACTTTCCAACAAAAAAATAGTGGCTCATCTAAAAATGGTGTGACACTACTTTTAAGAACATACTGAGAACCAACCACAAGCTCACATCTCAGAGCTGGGGAAACTGAAGCATCAACTTCTACACTACACAATGCGGAGATTAGTCTTGCTCTGGATGAGTCAATCTGAGCCAAGGTTGGAACACTGGATGGCAGGCAGCACACACCAGAGTCCATCTGCTGCAATCTAGCTCCTTCCTGGCCTCACTCCAGATATTGGGAGTGCAAGATCCCTGGCCAGTGCTGTACAGATAGAGCAGTCCCCAGGAGTTACAACCTCCCAGGGACTGTTTGAGCATCATGCTCTATAGAGGCAGCTACCACAGTCCCATATAGAAGCACTTAAAGAGGTGTCCAGGGCAAATCTGAGTCTGTAATAACAGACATTCCTCCATACAGCACATTCAACTTATCCCAGGTTGAATTCTCTTCCAACTCTATGTCATAGCTCTGAAGGCACCTCCTTCTTTAAACCAGGTTGAGCAGAAACTACATAGTCAAAGAGGCAGGAGGTTCCCACCAAGGGATCAATCAGTGGGTAGCACCTGTAGTCAAGATAAGTATTACCTAACAAATAAGACAAATGGTTGAAATAAACACCCCATTTTCACCAAATATTTACCTATTGCATGACATTACTGAATTAAATTTGGATATAATGCACAAACAAGATTACATTGTTTGATAGCTGCAGCTCAACAAATATTGGTGAAAAACTGGAAATATGCTGATAATCTAACAGTAAGGGAGTGGCAAAATGAACTATGGAAAATTATGATAAATTAAGTTATCACATGTAAACAGCTTTTCGGGCTCCACAAACATGCCAAGGGTACTTGGGAGCGATCGTGTCCATAACCCTGCTCATCTCCCAATTCCAGAGAGAGACCAGGGCTTCGACAGGAGCACCAGTATACCAAATTGTGTACATAACTGGCAAAGCACAAAAACCGCATTGTTCAGAAACCAGATTAATAAACTAGAGAGTCTTCTGATCATGTCTAAAACTACCTGCCATACCTGGGAATGCAGCTATCAAATTGGCTCAAATTATTTCTTGAGTGTTTAATTCTATTCCTCTCTGCTGTAGAATCTCTGGAAGGAGGGGATATACACAAAAAACAGGCCTACAGCAAATAAAATATCAATCCTTATGCTAACAGTGGTGAACAATGGCTAATTCCAGATATGCAAAAATACCAAAAGCTTTTTGGGCTCAGAGTGAGACCATTGGACAGATACAGTGCCTTTTGGGGACTCTGCTGTTTAATTTGAAGTAAAAAATAGTGCAAGAGATCCTAAAAAATGTTTTAACTGATCTGGACGCAGGCACTTATCAGGATGTTTGGCAAAGCCTCTAACAGAATTGTATAAGAAGCAAATTCCACAGGCTTCCCTCATCTTAAAAAACCAGGTGGGGAAAACCTGTGGAATTTGTTTCTTATACAATTTAGTGGTACAGGAGTCCTTATAAGTACTTCCATGAGTCAGGTCTTGTGGGTCACATTCTAGGGAAAGGCTAACATTCCTCTAAAATCTGACAATACCTTTCCCACCAGGAGTCAGCCTCTATGGTATGATATGGGGTTAGGTGTGCTCAGTTATCTGAGCACTTATCTTTAATTTCTACAGCTTCTGCTGCTCCTATGTTTGCTATGATGTTATGTTTTAATGGCACTGATTCCCCCCTCACTTCTCTCAGTGTATGTTTTTAAATAATTTTGTAGACCACTTACAGATTTGATTATACTAAGTGGCACATAAATTTTTCTTAGAATTATGATTGGGCGTGAAGATTTAATTGTCCAGTTGGCATTTACTGCAATTGCACTTTCCAAAAGAAGCAACATCAGCTACATGTGCTTCAGAATGGAACAGGCTGCAGAGACCTTTGACCTCTCTGACCTCTTGTTTGATCCACTGCAGTTCAACATGAGGTTCAGGGAGATCAAAAGTGAAGCTCCAGTTGGAACCTCACCACTTCCCTGCCATCCCACCAATTCAGCTGAGCTGAAAAATAGGATAAGAATAACAAGTTAAAGGAATTTGTACTGAGATGCATGTCTAGGGAGGTTGTGCTGATTATGCCTTCAAACTTCAAGCTCATTGAAAACACCTCAACCCACAAAAACTTTCTACAGCCTCTAGACAAAAGAAATTGTTAACTAGAGTCTCCACTGTGAACTTTAAGACTGATACGGTTTATTTAGAACAACAGAAAGCTTTTGTGGTGTACATCAATGAAGTGCAGTGCAACACTGCAGAGAACATCCTGGCTACTTGGTGGGGTGGCTCAAGAGCTTGCCAATGCCCAGCCATACAGCTGACACCTTGTCCTAGCCTAGCTCTGGAGCCAGGGAAGAAAACATCTCCTGCTTCAGAGTTGCAAGCTGTGGACATTTCTCTGCAGCCCATAAAATGGTCCCAAAGTGGGCAGCATTCTGGAGCCTCCTGCCTGGTCTGATCTTGGTCATCACCTATCTGCATGGTTGGAGCAGGAATGGGACCCAGTGTGGGCTGAGAGATAGACGAGTGGGCCAGACACCCTGGGAGATACAGCTTCCTGGGAAACATGCTGGCAAGGTCCAGAAAGACTAAAGTCTCTCTAGCATGGGTTGGAGAGATGTTTGGGACTAAACCAGCTCCCTTGAACTTGCTTTCAGGTGAGAACATGACTACTGCATACAAATGTTGTAATAGGGAACACAAAGTTCATCAGAGATCCTATCAAGAGAGTGCATATATATCAAATCTATATGAGGCCTCTGGAGTCTTTCTACTTAAAAAGATACCAGTGTGCACTTAACAAGAGTATAAAAAGCAATTAAAAATTGAAAGCAGAGTTCTCAAAGGAATTAAAAAAATGGTCACTGAAAAGAACAGAAAGTACGAACTAGGAAACAATATGGTAAAATGTTCAAAAAGGTGAAGGCCAAATACAATATAAGAAGCCAATGCTTTAGAAAAACAAAAGAAGAAAGTGGAGGAAGCTAATGGATGACAAGGCTGGAAATGATTTCTTCTTGGAGATTACCTTGCTCAGAAGTAGACAGAGGACTAGGTTGGTACATCTAATATATTTTCAAACATGCACTTAGAAGAGTCTCTTGAGTTATACATTGTATTGCAAATAGAGAAATGTATTGTAAAGCCAGATAGGTGGCTGACTCAGTATGTTCTGTTCTTTCAACTCACACATTCTACTAGTTATTTTTTACTCAATCAGAAAAGATCTCTTCATATAAACAAAAGTAAGTTCATGGCTACTTTACGTTATGGTATCTGATCTAGGCTTCTACCTTGGGGGGGGGGGTTCCACTGACCTGCCTTAATCTGGATCTAACATGATCCGGATCTAAGGAATGGGTCGTTCAACTAATCTGGATCTAGTAGATCCAGATTAAAGGAGGTACCCAATGCATCGCCACAGATGGTGCAGCACCCAATAGCAATGGGTGCTAGCCTACCCGCAGTGGAAACACTGGAGCACCCATGTGGCGAATCCAGATCAACCCACTTGGGGCCCACCCGTCACCCCAGGTTTTGGGGGGCACAGGGGGTGCAATCGCCGTAGACACTCCAGAGATTATTTGAAGATTTTCTGGAGGGGCTCCAGAGAATCCCCGGATCATTGTCATAAGCTCCAGAGATTCTCTGGAGCGATCTGCTGCAAACTTCAAAGATTGTCCGGAGCCTTTGACAAAGGTCCATAGGACTGGCATTGCTCTTGCATGGGGTCCTCTTCAGAGCCTGTGCTATTCTTCAGAGCTGGCTTTGGAGATTGTGCACAGGCTTCAGAGCTTTGGGTTATGGGCCACCACCACCCCATGGGTGTGCCCCCCGACCCCAAGGCCCGATCGCAGTGGAAATGTGCTTCATATAATCCGGATTTGATGCCCAAAGACCCAATTGTAGACCCCTTTAATGGGGTTGAGATGCCTTCTTCCTCAAATGGGCTGCACCTCAACTCTACACGTATATGCATATAAATCCCCCCCTATGAGGTGTTCAGGATTGTTGCCCCCTTCCATGATCCTTTGGAGCCAATTAATGTTTTCTCTCTGAAGTTGGTTCCCAGCTACAACTAGTTGTGGATGGTACAACTCCAAGGTTAGCTAGGCTTTGCTTCATCGAAATTAACACACAAACACCTGCTTTCCCAAAGCATGAGATCTCAATTGATGTTAACTCTCAAAATGCAAAGATGGAGCCCGTCAAGCCTCTTTCATTACAGCAGGTCACAATAAAATCATAATAAAAGCAGATAAAAAAGAATGAACCACTTATATTGACTGCATCAGAGAGGGCTGTCTTGGGGATGATTTAACAATTTAATATATTTCCAGTTGTATCATTTTCTTACTATTTTGATTAACATTTGTCTTTATGTGGATCGATATGGTCAAATGACTAATCAATAATGACTTGCTGCTTTCTGTCATCTATAGCTTAGAATGCCTTGTAACCCTTGACTGGGACTAGTGTAAATTGTAAGCAGTTGAAATAAGCCAGGTTCACAAACCATGATATAGAAATGGCTTGTTTTCAATAAAGGACAGAATGGGGGCTCAGTACTATTCCATTTTGTTTGAATGTTTTTTAAAAACCCTATCAGTGTTTAATCAGCATGCATTTTATGGACAGTTTTAACACAAAAAGGCACTTTCCACTGTTTTCCACTGCATTTTTAAAATTTGTATTTCCATATTTTTGGCAAATGCAAGATTAACACAGTTTTGCCCTGCCTAAGCTGCACTGCAAAACACAGTGGGATAAGGTTGCAGTCTGCAAAGTCGCTGGATCACAGCAGTATGCCATTACTATTACGGATGTGCACGAATATTCGTATAATTTATTATTCGTATAAATTCAAACAAATGCAAACATTTGTATACAAATTAAAGGTAATGACATCCATACAAAGCTTCGCAGCATTTGTGAAACGAGGAGGTGGGAAAGTGGCTGCACCAGTCACATCTGCAACAGATCCAGAGTTTGAGAGCAGATTCAAAGTGGACTCAGGACAGTTTTAACACTATCAGAGCAGATAGGTTACGGGATATGTATCGGATACATATCAGGTATGTATGCATTCACATCGGACATTCATACAAATACATTCGTATTGAACAGAATCCTACCACATTTGAAGGCGATCTTTTTGAACAAATACTAATTTTCTTACATTCAATTTGTAACGAAGCAAATGCAAAAAATTCCCCATTCGTGCACATCCCTAATCACTACTGTAAGGTAGAAAAAAATGCCCCCCTGGTTGTGTCTAGAAGCATGTTATCAATTGTCAAGAACTCAAAAATCAGGTTGGTGTGGCTTTCCTTCATAAACATCTTCCACTCTTTCCAGAATCAGATTCCCCCTTTACATTATGGTTTCCCTTTATCTGTCTGTGAAGAAATGACCTGTCGATTCAGACCAGTGGCCCATTCAGCGCTGCACACTGTTTTCATAGTGGACAGCCAGTTGCATATCGAGAATCATAAACTGCTTCCAGCTGCCTCCTCTGTCAGAGAAAATCACACAGCCATCAGAGCTGGTAGCCCCGTTCATGCTTTTCTGAAGCCATCTAAGCTGGCTTTCACATTTCCTCCTATGAATCACCTTTGCTGCTTCTTGTCATTTTCTTATACTTTCCTCATCTCTCTTGTATGCTTTTCAACTAGTTCTTTCCCTGTCTCTGCTTCTTGCAGTCTCTTCCCCTTCTTTCCAAAACCCCAGCCTTTCAATGGACGCCAAGAAAGGGAGAGGACATCTGACCAGCCTAAATAAGATTGGTTCCCATGCCTTCAGTGAAATAAACAGAATTGGCTGGGAACATCACTCCTGAACTTAACAGCAAAATTGCTGAACATAGTAAGTTTTAGCACTTAGGAGTTAACAAGTTCAGACAGTTTTGTACTGTTATAGGCCTTCAATGCACTAACGATTGTTATCTCAGGACAGGGCAGACTCTGTCCTGGGATTAGTAGTCAATCCCATACCGGGACAGGTCATTTCTTGTGTAGTATAAAGCCATCCACGTTGGCTTTGTATCCAGTCCCACTTCAGTGGGTCACCCTGTTGTGCCACCAAAAAGGGTCCCCTGTGGTATACTAGACCATGGAGGCATGAGATCAGCACACCTCTGTGGTTTGTTATACTACCTTTAGCACAGCTCAAGAATAGACCTCATTGTCCAATTGGTGGGAACACTGAAGTGAATCCCCAAATGTCTTCTGTGCTACAGTGTTGATGAGTGCAAAGAAAAATTCACCATGCACATGTTTCTTTTTAGATGCTTCTAGGACAGCTTTCACATTGTGCAGCTTGGTAAGAACATAAGAACATAAGAGAAGCCTTGCTGGATCAGGCCACAG
>MTQE01002208.1:17990257-18008686 GCA_014337955.1 Aspidoscelis marmoratus | reverse complement strand
CTAATTTTGTCTTTAATAATGGTTTCCATCACCTTACATGGAACTGACATGGTAAGGTGGTATGCGCCAAGGGGCAGCCTCCAAAGTTGCAGGGGAGTGGAATTTTGGTGGCCTTCTGCAAAACAGCCCCTTTCCAAGTCTGTTTCCAGAGCACAGCCATCCAACTGGTGCACAGCTGGTGCAGCCCATAGCCTAGGCCAGTGATGGCGAACCTTTTGAGATCAGTGTGTCAAAATTCGGAAGAAAACCTAGCTTAACTCGGGTGCTGTGTCACATCTAGAAATATCCATAATTTTGTGATATTTGTAGCTCTAGTAAAAAAGTTATATTTTTGATATATGTATTTTATTAAAAGCAAAAACAAACAATTCTTTACATTTGCTAAATTTCAATTGAAAGTTGGTATTTTGTACACTTCAAGAACAAGCAAGCACTACATGCCCAGGTGCCAGGGTGACCAGGTGTGTCACCCAAAAGGGCTTGGCGTGTCACCTGTGACACGCGTGTCATAGGTTGGCCATCACCGGCCTAGGCACAGTCAGGAAATCACCCTAGAGGACACAAGCCATGATCCAAGCACCGGCCAGACAACCCAAATGCACTATGCAAAAAGCTGTCTGGGTATCTGTGGGGCTTAGGAAAAGCATCTGGCTGTCCATACAGTTCAACCCCTGGCAATGGTGGCCTTGCTTCAACTCCTTGGAGATCACTTTGTCAGGGGCCGAACTGCTTCCTCGCCATAATGTAAATATATGAGTTGGCCAGGACCCAGCTTGAGCGCCAAAAACATCCCAATATCCTCCAAGAAACAGTTCAAAATCACAGCTTACCCTGCCTTCTCTACTGTTTCATAACTCTTGAGACGCAAAAACAAAAAACAAAAAAACAAAAAAAAGTTCCTGAAAGAGCAGCAGAGTCGGCACTTTCCTGAATACTAAGGTCAGCCTGTGCATAGGAATCCCCTGCTTACCAGATGGTCTCATCGCCATCAGGGTTCATGCAGTCTCAGAGTTGTTCTGATGAAAGCAGAGCCCTAGGCTGCTTTAACCAGGCTTCTAAATGCCCAGCAACCCTCTCTTTCATGTCTAAAACTTAGGCGTTTTCATACTTCCCATCCCGTCTGCTGGACGGGAAAGGCGTGCGATTAACCAACGTTGACTAGCACTCACACTTGAAGTGCTAGTCAACTTTGGCTGTCCCCCCCCCCATGATCAAATACTTACCTTATTTGACCAAGGACTGGGCCCTCCTCTGGGAGATGCCATTTTGGCTGTATCATCCTCCGTGGCTGCTGCACAAGCACAGTCACATTTATGGTTGTCTGAGTTGCCAGCACACTTGCACAGCACTTCAAACCACCATGGAGCACCAGAAGAAGAGCGAATGGTTGCTGCTAGGACACTTAAGGTAAGTATCTGATTAATGTTGGTTAATGTGTGGAGCACGATTTCATGCTCCACACCTAATTAGCAATTAGTAAATGTCTGGTAAGGGTGGGCGCATGCGAATGCTCTTCACCTGAGGTTCACTAATCGTGCACTAAAGGTCTTAGAGCAAATAGGCCTCTTGTCTGAAGTCATCCAAGCTCCTCTGAACCAGGCTGTGCCCATTTTCTTCCTGCGTTGCTCAGATGCAGAAGTTAGAAGACAGGCAGAAATGCAATGGGAACCTAAAACTGAATGCTATTACAGTCAAAGGCCTATGATAATGACACCTCAAATATTATTCAGATGTAAATGACTAAAAAAGGCACTCAAAAGATCATACATTTAGGACTTGTTAAAACAATTAATAGTTGCAAATTATTCCCTTGTAGCTTGGGACACAGTCACAGAGGACAATGTGATACACAAAATGCATTTTAAATCCCAGGGGATATCTAGAGAATGCTCCTCCAATGCAACTACATTTAATTAAAGTTAATTTTGTAAGATAGGCCTAAAATTTGTGCACAACGTGCCTATAACAACATGCTTCTTCTTTATTCAAATTTGCTTCCCAATTAATGTGTCTGCTCATAAAATTCTCTTTCATGACTTTGCATATAAGAGTTGAAGGGGGAGGGGAAAGAAAAGGTGGGGAGAGCAAGTTGGTAATAACCTCATTAAATTATTAGATTGCACTTTACATCATTACACAGCTTCCCTCTGAAATTGACCATGGATTTCTCTTTATACAGTATTCATAGCTTGCAGAAAAACCAAGGGTCTGCCCTTTTCTCCTACTCTTTGATCTGCACCCCAATTTATTCTAACACTTTTCATTATGCACTAATCACTCTGACTAGTGATGACTGAAGGGAAAAACACAAATGGCAGCTACTGATCTTCCCACAATGGCTCCAAGATTTCATATACTGCAGCCCAAGTATGCAGATTCTGTTTGTGTTTTCACCAAGCCAAGTGGAGTTTCATTTTTTCAAAAAAGCAGTGGCTGCTTATTTTTCACATAGTCCCTTCCAAACATGCATATTGACAAGAATGTCAAGGAATGCCCTTGCATGTGTTCATTTTCTATCCCACGGGTGTTCACAGCTTTCAAATAATGAGAAGGGTGATTTATCCTTTTGGGTGGACATGAAGTTGCAGTGGAAAGTGCATTTACATTCATGTAATGGTATAATTAGCCAAGGTTCTTTGTGTGGAAACTTAGCTTTTATGATCCATTGTTGTTCAACTTAATACTCTACCTTTGGTTTGGGATGTGGGTGACACATGGGAAATTCCATAGATCACTCTTTTGTAATGCTTGTGATGCATTTTGGGACCAAGCTGGTCATAAAAACTTAATTAAAGGTTATAAAAAGACCCAGAAATCTATCGGTTTAGCCATCACAGCTTTGGGATTGAAAAAGTAAATACTTTCTTGTTGGATTCTTAAGAGATTGCTAGTAACTTGCCTCACTCTCAAAAGTAGAGATTAAACATAAAAATGACATAAAAAACATAAAGGCATTTCTTCCCTGCCAAATAAAGAGTTTACTAGGAAAGCAACACATCTATAAATCCTTTATCATCTCCATTGCAATTAATTCTTGTCTTACATGTTTCCATAAATTCTAAAGTGTTCAAAAATGTTCCAGCAATTGAGAAGTCAAATATTTGTTCTTGCTTTTCAAGGAGAACTGAAGTGAAAATAAAGGTGTGTTCTGAGTTCACATTTCCCTCAACCATTTTTCACACCATCCACACCACACCCTCTTCAAATTACCCCTGCTGCTGCTGTCTGGAGAAGCAGCTCTATCTCTCCATTCCTTCTGAATCCAGACAAGAGAGAGTTGTGGTTTGTCGGTGGTTTTCAGGTCCATTGAATAGGGACCCATCTTTTTCTTGAGAGAGAGGTTATATTACTCTTAGGCTGCATCCCAAAAGACTTATTTGCCTCTCTGGGTTCCCTCTGCCGTCACTCTATTCAAGCGGACTTTAAAAGTGCTGTGCACTTCTGGAATAAGCGTCCACATGAGGCTCAGCAAAACGCACATTTTAAATGCAGCTTCCATCCCCACAGAAGCGTGTTTTCTTTGGGCGCATCTTTTTCTCCCCGCCCCCTCCCTGGTTGATAGGCTGCCAGCGTGAATGGGAGGGACTGTGCTCTGTGCGGCCACAAACAGGAAGACAACCCCTGACAAGTCCAAAGGAAAAATAGCCATCGGTTCTCTGTTTGTCTCCCAGATCCCCGCTCCTGAAATAGCTTCCAACCTGGCAAAGGCAGCGGCTGCAGCCATCGGCCATGCGATCTCTCTCAAGACTTCATTCTCAACACTTTCCCTCTGACTGTCAAAATCCACTCCGTACAGCAGCCGTTACACTGTAGCAATAATCCACCCACTTCACACCTGATAGCAATTGCAACAATGTTGCAATTCTGTGCTATTCTGGTTCTTTGAAAGTTCTGAGCTTTAGAAAGGGAAGGGAAGCTGCTGCAGTTCTGGGAGATGTGTGAATGTGTTATTGCTTTGTGTGCAGGCAGCAATCCCCGCCCCTTTTGCCACTGAGCATCCCCAAGGTAAATGCTGTGAGGAAAACCCACCACTTCCAAAAAGAGCACTGAAACTCTTCTTTAAAGGGCACTTTTTTCGTGGGTTTTCCTGCTTTTGTAGCGCTGGAAGCTCGTTGAAAACCCTGGCTTGGGGGCACTCAGAGGCAAAAGAAGATTTTTAGCAGACTTTGCTTGGGGACAGGGCCTTAGCAATTTTATCCTTACAGTACCTTGCAAATCTATCACAGCAGACTTCGTGTAGCAGCAAGTACTCTGTGCAGTACCAGGATGCTTTACAAATTCCACAGTTTGATAGCCCTGCTCATCTCACAAATTCACAGAGATCAAGGTGTCAACAGCATCATCATCCTTTGCAACTTGTAATTCCCCCAGAGCATTCAGGAATCATTCAGATTCAATAGAGGATGGACAGATGGACAGACGGAAGGATGGATGGACAGATGGATGGACGGAAGGACAGACAGACAGATATAGAACAGCACATCTAGTCTAGCATCTTTTCTCACACAGTGGCTTCTCGGTACTCTCAAGCAGAAGACAAAGACAAAACCTTCCCCTGCTCTCAACACCCTGCCTGTTGGTGAGCTGGTACCTAGATTTTCATTCTAGTAGCCACTGATACACATTTCCAAGGGCCAGAATGTTTGACAGCCTAGTATTCTGTACAGGTTTTAGAACAGAACCACTACAGAAACTTTCTTAAGCCACTTACAACTTTAACAGAGTTGAATCTGCAAACAATCCATTTTTATAAAGCAGATCACTCTAAAATAATACGGTTAATCACTTCTCAAAGCTGCTTAAAGACCAGTCTTTCACAAAATGTTTCATCAGACAGAGCCATTTTCCAGTACCCCACCTAAAACAGCTGCTCATAGTCAAGTAAAATACCCTGAGAGGTGGGGAAGCATAACAGAATTCTAAATGGATCTTTGTGTTGTTGCATTTATGTTCTCTGCCTTTTTGGTGATGCATACACTGGATTCTAGGATGAAACAAGCATATATGTAATTAAATAATATAGGAACAGTTTTACATTTTCTACTCCAGGCTGCCATATATATATATATATATATACACACACACACACGCAAACACTTATATATAGTGAAGAGATAAGACATTTTAAAGAGCAAAATCAGACTGCTAAATTTTCATTCTCTTTGCCCTCATTTTACTTTGAGACATAAAGCAAGCATGAATATTTAAAGATGTTCTTGCATTAATTTTAAGGTTTGGGGAAAACTCAAGATTTCTTGGCTATTAATCTATGCCTAATATAAAGCATCATATAAAAAAGTCAGGTACCCGCAGCTATAAATATGCACTGAGAATAAGTATATGGTCAAGAGTAAATCAGGGAAGGCTTAATTCTTGAACTGAGAATGGGGAAACTGCACGGACTCTTTTCTCCCTTGAGGACCTCATTCTTCATGTACATGTATTAGCATTCCTGTACCATTAAAGACATTTTTTTCTTCCTGTCTTTTATTATAACTAAAATCCTCCTCTGAAGAACATGAGGACAGCAGTAGACTAACTTCAATTATTTCTTGGAAGGAAGCAATGCAGGTGGATCAGGAAGAGGATATTTAGAAGGAAGTCATCTAAGACCGCACCATAAGTCAGTGGTTTTTGGAGCACATTGTGAGTGATTTAACCAGTCACTGGGTGGCTGGATCTTAAAGGACCATTTTAGCTGCAGCAATAAGAACACAGTGCAGCTGATAACAGGTACAAAGATGCCACTGCTTTGGAAATGGGACTGAAACATTGCAAGAAAGGGGGGACCCAGAGCAAAATTTGGCCCAAAGGTTCGGATAAATACACTGTATTCAGCCTGGAACTCCAGAGTTAGGCCCTTTCTGCACTTGGTCGTATTCTGGGCTGTATCTCTGAATAGGGCCTGCTGTTTGCATCCTAATGCAGACTATAGCAGGTCCCAGGTGAGGATTGCCATAGTCTGCACTAACATGCAGACAGCAAACCCCTATTGCAAGATACATTCTGGAATAAAGCCGAGTGTAGAAAGGGTCTTAGGCTCAGCACTGGGTTAAAGAAACAGGTATGTTGCCCCCATAGTGACTAATCAAAAAGAGAAGACCTCAGAGTGGTAGATCTCACTCTGAAAAAAATGTTGCCCCTTTTGGCAATTGGGGTGAAGAGCACCTGCGTCTGATGCAGTGACACCTCAACCAGCCAACCTTGGTTGTTGCTGCGTTCTCATTGTTCAGTCTTGTCAGACTCTTCATAACCCCATGGGCCATAGAACACCATGGCCCTCCAGTGCCTATCGAAAATTCATTCTGCACTAGGCCTCATTATGGATTATATCCCAGAGTCTAACCTGCAATCTGCATGCTGCTGCAGACTATGGCATGCCCTGCCTGTAGCCTACTGTAGTCTGCACCAGCATATGGAAGGCAGGTCCCTATTCCAAGATTGAATCCAGAATAAAGTCCAGTGCAGAAATGGCCAAAGTTTGTCCAGTTTGTTTTTGTGGCATCATCTAACCATCTCAACTTCTGCCATTCCCTTCTCCTTTTGCCTTCATTTTTCCCCAGCACCAGGGTCTTTTCCAATGAGTTTTGTCTTCTCACACACAACCCTACATCCTTTACAATAGCACACCTGAAAGCTTCCTGAATCTACACACCATAATCACTTTTTCCAGTTCCTATCACCAGTGGATTGGCAATGATCCATGTAGAGTTCCAGAATCACAGTCCCTAGGGAGGGCTTCTCCACTATGTTACTTCTCACTTAAGATAGTGCTTTTTGCAAGTTCATTGTTGTGTTGTTCCCATTTGAAACAGAACTCTTTTTCCTTTGAAAGAAAGGAAAGTATGGATTTAAAAGAAAACAATAAAAGAAGGGTTTATTTTGAAGCATATCAGCAGTTTCAGTTGCTAATAGCCAGCTACAGTAGTTTCACATTATTAGGTAAACTCCCAGGGAAGATATTATATGCCCATTGTTTTTCAGGTCAGTGAGGGAAGCTGCAGAAGTCTGGAGAAATCTTCAGTGAGAAGAAGAAGGAATAAAATGCCTCTGTTCTACTTGCGTTTATAAACTTGCAAACCTATACCAGCAGCAATAATAAAGAAATTGTTGAGTGCCCTGAACTAAAATAGATTCTTAAGGAGTATCTTGAACTTACTTACCCGAGATTGCAGTGTTAACGAATTGTCTCAAAGTAAAGAAATGCAGGGAGTGAGTGACTGCTAGGGATGTCCACAAAGCCAATATTCCCCCCACCTCTTCAATTTGATGTGAATCAAAGGGGGGAATATTCAGTTTTGTGTGACCCCCCTCCCATGAATATGTGGAGCTTTGGCTATACTTGCAAATATCTGTCCAATGTTTGAATGCAAAGGGACACACACACCCTCCCTCTCTGGTCTACCTCACAATTCCCAGGTGCGTGCATATCTCCAGAAGGCCTTATTGGGCCTTGGAGGAGGTCAAAATGGTGGTGGAGGGTGCTGGCATGGCCACCTTTAGGAATAAGGGGTATGGCCAGGGGGATGGGAGGCTGGGGATAGGTAAATCCAGTCTTCATCAAAGCTTCTGTGAAACTTTAACAAATACCAGATCCATTCAAGTGAATGGGGGCCTACAGCCCCTTTCAATTGACCCACGAAAGGTGAAATTAGTATGAATTCATTTGAATTTTGAATAGCACAAATATCCGTGTACATCCTTAGTGACTGTAGCTCAGTACTAGAGCAAACTGCCTGGGAAGCAGAGGGTTGCCAGTGTGACCCCCAGACTGCCCCCCCCCCCGAAGCAACCAGTGGCAAAACAATTCTGTATTGCTGCCAAGAAGATTGCATAGAGGTGCTCTTGGAGGCACCAATACAGCCAACCGGAGGTCAGACGTGACTTGGTGGCACCCAACAAAAATATTGCAATGATAACCCAGACTTGTGGGATAAAGAATGGATACTATAAATTACATGCTTTTCACTGGCCAGAGACCCAAAGCTAACACTTCAGAGAGTGGAGGCATTATTTCAAGGAGTGATCTGAAGGGCCTGTTGGTGAGGGTGGGAAAATACACCATTCAGAACAAGCATCTAAGACATTAATCTTTCTTGAGCATATCACACTTGCCACAAGATGCCTATTTCCACTGCTTGTGGAGAAGTGGCAGTGAAGACTTCGTGCAGATGCAGTAGAAAGACTGAACAGCAGTTTTCCCCTTACCTTTAACATTTACAATGCACAGCAAAACCTACTTTAATCTGATAAAGAAATAAGCATTTCCACATGAGATCAAAGTATTATTTGTTATGTACAGCAAACATCAAAAGCAAATGACTAGGGTGTTTGAGACAGCTGCACCTTCCATGTGGGGAATGGGCAGAACACCTAGGAAATTCAAACCTAGAAGCAAGGGAAGCATTCACCAGAGCTCATTTTGCTCCTGGCTGCCCTTTTTGGTCTCCTTCAAGCCTGGGGGTAGGACTACAGAACATCAAGTGGTCCAACATAATACGGGGTCTGGGGCTTCCCTAGTCCCTGCCAAGCCTTTAGAGGCCAAACAGGTTTTGGGAGGTTTGGGAGGAGCAAGCAGGAAAAAGTTGTGCTCAAATGAGTGTTCACCTTGCTCTTCAAATCCCCATGTAGCCGTTCAAATGCACACCCTTAGAAGTGCTTAATCTCTGCCCAACCCTTCTACTGAGCACAAAGCTGCGGGTTGCTATTGCAGAGACAATTGCTGGGTCAGATCACTGGACTTTCTAGTTCAGCAGCCTCTTCTCCCAGCAATACATAAGGCCTGTGTTCAAAATCATTGGATCTGGAACAGCCAGGCCCGCTGATTCTGAACACAGGAAAGCATGGGCAGGATCGCAAGAAACTCTGAGGCCTAGGAACCAACGTTTCTAGTCTTGAGGACTCTGGAGGATGCATTTTGTTGGCATATTATGACATGCCACAGAAATGTGTCCCCTATAGTTTCAAAGAGGGAAACATGCTTTCTGCACACCTCCTGTGTTCGAAAACAGGGCCATGGGTCCTTTTTGTAGACACAGTTAAATGGATCTACCAATGCTACTGAACATGGCCTCCATATTCAGCATCACAATCCTCCTAACGCAGACCAGACCAGCAAGGGGCATAACTTCATACATCTGCATTAATGTAGAGATAATGAGGTCTAGATGCTTATTACAAGGGCCCTTAATCCAAATTAAAGATTCATGCAGAAAAGGCCATTAGCTCAGCAACATGCCTTGGCTACAATCTCCCATCAGTTGGATTTTACTAAGGTTGGTAATTCTCCCTGGTTCTACACCAGATGCCCTTGGAAGAGGAGTTTGTTTCACATGCTTTTAATGTTTCATCGTCATCATTTTATTTACAGTTTTTTCACACCTGGTTGGATGTGCTGCCAACCTCTTCTTTCTTGTGGCATCCTTGCTTTGCACACAAGGGGCGCATCCGCATGCAAGCCAGTTGATGCAATTTGGACACGTGTGATAAAAATCCACTTTGTAACATGGAATAAAGCATCCCCATGTGGTTTGGGGCAACATGGATCCAAACCATAACTGCCTGTCCCCATGGAACGGCAGGAACGGTGGCAGCGGCAACAGCGGCGAGAGGAGCATTGCAGTATTCCCCCATCCGCCCACTGGCAGAGCAAGCTAGCGAGATTATTTTCCCATTCATCCCCTCCTCCCCTGCCAGCCATGGACAAGGAGGGGATGAATGGGAAAATAACCTCATTCGCTTGCTCGCTCACTCACTTTGCCGGTAACGTTACCTCCATTTACATTGCTGGGAAGGCAACAAGTTTCCGCTGAAGCAGATGAACTGTTAAGCAAATGTGTGCACATTTGCTTGACAGTTCATCTGCTTCAGTGCAGGTAACATTACTGGCAGAGCAAGCGAGCAAGCGAGGTTATTTTCCCATTCATCCCCTCCAGGAGCATCCGCATGGCGCCAGGACAATACGTGTTAGCCCCTTATTTCATATGCAAAAACACTTGTGAAGTGGGGTTTTTTAAACACCTATTGACTCCCGTGGGCCACATATTAGGGCTTTGTATGCAGGCGCTCCCGAGGCAGACACGGAATCCTTTCGGATTATTTTTAGCATGCAGATGGACCCAAGGAATCCATCACTGAAAGATTAGGACTGAGCTAAAAGGAAACTTTCTCATTTCAAGTTTATAGGTCTGTTACAAAGCTTCCCCTTTTGCAGTCAGTTCTTTAAAAAAAGAGAGAAAGAGAGGCAAAAAGGCTAATTTAAGTAATGAAAGGAGCAAATTTTTTCTCTCACCACTTGAATGACTTTGTTTGGCATTTTATAGATCGTGCTGCTCTTCTAAACCTCTGGGCAGGTCCCCTCGCCATACACACTAGAACTACAGCATTTATATATTTCATGCTTTATGCACCGCCACATTCTTAACAGCTTCAAGCATTCTTAGAAAAGCTTATCTAAACCAAGTATTGTACCATTTTAACCTCTCCCCTGGTCTTGTGCAGTGGTGTGACTAAAATTTTCTTTGGTGAAATATTTAACTCTTTAGCCCATCTTTCTTAGTAGATTGCAAGGAGTTTTCCTCTGGACACCAAAACCTTGAAAACCTGACTCTTTGTCCTTTCCGTGAAGCTAGAATAATAATCTTCATTAAAATCTCAGGCATGAATTCTCGGGAAAAGAAGGCCTCATCTCTTTCTGTGGATACTTACTTCAGATAAGTGTACAGATATTATTGCAGCCTTATTTTGTTTGTTTGTTTATACCCCACCCTTCACCAAATGGTCCTGGGCAGGTTACAATAAGAATAAAACATATCAAATATTAAAACAAGACTTTTTTTTTCTCTCACCAGCCATTTTGAAAATATTTTTCTAGGGTTGTCACACCATTAAGAAAATACTAACTAGTTAGAGTTTTTGGTTGGTGAATCAGTCAGTCTACAACGGATAAGTTGAGGCTAAACACAGGATTTCTGTGGACCCTCAATTTTATTTTTTTATTGTGACAGTGAGACTTTCTTGAAAGTATTGACTACGGTTTTCCATCACGGTCACTGTGAGGTAGGGGTATGCACATGAAGCCCATTTCCCACATTCAATTTGGTACAAATTGAATGTGGGAAAATTTGGTTTCAGACAAATCCCACCCCCATGAATGTGGGGGGATTTGTATTCCTGCATGAATATTCAAATGAATATTCAGGCACGAAACAAAGCAAAGGTCCCCCCTCCATTCCCCCCCCCACTTACTTGTTCTTATTGGTGGCTGCCATCGCTGCTGTGCAACACTATCTTCTTACCTCCAGGGAGTGCCAAAATAGGTCCAAAATAGTGCACACTTAACTGAACTTAACCTCAGTGGGATGGCATTGTTTTACCATCCCAAGAAGTCAAGTGGAAACAGACCCTGTCACTCTCAATCTTGCTGTCTTTGTTGTTTGTGTATCTCTGTTCCTTGGGCCTTATTGGTTCATCAAAACCTTCAAACATTAAGGGCTTATACACATTTACCCTTCATTATGTGATGTTTTCATGAGCACCATGTTCCCTGTTCACACAAACAAAAAGGATGGGAAGTGCATGTAAGAGGTCCATTGCCTCCCAGGCAAATCCTGCAGTGCAAGAACATATGAACAGCTGTGCTGGATTCAGCCACAGCCTGGGCGCATCCCCATTATAAGCTTAATCCAGTTTCCTTAAACCAAAATAATAGAACTGGATGCAAACCCGAATTTGCCTGTTCCCTTTACTTTCAGCTTAATCACGTTCGATCCAGATTCTGAGGATCATATGTGGTGTACGTGTCTCAAGGGGGAACTCAAGTGGCTACTTTTTAAAAGCTGCTTTTTGGGGCTGCCCTGCCCTCTTCCTCCTGGCATGAACATGCCACCCATAAGGGACCCCTTCAGGGAGCCTAGCTGGGTGGCTGGGTGGCTGGATGGCTGCCGCTTGCCTGGATGGAGGAAGAATGGTACGGGCAGCCAGCGATTCTTCCACCTCCTCTCCCTATTGCCCAGGGCACACAGCAGCAGCAGCAGCTTCACAGCCACAGCCTTTGAAACAGAACCTCCAGCTGCTTTCCTCCCTCCCTTTCCCTTTCTAAAGGTCAGAACTTTCAGAATTGTGCAAATTTGCAACATTGTTATAAGGTGTGAAGTGGCTAGATCGCTACAGTGTAGCTTTAAGGAGTGGATTTTTATAGTGGCTGTTTTGAGGGGTGGATTTTTTCAATGAAATCACTATCTTTGGAAGCAAGCTATTGGGGGAGGGAAACCGTAAACACAGATTCTCATCCCTTAACACCGTACGGTCCCCAAAGTAAAAAATGTAAAATGTTTCAAGTGCACGAACCAGAGTGAGACCTGTTGAAATGAGGATTAACATTTACAATGCTTTGGGGTGATTTAACACGCGGAAAGTGTGTTAAGCCAAACTGACGTGGGGTCTGCCAGGATTTAAAACGGTTTGAAATCGAAATAAGGTTGTAATGGGGATGCGGCCCCTATTTCAGCATTCTGTCTTGCCCAGTGGACAACCAATTGCTCTGGGCATCTCAACCAGGAAACAAAGGGAAAACATTCATCTGCACTCAAATCCCTACAGATAGTCATTAGAAGCATCCTGCCTGTTCCTCCAACCTGAAGGCAGTATCTAGGCATTCATTCTAGTAGCCATTAATGCAGCCGACCTCCATGCATATATCTGTGACCACTCCAACTGAAAGCCACTCCTCCATTTTTGTTGTGCAGCTTTGTGCAAAGCACAGGGGAGTGTGGATGAATCACAAGGTAAGATAAGACATTGAGAACATTGTTATAAATTATGCTCATTTACTAATGAAGAGATGTTCACCAAGACTGCATTCACATGGCTGAGAAAAATGAGACATCCAATGGGTATGTCATCTGTTCACCAGCAATGCTCCCAGACATGTAGTGCTCCTCTGAGGGTGCCTAGGGACTGGCAGGTGCCCTCAGAAATGTCTTTTCCACAAAGCATGAAAACAAGCACTTGCACTACAACAGTGTAGATACACAGCAGCCACAAAGGCAATCTATCTGGCCTGCACTGTACCCAGATCCCTTTTTGTTACAGTAAAAATGGATGACTTCTGGGACCATTTCCACTGTCACAAAAAAGATTTCTGGGTGGCATCTTTGAAGCCAAGGAACCTTCATTGCTTAGGTTTGAAGAGAGTGAGGCATTGAAGCATGTGGTGTGCAGACACTGTATGCCTTGTGCTTCTGCCCTTAAGGCACTGCACAGACCATTGTGGGGATGCAACTCCAGAAACAAATAGATGAATGGATGCACTCTGACCCTGCCAACAGATTTTGAGGACAGAATCCACAGACTGGATTGGACTGTACTGACAGATGAGCCTTGTCTGCACCTAATGGCCCAGGCCTTCCAGGAAGCCTCTTTTCAAGCCCCAGCAGGATCTGCTAGAAATTGAATTCAGGTCCTTTTATCACTTGCTTTACCATGAAAGATTATAATTCTTTTGTAAACATTTTCCTTTCCCTTATTCTCAAATGTTTTTTACATTATCAGTTCCTAGAATTTCATGTTTGCACATGCTGTCATGCCTCAAGAGCATCCTTTATGTACTGTGTCATGGATTCCTTGAGGTTAAAATAGTTTTTCTATCGCATTAGTTTTAGTGAGCAAAAATAGACTCTGTATCTTTAAGAATATGAAAGGAATTCTGGGAAATTCCTGGGTTCTTATTCTAACTCTGTAGTTAGTTCAGTTTGTGTAGCTTTTGGGGACCGACCAGGGAGAGCTCTCTTTTGACGAGACATGGTTCACAAAAGAAGGTTCACAAGAAGGGAAAATTGATTCACAAGATAAAGGAAGCTAGGGAAAGTTAGTTCACAAGAAGAAGGAAGCCAATCTACAGAGAAAGTGAATAGCGAGTATAAAAAGGGACTTTTTTGATGAGAATTCTAACTCCTTTGTTTTTACTTGTGGAATTGGGGATAAGTAAAGCTTATAAAAACAGAAACGTTGTGGACATTTCTTTGTTCAGGCTGTGTTTCTAAGGGCCAGGAGTTGAAGCCACACATACCAGTTCAAAACACATGCCATGCACACAAATGGTTTTCTAAATTGAAAAGCGCCTTCTAGAAATTCTGAAGTGTTTAAATTGTCCCATGTCCCAAAAGCAGTTTGGAGAGCTGCTGAAATTGAATGTCTCAAGTACACAAATATTAACTTGGCCCTTCAGCTCAGGCTGAGATTATAGTGCTCTCTTCTGAATGAAACAAATTGCCCAGTCCTAGGGCCAAGAAGGCAGCTTTACTGTTATTTGGATGATCCACAGCCTCTCAATAATGTCTACATAAATTTGGTTGCTGACCTCTAGCAACAATTTACAACATTTTTTTAGTTACATGGTCACAAGTTCTGTGTTTAACCACATTAAGCAGGACAAGACAGCTACGCTGGGTAATCTTAAACTACTTCAGAAGGTATTTCTCAAAAAAAAATTAACGTTATGTCTTTTCAGCCATATTCCTTTTAGTTGTATCTTTCATCAGTACTTTTAGTTTATTGGAGGATTTTTTTCCTTCACAATATAACAGATTATGCTCCTCTTTTATTGCCCTCTTAGTAGGTGGGTAATAAAACTTGGTATGCATCTGAAGGAGGCTAGAAGGGTGGCATAGCTCCTGTTGCTGTGGAAAGGTGTAGATAGCAAATTTCCTGGGGAAATTGAGGACATGAACTTTTGTCAAAGCGCATATTTCCAAAATCATGAGGAGAATAGAGATAAAGTAGAGGAAGCCGAGAAAAAGATTGAAGGTCAGACCCATCAAGCTTTCAGAGCATGTTGAGGGAAGAGAGATTAGCAACAGCAATATTGAACTTTTCCAGAGACACAAGGTTTAGAAGCTCTAATTGAAACATCGGCCTTTGCCTCGACACTTGGAGCATTGAAATCCTTCTTGTTCAAATGCTTGACAACAATGAGAAGAATGATTCTAGCAGAGGTGACTTCAGTGAAACCTTTTTCTATTTTTGTTGTTCTGTCTCAATTTTAGCTCCATTTTCAATTGCAGTGGGGCAATACTTGCATTGCTAAACCACCTTTTTCTGTAACAAGTTTTAAACTATCCAGGATAGTTTCCTTTGAGAACTTACATGGTAAACTACAAGAATAGCTAACATGAAATACAACTCCCATCAGCCCCAGTCAGCCCCACCCAACAGCAAGCAAGCAAGGGAGTAGTAATTCAGGAATATCTTGACAATCACTTGTTAGCCACCCCAAATCTAGTAAAGTAAGAACTAGATTTTGTATGTAGAAGTGGCAAACACGTGTCTATCAAATGAACCATTAATCTAATGAGTAATAGCCTTCTACAGCTAATGATCTCAAACAGATAAAAGAACAATAATAGTACCAAGTTTTGGGAAATTTTTGCAGGGGTTTATGCAGCAGTTTTGCTTTGAGGCAGTCAGCAAATGCAATTCCCCATTTAAACTTTAATTCAGAAAGGCATGATTTTGTCCTTATACAGTTAGTAATAGGTGGCTTACTTCTTTTAACCAGACTTTGAAACTTTCAGTAATGCGATTTGTCTGTTTAGTGCCAATACTTCACATTAGAAAATTAGGCTGCCATGGTTCCTTTATTTTCCAGCTTTCCATGTGTGGCAATTACTGGCAGAACACCATTTTGCAGTACAAGATGCTTTGTGGTAAATGAACCATAATATTATATGAGAGATGACTTATGCCCCCCCTGTACTAACCTGTGCAGATCCAAAATAGTTGTTCAGGAAAATGCATTCCATCAAACAGATCACATTGGGCTGGAACAATGTTGTCTGCTTGTCAATGCCTATTCCAGCCCAAATCCTGTGCTGGAACCAAAGCTCATGTGAATTTCAGAGCTGGCCCCAGGAAGTTCTGACTGTGGCCCTTATCACACCTGGATGAGATAGGATGTCCTATTCATAATTCGAGCTGAGGTCATACCAGCTCTGTTCACACCTAGATTGTTATAGGTTGTTCTCAGGGCACCGTTGCTTTGGGCTGCATTGTTCACACCTTTCTCCATGATCGATCTGAGCTTCCTCCAGAGAACTCTTGACTCTCCACCCCTTTTGCTGCATCAAATCTATCTCCTTTCTGACTGGATGCCATTCTGTCACTCAAGGGAGGTGAGAGTGTGTGTTTGCGGTTCTTTTTAAAGCCTGCTCCTCCACCTCCATGCTGCCTCCCTTCCTTCTGTATGTGCTTTTCTTCTCCATGTGATTGTGCAAAACCACTTGATAGAAAGAGTAATCATATGCATAAACCATGGCAGAGGTGGGGGTCGCTAACAGTGGTCTAGCTATTGTGTCGATGTTAAGGAAGTAGGAGCAGCTCTAGCTGCAAGAATACAAGGCAAAAGGCATGCCTGGCATGGAGGGGTGGATGACCAGCTCACAGACTGGAAATTTCAGCTACAGGTGAGGACAGCAATGTTGTTTCCTGAAGTCTGATTATTATACATTAAAACAGAGTTGCACAATTCCAACAGACTTTATTTTTAAAAAAGAAGTGGGTGGAGCCCTTGATTGCTCGTGGAACAAAGGTAATTAAAGAGTCCTCATAGCTAGCATGCTCGTGGGAGCTTGGCAGAAGTGCAGATGGTGCCTTTGGGAGGAGCAGGGCTGGGGTGGAGGAGGAGAGAAGGGGAGGTGCACCACAAACACCACAAGTGCCACGCTCCCCTAGACATCAGCTCTCAGGAAAGCTTAAGATGTAAACTTTTTTGGTCCTGACCGGAGGCTTTTTCGCACACGGGGTTTTCAAACGCATGCAAGACAGCCTCGAACGCGGCATACGCATTGCCGCAGCAGGGCTTGCGCTCCGACGTGTCCGGAGCTGTCTTGCACGCGTTAGAGATGCAGAGAACTTTAAAGTGCTCTACATCCGTTCCGGCGCGGACAAAGCGCCCGCAGCCGTTCGGGGAGAGAAGCATTCGCTCATGTTTCTCTCTCCCTGACAGCCGCGGGCTCCCCTCCCCCGCCGGCGCTGGCTGGCAATCAGCTGATTGCCTGCTTTGCCGGCTGCGGGAGCCTCGGCAGCCGTCTCCCCGCCCCTTGCCGGCGTTTGCCAGCTAAGGCACTTCAGAATGCTTTGAGCATTCGCACACAGGCGCGCCGGAATGCGTTTACACGCGTTCCTGCACTCCTATGTGTGAATGCTGAAAGCGTCCTGAAGTGTCTTTGGCTTCCCGTCCTACACCCGTTCCAAATGGAATGAGTGTAGTGCGAAAATCCCTCTGGTGCTCTACACAAATGCTAACATTTACATGATTTGTTTCACATCAAAATTTAATCAGCGTCACAGCTGGTGTGCTATACTGGTGATGGTCTTTGGGCTTGTACACATCTGGAATAAAATATCCCATTGTCATGGATTCTGTGGCCCTGTCTACATGCAAAGAAAAATCCATTAAAAAGCTTCTTTTGCTTCTGAGCGTCTGCATGCAGAGTTTTACTCCGGGCTTCCAGAGCCACAAAGGAGGAAAATCCGTGGCAGGAAAAAAACCCTTTAAGACTACCTCCACACTTTTGGGAAGCCGCAGGTTTTCCTGGGATCATGGAGACGTTTTCTCCACATCTTCTCCCATATTCTACTGAATTTTTAGGCATTTTTGATCCCTGCAGAAGAATTGGCTGTCAGAATCAGCTACATTCAGTTCTTTCAGGGGGCAAGCAGAGCTCTGATCATTGTTTCACTTGGGAGGGGGAGAGATTGTTTCTCAGCAAGCAAATCTCTTCCTTCCTCTCTTAATAATGCAGCCTCCAAAGTGAAACTAAGTTTCATTTCGCAGGTCTGGTTTTGCGCTAATCAGGGGCCATTAGGTGAATGCAGGCAGCTGAATTTGACAGCTGAAGGGAGCCTGCTTTCAGTTTTGCTTGTAACTATGTTGCAAGCCTTAGGGCCTGTCCCCAAAAGACTTATTAGCCCCTCTGGGCTCCCTCTGCCGTCACTCTATTGTAGCTGACTTTAAAACTGCCCTCCACTTCCGGAATAAGCGTCCCCATGGTAGCCGCGATTTAAATGGACTTTCCGTCCCCATGGTAGCCGTGTTCTCTTTCCCGGCGATATGTAGCAAATTGCCGCCTAGGGAATTACATAGAAGAGAAGCCACGCCCCCAATACCCCGGAGCGTCCTCAAGGCAGATGTTGCGAGGAAAACCCGTGAATCGCCAAAAGAGCGCTGGAACTCTTCTTTAAAGTGCACGTATTTTGTCGCGGGTTTCTCACTTTCTGAAGCTCCGGAAGCGCCTTGTAAAGCCTGGCATGGGGCCGCTCAGAGTCAAAAGAAGAGTTCCAGAAGACTTTAAATTGCATGGGGACAGGGCCTTAGTTATGCAGAGAGTGAGCTGCTTTCAGTAACTGCTTTTAACTCTTGGCAGCCAAGTA
>MTQE01002208.1:17967004-17983694 GCA_014337955.1 Aspidoscelis marmoratus | reverse complement strand
AATAAATAAATAAATAAATAAATAAATAAATAAATAAATAAATAACCTTGGATTCCACTCCCCTCCCAGGGAATGGGCCTCAGGCGGTGAGTACCCCACAGGGATTTGAGTACTGGAAAGGAAAAAAGTGCATATTTATGCATTTGCTATACAGTGCTTTGGCACAATTAATGGCCACCAAGAGGAGGCATAGAGAGGGCAGGGCAAGCAGAGTGTGAAGGAGAGGTTACTTCTTCTTTCCCTTTCTTTTATATACATATCTTCTCCCTCCCTAAAACAATGATTTCTCCCACACACAAAAAAAAGGCTCTCAGCTGTCTCTGCCAAAACAAAAGCACAAAATCACAAATGGGCAAGGCAGCAAGGGAAAGAAGGAGTAGAGAACAACCTCCCACCAGAAAGCCTGCCATTGGACAGAGGAAATGAGGAGTGTATGCCCAAAGTACGTTCACTCCCGAAAAAGTCTTATCTTGTTCCCACACTTTGAAAAATAAATCGGAGTAAAACTCTAAATTGTATTGAGGACTTATTTAATCAACTTACAGTTTAGTTCACCTTTGACAACTTCAAACCTCAAAAGGCACAGAATCTGCAGAAACTGTCAGAATGGAGAAATCTCAAGTCAGACTCTAGATAGTTTAATAGCCTATGGGAATGCACCTTGTGTCTTAAAGTCAAAATGGCTCTATTAATATGCAGTGCTTGGTACATGCTGGCACACAACAGGGCCTTTTCAGTGGTGATTCCCTGCTAGTAAATCCTGCTTCTTTTGTAGTTATTTGTATTTGTATACATAAATGTAGGTATGTAAGGCAACTATCTATTTCCCCAGGAGTTTGAGAGGTTTTTGATTAATTGGATCAGTGAGACAGTACTGTGCAATTAAACTAATCCTGTTAATCGGTGCTCTGCTCCTCTCCCCCATCCCTCCTAGCCACAAGCATCTTAGATGCAGTTTTATGTAAGCTTCTCTTACAATATAAATATCTGTATGACTTATTGTTAGTTGTGTTATGCTCTTACATCCTGGAGTTTTGTGTAAACTTCTAATACTATATAAATATTTTATGATTTATTCTTAGTTGTGTGTTATGTTCTGTATTATTTTATAAGAAAGACTGGTCTAGACAAATACAAAATAAAGGATTAAGCAGAAGTACACTATATAAATATTTTCAAAATGTAAATGAGATGCAGCCAGATAAATAATCACTAAGCAGAGGATTAGAAGAATAGAATTTTTTCCCGTTTCCTGAATTTGTTTAAGAGATTTACCCCCTTAATCCAAGGAAGCTTGTGGCCTTCCAGATGTTGTTGGATCCATAATTCCTGCCAGCCAGAACCACCATGATCAGTGGCTAGAGATGAGAGGGATTAATCGTTAGATATTCTGGCCCTTTACATTCAACACAACGCATAGAGATTATTAGTAGCACATCTGTAGTAAAATTTCACATGCAAAATAAGAATAAACAAAGTGGATAAATAAAAGATAAGTAACCGAAAACCCTCCCGAGTCAAACTCAATGCTTTGGTGGACATGTCCATGCACTTTCTTGGTTTCTTTATTTCTTTTTATAGAGATTTATTTGAGTTTCTATAAATCATTAAAAAGCACAGAATATGACAGTCATTAAACACCAAAAGAGAAAAAAGAAAAAACCCTAAAATACAGGAAAAACCTAAATAGAAACTAAAAGGTCTAAAAGTCACAGCAATTGACATTTGAAATGCCTCCTCTGACTCAGAAGGACCAGAGAGATAGAGAGTGTCTTCAGCATATTTATGGCACCTCACTCCAAATTTCCAAGTCTATGTTAAACATTTTTCTTCTCCTAGTATTTCCCTTTTAAAGTGTGCTTCCAGTGGAGATATCAACATGAGCAATTTTGAACATAATCAAGCTTATACTTAAACCAGATTTTCAATAAAGCATTTTTCTGGCATGATTCTTGAAATCCAGATTAACTTTAATTTTGTCATACCACAGATAATCATGTCTACCAAATCTTAATTTATATTTCTCTATTTCTATCAATTTGTCCATGTTATCTACATTATTTAATCCAAACCAAAACACATGTAGCCAAATACAACTTTACACTAGGTAAACCAAGCCCCCCACTTTCTTTTGCATCATATAAGAGACCATGGGTGTCTTCACATCTAATGTGGACATAAAAACTGATGCACAAATGGGATGCATCAGGAGTCCACATTTTGGGACATCCAATGTGTCCAAACTTAATACCATGCATTATACTAGCATCATTTGCCTCACCGTGGCAACAGCCATGCGCACTAGCTGCTACCACACTGAATGCATGATGCAGCACTTAATTGCTTGCCTGACATAGTCTGGCAAACTTCAGAAGCTGCTTGCCAGCGATCAGAGAGTGGGGTGGAATAAGGGTTGTGGGAAGAGGTTTGTGAGACAGCAAAGGCCAGATGACACCACCACCACCATTGCTGCATCTTTACCTGTCAAACTGGGGCAATCAGTTCTTTTACATTTGCCTGGCGATCAGATCACAGAGAGAAGAGGCTTTCTGTTTGATCACTGTTTAAAAATGGCCAGCAGTTGCGATTGGGGAAGGGGCATTGGGTGGCATTTCCCTGCCCCTCTACAGCAGGTGGCACAGAGGTTGGTGACGTCAACCCAGCTCCTATCAAGAGAGAGAGGGTGGAGAGAAAATGATGCTGTTTCCCTGAGCAAGGGTTTAGTGTAGTTTGCATGGGGACAGGCATATTTGGCTTGAGCCCGCACTTTTATCAATCACATGTGGACGGGCCAATTTGGTCTTGGCTCTATATTCGGACTAAATTTTATCCAATTCGAACTAAATGGAGTGCATGGGGACGCGGCCTCAGTTCATCCTCAATTTGGGTCACTATGCTCAAACTTTTGTGTTCTGACACTCCTTTACAAAACTTTTTTAGAAGTCCACCCATCTCCACCATCCTGCACTCTGACAGGATAAAAGTTGTGTGACTCAACAGAGTGTGATCACACATTGGGTGAAAGAGAAGGCAAATTCATCCAATATCCATCTACTGTGATACAGTTCAGACCCCTTTAGTCCTCTTTCCTAATCACACTCACAAAATGAAAACTGATTAATACTCTATAATGTCTTGAAACCTGTAAAAATCAGGACTCAAGATGGTAAAATTGAAGGAAGGAAAGTCCACAGATAAACAGATCGGACTAAACAAATGTGAGCAATGGGGTCTGTTGTGGAGATCATGGCTGCCTCCAGACTTGTGGAATAAATCCACAGTGAAAGGTAAAAGCACAGCTTACCTGCTGAGCAATGATGACGGCAGCAAGACTACTATATGCACAAAAATGGAAGGAGAAGGAGATTCCTACAGAATATGAATGGTTAATTAAATTGGTTGATCTGGCAGAAATGGATAAATTGACGAACTTGTTAAATGATAGAACAATTGATAAATTTGTAGAAGATTGGCACCCTTTTATTAACTATCTACACGAACTACAAGTGTCGACAGAAGGTTTTGACTAAAAAGGAAGAAGGCAGTCGGAAAATAAGAACGACAAAAGAAGCAAAGGAACAAGCGATATTAAGAAGGGAAGTCGGAGAAACGGGGGAGGTCATACAGAATAATAAAGCAATACACATTAAGAGAAGATACAAGAAATTGTATGATAGATATTGTTTAACTGTTTTTTATGTCATATTGCTTTTAAAATCAATAAAAAATAATTTTAAAAAAGAGCTCTACCATCTCTAATGGCAAAATATGTAGTTAGTTTGATTTTGATGCTGTCCGTCTGGCAACATCCATCTCATGGGCTGTTGAAAGAGGGTGTTTGTGACAGCCTGTGAACTGCCATGTCAGAATTCTAACTCTCCCCTGCCACCCCTATTTTGTACACCCAAACCTACCAGGTTTTTGTGTGTTTTTTTCCAGCTTTAACAGTCACTTATGGATGGATATGACATCTCCTTTTGGTGTTACACTGAGCAGCTGCTGCAGATCTTCTGGGAGAGCTTAGCTTCAGCCTCCTTAGCACCTGTAGTTAGAGCACAGGCTTGGATCACTGTAACATCAAATGGTTTGTGCTGGATTCAGAATGAAATCATCCTGTCATTTTCTGAGTTATAATCATACTATCCCTTTGACACTCATTTATTGATGATTACAGCTACTCCATGTTTTCTGTGATGTTCCTCTCTACTCTAGAAGAGCTGGTTATCTTCTGATGTGAAGTGACCTACACAAACCCACTTCAATTTTTCAAACATTTTTTTTAAAGAAAAAAGAAAGGCATGCATGCACTTAGCTTTCCAGCACCACTTTATTTATTAACTCTCAGGCCTCTCTTGGGCTTCCAGCCTCTCCTCCTTTGGGATATCATGATTACTCTAAAGTCCTTGAGTATCTTTCTTGCTGGTTAAAGCAGTCAGCCCCAAGTATCATTTCATGAGAACGCATCCCCCTTGCATTCCAACCCAGTCTGTTCAGAGCATAGATTCCTGATATGGATGGACTTTGAAAGGAGAAGTATGGATTTGATCCTTGCAAGAGGAGAAGGAGTCAAGCTTGGGGTGGCAGAAATTTCTATCTCCCAGCAACTGGGACTGGGAGAAGTCTCATACCTCACCATGCAACCCAAATTGGCAGAACACTTGAGTATGGCCCAGTCAGGACTTCTACCTGGTTGCACCCTTTTGAGAGGCATGAGCAAGTGACCCAAGGAAAATGCCACCCTTGGTAAAGGATATGGACACACCAGTTTCATCTTCATGTAAAAGAGTAGTAGTGGTTACAGGAGGGGAAAAACTGATTCAATCACAAGAACGTAAGATGGATCTAGTCCAGCATCCTATCTCACACACTAGCCCACTCATTGCTTCTGGGCATACCAAACAAAAGGCAAAGGCAAAATCTTCACCTGCACTCAACTGCCTGCAAATGGCTTTTATAGGCATCCTGCCTGTCTCTTCATACGTGTGTCCATACTTTTACCACCACCTGGACCTGAATGTCATCAGAGGTTAACATGGTGCTGGTTTCAGTGACAGTGGAAGCACCACATAGAAAAGAAGAACCACCTCAGCAAGCCTACACAGTCTTTTTTGAAAGAGAAATCATTATATTCCTTCGTCCACCTACACAGTCCTTCATACCAGCAGGAGAGACAAAGAGAAGATTCTACTCAACTCTGTCTTATAGAAGTACAAGATAGGCAAAATGTAGAAGAGAAGAAATAAGATTTGTGTGTGGGGGGGGAGAAGACTGATGCTTGTGCGCAAGATTTCAACTACATAAATACTAAGGGGAGGCATTTATTTATTTGTCTTTAAACACCTATGCTATTTCCACAATTCTAATTTGTCTAAAGCTGCTATTAGCCCTGAAGCAGAAAACATGCAGATACCTGTATAAATTAAATCAGAAGGGATTCATTCAGAATACAAAAAAATAGCTTACCTGCTCTGATAAATCTTGGAGTATCCCCAACACCAACACCATGTGGATTACAGACCTACCTATGGCTTCCTGTTAGCTGCAGGTGTTCAAGGTAGTGGGATTTTCAGTCTTTTAACTATAGGCGTTCGTACTTCTCCATTGCTCGCTAATGTTGTGGTTGCTTGTTTTTCGTAATTATTTCACCATAATTCAGCATAACTGTTTTTGTGTGCCTCCAGGCTTAGTTATGCAATTCATCTCCTGTGCCCCTTTTTTCATGCTCTTTTTTCTTCCTATTGTTATTCACTTCAGAGTAAGCCAGAGGCAGCAGTTACAGAATGTTATTCCGTACTATACTTGACAGGATCTCAAGTGTAGGAATGATCGATCATAGTGTGGCAGATGTCCCTGTGTTGCCAACAAAAAAGGATGCTTCTTCACTTCAGCAAACTCTTTCCCCCGGAACACCCTACATTGGCCTTTGGTGTGTATATATATATATAGGGCTACTACTTATCTTCATTCACTGGGGAAAGCACTAGAGCAGGTTCATTCCCTTCTTTGTCCCTGGGTCTGCTCCAAGCTTTCTACACCTCTGAAGGCGAGACCTAAACTATAAACCAACTCAACCAGGTAACTCAGAAGACAAAGAGCCTTTCTTCATGAACCCTTAATTCAGATTAAGGGTCTATGTAGTATACCCCTAGGCCTCATAGATATGTAAGCTACTGTGGATGTATGAGGCCACTATCCCCTTCCCCTGGTGGGCCACTCTGTCAGCATTAGACAGAGTGTAATCCAAATTAAGGGAGGCCTTAATCTGGATCACTGGTAGACCCTGATCTGGGACACCGGAGGCATGTAGGTGACACATCTTGTCTCTCATGTTTGGGATTACTAGGGGTGCCTTCCTCACTATCAACTTTTGTTGATTCAGCCCATGCCTTCCCACAGTCAGGATCAGTGAGTTTAGCTATTCCAGACTCACTAATCTAGAATTTAGGTAGGTAAGTGCAGAAAGGGCTAGGGATGTACACAAATTATTTGTGCTATTCAGAATTTGTACAAATATGTACGAATTCTGAGATTCATGGATAGATTGAATAGGGCCCTATTTGTAGGGCCCTATCCATCCATGAATCAGATAATCCGGTATTTGTAGAAGCTTCAGTTGGAGCTTCTACAGATAGCAGGTGCCCTGGGGCCTCCCTCCTCATGGCCTCCCAACTTCAAATCCCCCCCCTGCACCCCCTTACCTTTTCAGATGCACTCCAGTGGCAGCCCAGGCTTTGTTTCGGGCTCTTTGGAGTGCAACATAGGCTTTCTGGAGCATGGAGAAAGACCTTCAGGTTTGGGGTCAAACTGGAAGGCCTTTTTCCAGGCTTCAAAAGCCTGTGTTGCACTCCCAAGAACCCAGAAAGAGGCCTGGGGCACCACTGGAGCAGTCCTGCCCACCTCCCCCACACCCCCTTACCTTCGGGGTGTGCTCCAGTAGCACCCTGGGCCTCTTTCTGGGCTCTCTGGAGCGCATAACAGGCTTTCTGGAGCCTGGAATGGCACTTCCGGGTCTGCGCACACAGACCCGGAAATGCCATAGAAGGAGGTGCAGCGGCGTCAAGATCAGGTAAGCGGGGAAGGGGCAGGAATGGTGGGGTAGAAGGAGGTTTAGTCAATTTGTTCACAAATATCCTAAAGAATATTTAGTTGAAATGGCTATATGGCTGATCAAATAAATGTTATCTATCTATTCATGCACAAATAGAAATATCCCTTTATTTGTGGGGATGGTGTTTGGCCACAGCTGAATTTTCCCACATTCCGTTTGTGCTGAACCAAATGTGGAAAATGGGCTTCATGCACATCCAAAGTTATAGCAGCAGAGCCTCCAGGAAGCCCTGAGACATCCACTACTATTGAATGCTCTGAGAAGGGTGACGGAGAAGGTCTGCAAGCATCCTTCATTGTACCCTTGATCAGAATAGAAAATAACTCTGAGAACACCTGCTGCCTTCAGTTGCTCTCACTGCTGCCATGTAGACACATGGCAGTGGCAAAAAGTGACCAATGGGCTAGCTCTGTACAGGTGCCTCACTTCCAAGGTACATAAGAAGCTCTGGCAGATCAGGCCACAGCCTGTGTAGTCCAGCATCTTATTACACACATTGACCCATCAATTTCTTGAGCATTCTCAGGTAGGAGACAAAGGGAAAACATTCAACTATTGTCAGTTTCCCACAAATGGCCTGTAGAGGCATTCTGCTTATCTCTCTAACCTGGAGGTGGCACCAAGGTCTTTTCTAGTACACAGGGGCATCTTCATTTTTGGAACTGGCTCGTTTGAAGACAGTGAGGGATCGTGCATGGGACGTGAATAGACGAGGGATGTGCACAAATATACATAACATTCAATATTCTTACGAATTGCGACATTCATATACAAATTGAATGTTATGACATTCATACATTGACAGTTGTACGAATACTGATATTTCGGAACATTCATACGAGGCTTCAGAACATTCGTGAAATGTGGAAATGGGAAAGCTGCTGCACCAATCACGTCTGCAACAGATCCAGAATGAATTGAACATGGTTGGAGAGCAGATTCAAAGTGGATTCAGGATGGATTTGACACTTTCAGAGTGGATATGTTATGAGATAAATATCAGATAAGTATCGGAAATGTATGCGTTGATATTGGATATTCGTACGAATTCATATGAATTCATTCGTATCAAGTAGAATCCTACCACATTCAAACAAAAATGAATTTTCCTACATTTAATTCAATATGAATTGAATGGGGAAAAAAACATTTGTGCACATCCGTAGAGTAGACATTCCCACAATCTACCCCAGGGGTGCGACCAAGCACCTCTAACTTGGCACCCGTTTTTGCCTCCAAGATACGGAAACGGCCTGACACCGACCGGCAAAAAGCTGACTGGCAAAAAGCATGAATCCCTCACACTGAGTGACAAAAAGCACGACTTGCACTGCTATTAGTCTCTTCCATTCAAATCCTTTCCCACTTTCATAGTATTTTCTCCCTTGAGAAAGCAGAATATAACGAATCAGGACTCATTAAGCTTGAAAAGAAGGGGCTTGAAAAATGACAGGCATTTATAGTAATTACCCATGAAATTTTAGCCAACTTTCCCTTTAAAAAAAAAAAAAAGTAGGAGGGAGAGCTTTCCAGAGCATCCATAATTATAACCACTATTTTCAAAGCAGTGGGATAAAATTGAAAGGGACATTTTTTCACCTAGCAGCACAGTTTTTAGTCTTTTTAATATTCAGGTCACTATTCATTCCCTCGAATGAAAATTAAAGCACTGAAAGAAATGACTTGGCTGTAGGAAGGAAAAAAATCTAGAACATTTGCCATTGTCATTATTAAATACTAGGTGTTTGCCACACTGCAATCTATGCTTGCATGAGAACATAATATCCTCAAAATAAGTGATGCAATTAGCATAACACAAGTGTAGGACCATAAGATGGCCTGGAACTTTCTGATTGCTCTTGGAAATTGTCTGTTGCCTGTGGTGCCCTCAACAGGCACAGAGTCACAAGAGAACCCTATGGAGAAGAAACCCTGATGAGCTATAATCAGCTTAATCATTTATCCATAGATCTAAATAGGAATGAGAAAACTTAAGAAAACAAAAGACAAAATCTGAGTTATTTGGCCAATAACCTTTCTGACCCAGCATTCTCTTCTCACAGTGGCAAACAAGACCCTTATTGGAAACCCAAATGCATGTAGTTATTCATTTATACCTTGGGTGAGCGGTTTCCTTTTGGAACTGAAGCAAAGGAAGAAGGAAGAGCTTATTTTAAAATTTTAACGGATTTCATCTTAACGGCAGAAAGCTTAACAAGAGCTTGACACAGCAAAGTTAAAAATGGGAAAGGGTGACTGCAAAAATTATTTTCTAACTAAAAAGAAAAAGATTTAATATTTCACTTTGGCCAATCTGCTTTGGGGTTACAGAAACTGCACCAACACTAAAGGCCTTCTCACACTTACAGTCATAGCATCATAGAGTTAGAAGGAACCTCTAGGGTCATCGAGTCCAACCTCCTGCTCAATGCAGGATTTCCTAAGGCATCCCAGACAGATATAGGTCCAGCCTCTGCTTGAAGCCCTCCAGTGAAGGAGAGCTAACCACCTCCCATGGCAACCTATTCCATTGACTGATTGCCCTCACTGTCAGGAAGCTTTTCCTAATACCTAATCTGCACTGACTCGTTGTTTTTAGTCCTCCCTTCTTGTGCAAGTGAAAATAAATGCAAGTGAAAATAACTGCCATGACAAAGTATCCCAAGGCAGTTAATACTGGGGACAGTAGCTGACATTCACATTGTGAGTGCCAGCCTATCTCAAACTTCATCCAGACCTTCCTGAGACTACAATGATACAAAACTGCTTCGTTTACTTCAAGAAAAAAATGTTTGAGTAAAGATGTTATAACAAGAAGATAAGGATAATAATAATTTAATAATAATGATGCAATTCACAGCATCAATGGAAAGAGAACTGGGATTAAATTTTGGTGTTTACAGACCTGTCTCAAGTTTCAACTTGAGAATAAGCAAAATGATTAAAACTGATGAAACCAGAAGAGGGTCATTAGACCATTTACTAGAAGGACAAGCTTTCCAGACTTTTACAGGAAATGTCTGAAACTCTAAGTTCTCTTTCTGCCTCACTGATCCAGATCAGCCTACCTCAGACCTAGTGTAAGATTCATGATGACAGCCCCATTCCTCTGAGGACTAGGAAAGAGGTTTCATAGCCTCAGGTCCTCTGGGAGGTACATTTCAGCAGCACACTATAGCATGCCACTGAAATGTGCTTTCTGGTAGTCCTGAACACAAGAGGCATGCCTTCTGCATGCCTTCCATATTTTGGATCAGGGCCACTGGGCTGCTGGTCCACTGGTAGATCCAATTGGGTCTACCAGTGATCCATATTAAAGACCTCCCTAATCTGGATCAGGATGGATTTAAAGCAGCTGGAGCTGTGCCAAGGGGGACAGGACTTCTTAAGTCCACATTATTGTGCAGATCTGGAGGCCTAGATGTATACTACACTGAGCCTTAATCTGCATTAGGAGGTTCATGTAGAAAGGACCTGACATTTTACATGAGAATTCAACACCAGTGGCCTGTTTATCAGGATGTCACGATCACCCATAGGCCACCAGGGATACAAGAAATTCCATTAAGTTTTATGTGAACTTAACAACCAATTGGAGTCCTTATTTTTTTTTAAAAAAAATGCATTCTTTGGATGGAACCCTGAAGTTTTACTTGGGCCTTGGGTGCTAAATATTTAGTGCCACTTCAGGCCATGTGATTGGTCAGGTTGGTTGCTCCACCTCCCTCCTCTCTCTTTCTTTCCCCTTATCTCTAGTACCACCACCATTTTCTTCTGTCGAGTGAAGGGCAAGCACAAGAGGTGAGTTCTTGTGCTTCCTTCCTCCCACCAATTTGGGTGCCCTGGACCAAGATGCCCCAGTCCTTCCTGGTCATCTCTCAACATCAGTTGTTTCAACGGCTTGATTAATCTCCTCCTCCTTTCCTTGGTACCCCAATCCATCAAGCTCCCAGCATTGGCCCCTCCCTCCCAACTGCCACCAGACGGGCCATGAAGGAACCATCTTGCCTGTGGGGAATGGAGGAGGAAAATAAAATAAAAGTTTTTACCTTTGCAAGGACTCTGCTGCCACCAGAGCACCCCTGTTCCCTCCCACACCATTTTCCTTTTGTATCTTGTCTCTTTAGATTGTAAGCCTGAGGGCAGGGACCTGTCTAAGATTAATATAATATTGTAACCCGCCCTGAGACCTTCGGGTATAGGGCGGGATAGAAATACAAATAAACAAACAAACAAACAAACAATCCTGCTGCTGCGTCTCCCTCAGGGTTCGCCTTCACTCCCCAGGCTGCTTCTTCCAAGTGCAAGTGGGCTGGCAAAATGCAAAGGCAAGCCCAAAGGTGGCTGGGGCGGGGGGGGGGGTGTTGGTTGGCAAATGTGAGGCCGATTGCACTCTTAGTGAGCTTTTCAAGGTAAGAACTTATTTTCTTTATCTGATTCTGTATCATTCTGGCCCCAGACCCTGCCCACGTGACCTCACCCAGCCTGCCCATGTGACCTTTTCCAGCCCCGCCATTTCACCACCTTACCTGTGAATACCCAGTCCTGAAGTCCACCAGCTGCCACCGGAATTCAAATGTCAAGATTAAAGGCAGAGTTAAAAGAGGAATTTAAAAATGAGGTTAAGGAAATTAAATGTCAGATATAAAATAAGCCAAGGAAAAAACTGGGGAAAGATTGGACTAAAACTGATATTATAAATAAGGAGATGGAACAAGATTTGGGTAATCTGACATTACAAGAACAGAGAGAATATCAATTCTGTTTGAGACCCAAAGCAATTCTGGAGAAGCCTTGAAGCAAAATATTAGAAAAAAAGCCATTGAGTAGGGATGTGCACAATTTTTTTTGTATTAGATTCATGTCGAATCGAATGCAAGAAAATTTGTATTCATTTGAATAGATCACCTTTGAATGTGGTAGGATTTGTGTTCAATAGGAATGTTTAATCCCATACGAATGCATACAAATCCCATAGGAAGTTTCATACGAATATATCAAAACATTCAATTCAAATTCAAATGTCAGCCAAATTTCAAATGTTACAAATATTCATGTATATCCTTACCATTGAGTCCATGGATTTTCCTATCAGAATATTGCACAAGAAGGAGTTTGTTTGTTTGTGTTACAAACTCAAGCTAAGAAAGATCCTATTTAGATGGGATAGAGTGGAAAGAGCAATTTTTAATTTAAAGCAACAAAGATTTCAACTAAACTTCAAACAAAAAGTAAGAAAGAACCTGAGGGTGATGGGGACAAATAATAATATATATTTTACTTTGTGTTTAATTTTAATCTTGTATGTTTTATATGATGTTATCTTTTCTAAACTTGTAAACTTGATATGGTTAAATGACTAATCAATAAAAGTTCATTTCATTTATAAGAGAAAAAAACATGAGTAGAAGGGTAGGCGGATGAAACTGTCTTA
The DNA here is from genome assembly GCA_014337955.1 of Aspidoscelis marmoratus. Classification (NCBI taxonomy): domain Eukaryota; kingdom Metazoa; phylum Chordata; class Lepidosauria; order Squamata; family Teiidae; genus Aspidoscelis; species Aspidoscelis marmoratus. Next base: position 17,971,152 of record MTQE01002208.1, on the reverse strand, counting down.
AAACTACAACAGATAATTAAGGATTCTCTCTTTTGAGCTTCAATGTATCTATTACTGTATGTGACTGACATCATGGGACTGCTATATGGAGAAGAATGGAAGAAATCCGTGTTATCCACCGTGGAAGATTGGCTAATGGAATTGATAAACATGGTAGGAAATAATAATTTTTTTTTTAAGAGAGAACACTGGTGTTATTTACCTTTTTAAAAAATTGGGAAACCTTATTGATGTTCTGAGTAAAAACAACAATGATTTTGAGATTAGTACATTTGAATTACCAAAGGAAGTGAAGTAATTGTTATATTATAGAAAGGTATAAAAATGGATATATATTTACTCATCAAAAGGAATATGGAAAGTCATTTTTTTCTTTTTTCTTTATTATTTCCTTTTCTATGTTTTACTGCAATGTGTAATATACCTTACATTTCTCATTAAAACAACTACAACAAAATGCTGCAGCCAAACTGTTACCTAGGCTAGTAGAAGATCAGTCAAAACAGGTTTACTGGCTTCCCTTTAAAGGCCAATTTCTCTACTCTAGGGATGTGCATGAATATTCGTAACATTCATTATATGCATGAATTTGGACGAATTCAGACGTTTGTGCACAGATCGAATGTCACGGCACTCGTTCACTGGCATTTATATGGATAAGAATGTTTCAGGACATTTGTGTAAATGATTCGGGCATTCATTATGCTGGGGGAGGAATGAGGGGGAAGCCCAGACACAAGGGCTTTGTGTTTAAGATGGGAGGGCAGGCGAATGAAGTTCAGGGAAAAGAGGGAGGAGATGTGTGGCTGCATAGGACAGAAGAAAGAGGAGAATCGGAGACTCCGATTCAGACTAAGACATGGGCTTCGCATTTAAGAGAGGAGGGCAGGTGAAGGAAGTCCAAGGAAAGAGAGTTAGGGAGATCTGTGACTGCATAAGTCTGAAGAAAGAGTGGAATCAAAGTCCAGGATACCTATCTAGGATATGCAGTCAGATATTCGTACAAATTCATTCCTATCGAATAGAATCCTACCAGATTCAAAAAGGTTCTCTTTGGACGAATACAGATTTTCTAACATTCGATTTCTTACAAATCGAATGCCGAAAACCCACTGGTGCACATCCCTGCTCTACTCCTCCATAATCTGAATCTTGTTTGTTGATTACACAACTGGAAGCCTTTTTGCACTTTGCCTCCCATCTCTAGGAAGCAATGGACAATAAGGCTCTAGTATGCACTAAGCATCTGCAGCCTGAACCTCCCCAGAACTTACCAGAGAAGCAGATGGTTGTTTGGATGCAGTCATCTTTGATCCCTTGTGCTGGCACGAGCATGCCTGCACGGCACCGTGACTAGGATGACCTGGCAATCCACCACCGGGCATATGACCCTCTGGTACTTCTTCCTACCAGGAAAAGGCATGAATGGTGCATCTGTGTTGGTGCAGGTTTGGTGCATGTGTGGTACACTTCAACCTGCACCACATATAGTGCACGTGTGATAAGCTTCTTCACATGTGGACGCTCAGTCTGGGAGCTTACCACACTTGCACTAGGGAGCCAAGTGCAATGTGGCCCTGGGTCATTTCAATGGTTGCTCCCAGCCTTTGAAACGCTCTCTAGGAGAGCTTTTCCGTCCTTTTGGCAGGTAAAAGCATATTCTATTACGTAGACCTTCAGTAATTAAAACAAGCAGTTGTGGAAGAATTGAGCATCCCCCTTCCCTTTTTGGTTTGTTCTTGTAGATTGTTTTTATAATGTGTTTTTATTTGATAACTCTGATATAGCTGGGGGATTGTAAGTATATTGGAAAGCAGATTGTGTTACATTTTTGGCAAGAAAGTAGAATATAAATATAATAAAGAAATGTCAGTCTCCCATGCGCTGACTGGCAGAAAGGCACCTGCGTGCCATATTTGCTTGTCCATTGCACTTTTGCAAAAGTTTAACCAATACGTTCAAAATGATCCATGATCTTTACAGCTTAGTGATTTGATGTTCAAAGATAACAATCATTTTCACCTGACAATCAAGTACTCCCCATGGGTAGACTGGCTCACCCCAACAGAAACAAAACAAAAACACCTTCTTTCAAGCTGGGGCAAATCACCATGGTCACATACCCTCCAATGACTTTAGATGCAGGGAGGTGTTTTCTGCAAGAGTGGACAGAAAGGAGGCAGAAACAAATGAGGCCTACTTATTTTTACTTTCTTAAAGAGTAAAAATAAAAATTCCACTGGAGTATCAGATGTCTTCCCTGTAATCTCTAATCTCTTCTCTGAGCCATGTTGTGGGTTTTTTTTTTCAATAAAACTTTCTGTTCCTCCAATTTCTTTCTTTTCTTGTACGTACTTTATGATGTGTACTGTTTTATTCTTTCCCCTTCAGACCATCTCAGCTAGGTTATCAGTGATGGTGGAAATGAAGGAGAACATGGTTCATGGTTGGGAAAAATTGAATAAGCTTTCAGAATTCCTATGTCTGGTGGGCTGAAGGAACCTTCTGTCAGAGGTAGGACCCTAGCTAGCATCAGTCCTAAAGCTTAGTGATGCTGGTTTCATGGATTTTCATGAAGTTCAGTAGATGAGAAGATGAGCAAGAACAGGCTTACTGGATGAAAATAAGGTCCTATAAGTTTAAAATTCCATTCCATTCCATTTTATTTATATACCGCCTTTCCAAAAGAAATTTTTGCCCGAGGCGGTTTACAACAAATGGAGATGAAAAAATACAAAGCAAAATACAATCATTACATCAAATAAACATGGCAAATATAATCAACAACTTAAATCAAAAACATTTTTTTCTCCAAGGCAGTATACATAATTCAAAAATATATTGCATATTATGACAAATAAAAACATTATATTATATTATAGTTTTTTAAAAAAGGCTGCCTGGAGGCTGCCTGGTCTTTCTCTCCCATTCCCTCCCTCAAATATACTTGCAGGAGGGAGGGGCCGCAGAAAACGCTCCCAGTCCGACTTGGAGGCTGGCTGGAGGCTGTTTGGTCTTTAGGTCTATACCTTAATTCACCTGTATCTATCTGTCAGGAAATGCTCGATTTAATCTGATGTCTCAGAATTATTAAGCAGAATTCCAAAAGGTGAGCTGACCTTTCTGAGAAAATTAACTTTGCCACTAAGGTGGGGAGATAAACTGTGGTGAACCAGGTCAATAAATATATATTTACAATCTGAGAAAACTGCACTGAGTCTTCCCCCCCCTTTCATTAGCTCTCATTCCAGGTGGTGAGAAATTGCCTTTGGGTTTTCTTTCTTTCTTTTCCTTTTTATTTAATTCCCTTGGTTCACTTGGGCACAATTTAATGAATTCCTGGTTGACTCTTCTGCTCCTGGAGATCAACAGAACATCAAGTGCATTAATCACTTGGCCAGTTACAAAAGGTTCAGTCTTTCATTGGGCTGATCAAGCTAAGAGGGCAGAGAGATTTGACACATGGTTCCTAAGGATGAAGACAGATTCTTAAGAGGAAGAGGGCATTTCTTTAGAACAGCTTTAAGAAGTTTCATCTTCTCCCTTTATTCAGTTTACAGAACTGATGGGGTCCATGTGGAAAAATGGATTATCCAAGCACTAAGGCCATTACTGCTCACTAGTTCATTTTCATTTGGAGGGTGTGATTGTGTAAGGGGAGTATTAGGGGTGGTTTCTGGACTCCCATGGGTAGTGTCATGCCTCGTGCCCTATCTGACCCCTCTAACTCCTCGGATGATGAGGTCCTTGCCCATGCCAGCCAAAATGAGAGAGGTGCGCCTCAGGGGCCAAACTTGGGAACTGATTCTGTTCCCCCAAATTGGGATGGTTCAGACTCAAATGCTGACCAACTCCCAGAGCTGAGTTCTCTCCAGAGAGAATGAGAAGACTTGAGATGTTCAGCATGCCTCCATGCCAAACAGCTGCACCAGCGGGAATGACTCTCCAAGTCCTACTTAAGGAATGCCCAATCCACCAACCTCTGTTGCAAACAAAGAATCTTCTTGGCAACCTCCGGCTCATGTGACCCCTGATTCGTGACTGACTTCCCAACTTATGACGACTCTCTGGTAACCTGACTCTTGGCCTGTTTGATTACGCATACTCTAGATCCCCAAGGACTCTGGAAACTGACTTGGCTTCTTGCT
>MTQE01002208.1:17898562-17932070 GCA_014337955.1 Aspidoscelis marmoratus | reverse complement strand
GTTTCAGTGCCATAACCAGGTCTGAAGCCAGATTGAAATGGGTCTAGATACCCAGACCTTTGAGGTTTAACCTCCTCTAGGTGTTGTCCTGCCAGGGAGGGTGGGGGTAGTTATGTTTTGGATGAGTTTTAATACTTCATATGCTTTATCTTTTCATTATTGTGACCCACCCTGGGGCCTTTTGGTGAAGGTTAGGATATAAATTCTTCAATAAATAAAATAAATTATAGCCCAACTTCATAGGTCAGGAAAAAACATTGCCCGTCTCCAAAACTTCCAGCCAGGGCTATTTTAGCTGGGCACTCAAAAGCAGCACACTGGTCCACCATGAAGCTATTTCTGAGCTGCAACCTGCTCCAAAGCCTTGTCCAGTCAGATGAATTGATGCACCAGAAGCTCCATGACTGGATCTGTCTATGTCCAGGTTGTTTTGAACCCGTGTATCTACCAATGTCATGTGGCAGTTAGAGTGTCATTAGATATTCATCCCTTCACCTAAGGGTCTCAAGAAAGGTCACAAAAATATAAACAAAACAACTCTGAAAGCGCAAGGCAGCATATAGAGATTTAAAAAAAAAAAAAAAAGGAAAGGAAAAAGGCATCCTGCTTCCAATTTCCTCCTTAACCATAAAGCTAACTGGATAAATTGAGGGCAGCCACTACCAACTTAGCCCACTTCACATGATAGGATCAGGATAGAATAGGAAAGCAGGGTAGGTAGAATCCACAAGGAGAAGTATGCTTGAGAAGCCTAGGATCGACATGATCCTGCACTCATCCCAGCATAGCCATTCATTAGAGTGTTGTAAAACCCCATGACATTGCTTATTCCTGCTCTTCCACTGCATTGCCACTGCTACTCACAAAGATTTACCTGAGAAGTCTAGACACTGGCATTGAGCAGCCCCATTTTCCTGAACATGGCAAATGGGCCACTTCCGGAGCCATTTCCTCTCTTTGGGTAAACTTCCCCAACTGGAGACATCACAGCTGGGGAAGGGAAGCTCTCCAGCTGTGAGGTTTGCACAGCCAGTTAAGACAGCAACACAGTAAACAGCACTCCACCTCTCGTGTTCTTCTCAGAGTGATCTGCAGTTTTCAGTTCAGCCTCTGGTGCTTTGGCACCTGGTCTGGAACAAGGAAAACACTGCAATCCATCCTTGAAGCTTATGTAAGCTTTGAACACCATTTTTGAAATCCCAGGATGGAAACTGTTCTGTTCAGCCCTGCCCTTGTGCATCAGCCATAACATATGAGTAATGGAGGCCTGGACCAATCACTGATAGGGGTGGGTGGTGCCTTCAGCAGGGGGTCAGTTGTGTAGACCAGAACAGCAAAGGTATCTCCACATTGCTGCCAGTGTTGGTCCAGGATGGATGGTGTCCATGAACTCATGGAGTGAATAGAACTTGGTCCAGGAAAGGCTGGAGTAAAATAGTTTAACCATTCCAAGCAAGGTGAATGTGAAAACTACCTTAGACTTTCAGGCCTGAATTATACCTAATTTATATCACAGATATATTACAGTTTAACTATAGAAATTATGGCAGCTTCTACACTGTCCATTACTGCACTGGTCACATAGGCCTTGCACCTGGAACATTACCAGGTGTGAAAACCATGCCAGGGAGTACACTAATGGGAGACAACTTTAAAGTGGTCTCCCACATGTTCCCAGCCTCTGTCTTTCTCCAGCTGCTGCCATAAAGACAGGTGGGAGTAGCTGGAGTGATCCACCCAGTGAGTGGATCCTGGCACCATTTTTTTTCTGACCTCTAGAAACAGCCCACTTCTAGGGCTGTTTCTGAGCACCCCAACATATTTCCCCAAGTCTGCCAAACTTCAGAGTGGGGGAAACGTTCGTTCCCCAGCTCCAAAGAAAAGTGAGGATGGGGTTGCAGCAATATGGGTGGCCACTGATGCACTCCACAATGCCTCACTCCATTCCCAGCATGATTACCAAGGACCAGGCTTCACAGCACTTGCCAAAGTATGTAGTATGGAAGTTAACTAAAGTTCAGTAATCTAGGAGACAGAACACTAAATGGAAATTTTCAGCAACCCACCAGTCTCATTAGCAACTAAAGTTCTGCACTGAACCTTATTCTAGGATACTGTATATCCTAAAATCTGCATGCTACCAGAGGCCCACCGGTGGGGCCTGATTTAGTCCTCACTAGCATGCACACAGGCTGCCTCCAGACTAGCAGAATAAATCTGCAGTTAAATCATAAAGCACAGTATACTCGCTGAGCAGAGAAGACCAGTCATGCAGACTGGAAGGCAGCTCTGTAGTTTTCCCTATTGGAGCTACAAGAGCTGAGGTGGCACACGCTGTCACACAGACTGAGGCACCCAATCAAGAGGTGTTTTTCCACCGCGCTCCCTTAATCCAGATCTAAGAGGATCCGGATCTAAGGAATGGGTATTTCCCTTAATCTGGATCTAGTAGATCTGGATTAAGGGAAGTACCCAATGTGTTTCCATGGGTGGTCTAGCACCCAATAGCAATGGGTGCTAGCCTCCCTGCTGTGGAAACACTGGAGCACCCATTTGCAAATCTGGATTGACCCACAAGGGGTCTGCCTGTCATTCAAGGTGTTTTGGGGGACAGGGGGTGCAATCTCCGAAGTCCCTCCGAAGTTGCCTTCAGGGGTTAGCAAAGGCTCCAAAGTCCCTCCGAAGGCAACTTCGAAGATTAGCAAAGGCTCAGAAGACAAACCCCTTGCAAGAGCAATCCAAGAGAGGTGCATATTAATTAGCTCCTTGTGAGCAGGGATGAGTCAGCCTCATTAATATGCACCTCTTTCCATGCCTTAAGGGAACAGGATGAGTCAGCCTCATTAATATGCACCTCTTTCCATTCATTAAGGTGACAGTCCACTTTGTTCTAGGAGGTCTGTCTTCGGAGCCTTTGCTAATCTCCAAAGATGCCTTCAGAGGGACTTTGGAGCCTTTGCTAATCTCTGAAGGCAACTTCGAAGTAACTTCAAAATGGCTTCGAAATGACTTCAAAACGACTTCAAAGCCTAGGTTTTGGGGCTCCCCCCCATGGGTGACCCCTCCCCCTAGCCTCCTCTAGACCCCATTGCCAAACTAATGTGGAAACAGGCTCCCTTTAATCTGGATTTTCTGGCTGAAGACCCCATTGTAGACCCCATTAATGGGGTCTACAGAAAATCTGGATTAAAGGCTCAGATGTACCCATATGATCCAGATTTCCCCAGCAGCGGTGGAAACAAATGTGCCCCAAATGGGTGCCGTGGTGGAAATGGGGTCATCCGGCTCACACCCAAATGGGTCCTTAATGGGTGCAAAAATGGGTACTTTCTGCCAGTGGAAAAACACCCATGATCTCCACTTTCATCGCCAATTGATGTGTCCTCACAAACACTTCAAAACAAGCCAAAAGATAATAACGTTCCTCTTTATTCAGATACTCTTGCAAAGTATACAGTTTCACTCCAGTAGCAACAGTGCACAAACAACTCCCACAGATGTCATTTCCCCAATGGGCTCAATAACATTCAATGCACAGTATGTAAATGTATCTGGACACAGCCACAATAGGCCCCTATCCTGGAATAGTGCCCACTGTGAAAAGGGTCTTAGGGCGCATTCCTATACAAGTTAAATCCAAATCAAATCCATTTTTGGGATCCTTCAATTACATTTAATTTTTTAATTCCTAGATTTTTGAGGACTATTCTGTGAAGATCCACAGAAAGATCCTCAGAAAAACTGTTCTTGCATAAAGAGGCAGTATAAACTATCAATGTAGTCAATAAGACTATGTCTGATTATCCACATCATAATTAAAGGTTGCCCCAGTTTCTGAAGCAAATTAAGCAATTTAACCTGAAAAGCTATTAATTTGTTCCTACTCTGGGGAAGTTACTATCATTCAATGGATGAGCACCAATGTTATTTGCTATAGAAATTCTGACATCAGCAAAGCTTCAAAAGGTTTTGTAAATACATTCTCCAAGGAGGCCACATTTTTGTTTAATGTCTTGACTGAAACTGTCTCTCAGTGTATCTTCCAGGACAAAACTTTCCTGGTTTCTGTATCCCTGGTGCTGTTGGTTGCTAAGCAACCCATCAAAGGCCACAGTCTTTTTCAGACTAATTAAAAGATTTCACCTAAACTTCCTCCCAAAAAAATTACTAAGCAACAGCTTCCTTTTGTATCACATTTGAAGCAAAGCATACTGAAAAAATACATATGCAGCTAAACTATGTAAACATATTCTAGTCCAGACCCAGAAAAAAAGCAGATGGAAAAGTTCTGAAGCATCTAAATATGGTTGTGGAATGGCAATAAACTGTTTTAATTATCGTGGAAGTGCATAGTTGACACAATATAACCACAGTTTTATTTTTATGTTGCACATATTTGGTTTGCAAACAAAAAAGTGGTCACATAACACATTGTAGGAGAGCCAAAGATGTAACTTCATAGTTAAATAGTTAAGAGACTCATTTCTCTATTTGGAAGCTTCAACCAGCCCTTACCTGTATAACTTTATTCCTTGTTTTAGATGATACTTGAAACTTGCTGCTCTGTCTGGGGTGATAATTGCTTCTTACTTTTCCAAGGGATTTTTACTGTTTTGATTTCTACAAATGCATTTCATTTAGGCTTCACTATTCATTCATTCATTCATTCATTCATTCATTCATTCATTCATTCTATTTGTATACCACTTTTCCTAAAAAAAAATATTGCCCAAGGAGGTTTACAGCATCATAAAAATTTACATAGGTCATAATCAACATATGAATAATCCTGCGAGCAATCGTATTCAAAATAAAACAGTATGGACATATACTAAATTACTAAAACAAAAGTAAACATCACATTCTAATCAGTCCAGCAGGAACAGCTTTTGCTTTGTCATCAGGAGCATCAGGACTCCTCCTTCCAGAAACCAGCCTTGGGAAGTTGGGAATGTGTATGCAGAGGAATCTACTCATCTGTCTGTCATGGAAGCTGCTTCCTAGCCATACAGATTATTTGACTATCAAGTATGAAACAGGATAATTTGGCTGGCAGTGGCCGTTTCTGCTCTTGGCCTTATTCTAAACTATATCTTGGGACAGGGGTCTGTTATCTGCATGTTGATACAGACTATGGCAGGCCTCTCCTGGGGCCTGGCATGGGGCCTTTTTGCACTTACCTGATTAGTCTGCCATGCACTAGGGCTGGTAACTTCTGGTAAAGGTGGACCATTTGGATTTGTCATGAGGAAAGCTTCCTCAAAGTCCATTAATGGCCAGAAGTGCAAATGGACCTTCTGTTTCCCGGCCCACACTACTGCATCCAAAGCCTGAATTTCTACCTCCTCGCTACAGTGATTGGCCATCATTGCAGAGGACTGTGTCGAGCACAGAGACATATTGTGGCCAATCATGTCAGTGACCAGGGGACGTGACTGAACATGGCTGTGATCGAACGTGCAGTGCCCACTACTTTGTTGCTGATCAAACATCCCTCTCACAGTCCTGGGGATTGGAGGTCCAGTCATGTCAGAGGTCAGCAATCAAACATGGCCACCACTGCCACCACGCTTGCATGGCCCATGCGATCCCCACCCAACAGTCACAGGGAACTGGAAATAGAGTGAATGGTGGAACCACTGGATGCTCCACATAAGCTTTTAGTTAACGTTGGTAAAGGTGTGGAGCCTTTACCAATAATTAGACAACTTCTGGGAAGGCAGGGTACGCTTGGAGGCTGTACACAGCCTCCTCTAATTACAGATGCCCTTCCCCAGAAGTTGCCTAATTGTTGACTACTGGCCAAAGTGCAAATAGGCCTATGGTCTGCACTAGCATGCAAGCAGCAGGCCCCAATCCCAGAATATATGCCAGAATAAGGCCAAGTGCCAAAAGACCCAGTGCCTCTTCCTATCCCCTGCAACCTGAGTATGTGAACTATTCTTGAACCAAGACTATGATCAGATACAGCAAAAGAGGCATCTCTGAGGGTGCATCCAGGCTTGTTAATACTGTGCAGCAGAATGCATAGTTGTGGTGGGGGCGTCACACACCACAATCAGTAGATTGTAGTGGTGATGCATTATACCATCGCTATTATGAATGTACCATAGTGTGGGATGAAGAACACTCGCTTCATAGTATTAACTAAATTCAAATCTTCCTGCCAGTCTGGGCAAAATAGAAAGAAGAGTCAATGAGGGCAGAGAGGACAGCTCAGATCCAATTGGCTGCCCCATCCCATGTGACAGCGTGTACCAACTGAGCTCTCGCAGCTTCCTATGGGAATCTACAGAGCTGCTTCTCAAGTGGAGATGGCTGGTCATTGCTTTGCAGCAAGTAAGCTGCATTTTCCCCCTTAACTGTGGATTTATTTCACAAGTGTGAAGGGGGCCTGAGTCAGCTTAGAGAAGGCTTTGGGGTGGGATTGTTCACACACCAGTCTGCTCCTCCCCTTCTCCTGAATATTTCATGCTAGAAAAGACATAGAAAGCTTGGGGCCACACACTGTCTCTCTGATGAGCCCCTGAGGTTCTTCTTTTATTGTGTCTTATCACAGAAAAAGTATGTGACCTGTCTCTTCCCCCAAATTAGGCCTCAGTGTAAATATTCTTTCCTATGCTTTTGCACCTGAACGTTTCCTCATATTATAGCACTTTGATTCCCCCATTCTTGTTTTTTATTTGGTGTCCTCCATTGTTAAATTTAAAAAATAAAAAATAAAATAAATTGTATTTACTATATTGTGCACATACAATCTCTCCTGCATGCAGTTCACCTTAGTCTTTTCCGCCGCCTTATTTTTGAGTCATATCCAAACACTTAGGCTATTTATTTATTTAAGACCCTTGACATCGCTTGTAAACTGTTTCAAGATTATTATATATGAAGTGACATAGAAATGCCTTGAGGGAGAAGAAGGGTCTATAATTGTGCATGAAGGCTATATCCCCATGGTGGAGGAAAAGGTTGAATCCATCTGTTTATCTCCTGCACTTCCAAGCTTCAAGGTCTGAGGAAATCATGGAAGACTGTGGAACCTATGGCACTGGCTGTGGAAGATGCTCATTTTCTGTTCATTACCCAATGGCGTTGACCAGAGACTAAGCAAAGTGAGTTGAACTTATTGCCATCCATCCGATATTTGGCTTTGGTACCCTGTGTGCCCTCATCTTACTCTGCCCTCAGGAAGGCAAAGACTTCTTTCTGGGATGTGCTTGTAGAAGCAAATATCTGTAATGGCAAAAGAAAGGAATATTAAATATTACCAGTCATAAAAGTTTGTGAATTAATAAATTTTTACTTGTTTCTGCTGCCTTATTTTGTACCTTCCCAGTTACTTTTAAGTTAACATAAACCTAATAATTTGAGTAAAAAATATGTAAATAAATATTACAAAATTCAGAATGTATAAACACAAATACAGACATCTCTCATATAACATTGTGGTTTGGTTTCTACAAATCACCAGGCAGTATAAAGCTGTGTTATGTGAGAGACTGCCACCTAGGGGACCCATACCATCAAGGGTACTAGGAGAGGACACAGGGCATGCCTCTGAAGGCATCTGAAGGCATCACAGTCTGACCATGGCCTGACCAAATTGCCCCCCCTTCACTGCTGTTGAGCCAAACCTCATTTACAAGTGTTGTTGCCTGTGCATGGAGAGCAACCTTAATCCCCACAGCAATTCCTGTATTTATAGATCCATATTTACAGGTCAAAGCAAGACAACAGAACACATCAGAGCATGACGTAACAATTTCAGAATTCCCTGTGATTTCACCTTAAGACATGTTTCTCAAGACCCAGGGGCAAAAATGTCTCCCCTGGTTACTTCAGTGTGGAAACTGACCACCCTGGGAGCCCAGGAAAGGCACCTGGACTGTGTAATGGAGTGGCAATCATAGTCAATCAATACAAGTCAATAACACTGTGGAAGGAATGACTAGAGTGTTAGTATGTCCATGGAACTATAAAGGGGAGACTCAAGCTCTTTCTACAGTGAGGTGCCATAGATCCGGATCAGTAGATCTGGATTTACTGGATCTCCCGATCAGGATCACAGAAAGGTAAGGGCTAGATGAGAGCCATCTGTATTGGTGGTGCTAATCTGGATTGAGCTTCACCCCAATACCTTCGGCTTGCAGATCCTAACCTGGGCACTATGGCATGCCATTAAGTATAGCCTCCCAGTAATTCCAAATCATGCAGGTGTGCCATCTACAAGGGCCTCTGGATCTGGATCTATCTTGTGCAGATGAATCTGGAATAATGGGGGGAGGAGGCCTCCTTGATCCAGATTAACATATGGATGAGGAGGCCATTGATCCAGATCAAGTCAATAGTGCAGAAGGGGCCTCAGTCTATCACTGTAAGTCAATGGTGTTATAGAGGTGAGATCCAGAAAGAAAGAAAAAAAGACTGTAAATTAATGTTGTGCTTCAGTGCAACAAAAAAGAACCTAAGCTCTAACCTGTTAAGTGCTCACGGTGCATTCCTAATCAGTGGATTCCCATTCCAGTGATGAATAGTTTTGTTTAATGAGCAAAGTTCTTGAGTAATTAAATGTTAAGCATTCACACCAGAGAGAAGACAAGCTTACACAGCAGATCCTGATCTGCAAATACAATTAATTCTTCATGTTTGCCAAAAGCCTTTGCTCCCAAATAATTTGTTATAATGATGTGTTAGGTAAGAGTATTATTATCAATAATATATCAATTGCTATCCGACTTAACACAGGTACAAGCCAAGATTACAAACAGATTGAAAATATTCTGTTTGAGTTTTTCAGAGCAGTACTGAAATGTTTCACACAGAGACATATCCAATTATTTGATGGACATTGCAGCTAAAGTATTAATAAGACACTATATTCCTTCTATTATTCCATAAAGACTACAAAAAATGTATAAACTTTCTATGCAGAAGTGCTCAATTCAACTGTCTAGATGCCCCTGCATGATGGGCATCTGGGTAGGGATGTGCACAATTTTGTTTTTCGCATTCAATTTGTATCAAATTGAATATAAGAAAATGCATACAGTGGTACCTTGACATACGAGTTTAATTCGTTCCGTAACCTTGCTCTTATGTCAAATCGCTCGTATCTCAAAGCAATTTTCCCATTAATCCATTCCAGCTCCCAAAACACCACCTCAGTTGTTTTTGTTATGTACTGTACTGTATTTACATACTCGTATCTCAAATCTTGCTCTCATCTCAGAGCAAAATATCACTTGCTCGGTGGCTTGTATCTCAAAACACTTGTATGTCAGGGCACTTGTATGTCGAGGTACCACTGTATTTGTTTGAATAAATCCCCTTCAAATGTGGTAGGATTCTATTCTATATGAATGTTTTCGTACAAATATCTGAGTCCTACACATGTCGATACATATCCATGTGTATCCGATATGTATCCCATAACATATCAGCTCTAAAAGTGTCACATCCACCCTGAATCCATTTTGAATCTGCTCTCAATCCATGTCACTCTGGATCCACTGGAGATGTGACTGGTGCAGCCACTTTCCCACCTCCCCAAGTTCACAAATGTTCCGAAGCATTCTTATGAATACGAATGTCAATGTATGAATGTCGTAACATTCAATTCATATAGGAATGTCTGAATATGTATGAATTCATCCCAATATTGAATGTTATGAATATTCATGCACATTTCTAATTCTGGGATGTCTGGAGGGGTGCAGTTTAGCACCCATATCCTACAGCCATTCCACACTGTAGTTGAATGAGTGTAGGATACGGGTGCTAAACTGCACCCCTAGTTGTATTTGTTGTCAGGTAGTAGGCATTTCATGCAAGCAAGGATGTTTAAATGCTACAAGACATACACCGAGCCATCAGCCCCAACAGACAACAGAAACAAAACAAGAAGACAAAAGTGAGAAGAAAGCATAACTACCCTACATCCAATACCAGACTACAGACAGAAGTTATTACATAAAACATTTCTGAGTATTAATCCCTCCACACAGTATTTTATCCCTTCAAAAGAATTAGTTCAGTCCTTACTAATGTATTATTTGCAGAAACTTCACTTAGATATACCCTCTTTATTTTATATGTAAATAATTATAGCATGGTTAATGGCCCAACAAATATTTTAATTTATACCTTGTGTAACTAAGCTATTTCTTTTGAATTCCCTTTATGTATGCTTCATGGTTATGGTTCAATGTAGTTGTTAGTTTGTTCTTGTTGTTCAAATTGTTTCAGCTGTTAATTTGTATAATCTCTAATTTAAAAAAATATATATTGTAAAAAGGGTATATACACAGTGTACAAATCTAGTACCAAAATCAGTCAGATACGAAGATTGGCAAAAGATAGTCTCAACCCTCTTCATAGTCCAGGTGCTTAAAAATACTATGTGATTGCAGAAAGGTGTATGTAGGGATGACCTCCTGCACTATAGAAAAAAGAAAATGTGAACATGAAAGACATGTGCATCTCATGCAGACTGACAAGTCAGGAGAGCACAACATGTATGGTCTGAAAACCACAAAATCTTATTTGAGCAAACAGAAGCAATAGCCAAAGTAAAGGGATTCCATGAACTCACTTCCAGAGAGGACACTGAAATGAAACAATAGTCCCATAACTTTAACAGGGATCAAGGCATGTTTCTCAGCAACATCTGGAAGCCCTTAAAGAAACAAAACAAAAATTCACACCACACAACCCACCTGTCGCTCCCAGGGATTATGCTAATACATAATAAACAAGAAACCCTCAACAACCACCATTAACACCTCCACCAAGGGAAACAGCATTAATAGATTACAGCCAGGAAAGGTCCAATGCCCTCATTAACAATACACATAGTAGAAGAACTGCCAAACAAACAGCAGAAATCTATAAGAAGGGAAACAAGACCTAGGAAGATACCAGTAGCTTTTGACTCTTCCAAAAGCTGAATCCCCTGAAAATGGATATTGCAGCAATATCTGACGCTTAGGTTCTCAGAAGAAACCTGGAACATGGTATAACAACCCCAAAACTGCTACAAATAAGATTGAAACCAGCTGTGAGAACCTACATGTGATGATCTCTAAAGCATTCTGCTAAATCAGGGAACAGAATAATAGAAAATCCTAGGACAACTTCTACCTGAGTTTCGCACATTAGACTCTTTATCCGCTTTATGCTCCCTGCACTTGGAAGGAACTACCTGCTGACATCGACACTAACATTTGGATACCAGGTGTTAGTATCCAACTGCCAAAGCATTTGGCCGATGACTTCTGGAGATGTTTATTTTTATGGGTTGGCTCTCTTTTGCCTACACACACACACACACACGCACTTACATAAATTGAATTTGGTGGTGTCGGTTGATTACATTTAATTTCAGCTTGTCACACACAGATTGTTTTGTGAGACCAGCACTGGAGCAGCTGCAGTACATCCCATCTGGGTAGAAGGAACGGTTTACTAATGAGAAGCCATCCACAGCTGGAAAGATCTCTTGCTATAGATTTGCGTATTACCTTGAGGCTTAAAAACACAGGAAGGCCATATGTGAACTTGCATCTTCTTAACACAGCCCATTTTCGGATTATGTCTTTTCAAGAGAAATCACCAGGTAAATATGGAAAGTTTTTGTTAATGATATGATAGCATGCAGTCTCCTTGCAATCAGCTCTTCTCTATCAATAATTTGATGTCTTAATATTGCCTCAGGTCTTTCTTCACATAGTTTACAATTCAAAATCATGGTGGCAACTTCACATTATCGAAAGAGCCATTCTGAAGAAGGGCAGAAGAGGCCATTAAAACAAAGACATTGGATTTGCCTAAGACATCTAAGATGTTAGCTACTGTGTGTGAAGGAATGTGATAGTGTGTCAGCTATTCATTATACATGTCAGCAATTAACAGGATTTGTCACTGACACTGAAGGAAAATTATGCTGTATCTGTCACTTCACATATGCTGAGGTGTCTATCCATTTCAAGGACCCATCTAGGAATGAAGAGAACTTTAAACAAGCCTAATAAATAGTTTTGCAACTATAAAGGTAGTTCTGTCAAATCCTTTATATGCTTGAAAATTCTAAAGAAGCGCCTTAGGCCCCATCCAGATGGGAGATAGATACTGCAATTATGTCTACACTATGGTGAGATTGCCACACATATCTGTGGCAGCTTCACCATAGCCGCAGTAGATCCTGCTATAATCTATTTTGGGGGGAAATGGCTCTGGTCACAGGTTTTCCTGAAATAGCACTATAACTTACCCTGTTGAAATCATCACAGGGAACTGAATACCTGGAGTGGATTGGACATTCACATTTTAAACACCCGATTTGTCTGAAACTTATCCAGCACTTCACTATGTGTGAAAAGCTCCAAAATTAGAGAATGAAAAAGCAAAGATAGTTCTGAGCCCTATAGGTCTGCTAAGCAGAGATTGGCAACACAGAAATGAAGGAGAAAGAAGAAATCTCTTTTGCCAATAAGGCAGAAGGTGCAAAAGAGTTGCAAATTTTTCACAGTTTCTTCAACACTGACTGTACAATATTTATGAGGAAAAAACTCAGAAATGCTTTGTCAGATCTCCATTCAAACATATGCAGTAGCAGGAGCAGTGGATAATAGAACATCAGCCACATTTTTTTAAAAACTTCTGATAATAGTACAGACAACATTGATATAAATAGAAATGACATGTCCCAGATCCTGGCTGCAGGCTGCCATCTCAATTTCCCCTATTCTCTAGAACAAAATTATATCAGGGCTATCATGGGAAATCTAAATAGTACCTCTCACACGTAGCCACTGTGACTGTTTGCAGCTCAGGAAAGAATGATTACTGAAAGGGCAATCCAAGACAAGTGTCGCCAAAAGCTCCGGCTGCTGTAGAAAGATGCCATGTCCTAGCATTGGCGTCTGGCTTTACATATCATGACAGTGCAAGTTAAAGTCAGATTGTGCATACTGGAGATAAATTTCATTTAAACAGATATCTTGTTGCTGCCAAATACTTCTGCATAAAAAGGCCTCCAGGTGGCTGGAATAATTTTTGACATGCTTCCATACACAGAGTCCTAGATCCCATGGAAGGAAGCCAGTCCAGTACTCCTGACCCTTTCTGGCACAAATGCTGGTCAAACGATTTGACCAACTTAGGTGAAAATGATATCCAAATACATGGAAGCCCTTTTCACACTTCCACAGTAGGATGAGAACGGAATCTCAGTATTAAATTATAAATGTTGTTGGGAGGTGATACAGTTCTCATGGGAGAAATATTATATCAGGCATCTGTAGGGTAACCACACATCATCAGACTAATGAGGCAGAGATAGGAAATAGATAAGCCTAATATTTGTACATGGTAATGTACAAATAATGTCCACAATTTAACTAGAAATACATCCCACCATGGTATGACCAGGTGACCATACACGGGGCATTTCTGCACTTGCCTTCCCATCTGCTGGACAGGAAGAATGAATTAGAGATTACATGCACTAGTGTTTGCACTAGGGAACACTAGTGCATGTTATCCTAAGCCTTGCATGATTGGACACTCACCTGAGTCTGGTTGCATAGCTGACACTCCACATGGCACTGCCATTTTGGTTGGGTTGCCCTGTGTGATGGTGTCAGCACTGGCACTGTTGTCACAGCAATGATGACACTCTGCACAAGTGCAGTCACATCATGGGTCATCTGAAGTCCCAAAGCACTCGTGTGGCACTTCAGATGACCCCTCACACAGGAGATAGTGCAGATGTATGGATGGAAAAGGTAAGGAATTGCTCAGGGTTGGGGAAGATTGGGTTCCTTGTGGTGCACAATTTCATGCACCAAAGCTAGCATGCTATTAGTTAACAACTGGGCAGGCAGGAAGCATCTGTAGGCTGCAAACACCTCCTGCAATTGCAAATGCACCTGCCCAGATGTTAACTAATTGCATACTAAGAGGCCAAGTATGAATTGGCCTAGACTTAGGGTGAATTTGAGTCTTAGACATCAGACACTTTCTCCTTGCATTCCCTTACCCTGTCTTGCAATCTGGGAATAAGCACCTCTTACTCTTTCATAGTTTCGTTACACTTAAAGCCTCTCCTTTTTTCAGATTGGTTGGAAAGTTATGTAAGTACAGAGGTGTGAAATGTAGCCAATCACATCATGAAAACAATTGCTATAGACAATCAACCAATCATAGCCACTGAAAGCTGGACAGACAAGAAGCCAATCAATGAGTAACATCCTTTGCCATGGAAGGCTTTGCCAGACTGGGAGGTGAATGAAGTCTGCAGTGCGGAAAAATGAGATAGCTTTTGAGACATTTATTCATGGAACTATTTGAATGTTTGGGGTTTTTTTGGTTTTTTTAAATGGAAGGGTGCTTTATCTTAAAAGGGCAACTGAAGAAAGCCCTGTCTGATGCTACTTCTTAGTGTCTACTGCCCAGATGCTAACAGTGAATGAGCAACTTCAAGTCCCTATTCTTACCTGCTGATGTGTTAAACATCCCTATACTCACTCTAAGTCACAATTTAGTACCCAGTTAAAGATACACATGATCAGAAAAACAAAAAAATGGAATGATCAAACGTTAAGATAAGAAAAGCTGAAATCACCTGTAAGACAGAATTAATCAGCAGTCAAAATATTGAATATGAGTGCTAGGGGAACTTCAAAGACTTCATATAAGCAGAAGTCCAAATTAAGAATTCTCTTTATATTGTACAATGTAGACTTTTGTGGAGGACAAAACAAAAGTTATGGAATATTTCTTAAGTTTTTTAAAAATTGGATTCAGTTGTCTACTTGAAATAAGTACATAAATTCCTGATCTGGGAAGAACTTTGTGCCACTGGGACTTGCACTGCTGAGCAGCCAAATCTGATGAAGATCAAGAAGAAACTCACATACCTTGGACCAATATTCCTCCAAGGGATCAGAGCTGCTACAAATGAGGGTTATTACTGACCAGCAGTTCATCCATGTGGCTTACCTTCGGCTAGGACTTTCAGCTTCTTCTAACTCTCCCATCCTCCACTGTTTGCTCACATGCTGCTGCTTTATGGTATGATTGATTGCTTTAGAAATTTTTGAAAGTAAAAAACTGGAAATAGCAAAGAGGATATTCAGAAATATCTCAATGAAAGTCCCAGCAAAATGTAAGCCTCTCAAAGTGCTACTTCAACATTAGTTCAAGAGTGGCCCCCATTATAGCAGTTACACAAACAACTTTCCAAGGCCTTTTCTGTACTAAGGGTAGCTGGTCTGGATCCTGGGCCTCCTGATCTGCACATCAAGGAAGCCCTGCCCCCATTAATCTGGTTTCAGCTGCATGAGACAGAGAAAGATCTATTATAGACCAGACTAAGATCTTGGAGGTGTGCAGATGGTAGGCCTCCATGATCCGAAATTACTGGGAGCTGTAATTCAGAGACTGCAGCTTGCTGCTGAAAATCACTCTCCTAAGCTCTGAGGCTAGAAACTTTCACTCCTAGCCACCATAGGGGGACTGTAAAGCTTGCACAAGCTTCACAGCCTTGGAAGGCTTGGACCTGATCAGCACAATCAGTGCAGATGACACTGATCTGGCACTCACCTGCCCATGACCCAGACCAGTAGATCTGGTTAATTTGGAGCTACTGATCCAGGTCTACAGCTGATAAGTGCAGAAAGGGCCCAAGTTAAAAGGATCATTGTCTTGGATGTCTTGTGTTTGGCAAGGATGAGGGAGATAAAGAAGAAGATGATGGATGAGATGAACAGAAAGATCCGAAGAGTTTCAAGCTCTTCTTACAAACAGATCATCATAAGTGTTTGTGTGTGTGAAGATACCATGAAGCAACTGTGATTTGATGACATCCTAACTAAACCATTTTAATTGGCTGTGATTGTATAATCTCATACAATAGCCAATGGCCCAAGCTTTGAACCAGTTTTATATTTTGAAAATATTTCTAGTTGAACCTCTTTCTCAGCTATCTAGGAAGTCTGAGGAAAACTGAACACAACTGGTTTTGTTAGTTTTTTCATACCTAGTGCAAAGGACAGGAATCCATGCTCTATGAGCTGAAGTCCTCCAGTCATCATTTGCTATTGCTACCATGTGTGCCCAAGTAGCATGGCTGCACAGTCTTCAGATGATGAAAGCCAGCAGTTCATGTTTAAACCCTTCCCTTCCTTCTTACCTCAATTGCTTTTGCTTGTGTGTGTGTGTGTACAACACATATTAGGGTACTTGTGCAGAAAAATCTGACCTTGTGTGTTGTTGGAGAGCAACCTATTGTATGAAGATAAGTGACATGTTGTTCTATCCACTTTTGCCTCTGGTTCCACAACTGGTATGTGCCTCCCACAATACTGATCATAAGGGACCGCAGCCCTCTGCCTGACAGTGTTCTCCACTCCTCTTCAGCATGATGGTTTTCTGCATTTATCATATGAATGAAAATCCTTTGGAGCTTCAAATCCATTCTCATTGTACCAGAAATAAAGGAGAATTGTTTGTTCTCCAAAGTTAGGAGACTTCTATCAACACGTATCTGCTCTTTTGCTGGATGCCAGGTAATTGAATGCACCTTCAATGTGATCTGTTTTGTGTTCAAGAGGGTTCTCCCTCCATTCTAAATCAAAGTCAGTTTCCTAATTTTGTGTTTGAAATCAAACAGTCTACGATAAGCATGCTTTGAATTTTAATAAATCCCTCTGGGGCAGTCACAGGTTATGAATTCAGGAGACGTGCTCTGGATAGCATGCTGCAGCTAGTAAGCTCATTCTGGCAGGCTCCCATTTGCTACACTCCGTTTCAGAGCATAAAAGCATCCTTCCACTTATTTCAGTGAAGTTCCTGCACAAAAACCAAATTAACTTCTAAAACATAAAAGATTTGGTCTTCCTATATGTCATCTGGATGTACTGAAGCACCCTATTCTTCTATCAAGCCCACCAGCTGCAGAATCACACAAAAGCTAATGATGGGTGGGGAGTTTTGCTTTCATTTTAACTTTATAAAGTTTTTAAGCATGGAATGTAGAGTATCAGTGAATTGTCCTCCTAAGCTTCTGAATGGTGGGGAACATGCACATATGTCAAAATCTACATTGAAAATATCTCTTGCAAATTTATAAAGCAGTATCTTTTATCTTAGGGTCTTTTTGTACCTTCCTAAATTGCCTACAATTTAGATAGAACAACATGTCACTTATCTTCATACAATAGGTTGCTCTCCAACAACACACAAGTTCAGATTTTTCTGCACAAGTACCCTAATATGTGTTGTACACACACACACACACAAGCAAAAGTGAAGATGAGAGATGGGTTGCCATTTGGGATGCTGGATCCATCACAAACCTCACCAGCAGTTCGCCAAACACTTGGGAGGTGCAAATCACCAGTTCTTGAAACGTAGATGGCTGCCAGAGCACTTGATCTTCACCTTACTGGAATGTTATTTGGCCAAAAACCTTTACAAAGCAGGATGGAGCCAGTGGATTATGAATTCCTCACACTGAAGCAATGCATTAACTTTCTCAAATTTGGGATAGACCAGGCTTTGCTCCCATCACCAAGTGAGATGCAAAATGTTTTATATGATTTTATGTTTTTGGTAAATTTGGTACGTTCAAATTATTAATCAATGAAGATTGATTTGATTTGCTTCCTAAAACAGCAAGAAAGTCACTAAAGCAAAGGTGCCTAAGCTACTTTGGGTCTTTTTGCACTTACCTGATTGGGATGATTTTCCACAGCAGACCACAATGCCACCTTCGCAACTTGACCAGGAATGTCTAGTATATTCCTGGTAAGCTCCCAGACACAGTGTTCACACCACTTCTTGCTGCAAATGCTATGTAGGTGTGGGGCAGCATGGATGCAGCTGCACAGTCATGCACTGCATTGCAATCCCCATACCAATGGTCTGGCATGCACTAAAGGTTTCCTTGCCCCATGCTGTGGTGATATGCTGTCCACACCGCAAGGGCTGGTAGGTAACCTGGGGGTGGCACTGACACTCGTAATGTGAACACCAGCCACCATGCATGAACTTTTGTACTTCTGTTAAGTACAAAAAGGGCCTTGGTCCTCTTCCATGGCCATAGACTTATGATACTTCTCAAAGTCACTGACAAAACCCACATCATATGTGTGAATAAGGGTCAAGCATAAAAATCACAAAATGAGTAATCTAAGTACATTCCTTTGTGAAACTTCTGGGCTTTGGTACTGATACATGCTATACATTGTAATTCACAGATCATATCCATACCCATGATTTAAACTATAAAAATCACCTGGAACTTTGTAGTTCATGGGCCAAAAATATAAGTTCAGAACATAGAATCTTGGTTTATTTTTTAAAAAAACTTATTCTTTTTCTTCCCTCTAGAAAGTACTATCATGTCCCAGGTCAGGCTCAATGAACAAAAGTAACTAAAATCACCACCAGTCATATGATTTCTTAAAAATGATTTTAAAAGAAAAATGAAAATTAAGAATCTGCAAAAGAAAATCAGATGGGACAGCCAATTTAGATATTTGGATCCTGCAATAACTCTACCTATGGTTTTTCAACAGCTGAAGCAGAGACGACTCAGTACAGTACTTAGTTTGTAATAACTAACTATTTCTTAATTGTTATCTCTTATATCACATTCCACAGGGACGAGCATCTCAGCCCATGGATGAGTCTAGCTCATTTCATTGCACAGGTTCATGTGGAATAGAGCAGCATCCCTTGGAAATGAGGTCTGCCAGGGTACTAGGAAGCACATAGGAAACTCTTTCAGTACTGCTCCAGAAAGTGCCATCAGGAATGGTGCCAGAAATCAGTGCATGTTGGAAAGGCCCCTCCTGAAAACTCTCAAGGCTAGGAAGTTTTTGTTCTTGGCCATCTGTTGCTAAACACCAATTTTGAGGACCGGGCCAGCCTCTGCGGTTGGCACTTGCTTGGACCTGGGCCAGAAGGGGTTGTCCAAGTGTGTATGGTCCTGTTCTAGCCCACTGACAACTGTCGAGGCATGGAATGGGCTGCCCCCTCCTGGAATAGAGTGTCCCACTGTGTTCAGAGATGGGAGGATGCAGAAACGTCTCAAGACAAAAAACTGAGACTGGTGCAATTCAGAACAAACAGAGAGGTTTACAAGATGATAATACTGAAACAAACACCTGCCTGAAAGCAGTGTGCACATTAACTAAATCCAAAAACTGAAAATTTGACCTAAAAGAGATGACACAGTACTGCCATGAGGTACTGTATGATAAAACAGATGCTTCCAATTGCTACTCCCAGGAGCCCTAGAGATTCTGGCCAATGGCAAAGGATGATGAGAGGTGTAATGGGATTCAACCATTTCCTGGAGTCATAACCTGACATCATCAGTTAGATACAGCAGATTCAATTAAAATTATTGATAGCATGGTACATAAACACTGCCTCTTCTATTACATAGCTAGACCCTTATTTTCATTTTAGTTTAAAAGTAGCTGCTGAATTGATCTCTTAATTAAAAAGTAATTCAGCCTGTTTATACCCTACAAAAACCAGAACAATATTTTTTGTAGATGTAGCACATTTGTTGTATCTCTTTCATCTTTCAAAGAATTAAGGCTATCCATGCGTCAGGCCCCAGTCACACTGCATCCAGACACTGGGGGCCCTGGTCACACCTTTAGTTTAGGATGACTTCAGGTCATGTTACTCACATTATTTTTATTCAATTTATTTTCCAAGCCTGCCTACCCACCATAGAGCGTTCTAACTGGGTTCCTCTTTCCCAGAGGACTCAGCTCATCCTGGCTTCCCAGGCCATCTTTGCTTCCTCAGTGTAAGCAGAGGGATAGGCTAAAGGAGGCTGAACCATGCTGTGGTGGGTAGGGTCCAGTCTTTCCTTTCAGCCAATGTTCATGCACGGAGTTCATGAGGCACCTCCCCTTTTCTCCTCAGTTTGTCAAGGCAACTGGCAGCCACTCATTTGAGGTTGCCCTGCACTGAGCTGAGCAGGTTTCAGGCAGGGGTTGGGGCTAATGTGTGCAAGTTCGGAGCCTCGCTAAAATGAAAGCAGCGCTTTCACTGCTCTTTATCATTTTAACAGGTTTGACAGGGATTCCACTCTCTCTCTCTCCCTCTCCCTCTCTCTCTCTCTCTCTGAGAGAGACAGAGAGACAGAAGGAGGGCTGGACTGGAGGAGGGAGGGAGAGAGAGGTGGGCTGAGGAGAGAGGGGGAGGAGAGGGGTTGGAGCTTCTCCCCATGCTGGTGCTCAGGGCAGCTTGCTTGGGGATGCCTCCATCTGCGCCGAGCCCCAAACCCAGCACGCATTGCCGGGCATCCCATGTGGACGCCTGAAATGCGTACCCGAAACCGCACCCAGCTTCTGCATGCCAATACAGCACCCAAAGGGTGCCAACTGGCCGGCATGGGGATGCGGCCAAAGTGTATGTTCTAAAGTCTCTTTAATAGCATTAATAATTCTGGCAAGAACTGATTGCATGATAAACAGCACTGCCCCCTGTGCTTGTTTGCTATTTTCATCATGAGGTATGAAACTTCATTTTGCTCCTGGAATTACAGTAATAATTTATTATGCCTGGCAGATTATTTTGCAACCAAAGTCCTAAACAGCAAAATAAAAGCAATTAAACCAATTAAAAGAAAGTGAAATAATCAACTGAAACATATGTTTAATCAAAACAAATCTGTGCAACCCAACCACCAAAAAACCCCAAAACCCTGCAGAGATATGCTATTAAAGGAGGACTTAGAAAATAACTACAAAATGACTAGGACACCAGTCAGGTGACAAGAATGTCAGGCAAGTATCCCATAATCAGAACATTACTTTCTCCTTCACCTTTCTTCACATTTCTAATGGAGATTACACTTTGAATAATAGGAAGTGTGAAGGCCAGTGAAGCATCTTAGCGGAGCATTCAAACCATGGCTGCACTGGGACATTCAGTGCAGAAGTACTCAATGCTACTCCAGCTGGCACACCCTGTCCCTTATCCTCTTAGGAATGTGCCAAATGGCTATTCTCCATTCAGCAAACAACTGTAGAAGCATGGGCCTTTCACCCACAGCTCCAGTTCTCTCTGAAAAAGTTACAAGTAGGGAGTCACATGTAGGCAGTGAAAGGATGCCTATCCCACAGCTGATATGCCTATCGGGATCCCACCCTGGCCCAATCAGTCACATCACATTATTGTGGTAAGCAATCAGAGATAAATCATAGAGGCAAACAGAACCAAGCAGCACACATGATACACCACACCCATGAAGGTAAAGAACCCACGGTTCTCCCTGAACCTTCAGAAAAGCAATAGTTAGAGATTACTAATTGCTGAGGATGATTAACTATTTTATCTATTTATATTCATCATACTTTGACAATGACTTGAGACAGGCTACAACAAATAATCAGTGCACAAATACATCAACAATAGCAAACAATAGCCTGACCAGAGAGTGACCTGGCCTAAACAAACTCACAACACCATATAAAACTAAGACAACCTTACTTTCACCATACTCTGACCTGATGTATTTTTCAACATGACAGAAAAGGTGAGCAGGTTGAAAAATACATTCATGTCCTAGTTTTGAACAGAGCTAGGAGTATGATATGTGGCATACAGACACCATGTCCGGTGCTTCTGGAGTGGGAGCAAGCACTCTGCACCTTGAGGCACCGCAGTCCCTTGTCATGAGGATAAAACTTTGGTTGTTTCACTTCGCCCTAATGGTCTGCGAATAGGCTGCACAGGATATACACATAAAATTCCCCCCAAGTTGTACTCCTTCCTCATTTCATCTTCTGAAAGCCTAACAGCAATACCCACCACAATGGCTAGAACTACAGTGCAAGTTGCAATCCATACATTAGTTCAAGAAGATGCCATATCAGAATTCAGAAAAATTAAGATCTTCAAGCATCCCTAACCTACCCTATTCAGATGGTTACTTCCTCATACCTTCCAACATTTCCCCAAAACTCTGGGAAAAAATAACCTTGCACCCTAACTCTAACCAAAACCCTAACCAAAACACTAACGCTAAGGCTAAGGCTAAGGCTAAGGCTAAGGTTAAGGCTAAACATAAACATAAACATAAACATAAACATAAACATAAACATAAACATAACCGAAACCCTAACCCTAACCCTAACCCAACCCAACCCCTAACCCTTACCCTAAGCATAGACCTAAGCCTAACACTACCCTAACCCTAACCCTAACCAAAAACCTAACCCTAACCGAAACCCTAAACCTAACCAACCCTACCCCTGACCGAAAACCTAACCCTAACCGAAACACTAACACTAACACTGACCCTAACCCTAACCTTTACCCTTACCCTAACTCAACCCTAAACCTAAACCTAAACCTAAACCTAAACCTAAACCTAAACCTAAACCTAACCATAACCATAACCATAACCGAAACCCTAACCATAAAACCAAACCTAACAATAACAATAACCCTAACCGAAACCCTCACCCTCACCCTAACCCAACCCCGACCCCGACCCCGACCCCGACCCCGACCCCGACCCCGACCCCGACCCCGACCCTGACCCTGACCCTGACCCTGACCCTGACCCTAACCCTAACCCTAAACCTGACCCTCACCCTCACCCTAACCCTGACCCTGACCCTGACCCTAACCCTGATACTAACACTAACT
The DNA here is from genome assembly GCA_014337955.1 of Aspidoscelis marmoratus. Classification (NCBI taxonomy): domain Eukaryota; kingdom Metazoa; phylum Chordata; class Lepidosauria; order Squamata; family Teiidae; genus Aspidoscelis; species Aspidoscelis marmoratus. The sequence continues at coordinate 17,909,384 of MTQE01002208.1, read as the reverse complement.
GAGACCCTGACCCCAGCCCGTCCCAGCCCCAGCCCCAGCCCCAGCCCCAGCCCCAACACTCTAACACTCTAACACTCTAACACTCTAACACTCTAACACACTAACACACTAACACACTAACACACTAACACACTAACCCAACCCTACCACTAACCCTAACCCTAAGCCTGACCCTGACCCTGACCGTGACCCTCACCCTCACCCTAACTGAAACCCTGACCCTAACCAAAACCCTGACCCTGACCCTGACCCTCACCCTCACCCTCACCCTCACCCTCAACCTATCCCTAACCCTGACCCTGACCCTGACCCTGACCCTGACCCTAGCCCTAGCCCTAGCCCTAGCCCTAGCCCTAACCCTAACCCTAACCCTAACCCTAACCCTAACCCAATCCTAACCCTAACCCTAACCCTAACCCTAAACCTAAACCTAACCAAAACTCTAACCCTAGCCTTAACCCTAACCCTAGCCTTAACCCTAACCCTAAACCTAAACCTAAACGAAATTCTAACCCTTACCCTAACCCTAACCTAACCCTAACAGAAACCCTAAAACCCTAACCCTAGACCAGTGATGGTTAACCTTTTGAGTTCAGTTTGTCAAAATTTGCAAGAAAACCTAGCTTAACTCAGGTGCCGTGTCACTTCTAGAAATATCCATAATTTTGTGATATTTGTAGCTCTAGTAAAAAAAGTTATATTGTTGATATATGTATTACATTAAAAGCAAAAATGAATAATTCTTTACATTAGTGACTTTTGTTGCTGAATTTCGTTTGCTTAAATCTTCAGTTGAAAGTTGGTATTTTGCACACTTCAAGAACAAGCAAAGCACTACATGCCCAAGTGCCAGAGTGACCATATGTGTCACCCAAAAGGGCTTGGCCATCACTGCCCTAGACTTTTCTCCCTCCACCAGAGCATGCACATGTAAATGGGGAATAGCTCAAGTAGAATGGCAGAGGGAGAGGGGAAGTAGGACACCTCAAGATCAGCAGATGAAACACCCCCTAGTTATTCCAGCACACCAGGAAAGAAAAACTTTGAACAGCAGGAACCTTCAGATTGCAACTGTGGGACAGGAGAATCAAGGGGACAGCATAATTGGAAGCCTCAATTTTGCTTTATTTGACTAAGGAATCAGCGCAGGACTCTTGCTGACCTTTAAAAATGAGACTTTGAGGCATGCCATTGCTCCAGTCTGGTCCCCTACTCCATAACCTTGGGGCACAGCTGGCTTTGAAGCTGGTCAGTACCTAAGGATTTGAGCCCAGACTCAGTCCGTGACTACTGAATGCATCACACTAGATATAGCAACATGATACAGAAGATCAGTTCTACCAAATTTTATTTGCAGTGAAATGGAACAAAGATGGAAGGAATCCATTCCCATAGATTACTGTCAGCCAAACTGGATATACTACAACAAACGTGCCTGCTGAGCTCATGCAGAACTGTTGGAACTGATCCAATTTTTTCATCAGCCTTGTCATCTTAAATAAAATAATTCTCCTCACCATTCCTGCAGGTGGAGAGGAAATTGATAAAGTCATCTGAAAAGGCATTCTAAAAACTAAGGTGCAGCATGATTTAAGTTCTTTCTGTAGGAGAGAAGAAGCGCGAGGTGCCAGATTCCACAGCTGAGAGAAGCATGGATTTACTGCATGGCCAGAGGCAAAAGTCATATTCATTTTATTAGAAATGTGAAAATTCATTGGCACCAGAAAGAATTGCTATAAAAGTTCAGCGCTTAAATCAAATGCTGCTTCAAATAATGTCATTAAGCATCAGGGCTGAAATGTTGCAGAGATTTGTTAGCCTAAATGATCTATGGTCATGCCTTGGGTTTGGAGTGAATGGGTCAAGGTGCCTCTGTCTGAAGCAAACTGCTGAGATTTTCGCTAAACTATCACATGTGTCTTCACATTTGGAAACCCAATTTCAATTGTTTCAAAGTCCTATTTCCATAAAATGGTCCTAAGGCAGTTCCTCCTCTGGATTAGAGATGGCCTTGCTCAATAGGAAACTATACATTTGCTACTCTGAGCCCTTTCTGTCAGATAGAAATGAGTTGTAGAAATAAATGAAACTGAGCAAGGAAATGACTTAACCTGCCTTACAGGAGAGATAAGATGTCATGTGATCTACTTTGTGAATATACAACAGGCCTGAGATTGGCAGGATATATAAACCAAGCCATGATCTCATGTTTGCTTGGACAGGGTACAGTGACAAGAGCGGACAGCAGGAAGTGACTGAAGAGAGCTGCCCTTGAAATGCCACCTGTTTGCCCTTACTGCCACTGAAACATCAGTGCTGTGGCAAGAAGAATAACAGAGGCTTCCAAATCTGCAAAGCGGAGGTGTTCTCCAATCTCACATTCACTTCATTCACTTTCCATCTCAACTTGCAAATGTTATAGACAATTGTCTCTTGCATAATTTGGTTTTGTATAAAAAATTTGTTTATTTTTTACTTTTACATGATTAGTAAAATGTGATTTCCAATGTATAAGTGTTTTTTATTATTATTATTTTAATAGTGTGGCTTTATTTCTAAATATGTTTAGTTGCTTTATGCCAGCCTGGAAATTTTCAATAATATGATTTGGCCTCTATGATTAGACCTGCGCTGGTAGACTAGACCATCTTCTGCAGGACCATTGGTTTACTGATAGCCTAGGACTCTGTTCTACGGCACCATTGATTTACATTTGTTGACTGGGGCACAATGCCGTAAAGGTGCCATGTGAGTGTTCAGAGTGTGGAGTCTGCACAGCCGTGCACACATTGAGCAAACATGCTGCCATAAGTGTCCTTAAGAATTCTTCCTCCCATTACTGCTGAAACAATGTGACAGCACCACTCTGCTGGTTGCAAAGTCCACAGCTACTTTGAAATGCTTCAGTTTACACCAACTAGATTGGCATTGTTTTCCTGAACACAAGAAACGGCTGACTTCCAGGGACACCTCCTATGTTTGCAAAAGAAAAAAGAAAAACCCTCCTAGCTGCAAATATCAAAGCCAGGGAATGAACATTCCCTGGGTACAATGTTTGCACAGCCTGGAGCAGCTGCATGCATGTGAACATCATGCTCATCCCTGTTAAAGGCCAGAGTATTTTCTTGCAATCACTCCAGCCTGAAGCAGAAGAGGTTGCCATTGTGCAGTTCTTGCCTGGGTCTCATTTCTGCTGTGTCACTTATTATCATTGGTTGCCTTACTTCTGTTCCCTTAACCTCATTTTTCCATAGGTAGCAATTTATTGCACAACAAATCTGTTGTACGTAATAATTATGGATGAACTATACATTTTTGTCTACGTTCACCAAACAATACATCCTTACATGCTACTTTCATTAATTTAGATTTTTCTCTAGATTCCCCTTATATTTACTGTACATTTCTTCTACAGACATGCAGCGTATGGCTTTAAATAACCCTGCAAAACTTAGAAAAGAGAAAATTTTGAAGGACAGATCTGTTTTGGTTAGCATATTAGTTCAGGGAGGACAAATCAAGTAGCTTAGCATTAAAGCAAATTTATCAGCATCCACTCCTCCTCTGAAGGTGGAAAGGGACTGACTTTTGCCTTCCATCATAAAACTCAAATCCATCAGGACTATTATTTATGTTGGATTTATTCAGTGAAGAATGAATATCCTTGGCCTTATCATAATTAGAAAGGCAGAGTTTTTTTAAAAAAACATTTTAATTCATTCAAACTGCACAGTTAATTGAGAAGGCATTGAGAACTTCACAACAGTGTTCATGAAAATAATTGTTTTCTTTCTTTCTTTACTGATAAGAAGCATAATGATAAATCACTCACAGGTGCAAGTGAGTAAAACATGTGGAGCATCTTGGCCTTACCTGACTAATCAAGGAGTCATAATCACTTCTAGCGTTTTAAACTTTTGTATATGCATTTTAAAAAGGGAAAGCTTTATCTTGTTTACAGGCTCTTAGTTGGGTTGCCACCCTTTGAACCTATGAGAGGGATGGATGTACTAAGGGTGTCTCCCTGTGGTCTTTCAGGCAGGTCTATATGGGGTCCTGAAATACGTACCTTGTACTTTGCCCACAGAATACAAGGCTCAGCCTTATGCAAGGATAGAAAAGAGTTTTGCACTGGTTCCCCAAGTCTTTCTTCCAGCTTCAAGGAACAAAATAAAGGAAGTGGGTTGCCAGAAGCTACAGTCAATTCTGGGAAGCATAATTTGTGTCTTGAAACATCTTTGCGGATTTCCTGCTTCCAGATACTGCCTAACCTCAAATATATTCAACCAACAGACCAGAGGATGCTTTCAACCAAAAAAAAATCATGCACAGAAGAGATTTCATAAAGAAGCTGCTTGACTAGGTTGGCTGTTGTTTCTGCACGTGCTTCCCTTGGAGCAGTTTAACGAGTTGGCCCAGCCTGTCCTGGCCCATGCTCATCCACATTACAAGAGCTGGAACACTCTTGTCCCAATCCAGCCCCAACAGCAATGAGGATGCCCCTTCCCTGTTACATTCCAGGCAAAGCTTACTTCCACCACAAGTGCCACCTACTCTTCCTGGCAATTAGCTCGTGTCCCCATGACTCCCATATCATATCTGATGCTTGAGGGTGGAGCTGAACAACCCCCATGTCAAGGTTTTGAGACTTTCATAAGTAACAATGGAAAACTCTCCAGTCCCCAACTTTGAAGTTTGGGGCTGCATGTGGAAGTGACCACACCTGGGTTGGAACAGATAGTGTTAATACGCTTGCAGAATTTGTCAAATAGGCCCATCCCTATACCAGGTTAGGGATCTCTCATGATGGTTCTGGACCAGAATGGTGCTAGTCCTGTGCAGCTTGTTCTGGAATACCAGGCAAGTGTGGAAATATCTCAGGCTGCATCTACATGGCCAAAAAGGCTACTTGGACAGAATATATCCATGCTATTTTCCCCCATTGGACCTGTGTAATCCAGTTTTGTCATGCAAGAAGTATTCTTGGAGACATCCCTTGAGCAGAGCATGAAAAATAATTCCAAGAGCACTTGCTGCTCTCTTCCCTCCTGAACACCTAGTGACAGGTAGCAGTGGTGATTTACCTTGGTCATTTTCTGTCCAGAACAATTAAGCACCAGACAGGAAATGGCTGACTTCTACAACCAAATGTTCCGCAGCTTCTAAAGTTTCCATCCAGTTTTAAACCTGGCAGGACAAGATGTGCTGTCAGTGTACGCACCAGATCCCCAGGTACACCTTTTTCAGGCAGTGAAGATGCAGCCTAAGAGGCATGTGTCAAGTGTGAAACTGTAAAGGAAGCCTGCAGAAAGTTGTAGCCAGACATGCAGTTTAGAGGGGATTCTTCTAATTAAGAAATTTTAACATCTGTATGAAAGCAAAACATGCATTATGCAGAGATACCCCATTTCCAGCAAAATAACAACCCCAGAAGCCTCCTCATTCAATTCCAAGATGAGAAAATTGAAGAGTGGGTAAGTGGGTGCTGATATTATAGTGCTAATGGGCCATCCAAAGTGCTGCAGCTGAAATTATATCTGAAGAAAAAGATCAAACTACAGACTTCAAAACCTCTCAGGCTACTGCTGCAGACAGTCTGAAAAAGCTTTTGAAGTTTGTGAAACAACTGAAGCTCCATTTTCTCCATGCTGACTTTCTCAAGAAAAAGCTAAAGTTGGATGAGCTTACAAATGGTTTCATATAACTTCCACTGCTTGTGGCCCATAAATGACTGTAAGAACTCAAATTCTGTTAATTGCCTTTCAGTGAAAATTCTGTCCGCTGGCTGGATATTTCATAAAATCAGTTGGGCAAATCAAAGTTTGGGTCTTTCTGCTCTTAGTTTTGGACTGGTCTACAGTGCTTCCCTTCTGCATCATAGCCCAGCCCAAGGTAAGCTCCACTGGTACACACCATCCGCGTAGAATAGAGCACAATTCAGATCAAGGGCCCTAGATCTGGATCACTGGTAGACCTGATTAAATGGGTTTACAGAGACAGAACACTTCCAGACTACTGGAGGGCCCATTTCAGTGGAACAGCAATGTGCATCACCAAAATACCCCCCCCAAGGGCCCTAAGGCTTGGAACATTCATTTCTAGCCTTTTGGGGCCCTCAGAGCCTCACCCTAAGCACATGCAAGCTTCAGTAAGCTATCTGGACTAGTCCCTGTCATGTAGACAGCACTGTTCCAGACGACTGTGTGCTGAGATGAGGACCAGCAGTCCTTCACCTGGGTCTGTTTCTTGCAGAAGAAACTGACTGAAGTGCTAAGATAAGCGATCTCAATTTGAGAAAGAAAGTCTGCAGAAGAAACGGAAGTGGACTTTCATGTGTGACCCCACACAGGATGACCTCCACTCAAATAAAAAGTAAGGTAGCACCTCATGTGCCTTAAAAAATGTACTCAGAAGAGATTTAGAAATGGTAGGTCACAGCACCTAATGTTCTCATGTCATCTCTAATCCACATTAAAGGCCAGAAGATGCATTTGGACGTGCATATCCTAACCTCTAATGTGCATCACAGGTGGGGTGGGAACACTGACACATTTAGGTCCTGATCCTCAGGCACCTTCTGCCACCTTTAATGCATGTGGATGCAGCCTTACTCCATGTGCTCAATTATTTAAAATGCAGCCTTATCTTTGACTGATCCAGCATTCAAACTACTTATGCTGACCCACAGTGCGCTTCCATTTTCCTGTCTTATTGCCTTTCACCCCTTCACAGATGATGACTTTAGACACAAATGCCCCAGATCTCAGTGATTCGGTAGAAAGGAGGAAACTTTTGAAACATGAAACAAAACACTGCACACACCAACCAATGGTAGCTCATGGATCACTTTCAGGTGGGAGATGGAGGCAGGGCAGCATTTTGGTTGGAACCTTTGCTTTGATCTCATCAGGATACATTTTGCTCTGTTGCAAGGCAAAATGGGGTTCAGCAAGGTCATAAGCAAGGCTTCCAAATGAAACATCATCTGTCACCACTTCTTCTTGGGTCCTGATCCTTCTGCCATCAACATTGGGGAGGGAGGAGGGCTCAGCCTTGCCAAATTTTCTCACATCTTTCTCTCTCCCTCTGATAAATCTCGTCATTGTTCCAAGCCAACCAGACACAGATGGTTGAGAAACAAGCAGCCCCCGATGTAAACCTGTCCCCATGTTGCTTAATCTTCTTCTGCATGTGCAAAACAATTATATTAGCCTCTGCCCTCACCCCCCTTCATTACTCCTATGTTTTTCTTGCAGAGATTACAGTGTTTTTACTGCATGTATCTTTGTGTACTTAGTGTTGAAATCCCTATTCAAAGCACCTGAAGTAATGAGCTTGTTTCATTGTCAGTTAATTACTGCAAGACAAACCCAGGATCACCTAAATATTTGCATTATGTTTTCCATGCTATTAATATTAAAGCACATCTCTTCCAAAGTGTATAGCATTTCCTAATGAAATATTAGGCCCTGGTCATCCCTTAAATTTTAGAACGATAGAAATCATTGTCTGTCCTCAGAAACCAGATGCCAATGTGTGTTTCCACTTTTTCTGGTCCAATTTTATGGGATCACTTTCAGCTTTCAAGCCCTGAGGACATGGGTCATAATTCTGAAAGATCTGCAATAGCTACCTATTTGCTACTGAGCCTGATTCAAAGAGCTGTTTTCAATCTATAAAGCCCTAAATAGCTTGGGTCCTGAATATCTGAAGTAGCACCTTCTCCCATGTGGACCTGCCTATTAAGATCCCAAGATAAGGACTTTCTTGTACTTCCAATACTCTCAGATGTGCAAGGAGTAGTGACATGTGAGAGGACCTTTTCCCAAAGGAAAAATAAAGCCTGTTAGCAATGTGAATTGAAAGGGGTAATACTTGGCTATGTGCAAAGCCGTCCCCCCCCCCAAATAAGGGGGCTTTGGTGTCATGCATTAACCTCTGACAAATGTTCAGACACAAAGGGAACCCACCCACCTTTCTATTCCCATCCCACCTCACACATGCACACACTCACCTGCCATCACCGCCATCACACACTCCTCCAAGGCTGAGCTAAGCCTTCCGGGGGTTGTGGGTGGCCCAGATACATTCAATTCATGGGTGAATGGAGGCCTATGAATGTAGGCTCTTTCAATTTGCACGTGAATGCTGAAATTCATATGAATCTGCATGAATATGAGATGGCATGAATATTCATGCACATCCCTAATGCTTAGGGATGGGGAGAGAAGGGTTATATTTTAAGTATGTTTCACACTCTTTTATAGTTTTTATATCTATTACTGTGAACCACCCAGAGACCTCCAGGTGATAAGTAGGATGTTAATATTCAAATAAATAGAAAGATAAATGTGACTTCTTCATGCCTGAGTCTAGATATAGTAAAAAAGGCAGCTTAAAAGGGAGTAAGGATGCCTCCAGACACCCTTAATACTTTGTACTTCCTGTTTCCCGATCAACACACTGCACTATCTGTGCAGCATGTGAAGGAAACTGCAAAGTTAAAAGCTGCTGATTAACCTCACAGTTTCCTGTTGCTGTGCTGCTGCCATCGCCAATTGATCATCCCATTTCCAGTGATGTGACTGGTGGTAGCACAGCCACTGCAAAATATTGAGGTGTCTGGAGGTACCTTTAGAGGTAGCACTAGTGTTTTCATTCTCATCCCACTTCTAATGTACTTTGGAAATGCTTTTTCATGATTTTAATGTGCATTAAGAAGTGGGATGAGTTCACGCTGTCTTGGACCCACTTTGAGATTTTTTTTTTCCTGAATATGAACACAACCTACAATTATTTTGTAAAAATGTTCATCTGCCCACTTTTGAAATTCTTAAAAACCAAATGACAGTCTTTTTGAATATATTATTTAATATTCATTCATTCACTATCCTACCCTATGCCTGAAGGTCTCAGGGTAAGTTACAATAAAATAATTATAAAAGCAGATAAAATAGATTATAACTGTTATTTTAATAGAATGAAGCTGCTCTTGCTGGCTTTAGAGAGTGATGGGTTTTCTTATTCACATTCTGACACCTTGATTTGCTAAGTGTTAGTGTTTTATTTAGTGTTGAAATGTGGAGCCCCTCCTTGGAATCCTCTTGTAAAACTGAATGGCAAAGTAAAAATCCCTAACAGAAACCTGTGGTTATGGAGGAAAAAAAGAGGAACCCAATAAACAGCAATTGAAGACATTATGATCCTTCAGTGGTTTCCGATAGTGTCAATTAAAACAAAATTATCCAGGGTGTGCAATAAGGGTATTGGAGAAAGCAAATTAACTCTGCAGTTTAAAAAATTACTAAGCAGAAGAGGAAAGCATTTAATCTGAAAGTAGGTTAACACTTTATAGCTTTTTTTAGAACTGAAGCACTACATTTCAGGAAAAGGAGAGAGGCCAGAATCTTGGAACTCATAAAAGTGATTCATGGCACCACCAAACGAGTCCTGGCAAACCTTACCTTGCTAGATTTCTGTTCAGTATGTATCCAGACCACACAGTGGTTGGCTGACAATATGAACTGCAGCAGAAAAGCAGGTGCAACCTCTGCAATGCATCGAAGTTATCTAGATCTGTGTTGTAGTTAAATTAGACTGCTAGGAACTTTGTGTAAATATGAATCATTGGTGCCGACAGACCTATATCGTTCACAGGCAACATACTTAGTGCTCCTTGTTATCAAAAATTTAAGATCTGGGGCATTTTCTCTAAGAATAGCCACTGCCAATGCAACACACAATGCTGCATTTATTGGCTACACTACTCTTTTAAAAAAACTTGCACCCAATTGAAATTAAAACAAGTTTGCCAGTTCCTTCCATCGATATAAGTTTTACTCATTACCGTTCTCCAATTTCTACCGGCCATGTGAACTCTTCATATAGTTGACTTTGCAAAATAGGGTCTGTGGAGGCATACTGTCAGGGCTAGTGGTCATTGATAGCCCTGACTTCCATGAGTTGGCCCAACCCTTTTTTGAAACTAGCCATTGTGGCAGCCCACCCCAAGGGTTCACTTTAAGAATTCAAGGTTTTAGAGGAGGGAAAGTGAGCTCTGGTTGCTAAGCAGCTTTAGAATGGGTTGGAAAGGGCTCACTTAGGAAAGCAGAATTTTAAAAGTTGTCAGTTGTCTTCTGGTTTTCAACCTGAGCAGACAGAGAGTTCTGTTCTATGAGATGGTATTATAAGAACAGATTTTAATAATATAAGAAAAGTGGAGAAACAAACTGCTTGTCACAATATTATGAGATTAAATAGATACAAAGTCTAAATATTACAGAAACCTAAAAGTACAAGAGGCACCCTGCTGGATCAGGCCACAGCACATCAGGTCCAACATCTTGTCTCAAATAGTGGCCCACCAATTGCATGGGATGCCATGCCAGTTTGCTGTGTTTATTGGGTAATGCTTTGGAATGTATTTAACTGTTTAAAATATTTAAGGTGTTGTATTTAAAGTATTTAAGGTAATGTCTTTATTTTAAAGGAAATATGACAGCAGGTAAGAAGTGGGTCAGCACCCCTATTTAGCATATGAGAAGGGGGAGGGTGACTGCCCACATGGATAACCAATCAGAGGCAGCCCATGCCAGCCTGCAGGGATATAAAAGGCAACATCACCAGAAGAAATTGTTCTATGTTTGGAGTTTTTTTCTAGGGTGGAAAGCTTTCTGAAGTGACCGTTCTTCACCTGAGGGAGGGAAAATCCACATAATTCCAACAGGGTCTAAGGTTGGGAAGAGCCAGGGAGAGACCTTTAGGCAGCCTAAGTTAGAGTAGGATGCTGATTGCTGTGTGTATTCTTGGAAGCCACTGATTT
>MTQE01002208.1:17883176-17898477 GCA_014337955.1 Aspidoscelis marmoratus | reverse complement strand
TAGGATGCTGATTGCTGTGTGTATTCTTGGAAGCCACTGATTTATTTATTTGTTTTATTTTACTTCATATTTATGAAGCTATTGGTTCATACCAAGTGTTATTAATAAAGGACATCTTCTTGTTTTATAAAGAGAACTGAGCTTGAAGGCTAGTTATTCCTACACGGGGATAGCTAGGAAAATGGTTACTGTAACTTTAAATTCAGTGAAAGCTAGCGGGAGAAAGCAAGCTGTGGGAGGATGATAGAGACACTTCTCTGCTAGAGGATTTACTTGCAGGAAGCAAGGGAAGTGGCAAGCTCTCTTTGGCATGGCATGGAAGGCAAAATGGCCAGTGCTATATAATTCTTATTTGAGCATATTTATTTAAACTGTTTATTTAAAAGCCAAGCAAGAAAGGCAGTCTATGTGAGGGAAGAGATCTACCCTGGCTGAAGGGGAAACACTACATATATGGGCATTCCCAAGTAGAAGACAAAGGCAAAAGCCTTGACCTGATACATATTCTCACTTAGGCCTCTGGTATGCAATTAAGACAGTTCTGGTACAGATGCTCTTATTTTTAAAATAAAAAATTCTTAAAGTTATCCCACCTGGGATGTTACCATATGCTAGTTTATGACATTATTTGGTGGTAACTCAGCTACACAAGACCAGTGGTGACAGAACCATATTCCTTTTGTCTGTCCTGATTCATCCAGTTCAGAGAAACCAAAGATCAGGCTCCAATAAGAACCTTCCCTTTCCTTTTAGTCCCTGTTGCTTGAGTTTCTGCTCGGCATAAACAGTAGCAATTCATTTCCCAAAGAATAATCTGCAGGGCTAGTTCCACTGGGTTTAAAACTAGAATGTTAAACACTAAAGTGATAAAATTTAAACCTTGCCCAAAAGCTGTAATAAAGTTGCATGTGTGTGATAAAATTAAAAGATTTTTGCCTCACAGAGCTGTGAAACAAGGGCCACTGTGTTCATTTTTAAAAACTATGTTTATTCTGCTTGAACAACACTTTTGAATCAAGGCAATAATTCAAAACTCTTTTTGCCATGACTGAATTTTTCCAGCTGGGATAATGGGGAAGGGGGAAGCCTCCATTGATCAATATCACACAGTTGAAGTTTTATATTTAATTCACATTTCTAGACAAAAGGCAGAATCTTAATCATCACTAGGGCTCCCTCCAGACACTGCCCCAAAATTGCACTTTTTAAAACTAAAATACCTTCAGAGCTGTTGCCTGCAACAGCCCAGGGCTGATGTTTCCTTGCATGGTATCATAATGCACACATCTGAGAAATTCAACAGCACAATATAGAAGTATGTGAGCACCACTGCTACATATATGTGGCCACCTTTTGGGGGGGCCTACACATATGCAGTAGCTACCATTTAAGCCTGCATTGAAAGTCATGTTTTCCTTGAAAGCGTGGGCTATGTGGGGGTTTCCACAGATTTGTGTGGCAATCTCAACGAAGCCACAATGTAATTGTGATTTTTACCACCCATCTGAACATGGTCCATCTGGTACTATAGTTATATACATACATTTTTCGTCCATTTTTCAGTGATAATCTCCCAGGATAAATACCTCCAAAGGGTATCTCAGGAGATGCTACCACTAAAAAGAAAAGTCAGCACCACTCAGTAAATGCATGGAAACATATTCAGCTAATGTGCTACACATGCTGTCCAGTATACTAGAAGGACATTATGGATTAAGCTACACACAAGAGTAAGTTCACTATTAAGGGTGCTGAGCAGTAATTTCTCTCAGTGTTGCATTGCTTCTTGCATGAGAAAGCAGAGGAAGATAAACTGACGCACCCAACTCCTGTTACTAGGGTGTCTCTTTCCGATTTTACAACATTGTATTAAATGAGAAAGATCAAAATATAATTCATCAGGTAGCATCTGTGATATTCTCTGGAGTTGTTCCTCAAAACACTGTTCCCCAAAAGCTATAATCTTGAGTATCATTTTTGTTTTAATGACTGTATTCTTTTGATCTCTGATAAAAAGCAAAATGGTTGCAAGACTACAAGCCTGCACTTATCTCAGAACAAATCCCACTGAACCTGAAAGGGGTGTGTGTGTCTTCCATATAAGCATAAATAGAATTTCACAACAAATCTGATTTCTATTGACTCAGCCTGAGGTTAGTAATCATTTTCTGTGATTCCTTATAAACTATAATATTTTATCTTGCAATGGCATTGGGCTGATACAAATAAAACCAAACTTCAGGCAAGTGTAATATGGATTTTTGTATATACACACACACTTTAAAGTAGTGATAGTTTCTGGCCAGACTTCCATTTACCTGGTGTATCAGTTTCATTGTAGGTGTATGAGGGTAGCAGAGCAATCCGCCACTGAAAAAGATGCCTCTATGTTTCCATTTTAGAGTGTGGAAGTGTCATTCCCAGTGACTAATCATGACACCATTCAGGGCATGAAATTTTACCCCATAAAAATAATGCCTCTGACAATGATCATGCCTGGAAATGGGGTGGCATGATCACCATGAGGGACCTGCTGCCACCACAAATAAACATATGGTGGAAGTACGCACTGTAACTAGCACTTCTGATAATTAGTGCAGATATCACTTCTATCTGCTAAAATATGCATAAGAACATAAGATGGATCAAGCTGTAGCTCATTGAGTCAACATCTTGCCTACACAGTGACCCACCAGTTGCTTCTGGGGATTCTCAAGGAGGAGGAGGAGGAGGAGAGAAAAGTTGGCATTTCTACTCTGCTTTTCTCACCCATTTAAGGAGACTCAAAGTGGTTGACAGAGCTTTCTATTCTTCTCCCTACAAGAGAACACCTTGTGAGGTAAATGGGGCTATGAGAGCTCAGAAGAGAGCTATGACTTGCCCAGGGTCACCCAGCTGGATTCATGGAGGACTGCAGAATCAAACCCAGTATTCCCAGATAAGAGTCTGGCTCCCTAACCACTAGACCAACTGCCTGTCTCTCCAATCTGGAGATAGTGCCTAGGCATTCATTCATAAGAATCTAATCATTTCACATGCCTTTAACAAATATACTAAGGTTTGAGAAGAAATGTTTGTTCCAGAAAGGAAAAGAAGGCAACATCTTACCATACCCAATATTCTGCAATCTTCCATAGGGTTAGCAGGAGACCAGGACAGCCATTAGGTATCAAATGTAAACTGGGCTTCTTCTTTGGTAGTCAACTTTTTGAATGATATCACAGACTAGTATCAAACAGTACATATCTACGGACATGTAAAAAGGACTCGCCTTCACCATATGCTAAGCCAGTGCCCACTCTTTTCTTCACACATATTGCAGGCCATTCAGCTTCCCAGCAAAAATGAATTCTGCTATATTTTTTGTTCTATTCCATGTGTTACAGATGGCTTCCAGTCATAGAACAGCATCCAGATGGATATTCCTATAGTTCCTCCTTCAAAATCCTGCAAGAATTTGTGGTTTCCAGATCTACTAAATTCACACATGTTTGTTTATGTTTATTTATATCATCCCAAACTGGATTCTGAATTTCGGATATTGGAGGCTATGACAGTATGACGTAGGAATGACTAACCTGCATATAGCCCTGTCAATTTAACTACACAAAAATCCTGCTGTGGTCACTGATGCTGATTCATGTAAGTAAGAGCAGAATCACAACCTAGCAGTACCCTGTGGCTACATCATTGCTCTGGCTCCTGGCCTTTGGTCACATTGGTCACTTCCACAGCTGTGATGGAGGAGGGGCAATGATGTGACTGGACAACAGCCTCTCTACATTTTGAACTGGATTTCAGGATGCAGCAAGGGTGGCTTCCAATATGTCTTGTCCTTTTCCTGCTGCCCAAATAGCCTCCCTGTTGTTACCTTGCTGTCTGTGAATCACCGATGTTGAGGAACGTGCAAATGTAATTACATATTTCATCAAGTAATCAGTTAAAGGTGGGTGAATCAGTCAAGCATTGTATAATCAGTGGAAGGCCCTAATTAAAACCCGTGTGTGTTGAGTTGTCCTGCAGCCTATCCCAAGGGGATGTCTCCCTTCCCTTGTATATCTGCAATGGGATTATAGTTACAATGATTTACAATGCTTCTAAAGGTCTCTCTGGGGCTCTCATATATCCTCTGTGTGGCACATGCAAAGCTCACAAGGCACTGATACTCTCATAAATGTATGAAATAAAAACTTTCCAGCTATCCTGGACCATACCAGGCATCATTGTCAGATGATATATCACCTTCAGGGACAAATGCTATAGCTCGGTTACTGACAGATGAAGCAGGGCTGGCTTCCCACCTTAATGGGTCAGAGATGAAATGAGCTTGGCTGCTGCAGTAAGTCCTGCTCCAGATGAGCTTTTTAACTTCTCTGCCATAAGCATCCAGTAGGAGATGAAAGGAGTTGTCAATGATGCTCTGGAATGAGGAATGATGTTTCAGGGATAAGACACAGGCAGGTTGCAAGGAGAACTGCATCTGTCTCTGCTTGAATTTGGGCCAATTGCAGCAGGCCTTCAAATCCTATTCGCTCCTGTTCGGTTTTATTTAAGGAATTTATACCCCACCCTTCAGCAAAAACTCTCAGGGGGGTCACAATAAGAAAGAATAAAATATATTTAAAATACAATCCTCCCTCCCTACCATAGCAGGGCAGCAGCCCAAGGAAGCTATTTAAACATCAGAAGCCTGGATGAAAAGAAATCTTTTAACCAGGTATCAAAAACCATTCAACGGTGGCATCAGATGAACTTCAAGAGTAAGGCTGTTCCACAGTCTGGAGGCCACCACAGCAAAGGCCCTCTGTCTTTGATTACACAATCACACTCCATGAGCAAGGAATTTTTCAGAATCTGAAAATTTTCCTTTTTCAGGGTTGTATCTTAGCTGCGTTCGCACTGAAATTTTAATCCAGCTTCGATCTACTTTGAGAGTGAGAGAATACATTAGCAAAGTTACTAGCCATTTTATTTATCCATTATCTAACCCAAAGGTGGCTTTCCTGTGTTATTTAATGCTGAAAGAAAACAGCTTGTCAGCTGATGTGTTCATTCACTCTCAAAGTGGGCAGAAGCTGGGTTAAAGCTTAGGTGTGAACACAACAGTCACACCCACTAATTCTTAAGCAATGAAAGATCACAGAAATTCAGCCCTTTCTCTGCACAGGATAAAGCCTAAAACAGGCTAGGACACTCAAAATGGCTCCCTTGCCCAGCTTACCTCAATAACAAAGTGTACTGCCAGGCCAGGGACAGAGGATTCCAGAAGATAGACACATGTAGATAGCCAGAATAGAAAGAGGGTTGGTTTTGGGTGGTTCTCCAGGCAATGCTGCTGGAGATAGAGCATCACCAACCCCTCCCCACCTTGGAAACTTTGAAAGCAAAACTTCTCAGTCCATGAAGCTTCCAACTCCAATGGTTGCCAGGCAAGTACAGGCCACCCAGAGTGCAGACAGCTCTTACGTCACATTAAGACTCATCCTCTCCAGTGTGGACAAGATTATCTAGCCTGGGACAGCACAGTGCAGGATAACATGTGCCATGCAAAAGCAGCCTTAGGCTGTGTTCCCATTCAAGATTTAAAGAGCTTTGAGACCATTTTGAGCGCTCACCATTCACAAAGTTTTAAAACAATCCACAGTTTCTGGGGATTAAAGGTCCTGAAATGCAGATTATCTATATTTGGATCAAAAGAGGTCTCACTGCTGAATTTAGAAATACTCCACTTTATTTAGCAAATGGGAATGCAAGCATTTTTTGGGGGGGAGGTAGCCATGCTTTAGGGGCATTCTCACTTTCCCCTGACCCAATGAGAAGCTGTGATTTCCTCTGCCCTAGCCCCCTCTTCCCAAGGCTGCCCACCATCACATGCTAAGGAGATTGCCCTGGCTGAAAGGAAGGTGAAGAATGAAGAGCCTGCAGTAGCTAACAATGTATCAGGGACTGAAGTGTCTGATTTGACAAAGAGATCAATGATCATGAGAGACATAAAGCTGCCGGCTCTTGTGTAAAAGCCTGCCTGCTCCCTCTTTTGCCCCACTCCTGTCATTTTGTGCTGCTCTGATTGATCTCGTGCAAAATACCAACATAAGAAGGGGAAGTGATCTTTAATCTCCTGCCTCGTTAACACAATGAAGAAGCTGTGGTATTGTGGTGGGGCAAGCGGTGAGCAAAAGCTGCTGCCAAAGGACTCCATGGTCTCTGGGAACAAGTTTATATAGAGGGTAGGTTTCAATTGCCCACCCTGATGAAGTCAAGGTATGATGGTGTCCAATTGCTGACTGCATGGGGGGGGGAGTTACTGATGAGGGGAGGGGAGGGGGTTCCTCCCCTGCCAGGGATTGAAGAATGGAGAGGGAGGCCACATTATAATCTAGCAGTGGAGATGCAATTAAAAAAACTGATTTAAAACCAGATTAAATTGCCTAGTGGGAACCTGGTCTTAGTTTCAAAACAGTAGTTTTACCACCTAGTGGTACCTGCAGATCCTCAAAAGTGGAGGTTTGAGCCATCAAAATTCTGCGAATCATCTTTGTTGCCCTCTATAACTAGCAGAAATAAATGGTCTGAATGTGAGATGAGAACTACTCAGATTAACTTGATTTTCTTAACAAGATATTTGATGAGAATCTCATTCCAAAGGAGCACCCACCCTTCAGGATCAGAGCTCAAGGAGGAGTCCCATCAGCTGGCCTTTCAAAAGAGAAGTGAACAGCTACGGGAAAGGACCTTCTGAGCTCCTAAAGTCCTTCTTGCCCAAGAAATGGGATGACTGGTTTTGCTTGGGGTTTGATTACTAATATTATGTTTTGGTACAGCAGTTACAGTCCCCCCACCCCCACCCCCGCCTCTCCAGGACTGGAACATAATCAAACGCAATTAGGCAGCAAACGTACTAAAAGTAAAACTAAATAGTTAAATCAGGGCTAGAAGGAATAGTGTTTCCAGAAATAATAATGATAAATATGAATCAATATAACACACTTTCTCAGCACCTTATGGCATATTCACACATTTGAGCCTGCATACACAAACTTCTTCTGTATTAAAAGGATTATGATAAATGGCAGGAAAAGTTACCCTTTGTAAATTATTAAAGCTGTTAAGGCTTCATAATGTGCATAAACATCATACAATGCTTTGTCCCTGTACTTTGTTAGGAAAGAAATACCTTTTAGGCAAATATATGCATATTTTATATCCCATGCTGCATGAGTACCTTTCTCCAGCTGTTACACCATTTTATATTTTATGACCATCTTTGCAGTTCAAGGAGCAGAGTGTTAATTTATGTTGTACATTTTGCAGCAGAGAGACAGAGAGAGAAACAGAGAAACACAAAGCACTGGTCAGTGTTTTGAGGTTTGGCTGCCATCTTGTGGCCATTGAAACATCTACTCCAGGATACTTCCCATTCTCTGCAAGGTATTAGCTATTCTGGACACAAGTGTATTTTCACTGTTCTTTGAAATGCAGTGGATAAATCCTATCTTCGGCTGCAACAGCCCATGTTAAGGAGCCCAACTGAAGTGGCTGAAAGGCAGTCCCCGCCCCCAGTGCAATCAAAGGCCAAAGGACTGTGAAGGATGAAAGCAGTGAGCAATATAACTGAGGGATGGCCCAAACAAATACAGACACATGACACTTATTTGTTGCTCCTCCCCTGATTCGTAATACCTCTCTGTCCCCTTCTGCTTAAGTCTGACTTTGTGCATGACGTCCATGCATTCTTATAATATATTTTCAAAGAGGTTAAATATCCATTATACTAGACAACTGACCGTCTACATTACTGTATACTTGTATAACTGTATACTTGAAAGAGCATCACATTGATCATCAGAGAAGGCTCATTCAGCAACAGAGGAAAAGAGGCTTTCTCAGTAGTGGCACCACATTTACAAGAATGCCGTCCCTCCTGAGATGAAGCTCTAACAACTTTTGAATTTTCAGTGCCAGCTGAAAATGTAGGCAGCATCTATGCCATCTCGGGGCAGGAATCATATGATGTGCTATGGGAGTGGTCTCAAAGCCATCTGGCAGTGAGGGGGGGAACTGCTGCAGCGGAACTACTGGCTGCAGCTGTGGGATTTCTGGACAGACATTCTGGGATAGATCAGAAATGGGGCTGGAAGTCAATCATATTCTGGTACATCTCACCCTAACCCCCTAGCATGCATTTACATGGAGAGGCAATTCTGCAGACAGGAGCAGGAAGGGAGTCCTTTCTTCCACTTTTCCACTTGCCACTCCACCATGGTTTGAAGATGCATAAAGGCCAAATGGCAGTAGAACCATTTGCCAAGCCATCCCCAATCATCATTATGCCCCTTAAAAGGGCTTATGTGGATGCAGCCTTACTTTCACTCTAGCTTTTCTGGTTGGTGTAGGATTTTGTTACTTGACTGTACTTTCCCTCCTCCTATATACTGTGTGTGTGCCTTGCCCTCATCTTCAAAGGAAGGAAGGAAGGAAGGAAGGAAGGAAGGAAGGAAGGAAGGAAGGAAGGAAGGAAGGAAGGAAGGAAGGAAGGAAGGAAGGAAGGAAGGAAGGAAGGAAGGAGCCTTTACATATCAATGGATTTACATGCTTTTTACAGTGCCGTGAACAAGTTTTTGCCTTCATCCTGGCATCTTCTGTTCTGCATATTTATCACACCTAATTGTTTCAGTACCATGGATAGCTACAAAGACCAATGGCTGAATTCTAGACCAAATGAATTTTAAATGTTGATTAGAAGTATAAATGACAAGGCTTAAACTGTAATAGTCTAGGCACACAATGAAAAGGCACACTCCCTAGGGAACATTGCAATGTTTGGGGGAGTAGAAGGGAGAGGAGAAGGAGGACAGCCACTATCAGGTGGATCAACTCAGTTATGACACCAGCGAAGACCAGTCAGTCTGTCGGAAGTCAATCCTGGTTTCCATTTCCATTTTTCATTTTTATTTGCATCCTGCTTTTCCAACAGACAGGAAAGATGCAATGGAAAATAATACATGAAACATTATAATAAATAGCACATTATAAAATGACCCAGAAACTCAAAACAGCACCAGGTCTTCTTCTCCACACCAAGAACTCCCCCAGCCTGAATTTAGGGCGGGAGGCCAGGATAGCAAGATGCAGGTCTTCCCTCACTTTCTCCATTTTCTGGGGTATCGGGGGAGGGGGCAGCAAGGCAGGGCAGTGAGATGCCAGTTTCCCCTCTCTTCCTTCATGCCTGATGCCATGTGCAGCTAAAGTCCTTAAGCTTTAGAGCCAATGGTGAGGCAGCAAAGCAAGTAGCTATCTTTCAACTGAAGTAACCTGCTTTAGAGGAGGCAGGCAACACTAAACAGATTATGCTAATTCACCTCCTGCATGATCAAGATTCAAATTCAAATCGAAAGTCCACAAATTCGAATTTAAAGATTTGAATAAATTTCAAATTTTGGATCTATTTGTTCAAATCATCTGGACATTCTTATGTGTACGGGTT
Source organism: Aspidoscelis marmoratus (assembly GCA_014337955.1). Lineage (NCBI taxonomy): Eukaryota > Metazoa > Chordata > Lepidosauria > Squamata > Teiidae > Aspidoscelis > Aspidoscelis marmoratus. The sequence continues at coordinate 17,888,993 of MTQE01002208.1, read as the reverse complement.
CGTACATGATGCATTCTTGCACATACACATCTTTCCCACATCCGTACACATTTGTACAGATCCATATGGGACAAAAATAGGTTGCATAATGGATAACTACAGGATGGGATGCCTAACGATGGATAGGGCACATACAAATTTTATTGACATTCGTAAGTGCAAATTCAAATTGAAAATTTGAATGAATAGATTTGAATTTACTTAATTCGAATCAAATTTGGTTAAATTCAGATTTCAAAACTTTGAATCAAATTTTCATATATTCAATTCAAATTGAATCGAATCCCGAAAATTGAATTTGTACACATTCCTTGTCTCCTAGCCTAAGCACCTTTTGCTTTTCTAGCAGAGAATGTTAAAGGGTGGGTGAGAGGCAGAGTGGTCTGTGAAAAATCCCACCTCAGACTCTTCTCAGAGGCACTTCAAAGGTGCTCTCTTTTTTTGCTGCATATGATCACAGTCATGACTAAGCCTTTTTTTTCCAGGTTGAGAACCACGTGAGTCTTCCAAAACTTAGGTACTCAAGTGGTAGCCGTGGCCAGCATGTAAAGGATGCAGGGCTGAAGTCTGGTCCCTTTCTGCACTTGGCCTTATTCTGGAATATATCTCAGGATAGGGGTCTTTTGTCCATATGATAACGCAACTACGGCAGGCCTTGTCTGGTGTCTACCATAGTCTGCACCAGCAGGCAGATAGCAGGCCCCTGTTCTGTGATATGTTCCAGAATAACGGCAAGTGCAGAAAGGCCCCAGATTTCCTCCCCCTGCTTCTACTTGAGATATACTGGACACTAATTTAATATATTAATCTCTTCTTCTTCCCTATTATTATGAATTAATTTCTATGCTGATCTCTAATCATTCAGTATTTTCATTCTCCTTAATGGAATTGACTGCTCCGTTCACAGAGTGCATAAATATGTTAAGTAGCAAAAGTAAAGATAAAGGCACCCTCAAACTGAGCTTGGTTCCCAGGAACTATGTGGGCAACATGATTTAGTCTGCCTAGCAACAGTCTGCCACTGTGGAAGCTCTGCCACTCTTCTTTAAGAAGGAAGCAAGTGTGCATGCCCCAGCTCACTTGCTTGACCTGCAGGCACTGCTGCCACCCACTGTGGCTTAATGTCAGTCCCCAGGAACTAGAGGAGGTCTGTGCACTGGCATGAAGCTGGAACTGATAGCAGAGCTTGGAGAACTAAGAGGCTGAGCTGCAGGGGCTATAGGAGGTCAAGGGGCACCTCAGTCAGGATGTCTTGGAAAAGCTGCCCACCCACATCAAGCATTGCTGCTGAGACCTAGCTGAGCTGCAGTGCTGCTGCCAGGATTTGGGAGCACTGGTTGATCACCTGGAACAGGAATGCAGCACATAGCAGATCATCTTGGCACTGAGCTGGCTGAGTATCAAGTATTCTACCATCAGTACACAAAGAGCATGAAAGATAACATGAAAGCAGGTCAACAAAGAACCAACCTTTCCAAGGGTTCTCAGAGAACTGTGAGAACATGTCATCAGTCAAGAGAACAAAACGGGCACCATGAGCTATGAGAGGAGGAAAAGTAGATCCAAAATGGAGCCCTTTCCTCCTAACTCTCCTGCCCGCCAACTTCATAGAGTGCCCCCAGGTTATAATGTGATAAAAGAAAATAATGTGTGTGATAAAGGAAGTTTTTATTTTCCTATCCATCTTCCTGAGGCCACATTGTTCTCAAGTTTCCAGGTCTGCACATGACAGACTTCATCATCATCCATGCTCAGGCACAGTAGATCCTCACACAACCATGTGACATTTTGCCACAGCAAAGACCCGTTCGGTGCCCAAGAAGCGGCTTCAGAGTTACTCATCATACACTGAATTTTTTGCACCTTGGAGAGCCATTCAACTCCCTCCAACCGCATTCATGCACCTTCAGTGGGATGTGCAATGGAGACACAATTTCTTCAATGCTCTGTCTTCAAAGACATTAACAGCCCATGGAAGTACAGCCTTAGTTGGGACACCGTAACTAACTCAAGGTCATCTGGTGACCTTCACAGCACAAGGTAGCTTGTTCACCATACTTGTGATTCATTCCCCTTAGAGAAGGGAAGGAGAAATTACCCTGTCAACTTTTTAAGACCTTCCCATTGCAGCCCATGGCAAAACCATTCCACAGGCCTAACTAGAATTATTCTAAAGATAGATGCCTTAAAGTGACTTAATCCTGTTAAAATGCAAGTTTTCCACTAGGAACTGAGCTTCAACGGGTAATGTACTCCAAGTAAAATATTGCTGGTATTATTCTACAGGAGTTAACAATTCGGGGTATAAAATCATTAAAGCATATAATAAGATACATCAGACAAGTTAAGAGCAAATAGTGCAATTAGAAATGTCACTGCAAAATGAGAAAGAAAAGAGAAACAAGGGGAGGGGGGAATAAAAATCCTGAATAGAATCATCTGCTTCAGCTACTATCTCAATTTACAGTTCAAATCCTTTGCTATTACACACATTGTCTGAGAGATTAATATTTAGCCTCTGTCATAATGTGCACTTGTGCTCCGGCTTCAACAATGTTTCACACGTCATTTACAATCCAATTGTTGCAGACTTGCAAAAAGCTGATCTGATGAAAAGCTTCATTTGTATAGTAAAACTACTGTTTAAAGAGGTTCAAAAGAGCTTAGGGCAGCGCTTTATTTTCTACTTAAGTGTATCTTGTTAAATTCAGATCACCAGACTGTTTCACCCTGACTCATAATCCAATAGACAAACATCCTAGCCCTGCAAATGGCTTCCTAAAATCCAGGAAATAAAAGGTGACTGTTCCCACCCACCCAAATACCACATGACTTGCTGACACAGCCCTGAAGCTTTGGTTAACCTTCCCGTCCTCACAAAGACAGAAGCTTGTTTTCATTTGGGGTAAGAAGACTTCTTCCTGTTGCTGATAATGACTAGGGGGCATTTGGGGGAAGTATGCAAAATAATCCAAAGCCCCAAATTTATTGGGTTTCTCTAAGACACAAGATTTTTGCTGTCTCCCAATGTTGTCAGTAGGCTGTGTACTGTGAAGCAGTTGTACAGTTCTGTGCCTTTTATCAAGAAGAGCCATGGTATTGCAGATACATGGAAGGAATACCAAAAGAGATTTAAGATTTGTTACTGTTGACTACCACTAAATTGTGGCCAACTCCTAGCTGACTTCATGGGCCCATCTATGTAGTTTTCTTGGCAGAAATACAGAAGTGGCTTGCAATTGAATATTTCGATGGAGAGGTTGAGGACTACTGAACCAGCAACTTTCTCCTATCCAGGATGCCTGCATTACCACAGAGCTACCATTTAAGTTTACAGCAAGTCAAATTCAGGTGCCTACACTGGAATACATTCAAAATTAAATTGTAGTTATTTATTAGGACTAAGGATTAAGAGTTGAGTTTTGACATTTTTTCTCCACACATGACAATCATCCAGTCACAAACTGGTCCTTCCTCCCTAGGCCAAACCTCCAAAAAGCATATATTTGTGTTTTTGTATTCTGCCATTTTTATATTTTTGATTCTGTTGTGATCTGTGAGTTAAACAGTGCTGGAGGACTTGCCCTATGAAAGCACAGAGGATCTATGGATCTATAGCACAGTTCTTGTTTGTGCCACAAACATGGGCAGAACTTGAAGGAGTGACTGGCAAGAGATAGACATGGTATGCATAAGTCTACAGAGTCATGAAGAGTCTGGCTCAACTAAAATGACTGAACAACAAAATAGGCAGCACAAGGATTTCTAGATTGATAGATGCTTCAGGAAGATCCCTTAGTAGTCCTGATTTACCTTAAGATGATCTGGCAAGGCCTTCCTGGTGTTATCCCCCCCCCCTGCTTTTACCACAAGAAACAGCCAAAGCAGAAAAGGGCCTCCTTCTGGTGTTATTTTTTCCAACAGAATCTCCACAGGCAATTAGAAAGGCCTCATCTGCAGAACGGTATGTGAGAGATGGCGTTCTTTCAGCTAATATGGTCCTAAATTTATTACAGCTTGATAATATCAACAAAACTTTAAACCTTTCTAGATCCTCAGTTGACAGCCAGTGCTACTATGGAAGCAAACATTTCACAGGAGTGATACGTCAGCAGGGGCGTGCAGACAGACCTTCCCAAGTTCCCCAAGTTCCCCAAGTTCCCCAAGTTCCCTAAGTTAGTTGTTCCATAACATTTCCTCCGCCTAATGATTGGTGCCCCTGAGTGTCTCCAAATCCTACTCTGATGACACCATCATCCCACAAGCCAGCTTCCAGGCAATCTTTCTTTCTTAAAAACACATAGGCAATTTATTCTGTCAGGAACTAGAGAGTCTTCCTAGGTAAGTAGACCCTGTCAGTGGTAAATTAGGAATCCTGCCACAACTGATAGCTGCCACTGCAGAAGAGAGATGGAGTATTCTAAAAAGATGCTCTTGGGTGAGAAGCTACAATATGAGTGCTTTTGCAGCACCATTGCTTACTAATACTTGGAAACTCATCGGCTTGTTTCTAGAGACAGATGAAGAATTACAGCAATTAGTTTACATAGTGGAAAATAATTCTATTAACGGGAAACATCAGAGGGTTGTGCATTACAGCACCACGCAACTACATATTTTATGGACCATGTTCTTCATTAACCTGATGGATTGAAGGAAGCTAATGAGCTCCCATCTACTCTCTTACCAGCTTCTGCATATTGACATTGTTATTATACTTTTATGGATTGTGCCAGTCCATAATATCTGAGTATTCTACTTCATGTTCATTGTGTGTGATGCTCCTTCATTTGAGCCTATTTATTAGCAGATTGCCCTTTCTTAATGTTGCAAAAATGAAATTTCCAATATATAGTCTCAATTCTCTTGGACGTGTTTTCATTTGTGCAGCTAGCAGAGTTCTTTTGTCCCATCCCAAATACTAAAGAGAAATGTTTTAAATCCAGTGGCTCCCACAACTCAAAAACAGTCTCATTTGTACACATTGCAGATTCCAGGGATAACTGGCATCTCAAACCCCAAACCGTTTTCCATAGACGGCTCACCCATTAGGAAAGGTCAGATGGTTACATCAAGCAGCTGGAAGCTGGAGGCCTCTGGCAAAGTGATGCACAGAAGAGAAGTGTGTGTCTGTCATCTTATCTTACAGTATTTGCCCACCAGCCTGCTACCTTCAGAAGAGATAATATCGAAGGGAAAGATGCCCTCAAATTGAACTCTGCTCCTAGAGGCCACATGGGTGACTTGCCATTGTCTTCACCTGGGGAGTTGCTAGCAGCTGCCTCTGGGACCATCTGCGTGCAAAGTGGGTTATCTACCACTGAGCCATCACAGCTTGCAGTGGCAAAGGATCCATCCCCATATCATGTGTTAAAGTGAGAACATGCCATCAGCCTTGTCATCCTCAGGGTATGAGACAGGAAGGAAGTGCTTATTTCTTTTCTGCCACAATTTCTTATCCTCATACAGAAGCTCATCATCATCTTCATCAGGTTTACTGATATCCCACTTGCCCAAATTACACTCCAGAGGCTCAGAGAAACAAATGCACATATATAGCAAAATCATACTCATGAATAATGTATGTCAGCAGGAAACCAAAAGCAAAATCACACTGGTAGTGGCTGCTATTAAAAGAACTGATACTCAGCTCTTCAGCTGAAACAGACTTCCAGGGTGAAAGAAATGGGACAGAGCCTGCCTTTGAAGTTCAAACCTTAGGCTGCATCCACATGGGCCCTTTTCATAGCCTTGTGGTGAGGAGGGGATTTTATTTATTTATTTATTTATATTTATATTTATATTTATATTTATATT
>MTQE01002208.1:17831422-17847708 GCA_014337955.1 Aspidoscelis marmoratus | reverse complement strand
ACTCAGAGGCAAAAGAAGATTTTTAGAGGGCTTTAAATTGCTTGGAGACAAGGCCTGAGACAGGGTTGTTCACACAGCAGTCTGCACCTCTCCTTCTCCTGAACGTTCTATGCTGGAAAAGGTATGTTAGAGAAGACTTGAGAACACAAGGCACACACACAAACTCTCTGAGGCGTCCCTTTTGCTATGTCTGAATACCACCTTTGACTACACCCAGACAATGAAGTATGCTTGGCAAGAGCCACTGGGGCTCCACAACTACAGGTTCATCCTGCCTGCAACTGTCCTCTCAGTAATCGACTTCAAGGATCGACTACTTGTGCCTCCACCCCTGCCAGCTGCAGTGACTCACCTACAGAAGCAACAATGTACCTTTAGCAGTAGTGACTTCAGAGAACCTCAGGATCCCCCAAGATGGGCACTCCAGACACACCCATCACAGCATGCCCCATCACAGCCTTCTCTCAAAACCAGGAAATAAAAGTCCCCAACCTCCAAAGTTGCAGTCCAGAAAGATTTCGGTAGCATGCCACAAACAGCTCAGTTCCAGACTACTGCCCTTCTCAGAACTAGGCAAAATGGCACTGGGCACCTCCACATAGCAGACTCATATGCCCCACAGCCTTGGAACTGGTTGAAGTGTTCCCTGATGCCTAGGTTGCATTAGGGAGTTGTCCAAGCAAAATGTCTGTGTGCCCAGGGTATTCCCCAGAATAACCTCCAAGGGTTGACTGCAACAAGTAGGCCCTGCATTCCCAAGCACCTCCAAACTGTCAACCTAACAATATATACGTTAAGTATTATTGGGAGTATTCAAAAATCTTTCCATCCTCAAACTACCCAGAAAATCCTAAAACACTAGAAAGTAGTTTGCCTCCACCTCTTTAGCATTTGCCTTGTATCGTTCATACAGCACTATCCTTTTAACTATTCAGAAACTTTGTGAATAAGGATGAGGCTAAGTAGCTGATTAGATTTGTTTTGAATAGTATTTTCTAAGCTCCCCTAAGAGATACTGGGAATTGAACCTGGGATTTCCTGCAAGCTGATGCACTGAGCTGCAGCTAGCTTTCTTTTCTCTTCAGGCTGCTGAGCAAACTTTCAATTAATTAATGCCTAGTTTTGCCCACCTGGCAATGTTCCTTAAGCTCAAGGGGAAGTTGTTCAGATAGAGATCTTGGGTAATCTAAGGAGCATTCCAGATGAAGCCTCTTATGGGGCTGGATAGAGTCGACTGAATCAGGAGATAGCATGGGAGAAGGAGAAGGTTGGCTTTTATGCTCCACTTTTCTCACCCATTTAAAGTGACTCAAAGCAGCTGACAAAGCTTTTTATTCTTCTCCTCACAACAGACAGCCTAGTGAGGTGGGCAGGGCTATGAGAAATCAGAAAGAGAACTGTGAGTAGCCCAAGCTGACCCAGCTGGCTTCGCGGAGAAGTGCAGGATCAAACCTGAGGCCTTTTCGCACACGCGGTTCCGGAACGCGTGGAAGACAGCCCGGGACGCGGCATTTGCATTGCCGCGGCCGAGTTTGCGTCCCGGCTCGTCCCGGTCTGTCTTCTACAAGTTCGAGATGCAGAGCACTTTAAAGTGCTTTGCATCCGTTCCCGTGTGGACGAAGCATCCCAGGCCGTTTGGGGAGAGAAGCGTTCGGGGGTGGGGGGGTGGGGGCTTTGGGGAGTGGGGGGGTGGGGAGCTGATCTGCGGGGCACAGCCGCCTATATTCAGGCGCCCACGCCCCACAGATGGGCATGATCGGGGACGGGGCGAAGCCTTCGGAGACCGGAGCCAGGAGCTCCGATGTCCGAAGGCATCCTGCCTCATAGGGACCTTGCCCCGGGCCCCGCGATGGGTGCCCGGGTGCCCGGGCATCTTCGTGCCAGCTGCACGGGGCCTGATCAAGCCCCGTACAGCCAGCATGAAGCCGGGCAAGTGGCTTGACAGCGCTGCCCGCCCCTTGGGTGCTCTCACCCAATGGGAGGTAGCGTTGCTGGCCATATCCCCACCCCTGGCCGGCCTTTGCCAGCTAAGTCACTTCAGAATGCTTTTAGCATTCGCACACAGGTGCGCGGAATGCGTTTACACGTGTTCCTGCATTCCTGCGTGTGAATGCTGAAAGCGTCCCGAAGTGACTTAGGCTACCTGTCCTACACCCGTTCCAAATGGAACGAGTGTAGTGCGAAAAGGCCTAAGGTGACTGCAAGATGTGAGTCCAATCTGGCTCACAATAGGGCTTTTTCAAATGGGTGGAGCTTTGCGTCACCCCTACTCATCACTTGCAACATCTCTGTGAGTGTGTGCATGGCCCAAAATTGCAGGGCAAACATCAAACCGTTGCTTCCATGCTGACTCGGTCATTTGGGCACTATCAGAGCAGAGAATCCCATTCTAACAATATGTTGCCCCTGATAGCTACTGGATTAGACCAGCCTTATGTCAGCATTTAGGCATTGTTTGGATACAGCCTAGAATTTCTTCTGCCAAATTATTGTTCCTGGTAGTGAAGAAAGTCCATCCTGAAGTCTCTTCCTCACGTCACACAGTCAAACGTGCATAGTTAAAAGTTATTAAAGACCTGTGAATCAACACAGATCATATTTCCATTTACTGGGTGATGGGCCCAGTAAAGCATTTCCTGCCTCCACATTTCCATCTGCAGTGGCCCAAAGTACCTTAGGATGATTGTGTTACCCCATCAGTGAGCACAACTGCCTACTAAAATCCCATTTTGTGAAGGTGCCATTTTGTTGTCCTCAATGGAAGTGCCTTGGAATGGCTTTTCAAAGAATGCTCCCTCCTTGCTCCAAAATGGAGACAACAAAGGAAGCATTCTCTTGGGTGGCAATCAAAGCTGCACGCACACACACACACACACACAGGCACAGCAGCCTCTGCTTTCAAATGTAGATGCAGCCAGATACACAATGCAGCCAGATACACAATGCTGAAGCGCAAAGAGAATCCAGAATTAAGCTGTTCTGTAGATCTTCTGGGTCAATAGCACATTTCCTTTCCTACCTTAGAATCCTTCTGCAATGATGTGGATCCTTTGCCCACTTGAGGACCCTTTTCTAGTGTGGACAACCTTTGCAGGGCCAAAGGCCAAATGGGGACAAGGCAAACAGGAGTATGTATGCCTCTTAACATGGTAAATAAGCTAGGTTTTAGCTCTGCATGCATGAAACATGTGTATATACAACATATCAGGAATTTCCAAATATGATGTCTGTGGGCGCATACAGAATTCTGGGAACATTTACCAGAAAAAGTGCTGTTTCAGGACGTAGAAAAGGTCAATCAAATTGGATCAAAAATGGAGCCCCTTCTCACTTTTTCTGCAGAAACCAGTGAGGCTTCAACTGTTGAAGGTGCCATCACTCTTCTGGTCAACAAATGTATGTGAGAGCCAGTCAGAACTGTGGCCTGGGAAGACACCATTAGCTCCTGAATACAGAGGAGCTTGTGAGCCACCACTGTTACTTACAGGATTCTATGGTATTGGATTGCGATGAAATACGTGGATTTTGGCAGTGAGAAGTGACTGCCTGCCCATCAGCAGGATTATAAGGTTTCTCTGACTCTCTGTCTCTTCCCTGAAAACACCTGCAAGAGTCGATATTGTGCCTCATTTGCTTAACCCATCGCTTCTTCCCTATAAATCTTGCAATAACCCAGTTTTACAGCCTGAAAAGCTTCTGCCACCTGCCTCTTACCTGTGATGACTCAGCATTTCTGGTTAGACCCCTTCATCCATTTATCTAGGCTGTCACACACACACACGAGGGAGTGGAGTGCTTTCTAAACTGAAAAAAGGTTTTTAGATGCATGATATAGTGTATTTGAAATTCTAGAGCTTAGCTATAAAAATGCTGCTTTGTGGAACATAACAGTGCTACCATTCAAGTCTAGCTGCACTAATACCATGTACCTACACACTAACCATAAAATCAGTGGTTCTCAGTTGTCATGTTTCTTAACATTTTCCAACAAAATGTTGTATTGTGTTTGCCTGCTCTGTGTCCCAATTCCTAACACTCAAAGCCATTTTCCCAAATAATTCTTTCTATTCTGACAATTCAGCCTACCCTAACCTTTGGGGAAATAGCTGAAGAAGTCAGACGCTCCTGGACAATCCCTGGGTACAATACCTAAGCTGATGATACAGTATACACCATATTGGGGCTGTTCTTAAACTGTATTGCTCATAGATCCTTGGTCTGACTGTGCATAGATGTATATTTCTTCAAACTACATCTCTTTTAAACCTCGACTTTAGTTTCAGGTATTATTCTTGTTTTTGACAAGTATTAGGAACTCCTTACTTGTTTCTATCTTCTGTGATGTTCATTCCACCTTCCCAATTCTACATACATCTACCATCCAATTTGGTTTTCATCCCACGCTGGGATAAAATCCCACTCTTGCTCCATCTGTTGTGTGAGATGTGACTCTAATTTCTTATTCTCGCATATGTACATCTCTATAACAGACTGTCCCCCCTCCCCCATTTGAACATGAAACCACTGGGGTGCATTCAGACAACTGGACCTTTCCCTTACTTCATGGAGGGAATTTGGTAGCCCTTGCACAATGCTCTCAGGGTGGACTCAAAGCTAGCCATCCCACAAGGACAAAGTGGGACCATGACACACCATACCCTGTAGTTTAGAGTTTAAGTTCATTCTTCTTTCTCCTTCTGGTACTTTTCAATCAACTAATGTGGGCATAATTAATGCTTTTCAGTAAAATTGACTTCTGTGATGGTTTGAATATAATTGCAACTTTATACTGTCCCACCTATCGGTTCTACCAGTTCCAGCCACTGGCAAACCTGCCTTTTAAGTGCCTAGCTCTCCAGCCTATCAGCTTCAGTGGTTACCAGTCAAGGCCAGTTTATATTTACTTGGAAATGATCTCCATTCACATCCATGTGAATTATTTCCAGGTAAATGTGTACTGATGTCAGGAAAGTGGAAGCATATCAGTATGGTGGAAAGAAACCAGGACAAATTTTATGTTTAAACTAAACTTTCTTGGGCAGAACATACAGAGGCATGGGATCTAGTATGAAGGCAGCAACCATGCTGATCAAATGGCCTACGCCTTGTGGTAGATTACAGTTCAGAAATCCTCACAGCTGCAGGCTAGAAGTTCCACAGCTGCAGGGTTTCCATGCCAACACAAAAACAATATGGGTGGAAATCAGCTCCTCCTTTGTCACTGCCCCCAGAAGACTATCAGAAAAGAGTCCAACCATAGGCCCAAACTAGAAAACAACCTTGCATCCTAACATACTCTTAGTTTAAAAATGGAACAGAAGGGTACCATGCATCAGAGACACCATAAGCATAATGTTGAAAAGACCTTTTAAGTTCAATGACCTTAAAAATCTTACCTGTAATGGATCAGGCAGAGAGGGGAGAAAGACCCAGAATCTAGGTTTCCATCAGAAGAGGTAGCAAGAGAACTGCAGGACTCTCCCTCATCTTGGATGGAACCAGAAGTTTCCTCCCCTTCAAATATTTTCATTGTTACCTGTCACCACAAGATTGTCTTCATCTCTAGGATCTAATAAGTAGTTCACTTTTTTCCCTCCCTTCTTGTCCATTTGCCTTTCATGTCATGTCATTAAGATTGTGAGCTCAGGGGGCGGGGGGCATTTTTACCTGCACATCAGGACAGTGGGAATGAGCATCTTTAAATGTTGCGGTACCAAAATTACCATGCTAAGTGCATTTATTAGAGAATATGACATCCTGAACTGGGTTTTGTTCAAAGCAGCTTCCTGGGCCCATCACACAAGCTTCTATATGCATATATACACTGAAGAACCCATCAGGGATAAATGACAAAACAAGCATCTTGCAAAATCATTTTCTGTGAGTTAAATGTTAAGTGCTTATTTTTATACAAAGCTAATAATTAGGTTAATATCCCTCTTCCTTTTTCACAAAGTAATATGTCTGAAACTGATGCCAATAGAAAATCAGGCCTCCTTAGTTCGCCTGTAGATACATTTTGGAAATCGGACTGCACTAGAAAGCCACCTTTATAAATAATGGATTGGATTAAATGTGGAGCTTGTTTAGAGGATGCTCTGAATTATAGTCAAATAAATTCCATAGTCTGGGGGGGGGGACCTAGGAAGTAGGAGCTCTTCCTTCAAACATTAGACATGTTAAAGGAAGTTGGCCATTTCTGGCATGTCTCAAACTTCAGTCATGTACAGCATGAGCCTCATAAGTCACTTGGCCTCATAAGGCCACTGTCTATCTTGACAGTAGCAGCACAAGTGCCTAAGGGCAGCCAGTAATGTAACTATTCCTCTTTTAAGTGAAGGATGCCTCTGAGGACACATGCCAACCCTCAGAGGCACTCTGCGTGTTTGGGGTGCTGCCACCATGAAGACACTGCACCCCTTGGGCCTTCACCAGGCACTCTCTTCCATGTGTATGTCTGCAGCTTGAATCTCCCTAAGAGTCTGGGCAGCAGAATTCCTCAAGGGGATAAGTCCATATACACTGTATCAGTGTACTGAATTTTTTTGAATTATAGTAGGTACATCAGGAGAAACACAGTCAAAAACAATCCTCCAGCAGGGTTGCTAAATTCAGCACCATTTTTGGCATTTGCACAGCAACTGCATGAAAAGTAGACAATCACAAGTTCTATCTTTGGCGTCCCCTGGAAAAAAAATAATCTGACAAACACTTCTATATCTTCAAAAAGGAAACTGCTAACCTTCAGTCACAAGAATTTTTCTTTCCTTTCCACATTTGTGTTCCAGTTGGCTCCTTCTCTGAAGCATAACAAATGTCACTGAGCCCACATTCCTACATAGGTATACTGAAGGTGTCCTCAAACCCCAGGGACTGAAAGAAGAATGAAGTTCTCATGATGTGGTAGCCACAAGCTATATTTAGAAATCTGGCCATGCTGTTCTTGGGCTAGTGGTTAGGGAGCTGGACTCTTATCTGGGAATACTGGGTTTTATTTCACACTCCTCCACAAAGCCAGCTGGGTGATATTCGGCTAGTCACAGCCCCACCTACTGGGGTGTGCCCAAATGCAATTTTCAAATTCGATTTGTAACAAATTGAATAGTCAAAAATCCAAATGTATCCAGATTACAAAAAAATGATTATCCGAACATTTGATTTGATATGAATCCATTCGTATGTATTTGTTTGAATAATTTGGACATTCATATCTGTACAGGTATATACGCATCTCATACGGATGTGTAGGGGATGCATACAGGTACATACGAGTCGCATATGTACCCATACAGATACATATGTCCAACTTATTCATAAGAATAACTCGAGACATTCGTATTCATTCAAATTAGGAAATCCAAATATCTGGACATTCTCTTTGTACACGAATGTCCAAATGCATACAAATTCATACAAATAATGAATATTTCAAATATTCATGCACATCCCTACCACCTATCTCCCAGGGTATTCTGTTGTGGAGAAAAGAAAAGGAAGCTTTGTCAGGCACTTTGAGTCCCCTTAAATGGGAGAGAAAAGTGGGGCAGAAAACCAACTCTTCTTGTATTAGGGATTTCATAGTCTTCCAGGTAAATGCAGAAAGGGCCTTTGATTCGAATGACAAATGATCTGGATCAAAAGGAGCCACAGTCATGTGTTTATTGGTTTAAGATGCACCTAAAGGCAATGAGTGTGAGCCAAACCATAGAAATTACAAACAAGGCAGCCCATCACTGAGGAGTACAGTATGAGCAGTAACGTATGTACAGATGTGTGGATAAACTCACTTAAATGTAGCACTTGATTCAAGCTTTCTTATGATAAAATTAAGATGGATAATTTCACGGCACTCACTTTGTCCTTGATGGGGCCCCAAAGGAGATGCTTAGTAATAGATGTTATTACTAGAATACATTTTATGTTTCATTACTACCTGAACGTTTAAATACTACGTATTATAAGCACTTTAATTCTGTGCACATTTAGGGGACTCTGAAGAGCTGCTGAATGTTTCAGTCAGCTTGGCCTGTAACCATTTGACAGTGGTGCAAATGTATTTCTTTGGTTACCAAAGCAGCAGTATCTGATGATCATGTGGCACTGAGTACTTAAAATCACTTAACTTTGCCCTGCACATCATTTTCCAGTCTGAAGATAAAAATATGCTAAGCTAGTCTTGAGGGGGTTTGCTAGAAAAAAGTTGCCTAGAAGTTTAAGATGTGTAATTCTCTCTGAGCTCTTGAGGCTGGAAAACCATAGTAGAAGGGCCAATGAACCAGCTGCCACTGATAATAACTGAACCAGTTCTGGGTACAGTAGCACTTATCTTGAAGAATCAAAGAAACTCCTTCACCCATGTAAGCAGCAGCTACTGGTGATTGCTGAAAAAAACTGGATCAGCTTCAGCAATTACTGACCGTCCCCTTCCACAAAATGGAAGAGACCAATTCAGTCCAACAGGTGTCAAGATTTGCAGCAAAGTAAATTTTTCATAACAGTTCTACAAAATTAATTTGCCTCGTGATGTTTTCAACAGTTATGTGCATTATACAGTACAGGATTAATTCCAGCATCTAAAAAAAACAGCTTTCTTTCCAAAGGTTGGCTACCCTTGGGTTATCACATGCATTTCCTAACTTCTTCCTAACATGTGATACCTTCATTGTACTAATCCTTATAAGGAAAGCAAGGGCTGTTTTAAGCTATGCCAAAATCATACACACACTATATTTCTGAGCAGAAACTGGCATGTTGGTCAGACACAACTTTGTGCCTCAAGTTTGGGAAAGAGCTAAACTGAGGCTAGTGTCCAGTCGAGTGTCCCACTACATGTCCATGTGGATGAAAACATCCCACTATCCCCACTGAACCTTAAGCAGTTGGTGCTTTTGACTGAGTATTTGCATGTGAGATTGTGGGGGCAACTTAGGCAACTACTTAAGTATCAGAGGTCCAAAATGGCAGCCAAAGAGCAAAGCTCATTGGTAATGAAGGTGACGAAATGTCTCTTGGAAGTGGAAAATGAGAAGCTTTTAAAACTAATATTTAAATATTTGGTATTTGGTGCTAAACAAGGTTGTGAAACCAAGCAACACCTATTCATGCCATGGGCTGAAGAGTCAGTTATTTACCTTATCTGGGTACTGGACTTCATGCACATTTCAATTTCTGTCACCCACCCTGAGACCTAAGGACATAGGGTAGGATTTAAATGTAAATAAAAAATTAAATACCTTATTAGATCTTCAAATTCCCTTCTCTCTCCCAGATTCCACAGAATGCAAACCTTCTTCTTTGCCCCTGTTCTCAAGTCTCACAGCCTGCAAGTCTCCATTTATTCCCCAAAGTTTTCCCCAGGCTTACAGGCTTAAAAGCTATATTTACCAGCCTGCAAAGAGAGATCCATTCTGTTCCCCTTTGGCCAAAAATCCTTTGTTTTCCCATCTGCAAACCCTCCACTTCTTTCTTTCAGAGCTTACAAACCTCTGTTCTGCTTCCCTCCACCTATCTAGAACCTGTAAGCATGCCCAGCAGAGGGCTCCGAACCCAGAATTAGGAAGCTAAGGGTTTTATGTATAGAGAATATATAAGTTTTGAATTTTTTATACCTTAGAATTGTATCTTGCTTTGTATCACTTCTACATTTAGATTGTTAAATTCCTGCTGTGACTGTAAGCTACCTTGGGCATACTCTAGGGAAGGTAAACCAGTACATTAAAAAACAGTAGTTATGATCTAACCAAACAAGGGGCAATTGATAATCAAAATGGGCAATCCAAATATATTAATCCCCAGTAGGATATACTCTTGGGGCAGAACTTTGCAAATAACTCACTGCCACAGTCTCATCCCTAGGTCAAACAGTTTGAAGTGATGGTAGATAGTATAGATTTCATACTGCCCTGAACGATATGGCAGCAGATCTTAGTCTAGTCCTCGATGTCCTGCTGCCCTGGCACCAGGAAATGCCCAGGTGATGGAGAGTTCTAAGGACATGGCTAGGAATCTGTGCAGATGGCAAATCTTTACATCAACCCACTGTCAAGTACTTCCAATCATGAATATTATAGGGTATTAACAAAACACACTCAGAAACTTTTGCCACTGTCACTGTATCCCTGAACACACTGAAGACATTACTCATTTTGTGCTACACTGTCCCTTTATAATACTATCAGGAACAAAATCCTTGGAATAAGATACTTTAGACCAGTGATGGCGAACCTTTTGAGCTCGGTGTGTCAAAATTCTCAAGAAACCCTAGCTTAACTCGGGTGCTGTGTCACATCAAGAAATATCCATAACTTTGTGATATTTGTAGCTCTAGTAAAAAAGTTATATTTTTGAGATATGTATTTTATTAAAAGCAAAAACAAATAATTCTTTACATTAGTGACTTTTGTTGCTAAATCTTCAATAGAAAGTTGGTATTTCATACACTTCAAGAACAAGCGAGCACTGCACGTCCAGGTGCCAGGGTGACCATGTGTGTCACCCAAAAGGGCTTGGTGTGTCACCTGTGACATGCGTGTCATAGGTTGGCCATCACCGCTTTAGACAATCAGAAGAGGAAGAGGAAGAAGAAGAGAAAGAAGAGTTGGCTTTTCTATCCTGCTTTTCTCACCCATTTAAGAAGACTAAAAGTGGTTCACAAAGCTTTCTATTCTTCTCTCCACAACAGAACACCCTGTGAGGTAGGTGGAGCTGTGAGTGCCAGGAAGAAAGCTGTGACTAGCCCAAGATCACCCAGCTGGCTTCATAGAGGAGTGCAGAATTGAACCTGGTATTCCCAGGTAAGAGTCCGGCTCCCTAACTACTAGACCAAACTGGCCCATATTTCTTGTTGGCTCATGTTTTTCCTTTTGTAGGTTCTCGGGTTCCTAAATTTATACAGGCAGTAGGCTCAGAATGCTTAAAATTAACTTTTTAAATCTTTTACTAAAGCAGTGTTTGGTATATCATTTGTTATAGCCATGGCTACAGCAATAAAGGCTCTGGTTCTATTTCTAATGACATGGCTAGCTAGCCAAGTTCTTAGAAACAACGGAACCTTTTTCTTCCTAGAATCCATGCAGGTAAAGCAGAGTTTTGACAGCAGAGTTTAAGGAAACTGATGCCAGTGGGACAGAACTGTCCATCAGAAAGGCATCCTTACCTTCCAAATGTTTCTTCATTTGCTTAGGAGGACTGTAGAGTTTCTTTAAGTTTTTCTCTTTTGCATTCATATTTACAACTCATTTTGTAGTTTTTCTCAAATGCCAGAATGAAGTAAAATACTTGTTCAGGATGGAATTTCTCTTCTGAAGAAACAGCAATGACACTTCTTGGGCCATCACTGCTGTTAGATGCTCAGACAGCTACTGTTCCTTGTAGCATCTGTTAGCATCTTCAGCTGGTGGTACAGCTATGGCCTGATAATAATCACCTTGCACTGGTAACCTCAAGATTAAATTGCCTTAATATACTACCATTTGTATATCTGTCCTTTATGTTTGTTTTTCTTCTCCCCTAGATGGACATGAACATATTTAGACTGGTGGGAGCAGAACATGCACATCAGCAAAATGAAGGAATGGAAACCATTGTAGACCAAAGGATGTGTAACAGTGTTTTAACAGCTCAAAAAGTAAAGAAAAGCAATTAGTGTTTGGACCTTTTTGCACTTTGTCTTATTCTCAACTATATCACGGAACAGGGGTCTGCTGTCGGCATGCTAATGCATACCATGGCAGATCTCAGCCAACTCCTGCTGTAGTCTGTATTTGCATGCAGACAAAATACCGCTATCCCAGGATATATCCCTGGAATATAAGGCCCAGTGTGAAAAGGCCCTTCATCTCCAGATCTGACTTTGGTCTTTGTACGTAATGTGTTAGCTCTGATATACATTAGAGTCCACAGCAAGAAAGAGAGTTCAAAGTGCCACTAAGGAAGACTTTCCAAGTTTTGAAACATGGCTAGCATCTTTGATTTCTGAACACATCATATGAGCATTTAACGCTGTGACATCTCCAACACTGGGAAATGGTTTCTTTATATAATGGGTGTCAACAGACCAGCAAAAAAAAGTGTTTGTTTGTTTTGTCATTGGAAGTCATATTACTTTGGATAATATTTTCTACAGTTTTGGATGACACAAGTTTGATAAAGGCTGGACTAAGGAGGTATAACACCTATTGGATATTGATAAATACCTGTTGTGTTTCACCTGTCTGATGGCTATTTAACTCTGTCCAGATTGTGGAATGTCTACAGTATTTAACTGTAGACATATTTGCTTTATGACATGTCTATAGTGTTTTAATTTTACAGTATAGAATTGAATAATTTTCTTTATTTTATTATTGTGGATTCTTTTGGTTTAGGCACATCTTTGGAGATTTGTGTTTTTAACCTTGCTCTACCTCTTCCCCACCACCACCAGCTGGTTCACTAGCCACTAATGTGTTTCTAACGGCTGTCTCATACTGTCCTCCTTGACCCACAAAATACTAATTTGCAACCTGTTCCTGGGATCTTTCTGCCACGTATTAATAATAGTGTTACTGCGGAAACTGCACTGTCCTGACCAGGTATAAGGCTTTGCTGATGAAGTTAAATAACATGTTTGCATAGAAGGAAAGGCACCACCATAGTTACAAGTTTGCCAAGTCTTTTTTGCTTTCAGCATTGCCACTTACAGAAGAATATCCACTTGGAATTAGCTAGACCAGGGCCTTTTCTGATCTGGTGTCCAATGTGTGAGACTTATTGAAAACTGCAAAGGGTGGGGCTTCCCATACACCACTGTCCCCTCTTCTTCATTTACCTCTGAGCACAAGAAGACTACAGTACCCATAGTTCCAGTGACCCTCAGCATGGGACCACAAGTACAGCCTTTGCCTTAATATATGATGTTAATGTTTGCGTGCCTGCTTAAAACATACTTATGTTCCCAAGTTTGCTGGTTGCTGGCAGAGAACTTGTTGGTTGTTGTTGTTGTTTTATTCTACACACTAATTTTATTGTCTGTTTATTTTTCATTTACCATTATTATAAGCTGCCCTTTTAATTAACATTATATAAAATAAATAACCGTCTCACATTGTACAGCTTCCTTACTTGAACTATTAGCAGTTTAAAAGCTGGCTTGTTGGGCACCTCACACATCAGACCGCACTCTAGTTGCTATCTTGGGCAGTATGGCAAAAATCAAATGAATTAAGAAGGCTGAATCTCAGAAATTTGGAGGAATTCTACCTTATCTGATCTGTCATGCTACATACAAAAGTGCCACTGAGCAGACTGTGGGCCTGTTCACACTTACCTGTGTGGCATGGATCAGGATGCTTCAGAAAGCTCTATCTGTACACCACAATACTATCTCCATTCTTGACCATTAAAACTTCTCTGCATCTTGACCAGCAGTGTTTGGTACATTCATGGTCACTCCTGCACACAGAATTCGGAATGCAAACACTGTGTGGTGGTGGGACAGCCATTGCTGTGGCAAACTGGTCAGTCCAGGCTGTACCATTTGCATTTGAAATTGAGGAACACAACAGCACTTCAAGTGTGGATAGCTCCCACTTTGCCTGATTTTTGCTTCTCTGAAACGGCATACTAATACCATACCAGAGAGCAAAGTGCAAACAGACCCTATATCTCTTTGTCATTTATCAACAAATCCACACATTTTTCTTGGCAACAACAGTGAAGAAGTTTGACGTTGCTTTCTTCCAGGATACTTTCTAATGTCCTTGTCATGCTTATAGCACCTGATGCTTCTTACCTTGAAGGATTAGACAGGAAACAGTGGGGGCAATCTAAAAGTTGAGCAAATCCAAGAAATATTGAGCCTGTTCATTTCTTCTTCTCCTTCTCCATTTTCTTTTAAACTGAAACCTATGTCAGGGATTCAAGGCATAACTAAAATACATTTTGGAACAACAACAAAAAGAACTGATGAAATATTATGTTAATTGCACAGGATTTATACACATGCCTTCTACTGAAAAAGTTGCACAAATTACAGTAACATACTTACGGACCTGCCAGACAGGTTAAGAATGCTGACAGGGTACCTACATGACAGTAAGGCTGGCAGACAATGGCAATGCCATGTAGGCACCTTGGTGGTCTATTGTGCTCATAATTGTATTAAAGATTGAGTAAGGAATCTTGTGCTATCTTTAACACTGTGACAAGTCTTCTCTTATAAGGCATTCAGTTCAACTCCATAAAAAAAGGAGATGGTTGTGGTGAGATCCTGGAAGTTCAATCTGAAACTATGTTGGAGGAGTCTGGCATCCCACATTGCAGGGAAATGTCAGCATTCATTAAAGAAGAGGAGACATCTTTAATATAGATTATTACCTAATTCAAGCTGCATACACACACATTTTTTAACAAAGCAGCTTAGAAATGGTAGCATGTGGCAGCTAAGGTCCCCATCCCACTTCAAATCCACATTAAAGGTCAGAAAATGCAAGCCAACCTGTACTGAGCCAGAAAACTCACTCCTATGGTAGGTGATCATCACTTCCTCTACACTAACCCAACTTCATGTTTCTTCCAGATCAACAGAACTTTTTTGTTTCATTAAACAGCCCTTCTTTTGAGGCTAGAGAAAGGGGTTAGTCCACAGCTCAAGCAAAGGAGCCACGGGGCACTTTGGAAGGGGACTTTGGCTTTTCCTGCACTTACTGTGCTTAATCCATATTAGTAGGTCTGGATTAGCTTGATTTGGATCAATCAGAGCAGGAGACATCTGCATTAAGTGGGCTAGATGGCAGCAAATGTGATAAAGACACCTCAGCACTGTTCCAAATCAGTGGATCAGAACTACCAGTAAATGCACCTCAAAAAACCAAAACAATTGACCCACATCCCCAGTGATTTAATGCTACATTTGGCAGCAGACGTGAGGTGTCTTCACAGGCAAAGCAAAGACACCATTAACGAAATCAGTGCAACAATTGTTCCAAAGGGACTGTGAAAGCGTCTTTGTAGTCTTGCTGTCATGGCACATGTTCCTCAATGCCACACCCATGATCTTCCTCATTCCATTATACAAGCAGATGCCCCATCTCTTGCCACAGATCAGATGGCACTAGTATGGTTGTGGTACCAATAAACCAGGTCTACTGCTATTCTGGGGTGTTTTTCCACTGTCACTAGAAGTACCCATTAATGGGTACTTCTAGTGACAGTGGAAAAACACCCCTGGATTACTGCTCCCTTAGTAAGGATCTGATCCAGATTAGTACTAGTCCCAGGCAGTCAATGGGGACTTGATCCAATTACCGTTTAAGTGGAGAAAGGGCCTTTCAGATATGTTGTCCCTCCCTTATTTGCTTCTTTGGAAACTCACTCTGAAACACAGGTGGGACATGTCCATGGTTTCCCCCAGCTCCACCTAACTTCTTCCACTCCCATAGTCTTCTTGATACTCCAAGCCCAGGTGTGGACAAGGACTGTGAGAGCCGTAGAGACAAAATGCAAAAAACGGGGAAAGGATGGGAGATGAACACTTCACAGAAACAACTGGGCATCTGTGGGTCAGCAGCCTCCACTGGTTTGCGCAACTGGCGGCCACACAGTTCTCTTTGGTAGCAGTTACCTGGCTTTTGGCAGGCTTTCCGAAGCAGACCCAGCTCTGGATTCGGGAGGCAGCAGCCCTTCTTCTGCGACCCTCGTGGGTGATCCTTCGCTTCTTTTGCAACAGGAGGGAGCCAGGAAGAGACAGGAACCCCTGCGCGTCACAGAGGCACTATGGGACCCGACGGTGCCTCCCCACCTCTCCCATTTGCCGAGCTCGTTCCAAGTTCCAGAGCATTGCAGAAATGGGAGAGGAGGGAATCCCTGCTCCGCCTGGACTTCGGCGCGTCGCCCGCCTCCGTCTGTGAGAGGGGAGCCTCTGCGTGAACTGGGACGCAGCAGCAGCAGCAGCAGCAGCAGCGCCCGTGGAGTCAGGCCCGCCCGCCCGCCCGCGACCACCTCCTGCTGCCGCTTTCTTGACGTCCCGTCAACTTCTCCAAAGTGAGTGGGCTCCTAGCTTTCTTGGGCGAGGTGGGAGGTGAGACCCTTCCTTTCCTCCTAGAGGTCTCCCAACTTTTCCCCTCCTCTTTCTCCTTCCCACCAACTTTGTATGGCGGGGGGGGATGGGGAGAGCGGTGCCTGCCTGCCTGGTCCCTGGGCCAGGCCGGGGGATGTCGAGGGCGCGCACAGATTTTTGCCACGCTCCCTAAGCCTTCTGCTGAGAGTCATCAATTATGCAAGGGAACGGCGCGCTGCACTGGGGGGGG
>MTQE01002208.1:17812982-17831322 GCA_014337955.1 Aspidoscelis marmoratus | reverse complement strand
GGGGGGGGAGGGAGAGAGGGGAGGCAGCGCACCAAGATGGCGACAACCGCAGTTTCTCCTGCAGCCTCCCCACCTCTGCAGTCCAGCAACGCCTTGCAGGAGTCGCGCTAGCGCCGCAACCACAGTAAGTTGTACCGCCAGCCCTGGGGGACTAGCTGGGAGGCGCAGGAAGAGGGGGCGCGCGTGGAAAGCCCAGATATTGCTCCCCTTGGCTGGGGCG
This sequence comes from Aspidoscelis marmoratus, assembly GCA_014337955.1. Lineage (NCBI taxonomy): Eukaryota > Metazoa > Chordata > Lepidosauria > Squamata > Teiidae > Aspidoscelis > Aspidoscelis marmoratus. The sequence goes on along the minus strand of MTQE01002208.1, from coordinate 17,831,102 downwards.
TCTATACATGTATACATATATCCGAGCTTTTCTTCCCCCCCCCCAACTCTCCCGTACTTCACTTCCAGGCAGGGGCTTTGCCGCAGAACGAATTCCCAAGCCCTGAGTTGGGTTCTTATCCATATATGCTGGGGAGGAAATATGGAAGCTTCTCTGCGCCCTCCCCCACCCTTTTCAGCTCCATCCTCTGAGGCGCATGGGCTCAAGCCTAGTTGATGGTCACCCTCCCCCAAGCCATCCACCCTACTGGGGCTGGGGGGTGACGATGGACGTCCATGTAGTGCTTTTCCTCCCCCCCCCCGCCAACTACACACAACAGACTGACACTTTTTCTCCCCTGCCCCGGCGTAGCGTCTGGTGGCACTAATCTTTCTCCCGTTGGGAAACCCTCCGAAGTGCCAGACCTTCTTGGGTGCTCTGAAGGAGGGATGGGGGGCTTGGTCCGCGCTTTCGTGTGCGGGGCTGTAGGCCACTTCCTACCTTCCCCTAGCTGAAGAAAGCCGATCTCCTCCCTGCCCACCCCCGCCTCCCCCATATCCCAGTCAGCCACCTCCTGAGCGTCTTTCCTTCTGCATTGGGGGAAGGAAAGCTCAGCCTCCTCTTCTCTGCAGGCAGACCAGCAGCTGGGGCGGGAGAGAGAGAGAGAGAGTTGGTGGCCCAACTGGTGCGTTGTACTCCCCCCCCCCCATTAGCAGGCCCCCTTTTCCTGGTAAGACCTCCTCCCCGCCTAAAATCCGGGCCCTTCTGTCTGCATTGGCCTTAGCACAGCGCTCCTCTCGACACCATATCCAAAAGCATCCCGTCCCTCCCTGGAAGATCCGCCGCAAAGTCCGAGATTAGAGCTTCCTCTAACCCCCACCGGCTTCCTGTCCCGGTCTCCCCCTCCCCTCCCCCCCCCCGCTTCTTTATTCTCCACTTGGATGGAGGGGAGAAGGCAAAGAGGAGAGAGGTTTCCTCCCCTAGGGAGACTAACTTAGATCTACCTGCCTACGTTTTTCGCACAAACGCGCTCGCATCCCCTGCAGAGAGAGAGGAAAAGGCGGCAACTTAATCTGGAGTTCTGGACGCGGAGCTGGGTTTGCCGGTTCCAAAAATCGCCTTCTTGGCAGCACTCGCAACCTGGAGCGGGGCGGGGGGGGGAATCCCTTCCCCCTCCAAGCCGCCGCTGCCGCCGCCACCTAGCATTGCCTTCTGTCCATTCACCCGATGTGGGGAGGACGTAGGGGAGGCGGGGAGGACGCGAAGTTGAACAGGCCAGTGAGCGAGAAAGAGGAGAGGATCTGCGTTGCTGCTGACTGTTAATGAAACCATAGGTATCTTCTGAAAGGGCTTCGGGGACGGGAGAGGAGGGGGGGACTCAGTCGCCGCAACCTTCTGGAGTGAGCAGCTCGCGAGGGATCGAGGGGCAGAGACTGCGGATGCGATAGATTTCTTCCGCCGCCTCCTCCAACACCACCACCACCACCCAAACCCCGGCCTTTCTCCATCTTCACCTCCAGGATCCGTCTTTTCCAGGTGGGATGTGGGTTGGGAAAGGAGGCGTCAGAGGGGTGGGGGTTGTTGCTGGAAACGTGGCGGCGTCTTTCTCGCTTGGTGCTGACTTGAATGCCGGCTTCTTGAGACACTGCAGCGCTCCCCGGTACCGCGCGAACTCATGACCCTGCCGGCGTCCTGGCTCTTCCACCCCTGGACAGGAGGGCTCTTCCTCCCGGGTGTGGGGTGGGATGGCGAGCGAGGGAGTTTCGGCAGCCCCTGCGAAGGTTTCTCCTTTCGAGGCGGGGGTGGCGGAGAGCAGAGAGAGAGAGACACTCGCTGCCTTCGCCGGGTTTTCCCCGTCTTAATACGAATATTGAAATGCACCGTACCTGCAGGGTGTGCACGGGAAGGCGATCGGAGCGCGGCGTTCTTTATTATTATCATTTTAAAGTCCTGGCATTTGGGTTATTTGTGTTTGCTAGTTTCTGGTTCTTCTCGCCCCTACCCGCCCCCATATGTGGCGATAATAAACTCGATTTCTTTCTTTGTTTATTTGGGGGCGTGAGGGGGGGGGGTTGTTGCTTCTGCTGTCATTCTGTGGCGCTGGAGTATCTGGCGGGCGGTCCGGGCATATGGTGCTGAAACGGACAGCTCCCTAGACCCCGGGGAGCGCCTATTGAATTTACAGGCGAGCTTTTTCTTGCAAGGTTTCTCTTTATGGGTCGTGCTACGTGTTTTCTCTGTGTTGCTTGGCTCTGTTCGTCAGGACAGTACTTAAGGCATACTACCTAGGCTTAGTGCTGCGGGACAATTCTCTGTCAGACTTTATTTATTCCCAAGGCTCGGTGAACGTGATCCCTGGGTCTCATCAAATGGAATAATTTCAGTGCTGTAGAGCATACCGGTGGGGGCTTTTGAGAAACCTGGATTGCGTTAAAGCAGTTGCGAGGAATCTCGTGTAGACTGTTGTGAGAAAGTGAAGAACTTGGATCCAAGAAATAGGTCCAAAGACTAACTCTTCCATAACCCCATGAAGAAGCCTTTCTTTCACTCTGTCCCAGTCCCACCTTAAAATGAAAGTCTTTTGGACTTACTTCACACAAATCTTATGATGGCCAGTAAGATCGGTTATTCATCTGAAATCCCAGCACATAGTTAAGATTACAATAACAATAGGATTAATAATAAATGGAAGTTTAAAAGTTTTCTATAAATAAGTTTCCATACCATAGAGGTTTACATGAAGAACCCTCAGAAATTAATCCAGGTAACAGGTGCATTGTGTGCTGAATCTCAAAATGCTTAGTAAATTTGCCATGTGGCTCACCTAGTTTCCTTCCATGCCAGCACAAGCTACAACTCTAGGAACATTCAGGCCTGGTAATATGTTGAAGCAGGACATACAATATTGCTTGCTGCATGGAGTAACAATCATAAAGGCTATTTTCAAATGACCTCTGTATCCTGATCCCATTGCACTCAAAGGTGCTCCCTGAGGACAATTCAACACATAGTAATTTAAGCTTGCTTCTATTGCAGAGTAAATGTCACAGGCATATCATTATACAGTATCCCAGCAATACCATGTCAGATTTCTTCAGTAGAACCCATAGTAAATGGATATCTGGACACCTGACCCAGTCACCAGGAAATCAATTCCTGTCATATAGTCATGGCTACATAAATTTGCCTTATGATAACAATACCGTAATTGTTTCCTAAAAATTGGTATTTGATACATCCATATAGAGATACACTAAACATAGTTAATTTCCTGTTTTCTGTTTATGTATGGGACTGATGTGATCCTGAATGAAATATCTGGCCAGTTCTTGAAGAAAATCTCATTTTAAAATACTGTATAATTAAATGCCAGTAGAGGAATAATTTCCGATTGTCCTTTCTTATTGTTGCAGCATGTTTTAAGAGATTGAGTAACATGCTGCAACCTCATATTTGCAAGACTACTCAAGACAGTTTTAATAATGCATATTAGTACAATATTGCTTTTTTTATATTCAGATGCTTGAATATGCAAACTGCTAGAGGTTAACTGAACATCATACCATCAAGAGTACATTATACTGAAATACTTGCTAACATTTGATCTCAGAATTTAACATCCATTCTTTCACAACTCAGAAAACCAGAGTCAAGAGTTTTATAAGAAATAAACCAATAGAATATACAAATTTTATATGATGATGATGATGAACAGAGTAAGAATGCTCTGTCTGAAACCCTTGGTAATATCAGCTGATAGATGTTCACCATTTAATGCTGAATGAAATCCTGTACTGTTTGGTGCCTTGAAAAAAACTCTTTCACGATGAGTTTAACTCTGATTGGAAATGATGAAGAGCTGGTTCGCCTTCCTTAGACAGAGCTTGCTAATAGTTAAACCATGACTGTAATTAGAACTGAATTTCAGTTGCCTGCAAACATGAGGTGTGCATTTGGTGCAACTTGGAGTCTGGCCTACTTACATTCCTTTCACGCCAATTTAGAAAGAAAGGGTACCTCTAGTGAAACTTTGCTATACTTAATCTTCCCAGTACTTTGCACCAAAACATATGAAGGGAATTTGTGTTTTGTAGGGTCATCTACATGTGATTTTGTAGAACATGGTCACTTCTTTTAATAGTTACTTTAAAGTTGTCAGCATCATTGAATTCTCCTTGTTCATTTTAAGGGCACCGACTTTATGCTAGCCAATGTATTTTCATTCATTATTGATTACGTACCTTCTGAAATGATTGACCATTGAAATAAATTAGACATGCTGGAATAAATGTAGCCACTGATTTGCTCAGAGTATTTTCAAGGAAAGGTTTTAAGCTACAGACAACATGTTATATAGCCATTCTGAACCACAGAATGTGAGATGACCCAGCAAGTCCAACTTTCGTCCCAAGTAGGATGCTACCAATATAGATTGATCTTTATAATAGTGACACAATTGTGAACAAATGTCTTCAAAAGCTTTAACTTCATTCTAGCACAAAGAAACTAAACTGTGTGGTAGAGATTAAAGGTGTGGGGGAGGCACCAGGCAATCTGACTGAAGGAAGATTTTTTTTCTAACTTCAAATAAAGAAATCTTATAGGCAAAAAGCAACATGAAAGCCCAAGTGGTTCAGATGATTCAATGTCAGGGCACAAAGAACATTTAATGAAAACAAGTAGTTTGTAATTTGGTAATGTTTGAAGTTAATACTAGATGTACCTCCAGATGTGGTTTTTAAATATGGTATCCTGAAGGAGACAACACATAGGCTCAGTGTCTGGCTCCTTTCAGCATATCTAGCTAAAAGGCCAGATCTTTTAAAGTATGGGAACTCCTCCACTTTCTTAAAAGCTTTGGCACCATGTTGCTGTGCCAACATCTGGCACAACCTGTGTCAGCACAACACCATATGATTCATCCAGGAGCTTGCTGCTGATGCAGTAAAGAACCCCAAGCAACACTAAAAGAAAAGGGGCCAGAGGAACAAGTTCCCAGTTGATCCATCCCACACTATACTGAATAGGGTGTCACTAATCTAGTGGCCTCATTTTGCTCAACAGTAAGGAAACATTGGTATGTTTTAAAGAGCCAGCATCTCCTCACACTTTCTGGAGGCACCCTAGAATGCTTACACGTTATGCTTTGCTGATGGCACACTTTTTATCCATTGATTCTGGTTCATTATCTTTGATAAGATATTCAGCCTTATTCAGAAATAATAAGAGTTCTGTAAACGCCAGCCTTCTGCTCTTTAGTTATCACCTTGTAGGTAAGATTTCAACATTATGCTCTTGTCCCAAATTCAACATGGATTCTTTTTTTCTTTTTTCTTTTTTCTTTTTTTCTTTTTTCTTTTCTTTTTTCTTTTTTTGCCTCCTGTATTATCACCTCTTTTTGCAGCCATTTTTCCATTGCTCTGATAGCCTTGAGTTAGATAACTCAGATGGGATATAAAATGAGTGGCCTAGGCTGCAGATTCCAGGCTTAAAAAAGAAAGGAAGTCTCATTGGATGCATTGGAAATAATACTACCCCCTTGTAGGGGTGTGCACAAATATCATTTTTGGGATTCAGTTTGATTCAAATCAAGTATCCAAAAACTCAAATTGATTTGAATGTTTAAAATTCGGACATATTCACATTCAATTCAATTCGAATACATTGGAATCTACTTGTGTAAATTTTTGATCCATATTTGCAAACACGAATGTTGACAACATTTGTATGTGCCCAAACGCATCCCATACACATCCGCTTACATCCTGTGGGCATCCTGTATGCATCCCATTTTCATCCTGTACAAATGCACACAGATGCGGGAAAGATGCGTACTGGCAAGTACGCATCGTGTATGTATTCATACGCATACGAATGTATGAACAATTTGTACAGATGACTCACAAATTCAATATTCATTTGAATGTTTAAATTCAAATTTATAGACATTCGATTTGAATTCAGATGTCCCAGTTCAAATGAATTCAATCGAATTTTGAATGTTTTGAATATTTGTGCACATCCCTACCCCTTGTTACCGAAAGAAGAATTAACTTACACATGTGTCAACATTGTTTATAATTTTAGAAGCCCATTGAACAGGTTTAGATTTATTTTTATGCATCTGAGCCTTGTTCAAATGAACACCAAGAGCAAAGATTGTAATGGAGAAATACTTTGTGATGTTCACATTGTGGGAAGGCATGTAGCACAATCCATGTGTGAGGTCTTTGGGCCTTTTTGCACTTACCTTAAGTGGACTACTCCAGTGAGACCAGATCAGTAGGGGTGGCCCATCAGTTGGAGCAGTCTACATGTCCCAGAACAAGGCCATCCATATTTGGATGGATTTTCTGGGACAGCTCCTACACTAGCCCTGAAGCTCACATGAGTTTCAGAGCTGGCGTCTGCAAATTCCAAATGCCATGGACACATGTTCCTGACTTCAGAGCCCTCAGGGAACTACTTTCAGCAGTGCACCTTTTTACACCAGTGGAATGGATCCCTTGGTAAATTGGAATACAGATGCGCATCCTGTTCGCGTGCCTCTGTGGTCCAGTTTAGCATGCTCTACACTGCCGGTAGATTTTTTAAAAATGGTCTACCAAAATATCAGACTTGGCGGTCATTTTAGGTCACTTAGTCCAGTCTATGCTCCATTCAGTGCAGACAGAGGATACTAGTAGGGCGTGTGGCCTCCTTTATATTGCATCATTATGCAGTCTAGAAAATGTCATGGTTATGCCAATGGAAACCAAATGCCCATTTGCAGAAGATGGAGACCGTTTGGAAGACATCTTTGGCACATCTCCATTTCCCTGGCACATTGTAAAGGTGCTTCTGTTGGACTGAGCTGCCCTTGTGACCTCAGAAGGCCTCAACAAGGAACCTGACATTCCCCTGCCTTTGTGGAGGTCACATTGATCCAGTTGTCACTCTGCCCTCCAAGTGCAGGTGCAGCAAACACAGAACATTTTGCGGTGGCAAAAATCCAATTCAGCATATGAGAAGTGACTGCAGAGTCATTTCTCATGCACTGAACCTTTTGTGTCTTTGGAGGGTATGAGGTTAACCCAAGTATCCTCACACCCCTTCAGCAAGGGGACGTGACAACTTCAGTGCTCCTCCAAGGTGTCTAGGATGGCCTGTGGAGACAGTCTTCATCACTGTTGCTTCAGTGGATGATTGGTAGAAAATTGAAGGGTACACCAGAGCAGGAAATGGTATAGATTTCTCATTCATAAAATTTTCCTTTTTTCAGAAAATACCCTGAACCACAGAAACAACAAAGACAAGTGTTAAGAATAAAAAATGTTTCCATTCAGGCTCAAAACACTGGCCAGTCCTGTATCTGAATTGCCATTGGCAATCTTTTCAAAGATTACTTGAAAGAAAAGGATTTGCCCAAGCAGCACAAGTGGTGCAGGGGAACACAGGATCTGGCCCATCTCAGGCCCTTTCTGCAGTTACCTCAGTTAAACTGTATTAGCTAGATCTATATATAGCTAGATCCATATCAACCACAGGCAGAGGCATCTTCACTGAGTGGGCCTTAGAACAGCAAATGTATGCTAAAGAGTGCTAGCATGAATGTAGACCACATTTATTTGGTAGTGAGCCCTTAGCACACTTCTGATCTGAATCTAGTCTACTGTTGTACAAGTGATGTGCTCTTAGCAGCTCCTTGATCCAGATTAAAAAGTAAGTGCAGAAAGGGCCTCAGTTCATGAGAATCAAAGGAAGAAAAAAAGAACCACAGCAGTGTGATTAGGACTCTGAGAATCTCAGCTTCCTCATGCCCTTTGTGGTGCTGAAGATATATTGTGAATATAGCTTACTGAAACCTCAGAAGCCACAGCAAAGGCTGAATTTGAAAGAAAATAACATGCACTGGTCTTTACAGAACTTGTCTCCATTCTATTACTAGTGATTCTGGGCAGAAGTGTTAACTGCTGAATGAGTTTTTGCAGAATAAAATTACATTATATAAATGTGCTCTATCTGCATAATATATGGAGGTCACACAATTCAGCTTCTTGAGTTTCCTGAATACAGGCATTTATTTATTTATCTAGTGCAGAGTACATGCAGCCCAGGTGATGAGTGATTATCCTTGAAAGAATGATTATATGGGACAACAATATACCGTTGTTGTTTTTTTTTAAGTAAGTCCTCAATATTCTTTTAGGGCACCTTAATACAGTTGCCTAAAAACATAAGAACAAAACGAACAGGGAAAAATAAAATCTACAAAAAGTAAAATGAGCAAACAAAAATCAGAAGCCATCCAATATCAGAAGCTGACAAGCCATGTCTCCATTACAGATTGAGCAAGAAACATTAAATTAGGCTATATTAAATTAGCTTGAGGAAGTGGAAAAAGTGAGGAAAGGACGACCAGAATGATCAGAGGACTGGAACACCTCCCTTACAAGAGGAGTGTGTAATACCTAGGATATTCAGCTTTGAAAGATGGCATTTAAGAGGTGGTCTGATTTGAAGCATATAAAATCATGCATGGTGTGGTAAAAGTGGATAGAAAAAAAAATATTTTCTGTATTGCACAGCACTTCATGAAGTTCATGGACAGAAGAGTTAGGACAGACAAGGGGAAGTATTTTTTTTTTCACCCAACAGTAGGGATGTGCACAAATATTCAAAACATTCAAAATTCGATCGAATTTGGACATTTGAATTCAAATCAAATGTCTATAAATTTGAATTAAAACATTTGAACAAATTTTGTATTTTTGAATCATTTGTACAAATTATTTGGACATCCGTACGTGTACAGATACGTACACGATGCGTACCTGCCCATATGCCTCTTTCCTACATCTGTACAGATGAAAATAGGATGCATACGGGATGAATACGGGATGCGTACGGATGCATACAGGCACATACAAATGTTGTCGACATTTGTATTTGCAAATATGGATTGAAAATGTGCACGAATAGATTTGGATGTATTCAAATTGAATTGAATGTGAATACATTCAAATTTTAAACATTCAAATCAATTTGAATTTTCAGATATTCAGTTTGACTCAAACCCTGAAAATTGCATTCGTGCACAGCCCTACCCAACAGGTTATCAGTCTATGAAATTTGCTACTAGAAGAGATGGTGGCTTTAAGAAAGGTTTGACAAATTCATGGTGGGCAGGTATACCAACGGCTACTAGAATACTGCCTCCAGGCTGGAGAGAGGCATAAGATGCCTCTAAAGTCCATTTGCAGGGAGTTGAGAGCAGGTGAAGGTTTTGCCTTCATCTTCAGCTTGAGAATGCTTGGAAGCAATTGGTGGGGCACTGTGTGGGACAGGATGCTGGACTAGATGCACCATGACCTGGTCATCTTATGTTATTGATAACTAGTTAACGATATCCAGTTTGGAAAGCAGGATTCCCCTAAAGACCAGTTGCTAGAATGCCCAAAGCAAGGAGAATGTAACTGTGCTTCTATTCTGATTATGAGCTTCCCATAAGCAACAGGCTAACCTCTTTAAGGACACCTCGTCAATGGATCATCGATCCTGTCCATCAGAGCACTTCTGTTTCTGTGACCGTAGCCTGGGGAAAGGTATGTCAGTGGAAGGAGCATACAGCTGGAGCTAGCAGTATTACTCTTACTCCTGATTCTGGTACCACATAAAAGAAACAGGGGAGGTCTTACATGAAGGAGATTCAGGTTCTTTATGTTACATTTCTTCTGCATTTTATTTATTAATCTGGTATTTTTCTTTTCTTTTGCATTCTTCATTTTTATTCTCTATATTTTGTTTCCATAATTGCTTTGGCCTTTTGTAAGATGTTCAGGCATTTTTCATGAGTGGGTGATGCATAAATCAAATAACACATCATCGTCACCAGCAGAAGAAGAATCCATTCACTTAGCTAGGAGTAAGCCCTGTTGTCTGGTGGATCTCTCATGGGTGCAACCAGAATGGAGAAGGTCCTTACTTTGATCTTACTTAAGGCTGATATGTTAGAATTATATTTCCATCAGCCACAGGCAAGATTCTCATGGGAGCAGGGACAGAGCACTGTGTTCAGTCTGAGAATTCAGAGGGGCCTTGCCATCATAGCAATCCTTGGAAAGCAGCAGTGTGCTGTTTGCAGGCTGCTCAGCCACTGCCCCCAGCTATAAAGATTAATTATTTAAGTTCAGTTTTGATGACTGGGAAGGGGGATCATCAGATACAGAAATGGTCCCATGTAGTTCCTCTATTCAATGAAGCCATCAAGTAGGCAGGTAAGTCTGGAGTAGTGGCATGGCAGTGGCAGTACCACTAAACCACACAGAAGACACTTATGATGAAAGTGATGCCATAGTGGCAGGATGAGTGCAGGTCCATGTGGATGCTGCACTCATCCTGTGTTCCAAACCCACCATGAGGGAGCAGAGTTGCTTGGATTATGCCCCTTTATGGCATATTCACAGTACCATAAAGGTCTCATGCAGATCCTGGCAAAGACCCAAGGATGTATCTCCTACCTGTCTGGGATACAAGGATATAGCTCCTCCTATGTGTCTTGAGGTTCTCAGGACCGAGAGATTCCAACCTCTTCGTTTGATGTGGGATTGCTCGCATATTAGTGTACACATGCGTACATGGAAAATTACTGCTACAGAGACTAGTGATTTGAAGGGCAGCTGGGCAAGCACAGAACTTGTCTCAGGAGATCAGTAGAAATTCCAGCGTAAGAATGTGCCAGATCCATTGCCTCGGCTGGTATTGATCTGAATTAATTTACACTAGTTCATGCATGCACCACCATGATGTGCATGTGTCTCATTCTATCTAGGTCAAATTATTTTCAGAAAGTATAAGCTCAAGAACCTCCATCCCCGTATGGGTCCCAGTGAGGAGCTACCGCCTGCCGCATGGAATCTGGCAAAAATCTCAAGCAGATGCAAGCTTTACAAAGCAGTTTAAATCATACCCTTAAAAATCTGAGACTTTAAAATGAGTGAGACTTCCTGTTCCTCTTGATCCCCTGCTCACCTGAAAAAGGTTATGGTCCTAATGGCTCTTATTATGGGCAATCTGATATGCATAACAAAAAAAAATGTTTCCTAACTAGACAGTGCATTTATTTTTTTCAAATTCCAACTAGTCTTTCAGGCTTTTCAGAAAAAGACTTGCAGTGCGAATGCAGATGCGGGTACTGAAGTCAACATGCAGCTGTCCCCATATTATCTGTATGCAAAGAAACCTGCTTCTGTAATGCATCTCTGTTGTGCTGGATTGGGCTAACATTTATTTATTTTTTTTTAAGGTGGGGCTGTTAAGATTCAAAAAGTAGCTTTACTTTTCATCTTCTTGCTGTTGGTGTTGCAGAAGATGATAAACTATAAGCTAATAAATTGAATCCACACAAGACAGAGGTGCTGTGTGCCACAGGTTCTTGGGTCCATGTAGTTGGGAGACACCCTGTCCTTGATGGGGTTGTAATGCCATGAAAAGTACAGGTGTGAAATTTGAGGGTACTATTGGACTCTGCACTGATGCTCGAAGCTCAGGTGGAGGCCATGGCCAAGAGTGCCTATTCCCAACTACAGGTGGTGCGCCATTTGGAGTCTTTTCTGGACAGAGATGACTTGGCCACAGTTATCCATGCCCAGGATGCACTGTTGTAATGTACTCTACATGGGGCTGCCCTTGAAGATAGTTCAGAAGTTGCAGCTAGTGCAGAATGCAGCAGCTAGATTGCTGACCAGGGCAGCTGCCTAGATGCATATCACACCAGTCATAAAAGAGTTGCACTGGCTGCCAATTCACTTCCAAGCCCAATTTAAGGTGTTCACTTTAACTTACTAGGCCCTAAATGACTTGGGCCCCAAATATCTGAAGGAATGTTTACTCCTGTTTTGACCTGCCCATGCCTTAAGATCTGGAGGGGAGGCCCTCCTGGCTGTACTACCACCCTCAGCAGCAAAAGGTGTGGGCACCCAGGAGAGGGCCTTGGGCTATGGAAATAGTCTCCCTTTGAGGTGCATCTATCACCTTCATTGTACACATTTAGGAAGGTGGTGAAGACGCACCTCTTTCCCCTGGCCTTCAGTTAAATGGAGATACACTTTCCCTTCCCACTTGCAGATGCTACTGTTTAAATACATACTGTTATTGTTTTAATGATGTTTGATTTTATATGTTGTTACCTTCCCGGAGACTTTTGGGTATAGGGCAGGATTAAAATGTAAATAAATAGATAAATATTGGAAAACCTTCTTCCAGCATATCCAGCTATTGCCTTTTTCTGCAGTGATAGCTTATTCTCTTTCTCATTTTCCTTCCATGTGTTAGGGTTAATTTATGTATAGCTAATGCAAGGGACACTTCAAAACAGCATAACAAGCTCCCCATTTCTTCAGCTGGCAAGAGCCATGGCCACACCTTTCTGAAATAATCTGTCTTATTAAGAAACTGGACTGAAAACACACTAACTCTGACCACACCCAATACCTGATAATCCTTCCTCACTGTGGGTCGCTATGCTCACACCTTTCTGTTCCCATCTCAAGACTCCTTTGCAAGACTTTTTAGATCTCCACCCCTCTCCACCATCACAATACCCCCTGTGCTCTGATAGGATAAAAGTTCTGTCACTCAACAGCATGTAATCACACATTTGGTGAAAGGGAAGGCAAAATTATGCAGTAGCAACCCATTGTAATACAGTTTAGCCCCCTTTAGTCCCGTTGCATGATCACACCCAAAAAATGAAAAAGGTTTAACCCTCTATAACACCTTGAGACCTGTAAAAATCAGGACTCAGGAAGCACGACTGAAGGGAGGAAAGTCCACAAATGAAACAGATTGGTCTAAAAAGATGTGAGGGTGGGCTTCAAAGATGGACTGAAGGATTAAAGTGAAGGTGTAACCATGGCCTTGGTTGGTTGGTTGGTTGATTGATTGATTGATTGATTGATTGATTGATTGATTGATTGATTGATTGATTGGTTGGTTGGTTGGTTGATTGGTTGATTGGTTGATTGATTGATTGGTTGATTGATTGATTGATTGATTGATTGATTGATTGATTGATTGATTGATTGATTGATTGATTGATTGATTGATTGATTGATCGATTGATCGATTGATTGATCGATTGATTGATTGATTGATTGATTTGCATTTCTATCCCGCCCTATACCCAAAGGTCTCAGGGCAGGTTACAATATTATATTAATGTTAGACAGGTCCCTGCCTTCAGGCTTACAATCTAAAGAGACAAATTACAAAAGGAAAATGGTGTGGGTGGGAAAGGGAACAGCAAAAAGCAAGCACTTGAGGTCTTCAGTTCCAATTCTTCTATTTATTTCTTATTGCTGGAATCTTCCTATTCTCTTTACATTGAATTTTCTCTTCATTGATTACAAACCGGATGATGGCAGAGAGGGTCAGCCAGCATCTACCCAGCCCTGCCCAACCCTGATTGGCCTCAGGACCAGACGTTTCCTCAACTGGTGGATCGGCTGCCATAGTCTCTTTGCCATCTTGTGATGGGAGCAGTTGGAGGAGGGAGGAGGCACTTTTGTGAGCAAGGTGGCAGACCTCCTCAACCTGCTTCCTCTCTACTGCTCCTCTCAGGCAAGATGGTTCACAGCCTTGTGATGGCAGTTGGAGGAGGGAGGGGCACTGCTGGGAGCAAGATGGCAGAGCAGCCCAGCCTGCTGCCTCTTTTCCACTCCTCTCAAAGATGTTCCAAAGAAAGTGCTACTTGAGTTTTCTTTAGAGGTCATAGGCTGGGAGGCAAGGTGTTTCAAAACATTTGATCGCATATATAGGAGGAGAAATAAAGGCAAGGGGTTTAAGCCTTCTTACCAGACAAATTCTCACATTAAGCCCACAGAGAAAGACACCACGACCAAGTACATTTAGTCTCCAAGTGACTCTCTGCTTTTGTCCTTCAATAAAAAATATAATGGCCATTTGATTGAAGATGAAAATAATCTTCAAAAAAAAAAAGACAGACTTCATTTTTGGGTGGGTGGGTGGTATGTTCTGAAATATAATTTAAATAGATATACAGTACACCTGACATTTCTTTAAACTAAAGGTGCCTTGAAAGAGAAGATTGTCCTTTCAACAGCCTTCCACTCAATAGAATCACTTCTGTTCTACTAGAATGTGTGGTGAGTCTATTTACAAATTGCCGGCTTCTTTCCCCTCTCCCTTCCTTACACATACAACACTTAGTTCAGCCACCACCCATGACCTGGAGGAGGGAAGAATGAGTCACCTTCCTCAAATAGCAACAGAATTCCACCACACGCTAAACTCAGTCTTTCTATATCTTTCAACCATTGATTTCCATTAAAAGTATTTCTCATACGCCATGGAAGCAGTCTAAGAGATGTGTCTAGCCCTGTAAGATAACTAGTTATTCATAGTTAAGAAAAACACGTCCAGCTTTTGGGAGAGATAATGGGCCCTCTTCAGCAGTAAATGATGATTCTTTAAAAAAAAAAAGGGTGCCCAAAGGCTGTGCTTTTCATACACAGGTCTGTGCTGCCTGAAATTTTTGGATGGCTTCCACTATAGCGTCTTCAGAACTCTATGAGACAAGAGTTTCTTGCTGGATCAGTAAGTGGCTAACAAAAATAGGATCCCACAGTAGGGAGATATATAGATATATGAAAAATAATACCTATGTACATCTATCTCAGTGTTTCTCACTTTAGTTCCTGTAGATGTTTTGGGTTACAGCTCTCTCAGTCACAGTCAGCAAATTGTACCTCCTTATGATGGTGGGGAACGTAGCCGCCAAACAAAGCTAAAACAGGTGGACACAACAAGGCCTGTTCACACTCATCTGTCAGGAGTGGCTGCAGCCACTCCAGGGGAAGTCCATCTGCTAGCTGTGTGCCACTTCCACCTTCCTGGAATGTCCAGGAGCTTGTTCCAGCTGTCCCAGTCAACATTAGCTGTGGATAAGTAAAAACTTGTCCACAGTTTTACCAGGAGCAGAAATGGAGCAGCTACAGTGCACAGTTGTGTGCCATGGGTCAATCAGCATAACAACACCCTGGCACATGTCAGATATTGCCATTGCCATTGCCATTGTGACCTGGCCAGACCAGGCCATCTTCACTTCATGCGTTGGATGCCTCCCTCTGAGCCTTATCTTAACTTCAGTGAGATAGCCCAGAGAAAGATACCTGTATCTGAAGGGAGAGATGGAGAGATAGGAGAAAGACGTGCAGATAAAGAGTTCATCCGCATTTCTTGGACACCCTGAAGTCATGTAGGACACATGAGGACTAGTCCAGCAAAAACTCTGCAAAGTAAGGGAGGAAAAGTGAGAGGTGCTCCTTGTGCATTTTCTCTGCTTAGCCTCCCTGGTAAAAAGCAGATGCTCAGAGTTAATAAATATTCTGTTGAAAAATATTATATTTTCAGAGAATACCATAAACACCTTAGAGAACCTTAGAGAATCTTTATATATGCACACAGCTGTCAGCATTAGACGAGCTCATCTAACACAGTCTTGTCTGTTCATGAATGGAAAGAGCTCTTTCTCAGCATCATCCCTCCCTGCAGTATAAAACCTTCTGCATGCCAATCCTGTGTTGTACCACTGAGAGGAACAATATTTCCACTGAGCTGCTCGTTAGAAAAGGCAGCTTCATAGTTCTGCAAAAGACCTCAATTAATCTGGGTGATATTTTTTTTCTGATGATAATTTCCCAATGTAATTTGTATTTCTGAGTTTTGGTAAGCAGGGGTTTCTGATAGCCAAACAGTTAGTTCAAGAACTGATTATCTTGTTCCATCATAATATAACTCTTGGAAACCTTCTTTGAGCATGGCAGTATTATATATATATGCTGCACTTGATAGCATCACAGATTTAGGATCTCTATTTCTGGCAGGTGAACCATTTGTCTGGACTGCAAGTTGTTTTTTCCCCAGTGGGGGGTAAGAAGGCCATTTCACATTTGTTAGGGGACTTGATCGATTTCTTAATTTGGATTGTGTGTTATTTTGGTTTCGTGTGTGTCATGTGTGTTTTAGAATATTTATTATTAGTATCATCATCATCATCATCATCAAAACAACAGTATAGCGCAACCATCTGATCACTAGGTGGAGTTGCCCTTCCACGCACTTCGAGTTCTTCTCAGGAATTGAGATGTGTGTAGATCCAGGTAGTGTGGCCTTTTGCACGTGGCCAATGGTGATTTTATTATTCTGCTCTGCCCTCAGACATCTTGGTGAAAGGTGGGATATGAATTCTTAAATAAAATAAAATTGTATTATGGCTAGGGACTTTCATACCTGTACGTTGGCCAATACTCTCTGGGCCTCTGAAAGTCTGTTTGTCCTCACCTCAGCTATATTCCTGACTGCAAGCCATATGAACACTGTTTCCTAGACACCTGATTCAGTAAAAGAAGGCCACTATTTCATTCATAGAAAAAAAATGCTTTAATGTTAGTGGCTCTCTGGACATATACAAAATATGAGGGGAGGGCTTTGACTGTCAGCTGAAGTCTGCTTTTGAGCAGTTACCAGGGACTGAACCTGAGATTTCCTTCATGGAGAGCAGGACATCCACCTGCTTTTCTTGAAGAAATCCCTGTCTTTTCTCTGTTGCTGTGCCTGTGACCTCAGGATCTTTCTGACACCTAAAGTGCGAATCTTTCCCATGGGCTGGGTGCTAGGAGCCTATAGCCCTTCAGACAGTGTTGGACCATAGGATGGCCTATGGTTAGGGATGGTGAGAGCTATAGTCTAGCAGCATTTACAAAGCCACCTTTCCCAGCACAGTTCTAGATTCACAGTTGACTTAGGGAATCTGGGTTAGAGGCAGGATACCTTTAATAATGGTGCAGATGTGGGAATTCAGTAGGTGTAACTATTAAATTTGATTGAAACATCAACTCAACCTCTACCAAAAATCTTGCAGCATACAAACTCTGAATCTGGCACAAGCCATCCTGCAAGCTTCCATCCTATGGGCGCCTTGGTCTTGATTATTTAGGCTTCAAGTAGACCTACTCAAGGCATTGTCAACTTGGTGCTGTCCATATATCTTGGGCCTCAACTGACACCAAGCACAGATAGCATAACCTCTATGCAGTATTCTTGTTAAAGATGGAGAAGTGGTTTGCCGTTGCCTGCCTCTCAGAAGAGACTGTGGGTAACCCTCTCCTCTCCAGGCAGTTTGCTCTAACACTCTGCTACAGCCTCTTCCAAAGTAAAATACATCCAGACATTTTAACAGTTGCCACTAGAAACTGGACAGAAGAGCAGACAATGGGAAATAGGAAGTGGTTTTAATCCTTTGTCTTTTGCTATACAGGTTGTCTCTTACTTATTCCACTATATTTGAATATTCCAGAATAAAGTACATCAAGACATGCTTGATTCTGGAATATCCAAATACAGTGGGATAAATAAAGTGGCATCCTGACAGCACTAACTTATTCTGCCATATTTGTAAAGTCCATAATAAAGCATGGA
Source organism: Aspidoscelis marmoratus (assembly GCA_014337955.1). Classification (NCBI taxonomy): domain Eukaryota; kingdom Metazoa; phylum Chordata; class Lepidosauria; order Squamata; family Teiidae; genus Aspidoscelis; species Aspidoscelis marmoratus. The sequence continues at coordinate 17,813,645 of MTQE01002208.1, read as the reverse complement.
TAATGTATAGTAAAATGTGTCTGGATGTGTTTTACTCCAGATTATCCAATGTCAAATACATAAAGTAATTGCTGTTGGGATGAAGCCTAAGTGATGTCAGGATGAAGCTTCAATGTCTAGACAGATGCATCTGCACTTGGAAGAGGCGCTTAAGCCTACAAGTGCCCCCTGCCTGCCCAGATGTTGACTAAATTATAAACTAGCTGTGGTGCACAAAGTTGTGCACCACAAGCATACCAACCCTCCTCAATCTTGACAATATCCCTACCTTTAGCGTTTAACCAGCAACCAACTGCACTCTTTCTGGCTGAGGGACCATCTGAGCTGCCACGCAAGCGTGCTGGCAGTTCACATGACCCCTAATGCGACTGTGCTTGCATAAAATGTCAGTGTTGCCATAATGATGGTGCTGGCGCATGAGCAGTTGCATAGGGCACTGTGATCAAGATGGTGATGCCCTGCAGAGGAATCAGACATGCAACTGTTCAGCTGAATGATCGACTGTGCAGAAACTAGACAAGTGCAAGCGCCAGTCAATGTCGGTCTATAATGCACCTTTCCCATCCACAGGAAAGGAAAGAAAGTGCGAAATTGCCCCAGGTTTCAGCACACTGCTATATGTATGTATGTATGTATGTATGTATGTATGTATGTATGTATGTA
>MTQE01002208.1:17801980-17812862 GCA_014337955.1 Aspidoscelis marmoratus | reverse complement strand
AATAAATAAATAAATAAATAAATAAATAAATAAATAAATAAATAATGCTATATGTATAAATAAATTTTGGCATCATCCTCATCAAATTATCAGTTGTGTTCTCTCAGTTTGGTTTAGATTTCTTCTTGCCACTATAAAAACTAATTTGTATGAATATTTTTTAAATGCTGTCGGCTGGGCATATTGATGGCTTCCCCATGGAATCTATGGACCATGCCAGCTGTTTCCTTGGAAAGCGACATCCATTTGCCAGAGCACTGCCTTGGAAGCATGGCCTCCCAAGAAGCAAGAAAAGTATTTTTTTTTTCACCCAGAGGGTCATTGATCTGTGAAATTTACTACCAGATCAGGTGGTGAGAGCAACCAGTGTGGATGCCTTTAAGAAGAGATTAGACAAATTCATGGAGGTCAGGTATATCACAGGGGCTACTAAAATGGATACTGTATGTAGCTAGTGCCTCCAGGCTGGAAACACAGGTAAGATGCCTCTAAAGACTATTTGCAGGGAGTCCATGTTGAAAAATTAGACTTGTGTGATTTCCCAGAGTTTGCGGAGTAAAACTCTTCAGTGATCCCAAAAATGCACCACTCAAAAGACTAGTGAAAATAAAAGTTAACTTTTCTTAAAGCGCAGCAGGAATAACGTACTACCGACTGATCTGTTCTCAGCTATCTCAATTATAATAAACAAACTGACAGAACTCTAAGCTCCACCCCCTTTTTGTCAGGTTAGGCTGACTTGTCTGTCTCTCTCATACACACATGAAATGCTGTATTTCCAACAGTCCAGAGCAGGTGAAGCAATTGGTGGGACACTGTGTGAGTCAGGATGCTGGACTAGAATTGCTGCAGCACCAGACCATGCTTCATAGGATTTTTTTTTTAGCTGCTTGGCTTGCTTTACAGCCACAAATAATCTTTGGGCATCACACAGAAGCCTGAAATGGCACAGGAGGGGGGAAAGCATTGCAGAATCACTTAGAGGATGCAAAATCCCACATTCTTCCCCCTTCTGCCTTTCTATGTCTCTGAGACATGCCACAGGCAGGAGGCATACATGGATCATGTGAAACACGTGTTCCGGGTGTATACCCATGCCATTTTAATAAGGCTGTCTGGTCAGGGCCTGAGTCATGAAAAAGAGATTTGCAAATGTCCTCATTGAGGCATGGTCCTGATTCCTACCACCACCTCAAAATATATATATATTAAACAACAGGCTTTTAATTATTGATAGTAATAACTTCATAAAATATCAGTAAATGGACTGCAGGGAACATTTGAAAAAAATAATGGGAAGTTGGTAATGGAGGTTTTGCTAGAATGATGCCTGGAAATTAAATACCTGAAGTATTCATTTCATGAATCTGTTCACAAATAGAACTTTGTCTGAAACACAGAGGTATCTCACTAATCTGTAAAACTTCAATCAGTTTTCTTATCTATTGTTTCCACTTCAATACCATTTTATGGTCTAGGTGCTACTACCCTGGGGCATTAGATGTGGCACCATGATAATGCCCTGAGGGCACAGGATCCACAAATCCCTGAGCACTCATGGAATAATAGGTGCACGGAAACCGTGTCCCAGTCTGCATGACCGCTCATTCATCCTGTGCATTCCCTTCTTCAGTGTTCCTAGGTGCTCTGTAAATGTACTATCAGAGCCAAATAATACAGCCCTGTTTTCATTATGGTCCACTTACCACCTTTTTGAAAACTTGTCTGGTCATAAACATCACAGCCAAGGAATGAAAGTTCCCCGGCTGTGATGTTTGCCAGGTCTAGCACAGCAGCAGGTTTGCAAACATCATACCAGTATGCCACACCTTTAAGAAGAATGGTGTGACTATAGCAGCCTCCATCAACATGCAGATCCTACGACTGGAAGGGAAATCTGCAATTTTCCTGGTGAACCTACTGCTGGCATAACCAACTTTCTGCTCAAGGAAGTAATGTTGTCCCTGGCAGCTTTTTTAGCACCCTCCACTCCATAACTGGGATAAAATGCAACCTGGGGATGGAGAATACGACATGTCCTTAAATTTTCACATGCTTATAGGTCCCAAAAGTAGCTGCTTCTGGATCTTAAAAATGCTTATCAAATATAGACCTAGAACGAGTTTTATCTTTCTAATGACGGCATTTCATTTCAATCCACAGATCCTAAATCAAGCTGGTTCTAAACAATGGTTCAGCTACTGTGTTTACTATTTATATAATTAGAAGTTTTCATACTGTCCTTCATTCCAAGATCTATAGTGGTTTACAGCTGTATTTTTGGCACCCTAGCCCAGTCCGTGCTTCATCCAATGCAGATGAAGCATGACAAGGGATGGGGTTTAGTCTAGTGTACAAACTGCTATTATTCCAGAATAAGGTACAGTGCAGAAAGAGTCTCAGAAACCTACTGGAAGCCAGAGTAAACCTTTCAAAAGAGGTGCCATTTAGTCTCTCCAGTTTAACAGTGTTCTAAAGGTCAGCCTACCTGCCACAGATTCCACCACTTGCAATTCTAGAACTACATGCAAAGGTAAAGGACACAACAGTAGTCAATCCTGAATGTTACCAACATTGCTGCCGTGATTTTAGCATAGGAGTGGTAAACTAATGAAAGACATTTCTGGACACAACCTCAATCTGAGATACTAAGGAAAGCTCTAAGTACAGAATTACTTGCAAACTACATACTTATCCTTTTAAACAAGTATAGCGCCATCCAGAACAGGAACACTGAGACCATGTTCCAAGCCCAGATTCAAACCAGTGAGTATCTTCTTGTTGTTTAGGTTGTTTCAGTTTGTTCACCTTTACCCAGTCCATTAATGCCTCTGACAATGTTCTTCCATAAAGTATGCAGGACTAAAGTCACATTGGTGTTCTCAGTGGATCAGAATGCAGCTTGGGAAGCATCTTCATAGCTCAGGAAATGGCTGTCTATGCAGCAGGATCTTGTAATTCTGTTCCTGGGCCAAGAAGTGATCCTCATGGTCTCAAAGGATTTTAGGTGGTAAAACAAAAAACCTTCCTGGTTTCCACCTGGTGCAATTAAGCACTGGACAGGAAATGGTAATGGAAGTCTACCATTTTCTGCCCAGTGATTTATCACATTGGGTAGGAAATGGCCAAAGTAAGTTCCCCATACCACTCCTGTCTCTTTAGATCATGGTGGGGGTGGGGGTATGAAAGTACTAAATCCATCCTCAGTGTGCTTCATCCTTTCTACAGCATGCCAATTCCACTGCACATACCACTGACTGGGCTTAGCATATGGTGTTCTTTCTCTCAAAATGCTCATTATATTTGGCCAAATAATACTTAAAGCAAAAATCTCACACACGCAGCTTCTCCTTGCTGACTATAAAAACACACATTTTTAAAAAAAATTAAGTAACAAGGGAAAAGCTGTCTGTTTGAAATACTGTTCTCAAAATAGTTTCATGAGGCAGCTGCCTCAGTTGACCAAATGGCAGGCTACCCATAATTCTGATACTTAATTTGGAGACCATGCACATAGTGATGGGACAAGAGGCCTATTCGCACTAGGGCCTCTCTTACACGATTAGGCCAGCCCTGGGGCAAAGCATTCGCTCTGCTGGGAGGGCGGTTCCGTTGGAACCGTCCCGGCACATCCCAGGGCAGCCTAATCATGACCAGAGTGTAGAGCATGAAATTGTGCTCTACACCCAGCCCAAGCCATCCCTAGCTGTCCTACAGCTGTCTGGCAGGGAGAGCATTCACACTCTCCCTGCCAGACAGCTGTGGGGCCCACCCCGCCCTGCAGCCATTGGGCCCTTTCAGGCCCTCCTGCCAACAGCCCATTTTTGGGGAGGGGTGAGACCGAGACAGCCTGTCCTGAGGTTCTGTGGGCTTTAGTCAACCCGATCAGGTCAGCTGATCCCCCATACCTGCAACACCTCTTACTTTGTCTGGCCTCGAGTCCAATGTCCTCCTTGTGCAGCCTGGCAGAGCAATGTGCCACTCTGTGCACAGGCACGCACTCCCACAGATCACCCCCACACTGACCTGACACTCATCACATCAGGTCAGCATGGGGCCGAGCTACTGGAGCGCATGCCTGCACACAGAGCAGCACAGAGCTGGACCAGGCCATGCCAACCTCAGACCCCAGGTCCGACAAGGTAAGCCATCATTCACATTTTGGGGTGGTGGTGGCACAAACCCCTGAGTGCAAGTGGGCACCTAGAGGTTCACTGCTTGCTGCTGCAGTCCAATTGGGACTGCAGCAGTTGGTGGAACACCAAGACAGCCTCACCAAAGGGGTTTGGTCTCGAAAGGGGCAGACTGAGACTGGGCTGGTGGTGCCTTTGGCTTCCGCAGGGTGCAGGTGCAGCTGCAGAAGCCCCCTGGGCACCCCACCCACCCTGGGGCCTGCAGCACCCACCCACCCAGATGCACACTTGACTTACCTGGTCGCCGCTTGGGACCGGACTGGCAAGCCCTGTGGCGGGGCTTGCAGAGTCCGATCTGCGGCATTCCGTGCCTGTGCATGCCATGGTCTGTGACTGGTCAGCAGCGCGTGCAGGTTCAGAACACTGCAGATAAGACTCTGTTAGCCCCACCCATGGGGCTTTCCAGTCTGGTCCCCAGTGGTGACGAGGTAAGGCACGCGTGTGATTCCAGGGGGCCTCTGTGGGGCACAGCCACTTCGATTGAAGTGTCTGCACCTCATGGAGGCCGAAGACTGGCTGGACCCCCACTGCCTGCCAGTGGGTCAATTGCGACCCAATGGCAGCAGCATAGGGCAGGGTCGGCCTTTTGAGCTAGAACATGTGGGGATGGATGCCCCATTCACTCCTTGGCAGGTAAGTGAGAAGTCCTTCCTTGAGCATTTGGGCAGCCTCATTAATGCCAGCATCTAACCATCAATGGAATCAATTGCACCAGCTAATCTGATGACTTGGATTTAATCTATAACACTTTGTTGCTTGATTTTATTGGTGGGGGTCAGGCCCAAGGACACCTCCAACGTTAATATTTAAACCACCTCTCTCTTGTGAGGGCAAATGTTTGTTTGTTTGTTTGTTTGTTTGTTTGTTTGTTTGTTTGTTTGTTTGTTTGTTTGTTTGTTTGTTTGTTTGTTTGTTTGTTTGTTTGTTTGTTTGTTTGTTTGTTTGTTTGTTTGTTATTTGCATTCTGTCTCAGGGCAGGTAACAACAGTTAAAATCATACACACCCACTCTCACTAACAGCGTCTGGAAGTGAGAAGAGAAAGTGTATCCCCATTTAACAGAAGCCCAGGGCAAAGAGGTACATCTTCACTACCTTCCTAAACATGTACAGTGAAGGTGCTTGATGCACCTCAGGGGAGACACTATTCCATAGCCTAGGGCAGTGATGGCGAACCTTTTGAGCTCGGTGTGTCAAAATTCACAAGAAAACCTAGCTTAACTCGGGTGCTGTGTCACATCTAGAATATCCAGAATTTTGTGATATTTGTAGCTCTAGTAAAAAAGTTATATTTTTGATATATGTATTTTATTAAAAGCAAAAACAAATAATTCTTTACATTAGTGACTTTTGTTGCTGAATTTCGTTTGCTAAATCTTCAATTGAAAGTTGGTATTTCATACACTTCAAGAACAAGCAAGCACTACACGCCCAGGTGCCAGGGTGACCAGGTGTGTCACCCAAAAGGGCTTGGCATGTCACCTGTGACACGCGTGTCATAGGTTGGCCATCACTGGCCTAGGGGCCATTACTGAGAAGGCCATCTCCCAGGTGCCTTAATGAGAAGGCCCTTTCCCAGGTGTCCATCCCTTTTTTACTACTGAAGGTGGTGATGCAACCAGGAGGGCCTCCCCTCCATATTTTAAACCCACAGGCAGGTTAATATGGAAGAAGGTGTTCCTTTTGGGGTCTAAGTCATAAGTTAAAGTTAACACTTTGAATTTGGCTCAGTAGCAAATTGGCAGCCAGTGCAACCCTTTAAAGATATTTTTAAGACCGGCATAACCCAAGCAGGAAGACTGCCTTGGGGCAGCTTGGTGTGGCATACAAGGCAATGACAGGATGGGTTAGAAGGTAGGGCAAAATGGAATCAGGACCAGCACCACCCATCCCTACCCCATTCAGACCACCACAAGTGGTCATGGAACTGCTACAGCAATGAGGCTTCCTGCCAATATTCCATGTTCCAGCAGTGCATAGGGGAGAAGAGCAGGTTGGCTATGAGAAAGAGCCAGGCAAGGCACTGGGACCCCTTCCACTGAATTTGAACAAAAGGCATTACTATTTTATAAAGTAGTTGTGTCCTTTTCCCTTGAGGAATATTATTAGGCAAATAAATTATTTTAAAGTTATGTTGATGTTTAGTAATTCACTTGTGTCAGGCTCGTCATGACCCCATGGACCACAGCACGCCAGGCCTATCTCTCAGAGTCTACCTAAATTCATGTTTGTTGTCTCCATGACGCTATCCAACCACCTCATTTTCTGTCATTCACTTCCTCTTTTGACTTCAGTCTTGCCCAGCATCAGGATCTTTTCTAATGAATTCTGTCCTCTCATTATGCGGTTGAAGTACCTGAGTTTCTGCTTCAGTATTAGTTCTTCTAATGTTCATCATGGTTGATTTCCTTCAGTATTGACTTACTTGATCTTCCCTATGCAATTTAAAGTCCGCTAAAAATCCTCTTTTGTCGCTGAGCACCCCCATGCATGGCTTTTATCCGGGTAAAAAAGTGCCCTTTAAAGAAGACTACCAGCGCACTTTCCGGGAAGACGTGGGTATTCAGAGCAACATTTTGCATGGAGATGCTCCGTGGCAAAAGGGGTGGGGCTTCTCTCCGAGGCAGCAAGCTCTCTCTCTCTTTTTTTGCTTCTCATCCACAGCCAGCATTCATGATATGAAAACAGTAGGCAGGCATTCCAATCACAAAGAGAAACAGCAAAGTTACATTGTAATGAATTGCTTCCGCCCACCCACAAGTGAAAGCATATGAGTGCAAGATCGCTGGCTGGGGGAGGCATTTCGGGGCCAGAGATCTTGTAAACTGCCTTCACAAGCAGGGGAGACAAACAGAGAACTTGTAAATTTTTCTTTTGGACTTGTGAATGAGCGCAATATCGCACGATTGCTGGCTGGGGGAGGCATTTCGGCAGCTGGAGAACTTGTACATAGCGTAATGAATTGTCCGAGCACCCAATGAAACAGCAAGGGGCGGGGAGAAAAAGATGCAGGTAAGCAAAAGACACTTCCTTGGGGACAGTCAGTGCATTTAAAATGCGCGTTTTGCTGAGCCCCATGGGGACACTTAATTCGGAAATGAACACCCATTTGTTAGATCCGCTGCAGTAGAGGGACAATAGCGACACAAAAAAGTACCATGGGGATGCACCCTTAGAGTTCAAGAGATTCTCAAAGTCTTCTCTAGCACCACAGTTTGAAAGCTTTGATTCTTTGGTGCTCAGCCTTCCCTATGGCCCAACTCTCACAGCCATACATTACTGCTGGAAAGTCTGTAGCTTTGACAATATAAACCTTTGTCAGCAAGGTGGTATCTCTGCTTTTTAAAATGTTGTCCACGTTTGCCAGAGCTTTCCTCCCATGGAGCAAGAGGTTTCCGTCTGCAGTGATCTTTGAGTCTAAGAAAATAAAATCTGACACTGCTTCTACTTCTTTCCTCTCTATTTGTAAAGGAGTGATGGGACCAGATGTCATGATTGTAGTAAAGAACTAGCTAGCAGGCAGGTCTGTCAGCAAACATGTTCAAGTTTATTGCAGGTTCAACTACAAAGCAAGTTCATGTTCAAAGCAGGGTTCATTTACAAAGCAGGTTCATTTTCATTATTAAGAGTCAGGGCTCTTTATACCCTTCCACACAGCAGACAGTTACACAGTGGAAAAACACTACAGGATACTCATAACTATAAGGGAGGGGGGAAATCTGGGGCCTATTCGCACTTGGCTTTATTATGTTATATATCCTGGAATAGGGACTTGCTGTCCATATGCTAGTGCAGGCTTCAGTAGGCCCAAAGTGAGGTCTGCCAGAGTCTGCCAGTTACTGTGACCTAGGAATTTATCCTTTGGCCTAGTTGTTTTAGCTTAGCAGCTGTTGCTTCAGCTGAGATGGGCGAATAGCATCCCCACACATGATCTTAGTTTTTTTAATGTTGGGCTTCAAGCCACCTTTTGCACTCTCCTCTTTCACCCTCATTCTCTTTAAAAAAAAAACCACTTGCATCTAAGAACATAAGAACATAAGAGAAGCCTTGCTGGATCAGGCCACAGCCCATCTAGTCCAGCATCCTGTCGCACACAGTGGCCCACCAAATGCTCATGGGCATCTCAAGCAGAGACAAGGACAAACCTTCTCCTGCTCTCGAGTCCCAGCAGATGGCCTTTGAAGCGCCCCAGTTCCTCCCCCCCCCCCAGCCTGGAAGATGCATCTAGGCATTCGTTCTAGTAGCCATTGATACATCTGTCATCCATAAATTTGTCTGAAGCCAGATTAGGTGTAAGCATGCGACTGTTGGCGCAATCTACTTTCGAAAGATATTTACCAAGTAGACACACACAAAAACACCCCAAGAGTGTAAAGCAAACCTGGACTATAATTCCAATACTAATATGTAGCTCGGAGCAGGGCCTGTTTTACATCCCAAATCTACAAGGCAGCCTGAGGATAACCTTTTCAGCTGCCCACCATGGCTGCTTAGTGTTTCTGGAATGGAGAACCGTTGTTTTTGAGTACTGCCAAGTCATGGCTGATTTCTATTTGAGTGCCTGGGCCCTTCCATGGGCCTCTCTGTGCAGTTTTCTTGGCAGAAATACACTAGTGGCTTGTGATTGCCTACTTCCAGGAAGATGCTGGGAATCAAACCAGCAACTCTCTCCTCTCCAGGCACTTTGCTCTGCCACTGAACCACGGCCACTCCCTGAAGAGCCATAGCAGCTGCCATTATTGTCCCTGCAGAATGGGACCTAGCAGGAGTGGTGCATTATCACAGCCCCAGTCAGCACCACAGTGGCTGAGCTTTCTAGCCAAGTAAAGGAGCTATTAGCTGTTGAAAGAAAGAAAGAAAGAAAGAAAGAAAGAAAGAAAGAAAGAAAGAAAGAAAGAAAGAAAGAAAGAAAGAAAGAAAGAAAGAAAGAAAGAAAGAAAAATGTTTAAAGGCAATCATAAGAACATAAGAGAAGCCCTGTTGGATCAGGCCACAGCCCATCTAGTCCAGCATCCTGTCGCACACAGTCACCCACCAAATGTTCATGGTCATCTCAAGCAGGGACAAGGACAAACCTTTGCCTGCTCTCGAATCCCAGCAAATCGCCCCAGAAGCACCCCACTCCCCGCCCCTCAGCCTGAAGGATGCACCTAGGCATTCATTCTAGTAGCCATTGAGTTTATTTGAAAAACATGGGTATTTCCACCATAGAATCACTTTCTTTGAACTATTAAAAACAAAAATGTACATGCCCACACAAATGGTATGGGACAGATAATCTACTAGGCACACACAAAATGGACCCAAGATTATAGGTTATAAGAGTTTTCCTTTTAATTCCCTGGAATTATATAGGGGTAAACTTGTTTTACTTTTTTTTTTAATTTTGAGCACTTATAAAAATTATATGAATTTTAAATTACTTGATCAAGATGAGATTGCTGAATGTTCTGCTAATGAATTTAACATTTATCTATTGGACTGATGAATTTAATACTGGTGGTACAGTATTTTAGCAGTGATATTATCTATTTATCATACTGTAAGGTGTCTTGAATTCCCTTTTATGGAAAGAAATACCAAAAAAAGCATGAAATTTTGCAAACCTTTCTCAGTGCAATGCATTCTTTGAATATTCTCCCCATCCAATGGCATGCAGTGATGAGAGGTGGGGGGGGCATATTTTGAATATGTTCCAGGAATAATTTTATATTTTATATATATAAATATTATTATTGTGGCCCACCCTGGACCTCTGGCTGAAGAGTGGGATGGAAATCCATAAATAAACAGAAGCTGCAGGTTTCTACATGTTTTACAATAATCATTTGGAGAATCTAGCAAACTACAGACAGCAGTGGCGACTAAGGCCTTGCTCTCTGGGAGAGATTGTAACTGACATATCACACTTAATTGTTTAAAGAATGATCGTCATTAGTTGTGCTACACTGATTACAGCAGAACTTTTGCATACCTAACAGTGTCAGGATTGTGGCCCTCTTTCTTTGCACAAAAAATGTAGTCTGAGTGTTACTCATGTGTAAAACAAAGATAATCTACCCAGTCTGCAGAGTAGTTTTTAGGTGTTTGTTGTGTAAAGAAAAGTTACTATCCAATGCAGCACATACTAAAGAAATTTCATTTCCTTTTTTCCCCCAAAAAAACCATGTTTCTAACTTTCATAGCACGGTAGAGAGAACAGCTGAAGGTAGATTCTGATCACATTTTCCCTGCCATTTTGTTGTTCCCCTTCAACCATTTCTGGCACATTTGAAAACCTGAGTAATAGAAACAAACAATATTATGCAGTACTAATCAGAAACATGAGAACACCTTTAATTTGCTTTTATTTTACTTTATTTTTCATTTACATTCCATCCTTCACCTGAAGGCTCCAAAATGGGTCACAACCATAAAATTTAGAATATATGACATATACTTAAAAAAATATTGCTTCCCTCACACAGGGATGTGAATCACCTAAATTCAACAGGGTAAAAGACAGATGGAAGGAAAGCCCTGGGCAATGATGCAATAAACGATCACTTATTCTTCCTTTCTGGATTGTTACAGGCACATAATAGTACCATATAAACGGTTCCGGGAGGAATGGAAGGCCCTTGTCCAAATACCCTGCTTGCATAAATAAATAAATAAATAAATAAGTAAATAAATAAATAAATAAATAAAT
>MTQE01002208.1:17787135-17801783 GCA_014337955.1 Aspidoscelis marmoratus | reverse complement strand
ATAAATAAATAAATAAATAAATAAATAAATAAATAAATAAATATGTACTGAAAGCAGCTGATTGTCTAGCATGGGAAAAGAATGCTTGGCTCCTTTTATGGGAAAGGCTATGCCCTTTGTAACTTTTATGGAACACACTCGCATAGATTATGACAGCTAAGGTACAGAAGGAACGCTGGGGGTTCTATTGATTGATCTCCCCAGGTGAATTTTGATCTGCTTTGGATGAAACTTCAGTTTGAGGAGATCAAAGGGTGGCTTTCAATAGAAACCCTTCCCCACTCCTATCATCTTTGTATGAGCGTTTCTTGCACCTCTCCTGGTATCTAATATGGCAATAGCGGCATCCATGCATAAAAATCTTCTTTGGCCCAGTGTTTACTGCCTGTACTGCACTGTGAAGGAGACTTTAAGAAGACATTGGGAACGTGTACAAGACAACTATGGGGGTAATTAGCCCTTTAATTCATTTACAGAAATGCACACCATTTCATGCTTTGTGGTATTTATTCTTACGAACATGTTATTTAGGTCTAAACTGGTGATCCCATAGAACATTAAAATTTTGTCCTGTCCTTAAACTCAAGTAATAATTCCACATCCTCCCTTGAATAATTTTTGAGTGGCTCTTTCAGTAAACTTTGGCAGGAACTGTACAGCTACAGGAGAAGACCTCTTCTGGACTGGAGAGGCACTGTATGGACCACACATCTACACACACCTCATCCCCCTGCCCCAGCCTCACAACAAACTTCAAAAATGGGGGATCAAAGTTCTCATTAGGGACGTACAGGAAATGACGCCGGAAGTTGGCCATTATCTGCACATCTCTTAATGCAGCTGGTTTGAAAATGGAGAAGGCGTTTCACTCCTGCTGTTGCCATTTCTTTGCATGGAGGTGGCAAGAATCAATGAGAGCAGCAAGGCCCTTGCAGTGGATTTCCCCGGTCTGCAGACAGACAACTCAAGGAAGCTTACTGCTCTCTAGGGGAGAATGTGGAAAGCTGGCGGGTAACTTGCAATGGTGGTGATTCATAGCTTTAAGGGCAGGTAGACACAATCACTGGCTGAAGTGCACTTTTCTTGGTCACACCCATGGAGTGGCGTATTGTTTTTGCCCAGCCCACGACTGAGCCACCACTGGTAACATGAAACTGTCACAATCCTCTGTCCTTTTCTGTGTAGCCTTTTTGATGACGAAGTAATGTATGTTTTCTCCCAAAGCTTAGCTTAAACATTTCTTAGAGCCATTCTTTTTCTTCTATGGAAATGGTGTACCACATGTTTTGCTTTGTTTTTTCCTGACATCCATTAAAATATTTATAAATTGTCAGGATTCATTCTTGTTTCTGCCACTCCATTTTTTCAAGGCTAAAACCATGTATTCTCAGTTCATTTTAAATTTTTTTAAAAAAAAAATTACATGGCTATATTTTCTAGAGCTTATTTTTTCATTAGAGATGTCAGTCCGCCGTCTTTCCTCAGTATGCTTACATATTTTATTTAACAGAATTCCAAAGATCTAATACAAGCATAGGGAAACTGGTGTTCCTTGCATGAGAACTTCATGAGTGTGACATGATGCCATTACCATCACCCATCCAAAGATGTGATAAGGATCTCAGTGAGCCTGTTTAAGAGGTGCCTTCAACTCATGACTAATGAATGTGCTCCTTCTCGATGAGGAAAATTACATGTTTTCAGAGAGTAAACTTGAAGTCTAGTAATTCCCCTTGAATGTTTGTTGTATGCCTCCAACTCTGGAGTTTGCCTGGGCAAATTCTAAATAGGTCCCAAGGTCCATGGAGTTTGGAAAAAGTGTCTCTCCCCAAGCCCCAGCTTCCATTACTCTAAACTAGGAATTATTATTTATATATTCTGTGATAGTCAAAGGCTGAATCTGCACCATCAGTAAGCAGTGGTCCTAGAGAATCCCTGGAGCCTTGCAGGGCAAATGTTCCTGCATCAGTCAGGCCTGAAGTTCATTCGTTCGTTCGTTCGTTCGTTCGTTCGTTCGTTCGTTCGTTCGTTCGTTCGTTCGTTCGTTCGTTCGTTCGTTCATATGTACGTTCATTCGTTCGTTCGTTCATACATATATACATCCATACATATGTACATCTGACTTCAGAAGTTCCATTCATGCAGATCACAAAGCGTTCCAAGGATGGATTTTGCCTTCATTCACCCCACACAGAGAGGCAGCATTGACAGAGGCAACTTACCAGAGGTAATTTCCACCAAGTGCAATTTAGTCCTGGATTTAAAATGGCTGATGTGCTGAGTAATGAGTTCTCCAGAGTCTTCTTTCCTTCCAGGTAACAGACTGGTATGATCTGTATACTGTATCTCAATTTGTTCATGTTTCAGCCTCCCATGTGAATGTTTATTGCATTTTTAAATCAAGGAGTACTTAATGAGCAAGTTTGGTCTAGTGCAGTGGTTCTCAACCTGGGGGTCGGGACCCCTTTGGGGGTCGAACTACCCTTTCAGAGGGGTCGCGACGAGTCTCCTGTTGCCCTTCCCTCCCACCTCCCAGCTGCTCTACCCCCATGGTTGGGGGTCTCCACAACATGAGGAACTCCATTAAGAGGTCGCGGCATTAGGAAGGTTGAGAACCACTGGTCTAGTGATTAGGGAGCCAGACTCTTATCTGGGAATGCTGGGTTTGACTCTACAGTCCTCCATGAAGCCAGCTGGGTGACTTTGGGCTAGTCACAGCTTTCTTCTGAGCTCTTACAGCCCCACCTGCCTCACAGGGGGTCTATTGTGGAGAGAAGAATAGAAAGCTTTGTCGCCATTTTGAGTCCCCTTAAATGGGTGAGAAAAGCAGGGTAGAAAAGCCAACTCTTCTTCTTTGTTCAGAGAATAGCAAATTTATATTTATTATACAAAACTGCAGATCAGCTCATCACCATCATCATCCCACTCCCCTTTCTCCCCTCCATCTTCAGCTGAAGTGTCCCCAGACCTTATACAGGTATGGATATTATCCAGAAAGCATGTCCAGTTACCTGTTTTCAATCATAAGCTTCCAAACAAAGTAGAATCATTTAGTGTTGCATGTTTGATTGCCTGAAGGAATAAGGAGGACCACTCTGATTTTTGGCCTCGCTTTTCTCTAATTTCTGGATGTAGAAGCTGCCCTTCACTTTCACCCCCCAGGCAATTAATATGAGGAGGGGAAAATTAGTAAATATTTATTATTTATTTACTTATTTAGTTGCATTTCCATCCCACCCTGTACCCAGAGATCTCACTGTGGATCACAGTAAAACTAATCTAGAAGATAATTAAGTAAACTGATCAAAGCTGCAATCAAAGTACTGAGACGTTTTCGCACGGGGGTTTTTGGAACGCGCGGGAGACAGCTGCGGACACGGCATCCGCATTGCCCGAGCGGGGCTTGCGCTCCGACGTGTCCGCAGCTGTCTTTCTCGCGTTCGAAATGTAGAGCACTTTGAAGTGCTCTACATGCGTTCGAACGCGGACGAGCCGCCCGCAGGCGTTCGGGAGGAGAAGCATTCGCGCCTGCTTCTGTCTCCCGAACAGCCGCGGGCCCGCCTCCGACGCTGGCGCGGCTTCGGCAATCAGCTGTTTGACAATCAGCTGATTGCCGATCTGCCTCCGCGGCTGTCTCCGCGCCCCTGGCCGGCCTTTGCCGGCTAAGACAGCTCCCGGCGCTTTGAGCATTCGCACACAGACGCGCCGGAACGCGTTCCGGCGCGCCTGTGTGTGAACGGTGAAAGCGCCCGGAGCTGTCTTAAGCTTCCCGCCTGAACGCGTTCCGTTTGGAACGCGTTGCAGTGCGGAAAAGCCTCTTGACTGGGACAGAAAGCTGTTTCATAGAATCATCAAATTATATAGCTGGAAGGGACCAAAGACTCTTCAGCCAAAGTCTAGAGCAGTGGTGGGCAAACTGCAGCTCAGGAGCCACATGCAGCTCTTTGGCTCCTTGAGTGTGGCTCTTCCAGCTTAGCAGTACCCTAATTAAGTTAATAACAATGTACCTAGCTACATAGTTTAAGTTTAAAAAATTTGGCTCTCAAAAGAAATTTCAGTTGGTGTATTGCTGATATTTGGCTGTGTTGCCAAATATTTGGCTAATGAGTTTGCCGACCACCGGCCTAGATTAAAGAGATGTGTGTCTTCACCACACAACTAAATAAATACAGTGAGGGGCTGTACCCACCCTAATCATACAGCCTGGGAAGCAAAAGGTCACAAGTTCAATTGCTGCAGTGGCACAACACTTCTGTGCATGCAAAGACGCAGGATGGATATGTCTACAGAGCACTGGGACTTGAACTCAACTCAGTGGCCCCTTACAGCAGTCTCAATCAGAAAGGCAGTATCAGGGGAATGATTTTATTAGTCCTATATTCCTACCTTTCAGGATGCAAAGCCCTAGAATAGGCAGGAAGATGGATTAAGCGTGAACATACAACGCATTATTTGCGACTGAGGGGACATGGCAAATCTTAGTACACTTGGTGCATCTCATTCCAAGCATTCTGTCACTTACTGGCCACACATTTCGGTTGCCCACACAAACATACAGACATAGTTGGCTGCCGCAAAAGCAGCATTTCATGCTAGATTCCCCTGGGATGAAACTAAATATTTCAGGTGGAGCAGAAGATCCTGCAACAATTCTTTACCTGCCTGCCTCATCAAATGTTTCTTTCAATGAATGCTAGATTTCAGTTTCGGAAATATTACTGTCTCTTCTTAAATTTCGTGCACCAAAACTTTCTACTTCCACTCCTTGGACATCAGCCGTTTGCCCAACAGTCCTATAGTTTTTCTTCCATTCATACTTCATTCATTTGGTACTCCCAGCTTTTGCATGTTTCTAGTCCTCATGATGACAGAAGACAGTGTGAGGTGTGAAAGGACATAGGCCCTTTCTGCACTGGGCTTTATTCTGGGTTATATGGGATATGCTGTACAGTAGTCTTCACCAGTGTGTGGATAGCAGAACCCTGTTCTGTGACATAATCCAGAATTAGGGCCTTTCTGCACTGGCCGCCGAAAAACGGATCTAAAAAGATCAGTTTTTCAGCGAACCATTCTTTCCAAATAGGGACAGATCCTCAGAAGCCCTGAACGTCCACACACGCTGGGGGGGGGGGGCAGCAAGGCCAGACTGCGGAGACAGATTGTAGTGGGTGCTGTGCGAACACACCAGCACCCACTCCAATCTGTCCTCCGGAGGGCAAAAAAACCTCCCCCCAGCCTCCCTGATTGGTTCCCTTGGAGCCAAGTGTGGGGAGGCTGTCAGGTGGCTTCCCTGGGGCCCCACCCACCCTAGAAGCCATGATCGCGGCTTGTAGGACAAGAGGGACCCCCACTGAACACTCCCTAACCCACCCTGGGTCGTGTGTGCACGGCCTTACCTACAGGCTACCGAGTCGATTCTGCCTGCAGGAGGCCCAGCGTGCACTGCGCGTGCATGCAGCACAGCCCCTCATTGGCCAGCTGCCCTCCTGGCTTCACCAGGCCATCTGCGCAGTGCACACTGGGCCTCCTGCAAGCAGAATCGACCTGAAAGCCTGCAGGTAAGGCCACGATCGTGCACACGTGACCCGGGGTGGGTTGGGGGATATAGTGTGTGGGTCCCCCTGGCTCAAGGAGCCACAATCTCAGCTGATCTCAGCTCCTGGAGACATCAGGACTCAAGTGGAGGGTTCAGAAGCAGGCAGTCCTGCTTCCGCCTTCCCCAAGATGGCGGCTGCCAGCACATCTGGTCTTCGCCAGTCTGTGTGCGGAAGCATCCTGCTTCCAAAACAGATTGAGGTGCAAGGACGGATGAAGATCTAATTTTTCTAGGCCTTTCCAAGGCCAGATTTTTCAGCAGCAAGTCCTGATTAAGAACGGGTCTTGCCTGCTGAAATGCAGAAGCGCCGACAAGAAGAGTCCTTAATCTGGCCTCCTGCGTGGAAGGTAACTTTATATGTCTGTCTAATGTGTCCTATATGTGTGTCTATGGGCTCTTCTGCACATGACGCCAAAAACAGATCTAAAAGATCCATTTTCTGGTGGAACGGTTTTAAAAAAGAATCTGTCTCAAACAGAGACAGATTCTTGGAGGCCCCGCACGTACGCACACGTGCGAGGCGGCGGTGATGGCAGGGCCGGATGGGGAAATGGATTGGGGTGGGTGCTGTGCGAAAGCACCAGCACCCATCCCAAACCGGCCCTGCCGGCGCATGCCCAGCTGTCAGAGAGGCAGAGCGTATGCTCTGCGACTCTGATATGTAGGCGAGTGCGGCAGCCGCCTTCCCTGCCTTCCCCCTGGCAAGAGAACCAGGGATCGGCCGTTTTCTGGCCAGGGGAAGGCGACTCCTACTCCTACCCCCACCCCACCGAGAGTCCCAAGCCCATGCCCTCCAACTTACCTTGTCGTAAGAGATTCTGAGGCTGGCAGGGCCGGCAGCAATCGCGCATGTGCGCGCCGCGGCCCTGACAGTCCCAGCAGCTCAGGACTACATTTCCCAGCAACCCTGGGCTTCTGGGACCATCAGAGCATTCGCTTCCAAACCGGTTTAAGGGGGAAAGCCAGATGTAAGACCTGATTTTTTCATGTCTTACATTTGGGTAGGATTCGGTGGCAAAACCAGTTTAAGCAACTGGTTTTGCACACTGACATGCGGATGTGGCGTCCTCAAAGGGACCCTAATTGGGTTCCATGTGCAGATGCCACATCCAAATCTTTCCCGCATCTGGCTCTAAATGTGTTTTTAGAGCCTGTGCGGAAAGGCCCTCTATCCGTTTTTAGGGCCAGTGGGGAAAGGCCCTTAGTCCCAGTACCAAAAAGGTCACTTAGGCCTATTCGCACTTAGGCCTCTAGTATGCAACTAGGACAGCTCCTAATTGCATACCAAAGGCCTAAGTGCAAATTCAGCACACAATACAGCACACTTATGCATCCAAAATGTTCCATAAGCCTTTGCATTTCTGTACAGAATCTGCCTTGCCCCATTAATGTCCTTTTATTATATACCTATACAATAGATTGATAGCAATATTAATTTTTATCTCCCAGGAGATTTTAACTTCTCATTGTTTGATAGACCAATCAGTTTTGTTGCTATTTTGTTATATGTTACAGTAGTACTCCATAGATGAAATACTCTCAAAGGAGGGCAAACAAGGAGTGCATTTGCTCTTTAATGAACTTGAGTTGTGTCCTGAATGAACCAGCAAAAGTCTAATTTAATTAATCTGCCAGTAAAAGACCACAGATTTCCCCTAGATTAACTTAAAGTGGAACTCAGACTTTTTTCTGGAGTCCCCTGACAGCCAAATATACATCACCTCTAACCGCAAATCGGAACAGAGGTCTCCAGCCTTTTTTCACATGTAGAATTCTGAAAAAAAGCATTAAGTAAAACTTTGGCACCATCCAAACCTCTCAGCCCAACTTTAGGCCAGGAAACACTGAGGTGCTGCAGGAGTGAGAAAGCCTCGGAAAGATGTCTGCAGTGGTAACTGAAGTGCAACTAGATAGGCAAGATCTTCACAGGAAGCCGGAAGAGCATTACAAGTTCTTCTTTGTACAGATTAAGAGCAGCGATGTGCTTTTTCAGCTTTGGTCTTGATGGGCAGATGGGCAGTGGTCTTCCTCTAGCCATCAAGATAGCAGCCATGGAATCCTCAGCTGCAATCTTGACACATGGAAGAATCACTGAGGCTACTGAAAAGACAGGTAGGTCTCCTCGAGCAGCAGAAGTGGGTAGCAACAGGGCCACCAAGCAGCAAGGGGAAGAGCCTTCAGAGTTCTTCATTTGTCCCACTCTGCAGTTCTAGCACTCTAAGTTTATGGTAGGATAGCGGCAAGGCAGATGTGGGCTCATGCAGACACTGCGCTTATCTAACACAGTATATGTGCCTTGACAGGGCAGGGTCATGCTGTGTTGGCACTATGAGGATCATGCCACAACAGTGAAGTTTCTGCCTGATTTGGAAGTCAGCTTTTTTTTTCTTTTCTTTTTTTGAGGTTGGGGCTTCTGTGCAGCTATGCTGCATTGGATCTTCATGCACTGAGTGAGGGGAGGGGAAGTAATTCCCCTCTCAACAAAGCACACCAAGAGTATTTGGAACTTGATAAAGGTAAGGGTGTCTCAGTCATGCCTGGAGAGATTCATGGGGCAGAAGAGATGAAGCATTTGCCTCCCCTGGCCCTAGTCACTGGAAAAGGACACCTTAGCTGCCCATGTAAACCCAGCCAATGATTCAAATCAGAATCTCTTGTTCTTTGGACTTGAGGGGATGAAAGGGACTGTCCAACCAAGGGACTGGGAGGTGAAAGCCAGCAGGTGAGTAGGAGCTGAACTGAGCATGCAGAGCAGGAAATAAATCCACCAATTACCCATTTTGGTTTGGCAGGTTTAGGTACTCTGATGAGCATCAGTAAAGGCTAGTTCACTGGAGACTCCAGAATTACATTAATGCATTTATTCCTCCATTCATACATGGAGCTCTCATCATGCCCTTCCAAGTTTATCACCACCATAACAATCTGTGAAGTAGGTTAGGGTGGGCGATGGGCATTGTCTCCTTGAATTGGTCCCCTTCATCACACCTCTTCATTTCTATTCCCATCAACCATTTTGAGATGCTTTATTAAATAAGGATACTAAATACATCTTAACACTTGCATCCCTTGTTAAGACCCATGGATTGGGAACAGGAGGGCAGATCAAAACACAGTTTGGGGGCATTGAAAGGAGGCTTCCAGACCCCTTTGCCTCCCCACCAAAGTGCTCTGCTGGCAGCATTTGTGTTGTTATGTTAATGTTAGACGTCTTCAGTGTCAGCAGGTTAAGAGATTCAAAGGAGGGAGGTCACACATCTTAATAGAGCAGGAATAGCTCCAATAAAATGATTTGACCCTGAAGGGAATTATTGAATTCAAGGAATATGTTGAGTCATTGTTCCTGATTGAGGATGGAGGCCCTACTAGCCCGTTAGTTTCCACTGTGACGGCTGTGTGTGTGAAAGTTGTCTGGGTTCTAAATAGATTTGGTTAATAAGGCTTAGCTTTATTTATGGAGACGTGCGTTTGGGTGCCTGGCCTCCACGTTTCCTTTTACCAGCTGCTGTTGTGCAGCAGGGACATTATTTCTGCACTTCCAGTCCTTTGCTCCTTCAGCAGCTCGACAGCTCCCTTAAGTGCCAAAGCCAGTGTGCTGCTCTCTTGTATTTCACAGTCTGCAGTACTGCAGTGCCGTTGCATCAGTGCACAGCTTCTAGAATTCCACTCCCCTTCTTTCAGTGGGAGAAGCTCAAACTGCCAGCCCTGAAATCAGGGAGCGTTCTTCTTCCTGTGCCTTTTTCTTCCCACAACAAAAGTCTCAAACTAACAAAGAAAGCGGGGGGGGGGGATGCCTGTGTATCTGCGTGTTTGTTCTATATAGGAGCATCAGATGCAGACAAGCTCTGTTTTTCTGACTCAGACTTCTTATTCAGTCTGAGAGCTTGTCGCACCCAGCCGGTACCCTTTTTGTTGGGGACACCGTGCAGGCCTTGCTGAGTGTAAACTTCTTTTGCCAAACTCAGCCTAATTAATAATAATAATATAAATACGAAATCCAGCATAGTGATCTCGTTTGCTGTGTGTACCTGCTGTTTTTACATAATACTACTAATACTACTAATACTAATACTAATACTAATACTAATACTAATACTAATACTAATACTAATACTAATAATAATAATAATAATAATAATAATAATAATAATAATAATAATAATAATAATAATAATAATAATAATAATAATACCCACTCCTTTTAGGAATCAACTCTACCTTTCCAAAATCCTGTATATTTAGGAGGCAGGGGGATGGCAGCAAACTGCATCAGATCCAATTTGCTCTTTTCAAACCACATTTTGCCTTATAGTCCAGGAAGCCCTGCTGAAGGCAAAGCGGGGTTGCCAACTCATCAATAAACACCCAAAGAGTTCTTGTGCTCCAGAGAGCAGCCTAATCTGTGAACATCAAACACTGAAGATTTTTGCTGCATGGAACTAGACGTCTTTGCTTGCAAATGTCTGCACAATCAACCTGCTGTTTTCCCTAGCCTATGTTGTTAAGGCAGATCTGCAAGGGTTGGAGGGGGGGTATTTATTTTATTTTATTTTAATAGCAGCCCCAATAGGAAAGGTTTTAGCAATTACTTTTCTCCCATTAAGCAACTATGTAGTATCTAACACTGGGCATTTGCATTTGAGCTGTACCTGACAGTCTGTGGATGCTGAATATTGGGAATAATTTATTTTTTGAAAGGTGGGGGAGACAAATTCCTTTTGATCCATTCAAAAAATTAGAAAATATGACCGTTCTTTCTCTAAAGGCCTAAACTTCTCTGGTAATATAATCCAGGATCTCTTGCACCCCAAGCAAGAGGGAGTGGGCTGAAATGTCTTTTGAAAGTGAAAAATCCAAGCATTGTCAATTGACAAATACCCTGGAACACATAATTCTTTTCCACCTGCATAATATAATTCTAACTCCAATACATTCAACTTCAAATAGCAGCATGAGGAACAAAAATAGATCCTGTGTAGTAGAACTGTTAGTAGTTCTGGAGAGAAATGTAAAAGGGCGGTTTGAATTAGAAATATCTTCTTTAAAATGCAAGCTAGAAACATGTGGGCAAAGGAAGTTGTTCCTTTCTTACTTCCTGTTCTAGAAGATTTCAAGAAGGAAACAGGCCAGAGGTGGAAAGAATGAAGGAAAATAAACAAGGAGCTATCAGATAGCTGTGGTTCTTCTTCTTCATTCCCTGCTTCCATCACAGTCATGACCCCTCCAGCATGTCAGAACTAGACAGCCGTTGCCTGTTTAATGTTACCTATCTCCTTGAGAACAGGCAGGTTCAGATGAATAGTATCAAGTCAGTGGGAAGATGCCACTCACTGTTAATTGAGTTGTAATATTCAAAGCCTCTGTACTTGGTTCACTGCATAAAGCAGCAGTCTTCCAGTATCTTATTTAGAATAATGCCACACTGGTCTGGTAGACCAGCAAGCATATTAGTAGCCTCCAGCCCATTCTGTACTGGGCCTGTTGTAGTCTGCACTAGCAATGTGGATGGCAGGTCTTTATTCTGAAATGCAGGCTGCATTCACACCTAAGTTTTAATTCAGCTTCAGCTCACTTTCAGAGTGAGAGAATGCATCAGCAAAGTGACAAGCTGCTTTCTTTTGGCATTATGTAACATAGGAAATCCACCCTTGGGTTTGATAATGTGGAAAGAAAATGGCTAGTCATTTTGCTGATGAGTTCTCTGACTGAAACTAGACTGAAACTGGATTAAAATTTAGGTGTGAATGCAGGCATAATCTGGAATAGAGCCCAGTGCAGAATCTGTGGAACGAAGGCTCCTAATTCACCTGCTGTCTAATCCGATATACTGGCAAGTGCAGAATCCGTCTCAGTCCTCACCACACAATTTGCCACTCACCTGAAAATGCCTCCTATTGAGAAGACAACCAATTCTAAAAAGGCAAAATATTTTTGCTTAGATAAAGTAGTTAAATTGGAGATCATCTAAACATAGATGATCCTAATATTTGCATTTCCTTGGTTAAAACAAAATATAATT
This sequence comes from Aspidoscelis marmoratus, assembly GCA_014337955.1. Lineage (NCBI taxonomy): Eukaryota > Metazoa > Chordata > Lepidosauria > Squamata > Teiidae > Aspidoscelis > Aspidoscelis marmoratus. The sequence continues at coordinate 17,790,168 of MTQE01002208.1, read as the reverse complement.
AAACAAACAAAATATACACGTAAGCAGGGTGAGATTTTCCATAAGAGTCAAAGGCTGTAACTTTCTGCTGCTACATCTATGTCAAAATCTTAAGAATAAGGGTTCAGGCTCATAGGTCTTATAAATTCATACAAAAAAGATTATATAGTTGCTGATGTTATAATCTTGGACTGACTGTATTATGATAAGCTCTAATTTGGATTCTTGTTCAGGATGGTGACTGGACTCCATAAGTGGCCACTTTCAACTCTATGACTGCATGAAACTGCATGACTATATATTGCCCATCTTGCTCCTTTTTACTAGCACTGAGGTGAAACCAGGATCCCTCATAAAGCAATCTGAAACAAGGATCAGGGCTCCATCCAAAGTCCCTTAGGGATCTGGATGCAGCCAACAGCTGGATGAGTTGGTATGGAGGCAGGAGAGTCTTGGTCAAATGGTCAAAAACCAATCCCATTTCTCTGTGGCTTCCAGATCATCTCTATGAATGGAACAGCATTTCTCTCTTCCATGACTTCCCTGGCCAGACATACTAACCAGGAACTGGAAGAGGACCTTGACGTTTGCAGCCTAAACATCAGCACATAGTCAAGGGAGCCATTAAACACTTCTTCATGCTCTCCCCTCCACTAAGTACTCTCCACTTCAGAGTATTTAGTCCTGGCTTCCAAAAATGTTACTCCTTTCAAAGGAATCAGCAGGAGTCACCCACATCTAGCATGGGGACTTTTGGCTGCCCTTTTCTTGATGATCCTAGGTCAGCTATTTCATACCATGTGGATAGTGCTCATGACTAATTTTATTGCCAGGAAACCACAACTTGTAGCCAACGTCTGGTGTGTCCGGTTTTTTTTAGAAAAATCAATCGTGGTCCCCATGTTAGACATAGTGCTAAGCAAGAAATGGAGTCTCCTACACCTGTTAGCTGGGGAAGACTATAGAGTTAGGTAATTATGTTCGCAGGAAACCATTTTATAGCAAGGGTTTTTCAAAATGATCAGGACAGACCCCCATATGGGATTCTGAGACCTCTCAGGGAGTTGAAAGTTAGATTTCCAGAGTAAATTAGTCAAAATATTTGTGGAACTCGGATCTATAATGGCTCATAAGCCTGACCACTATATTGTTGCTCATCTTATGATGCAAAGAAGGAAATGCCTATATTTGTAAAATCATTATATGAAGAATTCTTTTTAATCTGATAGCTGTCTTCAGGGACGTTTCTACAGATTATTGTAATTTTCTGAGCAATTCCTAAGTATCTGTCATGAAATTCCATTGCAGATTATGAATCAAAATACTCTAAGACCCCTATTTGGTTCATGATTAGTTCTAATATGGATGGACACAGAGTCTTTAGGGTCCCAAGAATGCACTCTGAAAGTGTAGGAATCACATGTCCCTGTTCCCCTGTGGCATGTGTTCAGTCTAAATGTACAGACTAGATTGTGGCTTGTCCATTGTCAAATACAGGGAAAGGTCCATGGGGATGCTGCCTACGTTTGATCACTCCTCTATTGTCATCATTGGAACTGGGGAACAAAAGTTCCCCAGCTGTGATGTTAGCAGAACTGGGGCAGGAGCAAGCATGCAAGTAGTATGTCACTGCTTGAAGAACAGTCCTATTACCACGCTGCTCTTCTTAATGGATTGGCAGAAGGTAGCTAGATGTGTGCCATGCCCATATACCCACATTTGGATGGCTGCCCTGTCTCCATGCTGACTTTTCCTCTGTGGTGTAACTCCTGCCAAAGACTTCAAGACAGCAATACTGAAAGCTGCCTTAAACTGGAACACCATTTACACAGGATTAGTTGGGGGAGGCAGATGCAGACACCTCCTGCTTCACTCTCCAAAAGGGGTGACCTTTTGGCAGAGTGGCATTTCCCACTGAGGTCAATCCTTTCAGAGGAGTTGGCATAGGTGGAGGAGTTGGCATGTTGTCCCCATGCTGATCCCTACCCCAAGCTGTGGGCCAGGAACAGTATATGTATCCTGTCTTCTGGATGTCCAGCAGCATCCTGGCCAGGGAATTCAGATTCTACACATAAAGAAACATTTCAGGTAGCAAGGAGGGCTATTTTGTAACTCCGTCCATTTGTTCGTTTGACCAAGGTCTTCCCTCCCATTGTGCCAACAGTCCTCTGCCACTTCCAGTCAGTCTACATCAAGCATTTATTTATTTATTTATTTATTTATTTATTTATTTATTTATTTATTTATTTATTTATTTATTTATTTATTTCCATTTCTATCCCACCCCATACCCAAAGGTCTCTGGGCAGGTAACAACAGATCAAACAGCATTTAAAAAACATATTAAAAACAAGACACAGGTAAAAAAAACATATTAAAACTGGATGATTAAAACAAGGTATTAAAAACAAGGCACAGATTAAGCTAAGGTACATAATGAAAAACTCTAATTTAAGCCCTACATCTAGTGGTCTGTTACTAAAACTGTGACCAAGGGGGGAATGAGTCAACCTTGGCCAAAGGCTAAGGCAGAAGATATGCCTTTACAGCCCTCCTAAATGACAACAGGGAAGGTGCATGGTGCACCCCGGAGGAGAGACCATTCCACAATCTAGGGGCCACCACTGAAAATGCTCTCCCCCGGGTGCCCACCAACCTCACTATCAAAGGTAGCGGAACAACCAGGAGGGCATCTTCTTCGGATCTTAAGGCACAGGCAGGACAGTATTTAGTTTAATATTATCTGCACAGATTGTCAGCAGATGCCCATGTTTCTTAACAATGATTCCTTTCAACTCCACTGGAAAGGCTGGGGATTTGATCCTAGTCTTTACCCATCCCCACGTTTCATACTATCCTGTAGGATGTGCGTGAATATTTGTAACATTCATTATTTATATGAATTCAGCCGAATTCAGACATTCATACACGAGTTGAATGTTACGACGTTTGTAACGAATAGTTCGGAAATTAGTGAAACTGACAAGATGGGAAATCGAGTGCGCCGGTCACATCTGCAATGGATCCAGAGTGCATTCGACATGGATCGAGAGC
>MTQE01002208.1:17772973-17787065 GCA_014337955.1 Aspidoscelis marmoratus | reverse complement strand
ATTAAAAGTGGATTCAGGTCGGATTTGACACTTTCAGAGCAGATATGTTATGGGATACATATCAGATAAATATGTGTTTGTATCGGATATTCATGTGAATTTGTACATATACATTTGTATTGAATAGAATCCTACCACATTGAAAAGGGATCTATTTGAATGAATACTAACTTTCTAATGTTCGATTCATTACAAACTGAATGCCCAAAAAACTATCCTGGAAAATGAAGCATTATTGCTTATCAGGTTAGCCTGTTCATTGTTACCAACGTAGTGATGAAGGTACCTCAGCATGTTTTTGAGGAATTAAGGCTCACCAGATCACAATATAGAAACATTGACTTCTTAATAACTTTTCAAGTTGTTCTTAGGGCCTGTTCACACTTAACTGCCTGCATTCCAGTTCAGTTCATGGATGGTGGCTGGCATTCACACTGAAAGAACCAGCACTGCCTCCAGTTTAACTATGGGCGCTCACAGTACAGACAGCCCATCCTGGCCCATCCAAATCACCATAGCAATGGCTGCATCAGCTTCTGCCACGCACTTGGCTGGTGCCATGGCAATCACATCGCAGCATGCATTTGCACAGCTGCAGATGCACCACCACCTCATAGCTTTGCACCCAGAAGCATACAAGATGCTCTCACTCAAGCTATGGAGAAATCTTTACTTCTCTACAGCTACAAAGGATCAGGATACTCTCAGACACTCCAGGATGGAGGTGGTGGCACCACATGCAGACAGTGTGTCCCAGAATATCCCAAAGTGTCCCCACACAGTGAATGCAAACAGGTCCTTAGTTGGTGTTCACAGTTTTTTGTTTTTATTTTAAGATTGTGAGTTAGAGTCATAGAAATACATACAACATGTAACCATCAATAACCAAAAACAAAAAATGAAAGAACAAAACAACGTTGTTTGCAGTTTTTAAAGGAGCAGAAACAAACACTTGGCATTCTTTGACCTGGGACAGTACAGAAGAACCAAAGCAGAGGAAGCAGTGAAAAAGTTGATCAGCCCTAAAGACTAACTTCAGAAATTGTAGTTTTAAACAGTAGCACACACCACAGTATGGCTGTACCCACACCTATGACAGCAGATGAACAGAAGAGGAGCCCTGCTGGATCAGGCCACAGCCCATGTAGTCGAGCATTGTGTCTTGCACCGTGGCCCGCCAATTGCCCATGGGCATCTCAAGCAGAGACAAGGCAAAACCTCCTGCTCTTGAATCCCAGTAAATGACTTAGAGACTTAGAGTCCCTCAGCCCTTAGGCATCCATTCTAGTAGCCACTGATACATCTTTCATCCATAAACTTGTCTGACCGTTCCTTAAAGCCATCTAGGCTGGTTGCTGTCACGACCTCTTCTGGCAGCAAATTCCACAGACCGATGCCCTCAGGCAGTTCCCAGAACACAGCAGTCAAAGAGCTAGGGTGCCTGCTGCCATACAGAAAGGCACAGGAGGGCCTTCAGGTGCACTCCAGCATGTTCTTCATCAGAGTGCTGAAAAATTACTCTGCTGATGCCCTGCCATTCAGCCCACTCTCTCTCACCATTTGGACAAATGGTGGCAGGGAGGGCACCCTACGGATGCCACAGTGTGGTGGTGTTACAGTCAGGATCTTCAGACTAACAGCCCAGTTCTGAGGTTGAGCTGTCAGCTTCAAAAACATAGAGGGGGGAGGGCGGGGACAAGCATTCACCTATGCCACAAAGTTGTGGGTGTTCTCTATGTTTCTGTGAAAAGTTGCGTAAATAGTCTTCTGTCTTTTGTAATTACTATCATGGACTACTGATTCTGGCAGTCTCAACAGGTGAATTAAAGGAGAGCCTTCAGTCCTTGAAAGGATGCTCATCATTTCTCAGCACTGGACACAACAAGCATATTTCGGATGACACAGTTTCCTCAAATCTGTGATTGAGATGGTTGCTCCTTAGTTTAAGAAGTCTCTAATGGAACTAAAGTGCAACCCAAATTAATTCAGTTAAGCAAATATTTGTGTGTGGAATCTCAATAGGAATATTGCTAAACCACCATGTCATCCCTGCCTGCCTCCCTTCCTTATTCTGCTAATGACTGACCTGTGATTTCTGTTATGTTCTGTCTTCCACAGAGCTGACCTATCCTGGGGGCAACATAACTAAAGAAGCTTCTGCATGATGAAAAGATGGCAGGGCGGCTGCTTGCACCACCAGGCCCTGATAGTTTTAGACCTTTCACTCCGGAATCTCTGGCTAACATCGAGAAGCGCATTGCAGAAGAGAAAAAGAAGAAGCGCCCTAAGCAAGACAGCAGCCACAGAGATGAGGATGAAGAGAGCAAGCCAAAACCAAACAGTGACCTGGAGGCGGGGAAGAATTTGCCTTTCATCTATGGGGATATCCCAAAAGGCCTGGTTGCTGTACCACTGGAGGACTTTGACCCTTACTATATGACACAGAAAGTGAGTCAGCAGGAGCCAGGCATTGAAAATTCGGTCCCTTAATTCCTAAAGGAGTTACAGGTTTGGGTAGCTGGAGTCTCTCTGGGTCTCCAGTAGCAGCAGAATGACAGTTTCTTCTTTCTTCATCTCTGTTTTTATTTTCATTTTTAAATATACTTTATGGCATGGGAGGAATTACCTAGGTTGAAAATTATCAGTTCCCCTAATACAGCTAGATGCATGGCTTAAACCCTTCTAGAAGCTAATATTCCTATCAGAGAAGCAGGTTAACACACGAAGAAGTTGTAAATAATGCTGACTGAGGATTACAGCATTCCCTATGTTTTTAGGCCCTGTGCTTTCAGGCTAACTCGCCCTTCTGGAGACTTAAGCCATGTTTACATATCAAAATGGAGTTGACCAAGAGTTGCCTCCAGGTCAGAGGAAACCCCAAACTATGTCAATCCCCTTGCATCACTCAGAGGCAGAGAGCAGGGCACTCTGGTGTGAGTGCACAGTTTCAAGCTCTCATAGCTCATTAAATCAAATCATGGCAGTTGTGTAGCCACACTATCCAAATTGACCAGGCTCCTGGCAGTTGCAAATCACCATGAAAATGGCTATAGAGCCTTGGTGCCGGTAACCCCCAGAAGCCCCACAAAGTGACTTTTTAAAAGGTCTCCTAGGAGGGTGGAGATGAGCCAAAGTCGCCTTCTCCAAAGCCAGCTTAAACAATCCATGTGTGAAAGTTGCCTTATTTTCCACCCATGGTGATTTTTTAAAATGAACTGTGTACAGAGATGATACATGGAGTTGATTAAGAAGCAGCATTAGGTTTCCACCATGTTATTTCAGACCAGATTTAGCCCAAATGATTGCAGAGTGCAGTTTGATCTGGTTGCGTGGTGAAATACTTCATTAGACATTTGACTATTCGATCTTGTCTTCACGGCAGCCTTATCTCGGATTCAAAACGTTTTCAATCCTCGGAGTCTGCACGGCAGTTTGGCTTAACATGCTTTCCCCGTGTTAAACCACCCCAAAGCGTGGTGAATCTCAATCCTGATTTCAACAGGTCTCACTCTGGATCGTGTGCTTGAAACGTTTTACATTTTTTACTGTGTGGACAGTACCATTTTAAGGGGTGAGAATCCATGTTTAGGGTTTCCCTCTCCCAATAGCTTGCTTCCAAAGACAGTGATTTCAGTGTTAAAAATCCACCCTTAACAGCAGCGCTACACTGTAGCGATGGAACCACTTCAACCTGATAACAATGTTGCAATTTTGCACAATTCTAAAAGTTCTGACTTTAGAAAGGGAAAGGAAGGGAGGAAGGCAGCTGAATGTGAATGTTTAAAGCAAAGGGGCTTTAGTTGCCACTGCTGCTGTGTGCCCTGAGCAATGGGGACAGGTGGGGAAAGAATCGCTGGCTGGCTGCCCGCTGCCATTTTCCCTCCATCCATGGAAGTGGCAGCCACCCAGCCACCCAGTTAGGCTTGGTGAAGGGGTCCCTTATGGGTGGCGCGTCCATGCCAGGAGGAAGAGGGCAGGGCAGCCCCAAAAAGCGGCTTTTAAAAAGTAGCCACTTGAGTCCCACCTTGAGTCACGTATCCCACGTACGATCCTCAGAATCCGAATCCAACGCGATTAAGTTAAAAGTAATGGGAACAGGCAAATTCACGTTTGCATCCGATTCTATTATTTCAGTTTAGGGAAAGCGAAATAAGCTTGCTGTGGGGATTCGCCCTTCAAGTTTGCAAATATATTCAGTATAAGCTTTACTTATGTTTTGGGAATTCAGCTGCCCACTTTTCTCTAAAACAGAGATTTTAGCCTGTTGTAAGCGTTAAGTGTACCTATATGACTTCCCATAAAAATCTCAAAGCTGTTTGCAAAAATAAAAATAAGGATAAAGATACTTACAATGATACAGTCAACTGAAAAGAGCATCAAACATCAGATGGAATAATGAGGAAAAAAAACCTGTCCACACAGAGAATGCCTGAGTAGAGAAATATGCCCTGTGCTGGGTCATTCTGCTCTGAAATGGGGGCAAGTGGTTTGTCAGAACACCTTTCTTGCAGTGCTGTTGGGACACTTGCCTTTCTCCATTTATACCACATGAAGCCATGGAAGACCTGGCGGCCAGGGCACCAACCCTTCATTTTCCTTTTTACATTTTCACCTCCAGCGGCTGGGAGAGGGTGTTGGGCACTCTGTAAGGTGCCAGATGCTATTGGATATGGAGACATCCTGCCCCCAAATGTTCATGAAGGGATTGTTAAAGGAATGTGGAGACACTGCCTAAGGGGACAGAATAGATTGGTGCAATCTGTGTGATACCAACCTGAAAACTTTCTGTGTCTATACATTTGAATGTGATGTATGTAAAATACAACAAGTAATGTGCCATAGTGAGCCTTCAGCCACACAAAGACAACATCTGCATAGTAACTTTATGGCACCTTAGGGGGAAAGGGTCCACACGTTCCTGCCTCGCCATGGTATATTTGGTGCCATGGATAAGTGTGGCATCCTCAAGGGGCCAGAACTGCCCTGCCCCTGTACTGCCATAGGCACCCCTTGGGGCATTTGAACTGCAGAATAGGAGAGCCCTCAGAGCTTTCTCCCACTTGCCAGCAGTGACCCTGCTGCCAACATCACACCACCAGTGCTGCTTGAGGAGACTTGCTTATCTCTTAGCAGCCTGTACAAAGTCATCAGACACAAGTTTTGCCTCATGATGCCATTTCCTGTGTGTTCAACAAACCCCCACCCACTCAGCCATCAAGAACGCACCTGGGGAACCAAAGTTCCTTGGCAGCAGTTTCAACGGCTGGGGGCAGCAGGCACCATGCTGCATGCAGTCAGCATATCACTACATGAAGAGGAATGTTCCTACTGTAGAATTCCTCTTAATTCACAGGGAAGAGAGCTGTAAGGGCAGAACTCTTCCTCCCTCCTGTGCAGGTCTTATCACAGGTCTTGTCCCCTTTTCTCAAGTGGAAAATTTAAAAGAATTAGCATTTGCTTTTATTTAACCAGTCTGCTCCCTTGTCCAAATGTGTTTTACATTAACCAGTGTTAGTTTCACTAACCTAACTATGGTCTACACTTGCATTCAACCATGGTTTAGCATGATATTCAAACACAAGTAGTCCAACAGTAGTTATATTATTAGTGTTCCTGGGCTGAAAAAAAATGCCAAGGAGAAAATGTTAAACCCCCAAGACCACACAATATATGGCTGATGGATAAATACGCATCAGGCCACATTTGTGCAAGTCAAGTGGAAACATCAAAGTCCTGTGGGTGGCCTTATCTGTATTCGGTCTTTTATATGTGGTTAGTAGATTACTTATTATCCTTGAGGAAAGGAACCCACACTGAAAGTATGAATTGTTTTTTTAAGCCAAGGCATAAGAAGTGCATAGCTACAGACAGAAAAACTGAACACCAGCATGCTTCCTCATACACAGTATTAGAATGAATTTATCCTGTATGCCATATAATGAGTGCCAAATGGAAGAAAAAGGCATCTGATATCACACCAGAAATAGGGTCTTGTTAATAGTAGGTAATTCCTTGAGTATTTCATACTGAGAGCCCAATAATTGTCACCTCAAGTGGCAGTGACAGAGAGGGAGGGTTCCCACGAAGCTAAAAGAGAACTCTCAGAGCTCATTCTCCCATTCTGCAGTTCATGCTTCATAAGCAGTGTTTATGTGGCATGATTCTGGGATGAGTGCAGATTCAAGAAGATGCCACCCTTGTCCTGCACAACAAATGGACCACGAGAGTCATCTGGACTATAGATCCTGGTCAGTTTTCACTTCAGCAAAGCAATATTGAACAGAAGTAATTGTCACGATGTGTTTTAATGTTTCAGGTTCATCCAGTTATTTGATCTCATGTTTGAGCTGAACTTGGAGCTAGTTAAGCATCTTTCTACTGCAATCTGATTTGTTAGCCCATAGGTTATTTGAAGAAATTATACAAGGCAGCAGAGATTATTTTTGGGGGTAAAAAATTGTTTGTAAAATAGTCATCACAAGTAACATCTCATTGGTCCCTTACATGACCAAAGGTGTACTAAGAGGAGAAAAAGAAATTATGGAAAAGCTGAATGAATTTCTTGCACCTGTCTTTGTGGAAGAAAATTTAGGGCAGATTCTGGTCCTCAGGAAGGGAGTCTGATTAACTGAGGATTATAACAGTTAAAGGGGAAGGGGTGATAGGTCTTATGGATAAATGGAACATCAATATATCAACAACCTCTGATGGCAAGGATTTTTAAAAAGCCAAATAAACAGCCCAATGCTGAGATTGTGGGCCTCCTGTCAAAGATATGCAAATTGTCAATATGTTCAACCCTTGAGGTTGAGGCTTGGAAGATGGCTAATGTACCTCCAATTTTTAAAAAGGGCTTAAAAAGAAACACAGGAAGTTTAAACCTGTCAGTTTTAATATTCCAAGGAAAATAGAAAAAATCATTAAAGATAAAATCACCAGACATTTGGAAGTTCAGGCCTTGCTCGAAGACAGTCAACATGGCTCCAGTAAGGGAATGACTTGTTCAAAATTTCAGAATTTTTCTTAGTGTATAGACATCATCAACTTAGATTATTTAAAAAAAATTGATAAAATGTCCCTCATCAGAGACCTCTCAGTAAGCTTAACAGTCATGGAACAAAAGGACAGGTCCTATTATGGATAAGCAATTGGCATAAGGAGTAGAAAACCTAGAGTAGATGTGAACGAGCATTTCTGACAATGGAAAGACATAAGAAATGGAAGAAGAGTTGGCTTTCTACCCTGCTTTTCTCACCCATTTAAGGGGACTCAGAAAGTGTCTGACAACACTTTCTATTCTTCTCCCCACCACAGAACACCCTGTGAGATAGGTAGGGTTGGTTCAGAAGAGAGTTGTGACCAGCCCAAGGTCACCCAACTGGCTTTGTGAGGGAGTGCAAAATCAAACCCGGTATTCCCAGATAAGAGTCCAGCTCCCTAACCAATAGACCAAACTTGCTCACACCAGTTTGAGGTCCCCCAAGGGTCTGTACTGGGAATCGTCCTTTCCAGCGTATTTGTAAATGGTCTGGCATCAGGCATGAACCCTGGAATAGCCAGGTAAAAACAGGGGTAAAACCAGAAAGAGGTCTTCGTGCATTGGGGGACTGGGCACCAAAGTGGCTGATACCATCCTGTTTGAACAAATATAAAGTGATGCACATTGGATCTCTAAAAATCCTAACTACTCAGAAACACTTATAGGATCTGAGGTGACTGTGACCAACGTAAGAGGATCTTGCCTGTATCATTGCATCTCAGAAAAGATATAGCAGTTGGGGGAAGTTCAGAGGAAGGCAAATAAGGTTGCCTTCACATGCAATACATTCCTTCTAAGGTGGCTTAAGGATGGGACCACTCCTCATACCCGTCTGCTTCTCCCCACAATCACCACCACAAGAGTATTATAGTTAAGAAAAGGTAAATTAGAGATGGGATGAGACCACAAGGAGCATATGCCATCACACTCACCCCTTGCTCCTGGTCACTAATTCCACACCCTCTTCCAGATACAGTGCAGGAGTGGGCATGGGAGCACAACTACAGCTGTGCAGTTATATACAGCATCCAGATCACGATGACAACACCCTAGCACACACTGGATGTTGCTGCAGATGTTGCCATGGTGATCCAGCCTGCCCTGCCCTGGCCTTCCACACTTCAGGTGTTGCTAGCCTGGTATGGAGCTTTTCCAGATCTTGAAGTACAGATGGTCAACACTGCACTGGGTCTTTACCTGACTGATATGGTATTATTATACCATGCCAGTCAGGTAAGTGCAAAAAGGCCTGGAATATCCATAATCCTTGCCGTTGGCCATGCTGCTGTGACCTGAGAGGAGCTGTTATTTAGCCATGCCTAGAAAGAACCATATATTTTTTGGCCACCTTTCCTAGAAAAACAAATCCGTATGTCTTTTTTCGTCAAGTGTACTTCCAAACTCAAGTAAACCTGAGAGTGGGAAAAAAAATATGTTTATATTTTAGAATGCCTATTTAGGCCATGTTCACACTTAATTGCCTGGAATGATATAACTATATCATTCCACTTGAAGTTAAGTTCAGGGACAGAGGGATACATTCACACTGCAAGCATTGGTGTATCCTCCAACTTCACCACTAGTGCTTACAGTGCAAACAGTCTATCCTGGACCATCTGAATTAACATAGCAACAGCCACAGCAACATCCAGCAGACACACAGCTATTATCATGGTGATCACAATGCATATTTGAAGAAGAAGAAGCAGCCACCATCTTTCCCACAGGCAGCATTTGCACTGGAAAAAGGTGAAGTTGTGGAGAAATGAAACAACTTATCTACATCTTTGAAAAATCAGCTGTTCCCGGATGCTCTGGAATGCTGTGGGATGGAGATGGAACTATGGTGTGCAGACAGAGCATCTCACACTCAAATTTATTCCAAATCTCAAGAGTGTGGTAGTGCATGTCTGTGTGAAAATGAAGGCATTTATAGGATAAAATCAGTATTTAGGAATATTAACCACCCATCTTTCATTCATCCGTTTGCTTCCACAAATCTCATCTGTATTAGCATCATGAAAGAGACACCATTCTTGTGATCACTTGTCAGATGTAGTTCTGTCACAAAGATGAAGCCTGTGATTGCTGTTAGATCTCTGTGACTTGCTACGTGAGACCTTTCAGAGATGAAATGAAGTGCTTAGTGAAGAGCTTCACTAATTAGCATTTAACCTAGAAGTGTTTTGGAAACCACACTTAATGCAGACAAGTGATATATTAAGTCCAATAAAAACATTGCAACATGGCGAGCAAGTATTCAGCTTTTCCTAACTCTTCTTCAGTCCATGTCCCCAACCGTACCACCAGCACTTAAAAGTGTAGATGGCCTGCTTGCACCAGGACGTTGTAACGGTGGTATGCAATTGCTCAGCCATGTCACCCCACCTGCTTGCAATGTTTGCACCCAGAAGAGTATAAAAACACTGCAACTGGGAGCTCACCCGCTTGGTCCTGGTAAAGCTGTAGACCAATTTGTATTTGTCCACAGCTACTGAAGATCAGGGCACTGGAGGGAGGTCGTGGACACTCTGGGGCACTCCAGGATGGCAGCCCAGCATGTGGATGGGCCTCCCTTGGAGCAGCTGACACCACTCCAGAAAGATAACTTCAAACAGGCCCCCTAGCTGAAAAACTCCAAACGTTCTTAAGGCACTGTTCTTAAGGCACAGGTGCTGCTATGCAGTTTGGAGTGTTTAGGGTTGGAGCAAACTCACATACCATAATTAGGAAGCATGCTGTTTGCACCCCTATGACCCATGCTTCTGGCTCCTTTAACATAAAGCTGAAAAGTTGAAGTTTTTCACAAGGCTCTTTAGCATAGCAAGAAATATCTGCCATTTTCTATGCTGCATTTCCCGCCTTTCTTTGAAAATACAAAAGCCAGAAATTATCTGGATCTGATTTTAGCCATTAGAACCCCCCTTTAATGGGCAAGAGAGCAAAACTTAATCTGTAATATGAATTGTGAAACTGTCCATGCTTCTGCTTTCCACATATGGTTTTGTTTGTTGCCCTATTAAATAGGAGGAAAAACACAGAAGGTTGTGGTAGTGTCCTGTTGAAGGTTGAAGCTACTGTACATTTTCAAAGGCCTCACAAGTTGGTTGGCCTTTCATGGTAAAGGTTTTTGGGTGCTGTGAGAAGACTGCATGATTCTGTGGTTCCCCTTAGAATCTTTCCAAGAGGACAGGCAGGGCTTTTAAGCTTAGGGCAGGCAAAAGTGGATTCACACATAAGCTTTCCGCTTGTGGCCCAAGGACCCAGATACTCTCTCAGAAATTGGGAGGACATGATTTAAGCAGTCAAGTAAACAAAACTGCTTCTTGGGCACAACTATTTCACCTTTAATCCACCTCCAGAATGTGCTAACACATCAGCCGCATCCCCATTACAACCTTATTTCGGTTTCAAACCATTTTCAATCCTGGCAGACCCCATGTCAGTTTGGCTTAACACGCTTTCCACATGTTAAATTGCCCCAAAGCATTGTAAATGTTAATCGTCATTTCAACAGGTCTCACTCCAGTTCATGTGCTTGAAACCTTTTACATTTTTTACTGTGGGGACCGTACAGTGTTAAGGGATGAGAATCTGTGTTTAGGGTTTCCCTCCCCCAATAGCTTGCTTCCAAAGATAGTGATTTCACTGAAAAAATCCACCCCTCAAAACAGCCACTATAAAAATCCATTTCTTAAAGCAGCCTCTACAGTGTAGCGATCTACCCACTTCACACCGTATAACAATGTTGCAATTTTGTGCAATTCTAGCTCTTTAAAAGTTCTGACCTTTAGAAAGGGAAAAGAAAGTAAAGCAGCTGGAGGTTCTGTTTTAAAGGCTGTGGCTGTGAAGGGGGCTTGAGTTGCTGCTGCTGCTGTGTGCCCTGGGAAATTGGGAGAGGAGGGGAAAGAATCGCTGGCTGTCCACTGCCGTTTTTCCTCCAGGCAAGTGGCAGCCACCCAGCCACCCAGCTAGGCTCCCTGAAGGGGTCCCTTATGGATGGCGCATTCATGCCAGGAGAAAGAGGGCAGGGCAGCCCTGAAGAGCGGCTTTTAAAAAGTAGCCACTTGAGTCCCCCCTTGAGTCACGTATGCCATGTACAATCCTCAGAATCCGGATCAAACGTGATTAAGTTGAAAGTAATGGGAACAGGCAAATTCGTGTTTGCATCCAGTTCTATTATTTCGGTTTAAGGAAACTGGATTAAGCTTATAATGGGGATGCACCGATCAGCAAATTAAAAGAGTTTTCATTCCACATTATCTAACACAGAAAATCCACCTTTGGGTTAGATAATACAAAAAAGAAAATGGTTAGTCGCTTTGCTGATATGTTCCTCTCTTTTGAAGACAGATTAAAGATGGGTTAAAATTTAGGTGCAGCTGGACCCATAAATCTAACATGTGTAAGGACAAATCTGACCTGCTTTTGGTCACTTGTACCATGCAATATCTATATGGCATAACACTCCTTCCTTCCTTCCTTCCTTCCTTCCTTCCTTCCTTCCTTCCTTCCTTCCTTCCTTCCTTCCTTCCTTCCTTCCTTCACCTCCTAGTATAAAACAAGCAATTCTGGCAATCTGTTTCTAATACCAACCACATGGTATTTTTATGGAGCCACTGGAAAGGGATAAGTGTGTCTCTCACTACCATATTGCTTTTCCCTCTGACCATATTTAGCATGTTCAGTAATAAAGGTTCTTCTTCTATCAGACTTTCCTGTTTCACCTCCTGCACATTTCTGTGACTTTAGCCTTGCAAATGCCTCATCTGAATATCTGGTTGCTTTTGCACAGGACTTATAGTGAGGAAGAAACACACAGAGACACAAACTATTCTTGCTTTTTCACAGCAGCTGAATACAATTTAAAACTAGTAAAATAAAAACTTAGGACATTTCTATCCCTACCAATATATCAAACTTCTGTGCCTCTTTCCTCCACACCTTGGAGCAGACCACAGAGGCTCCCCCACCCTCTTTGAATACACTTTTCCCACACAGAATGGAGTGTAAATTTGACCAGGGCACCCAAAATGAAATCCAATTTATGGTTAGACCTCTTTTTCAGTGTCACCTGGCCTCCACACCTTTACCAACATTAACCCTAAGCTTACCTGGAGCCCCCAGGCAGCAGCCATTTTTACCTCTTCTGGTGCTCTGGGGTCGTCTGAGGTGCCACACAAGTGTGCTGGCACCTCATACAACCATAGATGCCACTATACATGGTACACAAAGTGTCAGCATCGTCATGGCAATGGTGCTGATGCATGTGCAGTTGCAGAGAGCGCCGCAGCCAAAATGGCAGCACCAGGAAGAGGGCTGGCCCCTGGATCAGTCTCTGGTGAGTGACCAATCTCACGGAGCTTAGGCTGTCGTTACCTAGCGCTCACAAGTGCAAGCACTAGTTAATGTGATTGTGCTCCTTTCCCATCTAGCAGATGGGAAGGTAAATGCAAAAACATCCCTGATCTGGAATACTGGGTGGAAGTGCAGATTCACGCTTAAAGCAAAGTACCTGATGGAAAAAGGCTTTAAAATTTCACCACTAAGAGTTTCTTGAACTTCTTTCTTTCAGCTCTCTGTGCATTTAATAAAAATGAGGCACTGGGGTAGGGCACGTTTTGTGCTTACCAGTGGAAGACCTAAGAAGAACTATTGTATCTATGGACACAACACTCTGTCCTAAATAGTCTAGGCAAAGGTACTTGAATTGTTTTCTATATGAACCTCCATAATTAGTATGGAAAGAGACACTAGGAACTGTACAATTCCTTTGGACCATACCAGAAAGATAATGCATGGGTAGTGACCGCACATCACTATCGACCTAAAGAGAATAAGGCACTGTTTTGGTGTATGGTGACTGCACATCATTGGTGCCTGGCATGCTCCTAGGGGTATGAAACTGCTTTGTAGAAAGTTCATTCCAGGAGCTGTCATGTGGATGCTGGCCTGGGTCCATTTCCAGCGCTTTACATCATGGGACTTGACAGCAACTTCAGTGTCAGGAAATTTTTTCTCCCAACCTTGAAGGGATGTATAGCCCTTGGAAATGGCTCTCCACCCCACTCCTAGGTTGAAACAATTGCTCCAGCTCATGAGCAATCTACCCAAGCCACATTACATGTGTGGAAGTTGCCACTGTTTGAGTAAAACATGTACTAGTGACTAGGATGATGTCTCTGAACTCTATGAGCCTCAAAGGGAGCATTCCCACCTACTGCAAACCTATTCCGGTCCAGAGTAATCTGGGTTCTGCTGTGTGTTTAGCTGGAGGCTGGGAACAGCACCAAGCGTGCATCAGGCTGTTCTTAAACCTCACCCACAAGTGCGCACAAGCACACCAGTGAACGGCAGGGCAGGGCACAGCACAGCGGTTTTTGGACTGGAGCCGCCACCACTGCCACCAGCCTCCAGTGGGGGTGGTAGAGGTGATAGTGGCAGTGTCTAAAATCCGGACTGGATTGCTGAAGTCCAGTTTGAGCAGGGTTTTTTTCCCCTTGGATTTCTGCAGGGGTTTCTGCAGAAAATCCAGGGGAAAAGAATTGGTATGGGGACAACCCTTCCCAGATTTGGGCTATTGGCAAATTTAATGGAAACACTGGATGCCAAGCCCAAATCCAGTCCTGATTTTAGTGCCTTTGGGAATGGGGTCTAAGTGTTGATATCTTTGTTATGAAATTTTCATTTTGATCTACTCTTGCAGGTCTCTTTTAAGCTTCCCCTCAGGTTACAGGGCTTCGAGATACAGCTTTTTCAGAATATATTTGAAAGGGTGACCAGGAGCATTTCTTGTAGTGCTGCTTTTGTTTGTGATGTTGTTTTTGCTGTTTTTGAACCGTTTGGTATTGTGTATTTTATTGCAGATATTTAGCAATAAATATCATTTATTGCTAAATAAATTCCTTTTACAAAGGCATGAGTAAGGGAAGAAACAACTCATTTTACAAAGGCATGAGTAAGGGAAGAAAGGAACACGGGATACTAGTCAACATTCCATATAGGCCGTTTCTTCACGGCAACCTTATCTCGGATTCAAAACGTTTTCAATCC
>MTQE01002208.1:17757450-17772039 GCA_014337955.1 Aspidoscelis marmoratus | reverse complement strand
TATTTCGGTTTAGGGAAAGCGAAATAAGCTTGCTGTGGGGATTCGCCAAAACTATTTTTCCCCCATAGGTTTCTCCTAAACTCTTTTATGGTATAACTGTGTTGAATTAAATGAACTTGATACATCCTTCTCATTTCTTGCTTGTGCTTCATTATGCACTGATTCCATTTTCTTGAAAGGGGATTTTTGTATTTGTTCTCTTTTTGTTTGTTTGTTTTTAATTAGAGGGAACAATTCCTGAACTTTTAAATTAGAACTTAATGATAGTAAAAGATAAAAAGAGCCAGATTTGGCTGGGTTGGTACTCTCATGGGTGTTAGCATTTCTATTTTGTTTTTGGCTTGCAATATAATATTCCTGGAAATTTTGAAAGCATGTGAGGGGGATTTCTTTTGGGACAAAGGACGTTTGGGGGGAAATAAAATATATGCAATACTGATTTCTGAGCAGCTTTTACAAGTATGTGGCCTGCTTCATATGAATTGTGCTTGTTGCCTCCAATTTAAGTTCTTTATGCAGAGGTTGTGGCCCATATTTTTCTCAAATTTCCAGAATCTCTCCGTGGCTTTTGGACAACTCTCTTCATAATTTATTTATTTATTATTTATTATTTACATTTCTATCCCGCCCCATACCCGAAGGTCTCTGGGCGGGTTACAACATTAAAACAACAAATTAAGTACCTTCACAGTGCTTGTTGCTGTGTTTCATTTGTCCACAGTGCTTGTTGCAATTGTTTCATTTGTCCATTCCTTTTATGGAAATATTTGGCTTTTATACGTAGGGCTTCCTAAGCAATCATGATCCATCTTAACACCATCATAATTGCTTTCACCTTTGTATCTTTAGAAGATTAAGGGGTTTTTTTTCCACTAGCACTAAGTGTCCATTAAGTACCCATTAGGGACCCATTAGGCTCAGAGCAGGAAAACCCTATTAGAGCCACATTTGTTTCCACCTGTCTAGGGAAATCTGAATTAAATGGGTCCTTCAGGACCTATAATCCAGATTTCCTGTAGACCCCTTTATCTACAATGGGGTCTTCAGGCATCAAATCTGAATTATAGTGAGTGTGTTTCCACCACAATCGGGCAATGGGGTCTAGGGTGGGCACTGGGGTGGGCACCCATGGGGGGGGTGCCCCCAAACCCAAAGCTAAAAAGCCTGTGCGCAGTCTCCAAAGACAGCTATGGAGGAAACTCCAGAGAATGGTGCAGGCTTCAAAGCTGATCTGTAAGAGCGACGTCATTTTAACAAAGCTTTGTCCAATGCTCCGGAGAATCTCCGGAGCAATTTGCTGCAAACTTTGAAGATTCTCTGGAGCCACTCAGGAGGATCTTCGAAGAATCTCCAGAGCGTCTACGGAGTTTGCACTACCACCCTGTGGCACCCCCCGAAAAACATGGGGTGACAGGCGGGCCCCATGTGGGTAGATCTGGATTTGCTAACTGGGTGCTCCAGCATTTCCCCTGGGAGCATGTTAGCACCCACTGCTATTAGTGCTACACCTCCTATGGAGACACATTGGGTATCTCCTTAGATCCAGATCTACTAAATCCGGATTAGTTGAAGGACCCATTGCTTAGATCTGGATTAAGGGAGGTAAGTGGGGAAAAAAAACTATGACTTCATCTTCCCTCTGGCTTTAGTTTCATGCCAAGTGCCACTCACCCTCACAAGCTTCAAGGTTGCTAAACAAAAGCTGCACAACCTCTAAGTTTCTCCCTTGTGTGACGAAGAGATGGCCAGGAAATGGCCACAGAAATTTGCCATTTCCTATCAGCACTTAATCACACCATGCATAAAACAACTGAGGTAAGCAGTTTCTTTCTCTCTTGATAGTGGCAGTGGGTGCAGAAGAGGACTGTAAGCGCGCTTGGAGTTATCTCTCCTGGATTTACAGGAAGGGTGTCCTTGAGGTTGATTTAACAGCACCTAGACAGGACTGAGGCAAGGACAGAAGCAGCAACATGGGGTCACCTCACCAGAAGGCTTTTGAGGCTTTTGGACCAGGATGCAGTCTATGTTTAAACAGTGTGAATGATCAGTACTAAGAGTGGCAGGATATATTTTCCTCAGAATATAAGATTTCAATATGAACATAACATATTAGTTTTCAAAAACTTCAAATAACAAAAATAAAACCCTTTGTGCCCAATGACTGACAAGGTTGGAGAAATCATTTTAAACAAACTTGGTAACTAAAAATATCACAGTATAGATACCAGGTGTCCTCTCAAGCCAGTTTGATCTTGTAATTAAAGTGCCAGACTCTTATCTGGGAAACACCAGGTTTGATTCCACACTGCTCCATAAAGCCAACTGGGTGACCTTGGGCTAGTCACAGCTCTCTCTTACAGCTCCACTTGTTTCCCACTCTGAGTCTCCCTTAAAAGCAAGATATAAAAACCAACTCTTCTTCTTTTTCAAGGAAAGGCATTCAACTATCAGTGGGCTTCCTCATGTGTCACCCACGTTACTTCATGTGAGGTGAATAGAGGTGGCACTCTCTGCTCCCCAAGTTGTGGAAGATCTTCCTCTTGGAGACATGCAAACCTTTCAGCAACTGGTGAATGCACACTAACTCACCCAAACCTTTGGTAGCTAATCTGCAATTTTTACTCCTTTTCTTTCATTCTATTTGTTTATCATATTTTGAAGTTTTAATCATTATTTTATGGATATGCTTTGTGTTATTCTGCCCACCATCCAGACTGTGGTGACTGTGGCAAACAACAATCTAAAATTTTATTTTAAATGCAAATAATAGTCTGTATTTGTTTCAGTATATTCTTGATCAGATGTGCTGTGGTCAACTGTGACCTTTCAAATATTCCTGGATTAAAACTACTATCATTCCATGCCTTGCTAATTTTCCTCTAGCTCTCCTTGCTTATTATGATCCTGCAGAATATCTATTTATGGCTAATAGTTATAGGCTGCTTTACATTATTGTACATTCTGTCAGATATTGCAAGGACCACATATTTAATCCTCTTCTATTCTCAAAAGAAGTCATTGACAAAGTACCTAGTACCGCCTAAGTTGTCCAAAACTTAATATATTCACAGTCACCTGATCTTGAGTCATTCTTGACATAAACCTTTTCTCTTTTTGCATACTATAACCTTACCCTTCTCTCAGCTCAACACCTTAACCCTTGATCTTTCTGAAAAATTCCCCCCTTATTGTTTGCACTGGCTTTGAAAATAGGCTTGGTGTTTCTGTAAACAGCTGTGACTGTCCCAAATCCAGGGCTTCCATATGAAAAAGATGACAGAATTCCTATAACTTTAAAAGCTATAGAGAAGCGGTAATTTAAGTATGTGTTACTTAATGCAAGCAACTCCTGCTTAAATTTCCCCCTTTGTAGTACTATTGAAGGTATGGAAATCCTGGCCCTGTAACCCAGTCCACTAGCATTGACTCTCCACTTCCCTCCACTTGGAGGGAGGGCAGGGAAGTGGTTTGCAGCTGCCTTCATCGTCTGTCCTCCTCTGGTCTTTAAGTGCTCACTCAGTCAGGAGACTTTGCCTAACTCATTGTGAGAGCAACCTGCCCCCTCACATTCTTGACCCAGCATTTCCCTAGCAACTAGGATATCTGTTTAGAGTTTCTAGGCCACTAGTCTTAGACGCCAGTGATAAGATTCCTTTTTAGGCCACGGTACAGTGTAACCTACCATCTTTGACTATCAGCTCAATAAATGAACATCTGTGAGATTTATATGCGTGAGCTATTCCTGACACTCATGATGAATAAATACTTTAGGTGGCTGCTGGTCCCACTATTTATTTGTCCATTCTAGTTAATGTCATATTAATTTGCCTCTCAGGGTTTGGCGGAGGGGGGTGGGTGTAACAGAACTGAGAGTTCATTTGGTTCCTTATAGAAGAACATTCCACTGCTCTGGAATGAAGTAAAACAAAATGGCTGAAATGCTGTGCTGTTGATTTTTCTCTGGTCTACCAATGATTCTGGTAGACCAGAGAAATTTTTCTTCATGTTATGATCTGTTCTATAGTGCACTCATTTCAGGGAGATTGCTATGTCTCCTGATTGTGTGAAGCACTGTGTCTGCATTAAAATATGGAACACCTTTTGGGTGGAGACACTGCATAAAGGCATGATCCATGCGGGCAACACAACAGGGTATTAAAAGTCAATCCAAGAGGCACCATCTTCTTTGTTGAGTTACTCAAGAATCAATACCTTTTCCAGATCGATAAAAGTTAGGTGTCTGGTTGTTTCTCCATCCAAAATCTATCTATGAATACAGTGTTCACAGACCATGGCAGCATGCCAGCTTGGGAGAAATGTCAAGAGCTTGGTAAGAAGTCTACTTGGAAAGTCCCTGTGGTTTAAGAAAAGGACAGAGAAAATTAGTCTTTAAAATGAAAAGTAAAGCATGTCTGAAGCCAAAACGCATTATGGAAACTCAGCCATATTGTTTTTCCTTTGTCTGGCAATTGTTCTTCTTACTTTTTTCACTGGATTGAGCATTCAACTGATTTTCAATTATTCTGATTCTTTTTTAGAATCCATGTTTCATGTTGTGTCTTGTAAAATACCTTGAAAACTCAGTAGGATTAAAAACAGGGCTTAACTGTATAATCAGTGCTTTGGAGACTATAATTTATGTAAATATCTCTTTCTTGAGAGCCATTGTACACATTTAAGTAGAACAGAATGGCAGGTGAGATGACAGATGTTTAAACTGTTTAAAGAGTATCACTTCAAAGTATAGTGGAAGGGTGTAACTTGTTTTGGAATGATTTCCTCAAAAAGATAAATCGTTTTATTACTAAATTAGCATGTCAAGGAGGACTCCTCTTGTCCCCTAGTGCACTGAAGGGGCTGAAGAGCAGAAAGAACGAAGTAATCCAAAATGTGGCTCCTTATCTGCAATTTGAAATTATAAGGTCTATAATCCTACTGCCTCTGCCTACAGTCTTTTACTCTAAAACTGTGCTTCCTATACATATTTGGCCTAGAAGAAAATCCCAGATACAGCATAATTCTGCATGCGTGCAGCTAAGTATGTCCATTCAATTCAATGGGACCTACTCCTAGGTCAAATTAAACAGTGCTGAAGTATTTTATCTAACTACATGGGGGGGTTAATACTGCAATTTAGGGGGTTTTCACACTTATTTATAATTATATGCCACAAATGTATTGTAAAAGAACTCTCACATTTACAACAAACGGAGAGGAAAAGACAATGCAATCATAAGGATAACAGTAAGAAGACTTATATGTTTAGATGAATGATACTTGCTTTCTATGTATATATACATGTGTATAACATTTTTTCTTTTTCTCTTTCTCTGCAGACCTTTGTAGTACTAAACAGAAGCAAAACACTCTTCCGATTTAGTGCCACACCTGCCTTGTACATTTTAAGTCCTTTTAATCTGCTTAGGAGAATAGCTATTAAAATTTTGATACATTCATATCCTTTTAATGTTATTCTATGGTCATATTTCCTGGCTTGTTGGTTTACAGAACTAACTAAAATGGTGTGTACTGGATTGATGGCACATCATGATGGTACATAAAAGTCTGTTTATCAAAACAGACAGAGAAGATCCCGGTAGTTTAGATAACTACCAGATGAGATAAACAGAAGTGCAATACACTTCACTTGAGATTATATTGTTACAGAATTACATGGGATAAGTATAAGTTACAATTTTAAGTATACAGTGGTACCTTGACATACAAGTGCCCTGACATACAAGTGTTTTGAGATACAAGTTGCCGAGCGAGTGATATTTTGCTTTGAGATGAGAGCAAGATTTGAGATACGAGTATGTAAATACAGTACAGTACATAACAAAAACAACTGAGGTGGTGTTTTGGGAGCTGGAATGGATTAATGGGGAAATTGCTTTGAGATACGAGCGATTTGACATAAGAGCAAGGTTACGGAACAAATTAAACTCGTATGTCAAGGTACCACTGTATCTGAATATGGCTTTGATATTGTATTAACCCTCACTAGTAAGGCTGAAAAATTATGAGGTTTTTGGATGCTTGACTTGTTTCATAACCACATTGTTTTTAGTCCCTTAAGCCAAATCATTTCTGGTATTGACCTGATTTCTGCAAGGTTATTTGTCTGGCATCTTAAAATTATATTACATAATAATATTTTTCAAACTTTTACACTCCCATTCACTTGGGGTACAATGTTACCCCACCACCACCGGTACCAAAGAGAGTTAAATCTATTATAGCTAAAACAATGTATAGCAGTGGTTCTCAACCTGGGGGTCAGGACCCCTTTGGGGGTCGAACTACCCTTTCAGAGGGGTCACGACGAGTCTCCCGCCACCCTTCCCTCCCACCTCCCAGCTGTTCCGCCCCTGTGGTTGGGGGTCTCCACATCAAGAGGAACTCCATTAAGGGGTCGCAGCATTAGGAAGGTTGAGAACCACTGGTGTATAGTATTTGAGAAGCATCTGGAAATTGTTTCCCTCATACACGCATACATACTTCCCATCTCACCACATCAGCTTCATCACAGTGAAGATCTCGGTTTCCCCTGTAGATATTTTAATTTCTTATTCCTTATGGGGAGAAAGCCATAAAAGCTGACTAAGCATTAGAGGAAGAAACAAAAATTAAAAGAGAGTCACAAGCCCAGCTATTTGCTGGGATTCGAGTGCAGGAGAAGGTTTGCTCTTGTATCTACTTGAGATGCCCATGGGCAATTGGTGGGCAACTGTGTGCAACAGGATGCTGGACTAGATGGTCTGTGGTCTGATCCAGCAGGGCTCCTCTTATGTTCTTATGTACAGCACAAAGCATGAGGAACAACTCCAAGGTTGTCACCTTGAACACTGATGAAGCCCTCACTACAGCTTGTGGAAACTCATAGGTAGCTATAGCAACTCACAAGTAACCACACATGCACATTAAAGCTAAGAGGATACCCAGCGTGGCCTGGTAAAAGTGGAGTCCAAGAAGCATCTTAGTCAACCTTAGCAGAGCTGTGGTGAAGCCGTAATGGCAGAGGTCCCTGCCCATAGTAACTTCCACTAAGGCAATGTAAACAAACCCTTAATCTAATAAAACATAGTTTATTGGGCCAAGAAAAATAGTGTAGTCCCCCTCACATGTTTAGCCTCAGAAAAAAATCTGTGTGTTTTTATAGATTACTATTTCACATGCTCCGTGCATTAGGAAAGGGTGACTTAAGGTCTCTTTCCCAACCAGTACACAAAATCAGGTAAGTCAACTTTATGATCAATTACTAACAAAGGCTTTTAAAAGATTATTGCAGACACTAGCTCAAGATGTACTTACAAGAAGTAGCATCACTTCCCATGACAGGCCAGTCTCCTACACTACTAGCATTATATTCCATAAGAAGCTCAAAGAATATTTCCAGAAGAGAAGCCACATTACTCCCCCAGTACACTGGTGGTCCCTATCCATGGGTTGCCACTACTGTCCTCCATATCCCATCATAAAATTTGTGGTAGGAAATTATGTGCAATTAGTACACTAGAATCTCCTCAAACATAAGTTACATGCAGGTCTTTCATGCAGATAGTGTAGCTTTTATAACATTATCTAACTCAAGGTGAAGGCTATGTGCCATTTACATACAGCTTTAGAAAGTAGCATTCAGTATGATGTGTATGTGGCCCATTTTTTCTGTCCTCATGTGACATCAGTGCTATACTGAGGTAAGATCTGACTACCAGCTGATAATCCTATTGTAATGCCATTGTTGTTTGGTTATTTTCTGGTTTCATTAAAGGAGATTTATGTTTCTTTTCATAAGATCTTGGGATGAATATGTGATTTCCTAATGTTCATGCTTCCTTGACTTTATTGTACAGTATTTAGCATGATCATTATGTGCACTATTTTGACGAACTGTGTGTTCATGACGTTTAGTAACCCACCAGAATGGTCAAAACAGGTGGAGTAAGTAATAATATTTTTTGTTACATTTTGGGACATATGGCCAATACCTAGCTTTTCTTACAGCAATAGTATTTGAAAAGGATTCTATGTTTCCAAAAGATGTATGGCAGAATGTCATTCTAGTGATCTCCTTCAACATAGGCAACTCTCACAGGCCATGGGGGAGATTTGACTCCAAGTTAACATCCAAATTTTTAAAAAAGAGTTTCAAAAGTTCTTTAGAAGTCATAGCATATGGACACTGGACTTCCCATCCCACCTCTAATCCACATTAAAGGCCAGAAAATGCCCTTGCAAAGAATGAGGCCACTAGGATGCAGCTACCACTTCTAAGCTGGTTTTGAACTCCTTTGTTATTGGTAATGGATTTAGCCTAAGAGTAAACAAAGCTAAGAAGTAAGCAGCATGATCATAGCAAGTCAGATCCTATACTGTAGCCAAACTCGAAAACCTTCTGATCCTGTGAATTGCCACAGTCCCTTCTCTATCGATGTTATATATGGTATCTTTGGGACTTTTCACACTGGCCAATATTGCAAGCCAAAAAGGATTATATAAGCCTGCTTCCACACGTGGTTTAAGGGAGGCCCTGCTCCATCCTACTTTATTCTATTCACACAGAACAGAGCATAGGGCAAGCTACAGCACCCAAAATGGCATCCTGGTCCAGTCTACCAGTACACTTTTTTTTTTGTGTGTGTGTGGTCTACTGTCAAACAGCATGCCTCCATGATCCTCCCATGGGGAACCCTTTTCAGCTGTGCAGCATGGTGTGCCACTGATATGCATCTCTTAGGAGCTCCAAAAGCCAGGAGATCCCTGGCCTTTGGAGCATTCAGTGCTCAGCCATGCCAGCTCTGAAACTGGAACAAGCTTCAGAGCTGGGGCAAGGACTTACACAGAATAGACCATCCCAATGCCTATAGTCTTGCTCCATGCCAGGAGCAATCCACCCCAGAATTCCACTCTGGGCTGGGATAGTGGGGAGAAGCTCAGAAATGAACCAGATTCTGCCATGCTTAGTAGCAGCCTGTTCTCTAGTTGGTCATAATCTCACTGTGACTAGATAACTTCTATCACCACAGCAGAATTCTGGATAGGGTATTTTATTTTTTATATTATTTGATCATCATGGAATGTGGATGTTAACAGGTTTTAATGGACTGTATTCTATTCTACTCCACCATTCTTCCACCAGGTACACATTCACTGGTATATATACATTTGAATCACTTGTGAAAATTATTGCAAGAGGCTTCTGCATAGACGGTTTCACTTTCCTCCGTGACCCATGGAACTGGCTGGATTTCAGTGTCATCATGATGGCGTAAGTTACATAAACAACTATTTTCTTGAACCGTGAATCCTAGGCAGCAGTAAACATGAGAGGCTGTTGAAGTGAAGAAAACCTGAAAATGACAAAATCAACTAAGCTTTGCAAATTTCCCAGTTAATCGCTTGTTAAAATCTGATAGAAGAGTGCAAGAGTGAGCATTTCCTAATAGTCATATTTTAAACTGCTCAAGCAAGGTATTTCAGAAAAGAATTGAAAACTAAGAAATAAGAGTGTGCAAAATACGCTTTCAAATATCTTCTGAAGCATTCAAAGTGGCCACAACCCTCAAAACCATGTTTTGCACATCCCTGCTAAGACTACTTTCACAGACTCAAAGTCCAGGCTTTCCTTTATGCCTTCCTTTCTCACTTTAAATTTTAAATGCCCAGCCAATCATGCAGAAGGAATAAACTTTTTGTAGGTAAATTCACACATTATGCTAATTAGGTAAACACACACATTTCATTGTGTGGTACCTGAATAGCGTTAATATAAACATTGCCCAGAATTCAAATTTCTCTAGTGAAAACTGAGTAACTTCCAACATCAACTAAAAAGATCTGAGAGAAAGTTGCATAGAGATGTTGTTCTATAAAGTTCCCAGTAAAGTGGGGAAAGATTTGCTGTTTTATCTAAGAAGTGAATTGGACTAACTTCCTTGATCCTTCATGTTCAATTTATATCTGTATCTTTTGGTCTTTCAGTTTGTCATCCTTGCTTTATGGTACAAGCTCTCCAGCCCAAATTCTGTGCAAAAGTCCATGCATGTTGGTCTCTTTCCTACAGACCTTTAGCCCTTTCCATAGGACACTGCAAATGACTGGTTTCCTACATAATAGGAATAAATAAGGCAACACCTATGCCCAGCCTCTGTAAATCCACAAGGGAATGTCTTTTTTTAAGCACCTTGGGAGAAGCAATATGCTTGGAATGCTGGAAAAACACACTCTGCAAAAATCATAAATTCATTTGAAAAATTGCACATTTTATACACAAACCCATCTTGGTGTGATTTGACAGCAACTCAGTCTAATTTAAGGCAAGGTAAAAATTGTGTGTAGCTACTTCCTTGGATAGCATAATCCACAGTATGGTCCCACAAGATGCTTAACTACTAATAATCATGTAGTCCTTCAGCAACTAATAACCATCATGTCACATAAGCTGAGTCATGCACAGAGACACAAACATACAAAAAGTGGCCATTAGGATTATTGTCAAAATTTCCTTTATTAGGTTTTGATGCAGAAAACTGGTGTAATTTTGTTTCTAGAACACATTATTTGAGTTCAGTAATTTATGGACTTCTTTCTTCTTCTCTCACCCCTACATTACATCACGTTCCTAGACTAGTTTCCTTAATGGTACTGAAGAAGCTTGGGAACTTGCTGGCTTAATTTATGAATATTTAAAAACTTTGAGTTAGTATTCAGTGTTGCACACCACAAAATGGCTGGGAGTTTGTGAAAATTATGGAATTGTCTTTTGCTGTGATATTAACCATTGTTTAATTAAAACTATGCTGTTGGGTTCCCCTGATCTTTTGACATCCTCCCCCCAGGCTGAAAAATGGAACCCATGGTCCACTGATCAGGACAAAAATCTCTTGGATCTCTAATGCAATTGCCCCACATGCAGAACCACTGTAGATCAAAATCGATATTAGAAGCCTGGTTGCTGCTTCTCTCTTTCCCCAGCACCCAGCTGCTATATATTTACTTATTTAAAACATTTATATGCCAATTCCCATTTAACTATAATCTCAAAATGGTGTACAAAGAATAAAGGTAGTCAATGAAGTCCCACATGCACCAGAATTTCCTGTTCTGGAGGAAACAGTTTCATTAAAGATACAAGGAACTTCTGATCCATTTTTCAGGACATGTTGAAAGGTGCGTGTCTTTGGCCCTAATATTAAACAGACTCTTCCCAAATTATGTCGCATTCCATTTGCTGACTGTCCTCAGGTTCAACTCAAGAAACTGTAACCAGGAAGAACCATGGATCCGGATATCCTGTGCCAATTGAGATGTTTCAGAATGTTTTCTTTGCACTCTTAGTTCTGTTGCTTTTTTTTTTTTTAATGCCATTTCCAGGACAGTTTGAAAACCTGTTTCCTGCAAATAAACCTTTACTCTTTAAAAAAAGAAAAAAAAGCCAGATATCCGCAACTGGTTCTATTAACTCTGGTTTAATTCTACAGGTATATAACAGAGTTTGTAAACCTAGGCAATGTTTCAGCTCTGCGCACCTTCAGGGTACTGAGAGCTTTGAAAACTATTTCTGTAATTCCAGGTAAGGCAGTTGGTGTTAGGTGTTGGGTGCAGCTCCCTGTGAGTGATGTATTGCTGTCTGTAGTTGTTGTTTTATTCCCCACTTCCCCTCTCGGTGTGTGTTATTGTCATTGTCATTGTGTCTTTTTGTGTGTGACCTCCCTCGTTGCAGATATGTCACAGAATTTGTGGACCTTGGGAATGTGTCAGCCTTGAGAACTTTCAGAGTTCTCCGAGCTTTGAAAACTATCTCTGTCATTCCAGGTGAGAAATGCTTTTAACCACTTAGAGTGGCCATGTCTTGCATTTCCTGTATTCTCTCCTTGCCTTCCTTGTCACTTGCCTTTCGAAAATGGTGCAGGTACATTTTTGATAGGCTTTGCATTTTGCATGGAAAGACAACCGTTTAGATGAAATGACGCAGTGGGAATGTGCCGCAGTCAACCAACCTAAATACTATAGCTGGTCTATAATGAATAACTTTGACTTCATGGAGAGATTGCCTATGTGTTGTAATTTCAGCACCTAGGAAGTAGAAAACAGCCATTGCTATGTTTATATTGGCTAAAAAAAACGGGCAAAATCACAGTTCTAAAATAAGTAAAAATAAAATGAAAACATAATGTGAAAGAGAATAAATAACAACTGAAAATCAAATTGCATTGAAATTTTGCCTCCTTAAAAATCTCACGTCCAGCTCTAGTTAAATGCTGAAACGAATGACGGAGATAAACCTCCAACACCCATTGCTATATAAACTGCATGTTTATATCTGTAATTTTGATAGAGTGGAAGTTTGAATTGTCAACACCAGTTATTAGAGTGCCAGCTATGGCACCAGGTAAAATTGTGAAACTGCTTGTGTTCTTAGATAAGCTTGTCACATCATCCAATAGCTTTGCAAAGAGTTGTCTAGCTATACCAGCCTGGTGCCACACCTTGGTCATGAAAATATGTGATTTAGATTCTCAGATTAATAGTGGAAAGGGTCATACTCAAACTGTGCATCTCTCTTCCTACTGCAGTGTGAAATATTGCATGAACTTAGCATAAGCTTACTACCAGTAAAGAGAACAGTGCCTTGTTTTCAATTCACACCAGCATTAGGCAAACAGTTCACAGCTAAATGTTAGCACCACATGCTGTTTGCACACATTTTGGGCAAACAAACGTGAATATGGCAGATTGTCTGCAGCCATTATACTTCGCTCCTGTGCCACAAAGATAAGTCTGAATGAGCCAGACCACTCCCTGCTCAAAGCTACTCAATCCTCTACTTTGTCTTAGCAATTTTGTGAGATCTTTGAGGTATCATTCAGAAATGAGTCAAGGGTCACGTTCTGACAGGTTCTTTCTAAGCTTATGTGACTTGTGAGATCTTCTGACATTTAACAGAAGAGGGTGAGATATTGCCTAGATTCTTGGCAGCAGCATCTTCTGCGATCAGCAACTCCCAGAAAGGATTCTACAGATAAAGGAAAGTGAAAGAGAAAATATATCACCAATATGAAACAATTCCTACAATATTTTGCCTAAAACAGTGGCATGCGACTTCACATTTTAGGCAGTTTGGAGTTCACTAAATACACCATTTTGACATGGGTTAACCAAGGTCTACAGCATGTAAACTTAGCCTCAGCAAGGAAATGTGTGCTCTCTGGTTATATAATCACAATGTTTGCTTTAAAAAACATTTGAAAACATTTGAGATAGAAGCATATGTGCTTTGCTTAGCCTTGGAATATTATCCTGTGCATGATGTAACATTTTCAGCCTTCGCTTGGGCCTAGCTCACATGATCTAGTCTGCTTCACATCATTTTAATGCCTGCTGAATTTTGTAAGATAGTCTTCAGAAAAGAATGTTTCAGCTGCTGTCATCTCTGCTGGGATCCTTTCTGTATGAGAAGACTAGGATCAGCCCATCTCACAATCCTCTAGAAAAGTTTCTCCTGCTGCATTAATAATCACAGAAATCACATACTGCTGTTGTAATCTCAAGAAACTGACCTCTGGTTGTAGAATGTATCCGTATAAGGGCCAGTCTCCACTGATTATTGTCTCCTAGCTATGATGAAATATTATAGGTTACTTGTTTTAATTATGCCACTTCAAGGTTTTTAGGATTATAACTCCAGTTTTTCTAAACAGTTACTTAGGCAGAGTCCAGACTATATTTGAATATTCCAGAATAAAGCATGGTTTATTCCAGAATATCCGAATATAGCAGAATAAGTAGCAATGTCTGGATGTAGCCTTAGACTCCCCCCCAAATCTTGCAGCTGATAAGATAATGCTTTCTAAAGCTTTCTAAGACCAATACCTAAATGTGCAGGGGGACTGTGGGGTTGAAATACCAGTGTGTGCCATGGGAGAACCCAATGTCCTATGGCACACAGTAACTGCACACCCTCACCTTCCCCACACCTAATCTGCTCCTGGATACCAAAGTATGACCATGATGATCAGCAGCCTCTGCCACACCACCTTGCCACCCCAAAGCTTTCACATACAGAAGCAAAATTGTACCAGGAGCTCCTAGTGAAGCCTTGCAGCAGTTTTTAATTACTGCGTTCCCATCTAAGTGCTTTCAGACATGTTGTTTAATAGTTTGTTTGAGGATCTTGTCTGGTATTGTAGTTTTCTGGGTCAACTTTCTTCCCTTTTTTGAAGATGGGGACAACATTTGCCCTTCATGAGCCAGTTTGGTTTAGTGGTTAAGGAGCCAGACTCTCATCTGGGAATACCAGGTTTGATTCCAACCTCCTCCATGAAGCCAGCTGGGTGACCTTGAGCTAGTCACAACTCTCTTCTGAGCTCTCACAGCCCTGCCTACCTCACAGGGTGTTCTGTTGTGGGGAGAAGAACAGAAAGCTTTGTCAGCCACTTTGAGTCCCCATAAATGGATGAGAAAAGCAGGGTAGAAAAGCCAACTCTTCTCCTCCTCCTCCTCCAATCTTCTGGAACTTTCCCTCTTCTCTAGAAACTTTCAAAGATCACAGAGAGCAGTTCAGCAATTATATCTGCTAATTCCTTC
>MTQE01002208.1:17739688-17757341 GCA_014337955.1 Aspidoscelis marmoratus | reverse complement strand
CATCTGGGCCTGGAGACTTGAATTCATTTATGTTAGCTAAGTGTTTCCTCACCTTTACTTTGTCCACACAGAGCCTTAATTCTCTTGTTTCTTCAACAGCCCAATGAAGGTCATGTGTATCATCCCATTGTTCTTTCTCTTTACTTTTGATAGCAAGAACGCTTTAAAATGAGTTTTGTTGGCACCCTGCCCTTAATATCCACCCAGTTGTCCTGAGGGTACTCATGTAGCATCCCTGCATATGCAGGGTGTATACAGGACTTGATACCAACAACAATTTGGTATCCAACTCAGGTGCAGACACAACCTTACTCTAAGCATAACCACTGCCACTACATGCAATGAGTAAATTGCTTGATCTAAGGAATGGTTCAGGAGCAACTAATATTTCTCACTAACTAGATGGAAGGCCATTACGAGCCCTTTGTGAGTAACTCTGGGCTTTCAAAACAAAATCAGCATTTGTGTCCTAGCAATGTGAGAGTTTCTATCCCAAACTTTAGTAGCATTTCTAGTAAATGACCAGCAGCAGTTTACCCTGGCATTCCTGTCACCTGCTCTTTGCATAGGGGAAAATGTCAGATGCTATCAAGAATGACAAAAGCCGAGCAGTTCATCTCCCCCTTAGCCAACTAACTTGGGAAAAATAAGGCTCCTTTCCTGAACCATTTGGTCCTTTGATTGCAAATCTTCATGAACATGCAACTGGATATAAAATTCCCTTTCTCCTCCCTGAAGAGCAACAGCAAAATTTAACAAAAAGGTTTTATCAAAAATAGAACAAGAGAAACAGAAGAAAAAGGCATAACAAGTTTCAGCTGATTATAGCAATATAATATTTTCAATTGTGCTAACCCACGGTGGCCTTCCACATACCATTGAAAGGCTACTTGGTAAACCAGTTGCATTTCAGATAGTAAAATTACAGGAACAATTACCATTCTTTGCAGTGGACGTCTTATCCTATGAAAGTCACTGCACAAATGTGTTCCTAGGCTAATTCAAAACATACAAACACCCAAAGGAGATCAAGAAAGTGAAGTTCTCCCCCTCACAAGTTTGGTCCTCCACGACAGTGACGGGCAGGTGAGGGCAAAGGTGAGCAAATGTGATTAGGAGTAGACCTCAGCTGTCTCCTTCCCTCTTCTCCTTCCCCTTCCTTCCCCTCATAGCATCCTTCACAGCCAGGAAGTAGCAGGATGGCCTATAATACCATTGAACACCTTGTAGCAAATCCTCTGTTACTCCATCTTTCCTGCCTTCTTGCATCTGTGCCCATCTTTAGAAAAGAGTTAAATTTGCTGGTGCGTCATGGGCTTCCCATCCTTAGTTCTTCCCCTCCTTTTATCCCAATAAACTTCAAGGTTTTAAAGATGCCTCTTCCAGTGTCATGGTCAATCCAGTCTTCTCTTCATCTTTTGCTGGTATTTCACAAAACCTTCCCCCATTTTCCACACACAGTCCAAGATCCAGATCTTCAAGATCCAGATCTTTGAGATGGGGTCCTCCTGGAGATCTGGATCTTGAAGATGCCTGAAGACCCCCTTGTGGACACCTTTAATCAGGTCTACATGAAATCCACATTTAAGGACCTGAAGGAACCATTAAATCCAGATTTCCCCTGCCCTCGTGGGCCTTCAATGGGGTCCAGGTGAGGACAGGGCCTTCCCAATTGGTACCAATCAGGTACTAATCAAGTTCCTAATGGGGTCTTAGAAAGGTTCTAAGCCCTAGTGGAAAAAAGCCCCTTGATAGATTTTACCATGCAGCCCATAATATGACTTTTTTTTCCATATGCTGGGACTTGTATGTAGACTAAAGAAACAACCTAGGGTGCTTCCGCACAGGCCCTTTAACACCCATTAAGCACACATTCCAATGTGCACCTCCGCACACGGATCGCTAATTAGGACACTTCTGGTGAGGGGTGTCCGCACAGTGAGCCCGTTTTTAATGCAGATTTCGGCGGCAAAACCAGTTTGCTGCCGGAGCATCCGCATTAGCGGGGGCAAAAAAGCACACTTCCCGTGGGTGCGTCTGCACCTATCTGGACTTAATGTGTGCTTAATGGGTGTTTCTAGCACACCACATATCAAGTGGTTTTGTGCTGTGAATCCGCATCCATTTCGGATGCGGCCGCACAGCGCAAGTGTGCTAGCCCATGGCCCTCCCCCAGCTTGCCACGATTGGCTCCCCGGAGCCAAGCATGGCGAGCTGGGGGGCTCCTAGCTTTTGGCTCACCCTCACCCCAGAAGCGGTGGATCACCGCTTCTGGAGCCA
This sequence comes from Aspidoscelis marmoratus, assembly GCA_014337955.1. Taxonomy (NCBI): domain Eukaryota; kingdom Metazoa; phylum Chordata; class Lepidosauria; order Squamata; family Teiidae; genus Aspidoscelis; species Aspidoscelis marmoratus. Next base: position 17,755,061 of record MTQE01002208.1, on the reverse strand, counting down.
GGGCGAACGTCCCAAAAGCCCGCCCTAGCCCACCCTGGGGGGAACACAGTGGATCCCCTCCTTACCTCATCGCCATCGCCCCGAAACTGAAAGCAGGCGCCCAGGATACAGCACGCCTGCATCTTGTGTGCCGCCTGATTGGCAGGCGCGCAAGTCAGGGCAGCACGCCTGCGCAGAACGGCTCCTGAGGGCAGGGGCTGCCAGGCGCAGCCCCGGCCACTCAGTAGGAGTGCAGGACGCAAGCGTGCTGCATCCTGCGTGCCTGCTTTCAGTTTTGGGGCGACGCTGACGAGGTAAGGAGGGGAACCACTGCGCTCCCCCCAGGGTGGGCTAGGGCAGGCTTTTGGAAAGCTCCTTTTGGGGCGAGGGCGAGCTGCGTCTGCGAGGTCTCCCGGCTTGCCAGGCTTGGCTCCGGCGAGCCAATCGTGGCGGGCCGGGGGAGGGCCCTCCATCCCGGATCAGAGACAGGTGCCGTGCGTCCGCACAGCACCCGCCTCCTATCCGGATCAGCGCCGTGTGTGCGGAGGCACGGGCGTGGGGTAGATCCTGTTACCGGATCTACCCTGTTAAACCGGATCTACTGGGCACCCAGAGCTATTAAAACCGGTTCCCCTGGGAGCCGGTTTTAATAAATCCAGGTGCCGGAGATCAGGTTTAATTTGCCCCTGTGCGGAAGCACCCCTACTGTCTCTGAGCAACAGTATAATCAAAATAATACTTATTCAAAATCTTACAAATGATGGCAACTGCCTAGCCAAGACAGATATAGCATGCACCTTGCAAGTAACAGAAGCAAACTATCATGTTCTGAACATGAATGTGCACCCTGGTCAGAACTTGAACTAAAAAATAAAAATCAGTTTTAGCGTGACATGTTTGCAACAGACCACCGTGAAAGCTATTCACTGGTATACCTTATTCCCACATGTAAAATCAATCAGAACTCTTAGGAATTGTAAAAACAATACTAGCAGAAGAATAATGACTAGCCCAGACTAGAATAAACATAAATGAGCAATCCTTCCAAGGCTTTTAAAATGGGAACCCTTGGAGATTGCTTGAATGCAACAAGAGAGATCTTTTAATATCAATTACAACTGCATAAAAGCTCTTTGCCAGGAAATAGATGATATTTAAGAACTTAGAGTAATAAAATGAGACTAGAAATGCTTGAATCAAGTAATTAATTTAGGGGAGAAAGAAATTAATAAGTGAGAACACTTCAACATCTTGTCTTGCATTAATTAAATGTAAGAGAGTGATTCAAAGGAACGGTGTATTGGGTCTCAAGTAACAAACTCAAGTTACTTTTCTAAAATGGCTTTTTCAAGATCCACTTGAGTTTGACATCGGTTAAGTAAAGATTGGGGATTCCTTGTTGTGCTAAACTTGGCAGAAGAACACAGTAGCAATGTTCATGTGAGATAGTGAGTAAGAACTCTTGTGTTCACCCAAGTTGTTCTTGCTGAAGTCCAGTTTGCCCAGCAGTCACCGACTGTGGAATCACCAAGTAGCAGTCATTTCAGTAAACTAACTCTTCTGACTCCCAAAACAAATGTCCCTTCTGCATCTAAATTCATCCTAACACAATTAGCAAAGCAGTCAGAGAGTACAGAAAACCTGTTGCTTTTGTGCTAAGCAATGCTGGAACAAATCCAATAACACTTTGATTTTCCTTTGTCATAATAACATCATTTGCACGTCAGCAATATTTCTCCTAAATGTGCTCCCCATGTGACTCACAAAATTTCTGCTGAAAGTGCCCCCTCCGCATAGTCATGTATCAGTGAAAAATGGCTTTCCATATTCTTGTTCTTGGGGGCTTTAATTTTTGATAATTGTTTGGAGAAAGGACATAGAAGATGAAGATATCTCTGTGCACATACTTACACAATCCATTACTGTAGGCAAGAATTTTCTTTCCCTTTCTATCCACAGATTGGCTTAATTGTAGGCAGTAAAAAAAAAATCAAAGAACTAATTTTGGTCCTGGACAGTATACATATTTCACCAAACTTAAAAACATTTGCTCAAACTCTCCTTCTTGTTTTTCCCCCTTATCAAACTAGATTTAACTGCAAAATTTTCAGATTTAAATATTAGAATACCAGATGAATGCCATATCTCCACTCACCTTGTAGGGCACCTGCTACTACAAGGTTTATGTATCATAACTCCATCTTCGGCAGCATAATGTACCTACCAAAGCACCCAGGATCCAGGGCACAAACCTCACTCTTGCCATTTCATTGGGTGCCTCCATCTGCAAAAATAAAGACTTGGAAGCACCTGGTGATGTGGCAGTAGGAAACACATCTGCAAAAGCACTTGCCATGGCTGATATCTTTACGTTCAGCACTAGGCCAGTCTTAAGGCCTGCCTAGGGAGTGGCTGTAGCTCAGTGGTAGAGCAAACTGCCTGGAGAGCAGAGATTTGCCAGTTCAGTCCTCAGCCTTTCCCCAGAAGCAGGAAATGACAAATCTATGGGCATTTCTGCACTTGCTTTCCCATCCTTTGGATGGGAATAGTACAGAACAGACAAACATGTACTAGTGTTGACACTAGGGAATGCTAGTACATGAAAGCCTACCCATGACATAGCTGGATACTTACCTCCATCTAGTCATGCATCTGATCCCTGGCAGGGCACTGCCATTTTGATCGTGGCACCGTGCATGATGCTACTTGCACCATTGCCAGCACTATGGCAACAATGATGTTCTCCACAGTCACATCTAGGATCATCTAAGGTACCAGCATTGGAAATAGTGCCAATGGTCACAACACGGATGAGACAAGCAAGTTTTGGGTTAGGTTGGGTATGGTTCATAATTTCATTCACCATTGCTCATTTGCAATAGGTGAACATCTAGGCAGCCAGAGTGTGTTTCTAGGCTGTAAATGCCTAATGCAAGTGCAGATGCACCTGCCCAGGTGTTCACTTATCACAAACTATGAAGCCAAGTGCAAACTTGCCTTATCTCTCCCCTAAGAAATCTGCATGGAAGGGTCCATGCAGTCAACCAGAAGTCTGGCCACAACTCATAGAGGACAGGTGTACCCACAGATATTAGAGTTGGTGCCTAGATACTGCCCTCAGGTTGGAGAGAGAGGCATTATGTCTCTTGGAGTCATATGTAGAGAACTGAGAACAGATGGGGGGGAATTGCCTTCATCTTCAGCTTAGGAATGCCCAGAAGCAATTAGTGGGCCATTGTGGGATGGGATGCTGGACTAGATGGGCTGTGGCCTGATCTTATGTTTTTAGTAACAACAAGAGCTTGTCTAGGACGCCAAGATTAAGAAATGCAAGATTAGTCAGAAGTGGTTCTTTTCCCCCCTCTGTTTAATTTTCTATGCATCTTAAACCAGCTGATAATGGATACCTTTGAAGATAAGATGAACATAATTTTTCTGTAATCCAAAACACACTTGCAAACCCATTTTGGTTATAAAACAGCCAAATGCTATCCAAATTAGACTGAACACTTCCCAATGGGTAATTCAGTGGCATCAAATTCATAGATTCTGATGCAAAAAAATTACTGGGGTAGCCCTATTCAAACAGTTCAGGTTTCATTCACAGACTGCACTGGGTCTTTAAAGGCAGCTATCATTGTGGTTTAGAAGAAAACCCACTGCAGGCCAGGAAACTGTACATATCTCAGCTAACTCCTCAATTGTTTGTAAACTTAGGCAGTCTGAAGGGTAGATTCAGACAACACGCTCCCCAGATTTTGTTCAATGGGATATGTGTGCTGCCCACTTTAAGCCCTTTTTGTTTATTCTGAGAAAAATCCTGGAATAGGAGCTTGCTGTCCACATGCTAGCACAGACCCTGGTGGGATCTGCCATAGTCTGCACTAGCATGTGGACAGCAGGCCCCCATTTTGGAATACATCCTGGAATAAAATCCAGTGCAGAAGGGGCTTTAGTTACAACATAATTCTTTCTCTGTCAAACCATCTGGGCTTACTGTTGCCAGTAATTCTATCTAGGACATTTCACTTAAGATGTTATAAGAACGTCATGATTCTTTCCCTTTCCCCAGGCCTGAAGACGATTGTAGGAGCCCTGATCCAATCTGTGAAGAAGTTGTCAGATGTGATGATTTTGACGGTGTTTTGCCTCAGTGTTTTTGCTTTAATTGGGCTGCAGCTGTTCATGGGAAATTTGAGGCACAAGTGTGTCATCTGGCCCATTGATGTCAATGAAACCTATTTGGAAAACGGCACCAAGGGCTTTGACTGGGAAGAATACACCAACAATATCTGTAAGTCCTCGTGTTGTCTGTTCCTGCTAGAACTGTAAGATGTTTCTGGGATTGCTTGAAGAAGGGATGGCTTGATAGTGTGGATACTAGGGCACCAGACATCTACCACTGCAGAGATCTAACACCTGGTAGGGGTAGATGTGCTATATTTTTCAGTGGTGGTCCCAGCCTGGACAAAGTTTAAATCAGTGCTACTATATGGGAAGATGAGTACTGCCACCCATGGCAGTTGATGTATGTGAATACAGCTGGAAGTTCCTCATCCTGCTGAAAGGAGATTTGTGAACTTCTTTTGAAATGCACATGATAAGAACTTCATAACATGAACTTCATAACAAGGACAGACTTGTAGCAGTACTCACCTGCACCATCCACCATTGGCTGCTACCACTGAAGATAGTATTATGATGTGGGTAGAATCACGATATGGAAGAGTTATGTCCTTAATGGCAACACCTGGTGAAATCGCTTCTATAAAACTACTAAAGGTGTAGCATTCATGACCTCTGTTCCAAGTGGGTCACTCTAGAAATTTAACAGGGGTGAGACATTTTTATTTTCTTGGAAAACCATGCATTCTTCGACTGGTATTTTCTGATCTTTTAATGATATTTGATTTATATTTCTACATAGCCCTTTCTTACTCCAAAAATCCCTTCACTAAAGTACAGTACTCTCAATTTTAAAAAATTAAGAATTTGTTTTAGAGTCATTTCTTCAGTTGAAACTGTCTTGAAGGCAGCCCTGCAATGGATACTGATGTGATCCTTTATATGTAATGAAGATCTTTTGATTGCTATAAGAAACCAAATATGCATTTGAGACTCAACAGACTTCAGAGGTTGTGATTATATTAATGTCTATAACATCAGAACTGTATTGTGCTGCTGTGAGTGAGGCAAATCAGTCACAAGACTGACCTGCCCGCGTCTTCAGATCTGGAGGGGAGGCCCTCCTGGTTATCCCACCGCCTTCAGCAGCTAGGCGGGTGGGCACCCGGGAGAGGGCCTTCTCGATGGTGGCCCCTAGGCTGTGGAATGGTCTCCCCCTCACGATGCGTCAGGCCCCTTCTCTGTCTCTGTTTAGGAAGGTGGTGAAGACATATCTCTTCTCTCAGGCCTTTGGTTAAATGTTTCCCACGCTTCCCCCATCATTAACACTGCTGTTTTTAAACTCTTCTGTATTTTTCTTAATGCTGGATTTTAAACTTTAACTTAAACTTTAGGATTGATATAGTTTTTGCTATGTTTTGCTATATTTGTTTTTAAATGTTGTGAGCCACCCAGAAACCCTTGGGTATGGGCCAGGATATAAATATAAATATAAATATAAATATAAATATAAATATAAATATAAATATAAATATAAATATAAATATAAATATAAATATAAATATAAATATAAATATAAATATAAATATAAATATAAATAAATAAAGATGAATCCTCTTCCTGCACAGACATCTACACTGTGAAATGACAGAAGTCCAAAAATTCTTCACAGTTGACGTTTGTTAATATCTGAACGTAAATAGCACTAAGTATGTTGCTGTTTCATATGAGGTTCATTCATTCATTCTTACTTTCTTTTCTTCTTTGCTCTACCCACCTCTAGCAAACTTCTACATATTACCTGGGTTTCCTGATCCTTTGTTGTGTGGCAACAGCTCAGATGCAGGGTAAGTTACTAGTTCGCAATCTTCCCTACAAAATTTCCCGTCGGTTGTTTGAGAAACTAGGGCCCTTTCCACACTTGGACTTCTGCTACCATAGTCTGCAGTAGCATGTGGACAGTAGGTCCCTATTCCAGGATAAATTCCAGAATAATGCCAAGTGCAGAAAGGCCGTAGCACTGAAAAGGCAGTATGCTCGGATACCATTCCACAAGCACTTACATTAAATTCCTTTGCAAAGCTGATAGTTCTTAGTGATCTTCAGTCTTTTGAATATTAACTTTGTCTCATTTTCATGGAGATCTGTTATATCACACAGTATTGAAAACCAGATTTAAGCCTCAGATAATGGCTGTGGTCACACTTCCCTGAAATAGTCTAAACTGTTAAGAGGCTGAACTGAAGACATCACACCCAATTCTTAATAATCCACTCTCAGTTTGGACTGTTACGCTCACACCTTTTATGTTATCATCCCGAGTCTCCTTTACAGAATTCTTTAGTTCTCCACCCCCTCTTGATTGCATCAACACCACCTGCATTCTGATAGGATAAAGGTCTGTCAATCAACAATGGCAACAGGGGGGGTTCGGGGTCGTGTGGTGCTGATGGCAAACTCGAAGGTAACACAGGGTATTATTGTTGGGGTAAGGAGACTGTGCCCCCAACAGAAGCAGCCAAGGCTTACCCCAACCAGTATGCATTCCCACCCAACCCCCGGTCATTCCTGAAGAAAAATGAGCAGCTATACTTTGCCCTAAAGCCGCTGAAGCAGTTCTACTTTTCAGTAAAAATCCCTTTTACTGAAAGGAAACATTGTTTTCCTTGCACATTGCTAAAGAAAAATTGAAGATATATTGTCCTTAGAACTGTATCATTTCTACTTTTGTTGCTCCCCCTCCCAATAGTGCTTTTCTGGCCTTTTTTTTTACAAAAAATCATCCCAGTTTTTCCGCAAAACCACTAGAGAGCAAATGAAAAAATATGATCTATTGCTTTATCAGTTAACACAAAACTGGTTTATATTTTTTTAAAAAAATGATGGACAGAGTCCATCAGCATGCAATTGGAGCAAAGGGGAATCAGGACCAGGATGGGAGAGGGGACCATCCTAGGAATGGTGGCAAGCAAAGTAGAAACTGCTTGGCAGGAATGGAACAGGGAGGGGAGGAGTGCTGCCAACTCCAGTGTGTACCACCCACACATACAGGCATTGGGTGGAAGGGAAGGCAGGTTCCACCCATCATGGTACAGGTCAGCCCCTTTTTGTCTGGCTTGCCATGCTAAAAAGGACTGACTCCTGTGAAAGTGGACTCCAGAAAGTATGAATGCAGGAGAGGAAGTCCACTTATAAATCAGTTCAGAAAAAAATGTGTGAGCAGAACAACTAGAAGATAGCCTGAGGACAACTTACAGGCCCAGTTCCCATTACAAGCTTAAAATAGTTTTCCTAAACCAAAATAATAGAACCGGATGCTAACACAAATTTGCCTGATTCCATTACTTTCAACTTAATCGTGTTCGATCCGGATTCTGAGGTACATGACTCAAGGGGGGACTCAAGTGACTACTTTCTAAAAGCCACTTTTCAGGGATGCCCTGCCCTCTTCCTCCTGGCGTGAACGCGCCACCCATAACCGACCCCTTCACGGAGCCTAGCTGGGTGGCTAGGTGGCTGCTGCTTGCCTGGATGGATGAAAAACAGCACCGGGCAGTCAACGAATCTTTCCCCTCCTCTCCCCATTTCCCAGGGCACACAGCAGCAGTGGCAACTCAAGCCCCCTTCGACCGCTCACCTCCACAGCAACAGCCTTAAACATTCACACATCTCCCAGAACCTGCAGCTGCTTTCCTTTCTTTTCCCTTTCTAAAGTCCAGAACTTCCAGAATTGTGCAGAATTGCAACATTGTTATCAGGTGTGAAGTGGGTGGATTGCTACAGTGTAACCACTGCTGTAAGGGGTGGATTTTTACAGTGAAATCACTATCTTTGGAATCAAACTATTGGGGGAGGAAAACCCTAAACATGCATTCTCATCCCACTAAAACGGTACCGTTCCCACAGTAAGAAATATAAAACATTTCAAATGCACGAACCGGAGCAAGACCTGTTGAAATGAGGGTTAACATTTACAACGCTTTGGGGCGATTTAACACGTGGAAAGCATGTTAAGCCAACCTGATGTGGGGACTGTGAGGATCGAAACCGTTTCAAAACCACTTTAAGCTTGTAATGAGAACGCGGCCACAGTGAGGTGTGACCATGGCCAATATACAGTACAGAAAGTTAGGATCATTCTTTTCCATTACACCTCATGTCTTCTTTCCAGTAACCCATTGGCTTTCATGTTTAAATGAGGTGTCGTGTACAGGTAGGTCCAATCTAAATGGTCCCTCTCACTCCAGATCAAGCAATCCTTAGCAGTCATTCCTACATATATTGGATTTAGGGCATTGGATCAATGTAAAGATCTCAGACCAAAGCCAGAAGTCAAGACAGTGGCTACAGTCCCAGTCTTCTACTAATCATGTCTGCACCGGTAGATTATTGCTGATGTCAGATGCATTACTTTCTCTTAAATCATTCTGCAGAGTTTTTGGGTCTGGGCTTTTTATTTTTACAATAAGAACTGCAACAGAAGTTCCGTGTTGCTCTACAGAAGCTTGTTATGACACAGTGAGCACCTTCTAATGAATGTTTTCATTCTAACTTCTGATTTTCCATTTCGTTTTAACTCCCCTATTGTTGATCCATTGGTAAGATCCATATGGCATGCTAATAGCACCATGGGTACACTCAGAGCACAGGATCTTCATGACCAAATGCTCATTGGGCAACCAGCCTGGCGTAAGAGATCCTGAGTGCTGGAGGGTAGAGTAAGAGACAATACTATGACAGCTACTTTCTCCTGGTTTTCTCCACTGTCACTGCTGCTGAAGGTGAATACCTGTTCTGTATTCTTTGAGGCAGATAGACTGGTCCTATTTTCGTGAACCCAGAAAATGGCCAGCTTCCAGGGCCAGTTGCTGTTTTATCCAGAAACATCAGGGCAAGCTTATTGTTAAAGGCTGGAGCACTTTCATGCCATCCTGCAGCTCCTGCCATTACTTTGACATTCAAGTTAATATAGCTGTGATATATTTGTGTATTTGCCCATATATTGAACAGATAGAATTATATGAGATCAAGAATTTCTTTGTCAATGCAGTTGATTAAAAATTAAATAATCCATGAACAGCTTCCCTTTCATCTTCTGCTTATAAAGGTTTTAAATTTGAGAATATAAAAAATCCTATCTATCTTTTTTTTGTCTGAGAAATTTGATCAAAAATGTCTTCATCTGGTTTTCAGCCAATGTCCCGAGGGCTATACATGCATGAAAGCAGGAAGAAACCCTAACTATGGCTACACCAGCTTTGATACCTTTAGTTGGGCATTCTTGGCCTTGTTTCGCCTCATGACTCAGGACTTCTGGGAAAACCTATATCAGTTAGTAAGTATTTCAAGCCTTATTTGATATCTATCTGATGAATCATCTTTGCCATATAGGAGGAGCCACCTGTCAGTCTGAAGAAAATGAAGAAGATTCTTCCGTGTAGCTACAACTACCCAGATTTGCCTCAGCTAGTTAGACAATTCTACATGTTTCTTCACTTAACAAGATGGAAATGCCTAAGCGCCAAAGCCAATGCCAGCTAGAAGCAATATTGAAAAGTAGCAAAACTGACCTACGAGTAGTTTTTTAAAAAGAAGAATTTAGAGTGTTGGCTTGACATTGTTGTGGGATGTGGGAATTCATATGATCAATTGGAATTTGTTTTCAACTATCTTCTCCAGGAGCAGTGTCAACTAGTAGCAAATTCTGCAGTCACAACTTCATCTTGATGGTCAATGAAGCAACTAACACCTTAGGCAGGCACACACACACACATACAGAGGAGGGGGTACACATTCATATTGTGCTTTGGCAGTCATGATGGTACTGATGCTGGATAAAATAGTGAACAAAACCAACTAGGTTGCCTTAAAATACTATAAGTCTCCATGATAGATGGCAGTGGAGACTGGGGAAAAGGTACTGGGATATTCAGTAAATGACACAATGAGCCTCGAACATAATACTTAAATTATATCTGTGTCTGATTGAATCTGATTATGATTCTTCCTGGTGCTGATCAGGGTCTTCAATCTTGTTCATCCAGCTAGACTTACAGGTGTTTTCATTGAGCAGAGCAAGATCAGTATCGAGGGGCAGAATCAGGGCTTCCTCCAAGGTAGCCAGATATCTAATATCATGCCTTGCAATCCAGATCTTTTTTAAAACAAATTATCCTCCAAAGTGTAGCTCATGCAGAAACTTCACTGCTGCAAGACGTGCTCCTTGCAGCAGTGACCTTTCCAGGGCAAGGAGCTTCTGTAAGACACATTGCAATTCTTCTCCAAACCTCCTGGGCCAGTTCTCACTAACTTTGTGGGATGCCATCACTGTACCATCCCACAGAAGTTAAATTCAGCAGTGGTGCCAGTGTCCACACCACGAGTGCCAGCATCATCCCAACTTACATATGGCCCTTGAGATGCAGGTGACCTATCCTGGACCACTCAGATTGCTGTATCAATAGTCACTGCAACTTCCACCATGTGCCACCATGCCATTGCTGTGGCAATTGTGACACGGTGTATATTTGAGCAGCCATAACTGCCTCACACAAAATGGGTGTGAATGCTGCCGACTGGAAGTGCACCAGATGCTCCCAATGAAGAAGTCTTTAGTGCTCTACAGCTTTGGAGTATTGGGATCTTCTTGCACGTTCTTGGCCACTCCAGGATGGAGGCAGCACCACAGCGTGCAGATGGAACATCCTGGAGAGTGGAAGAGCATCTCAATCGCATAAATGCAAAAAGGACCCCTGTCGCTGTGGCAGCCCATACATGATTCACATCAGCTACACTGTCCATAAGCTACATCCTGTCCCTATGAGGATGTAGTCTAAGAAATGGACAAACAATCATCATATGTCAATTACAGGCATGTTCATCACCTTTGCAATTTAATCAGATATTGGCTATATTTGGAAAATGACCTTTGCATGCAAAGAAAAAGCTTTTGCACCTCTATTCAAGTTTCAGAGCAGATTCAGAGTGGATTCGGAGGCGTGACTGGTAGTGGAGGAGATCTGAATTCAAAACCTAGCAAAGTAGGTCCATTCGCATGAATGCAAAGTTCCATCTCAAAACAAACAGGGGGGAAAATCATGCACATTGCTAATTACAGATCCCTCCACATTTTAAGGGAAGAATAAACATTTATAAGAGTGGATGTCAAAAACTGCACAGTTCATTCAAATGTTGCCAGATATGTGCCAAGAATGTTGGCTCTGCACACCTGCATGCTCCCTGGGAAGCAAGGGGCCTATTCACACTTGGCTTTATTCCAGAATATATCCTGGAATAGGGGCCTGCTGTCTACATGCAAGTGTAGGCTACAGCAGGCCCTAAGGGAGGTCTGCAAGAGTCTGCAGTAGCATCCAGAGCACAGGTCCCTCTGCTGAGAGATATCCCAGAATACAGCCAAGTGCGAATAGGCCTAAGGTCTCCCAAGTGAACGTGCTGCCCATGCAAACTTTGCCCAAAAGTGCTCCAAGATGCTCCCAGTACGGGGTCTGCTTGAAGTGCTACCATGCAGACAGCCAGTGGTGATTGGAGCAGTCCACACAGCACATGGAAACCAGTGATATTTTTGAAGGCTATGGAAACAGCAGTCAATACAAATTCAGAGGCCAAAGAACTTTCAAAGGCTAGGACAGGGCAGGCAGCCAGTGCACAGGTGTTGCCAGGATACTCTAGAAAATCCTACTCAGTTTCTGGCCTGCTTGGACATGAGCAGTTCCTGTGTAGAGTGCTGCATACCACATCATGGACATGGCCAATGGGTCTGATTCATTTGTGAATAACCTGTCTTTTAGTGTGATATACAGATGTATTATTGTCTCTAAAACAGCCAGGGGTTTGTAACTCATTTCAGAGAAGCCCAACAAACCAACACACTGCATTTCAAGACACTTCTGGATGCTCTCTCACGTGCATTCCAACTTTGCTTCACAAGTCACATCAGTAGAGAACCAAACCAGAAATTTTAGAAGAATTTTTATGTCTTTCCCCCTCTCGTTGTCTATTTTGGTGATGGCTTTGTGTTTCTGTACTCACTTTTAGGGTGCCTCCAGATGTTGGCTAAAATTCACAATTCTCCCAGGATTTTATTGGGAAGGCCAGACAGGATAGTGAGGCAATATCTCACAATAACACTATTACAGGAGATCTAGCAATGATGCCGCATATCCTATAACAGCAGTGCTTACCTGATATCTACCATCTTGTTTCATTATAATTCCAGTTGTAGCTTCCCAGAAGTCAGTCAAATGCATGAAAAACAACAGAAGGAAGTGAGCTGGACTTGACTGGTTGCAGGTTGCTACAAGCTGAACTATAACAAAAGAATCCAGCAAACATGCATGGAGGCCCGGAGTTGTCTCATGCATCTGGCAGGGATGACAAGAAACAATCATGGGATTATATGATTATATGTCTGTTAGGAGCAAGCATGCACCTTCCAGATATTTTGGGACTCCAGGACCGATCAGCCGCAGCTGCCATGAGAGCAATTAGTGAGAATGGGAAGCCAAAACAACACCTAAAAGGCACCTGTTTTTGACAGTAACCAGGATTGTACCCCTAATGCTCTGAGCAGAAAGCCTCATAATTGTGTCTCTTTTTTCACAGACTCTGCGAGCAGCAGGAAAAACCTACATGATCTTTTTTGTCCTGGTTATTTTTGTTGGCTCATTCTACCTGGTGAACTTGATTTTGGCTGTGGTGGCCATGGCCTATGAAGAGCAAAACCAGGCAACCCTGGAAGAGGCAGAGCAGAAAGAAGCAGAGTTCAAAGCCATGTTGGAACAACTGAAAAAGCAACAAGAGGAAGCCCAGGTTTTCACCTCTTTCCAGTCCAATTATTTAATTGAACATCTGTTATTTGCATGTGCATTGCTTGTTTTAGAGTGCAAGCTAATTAAGATCTACAAATGGTCCATAATTTTTACTTGTCCAAAATGGGATGTTTGAAATTGCTTGTCGATAAAGTTTGATTAGCTGCAATATTTAGAAAGGCATCCATGAGGAAATGTCACCACACTTAGTTTACAGCTTGGTTTGTTTAAAAGAGACCAGGTCTTGGCTGTTTAACAGCACCTTCTGCAATTCCCTTATTGCTTGTGTCTTACCTCTTATCTGGATTTAAGTTCATCTGTGGAAAAGATAGCAGTGAAGTCTCAGTGCTGTGCTGAAGTCTGCACTAGCATGTGGATGGCTGGTCCCAATTTGACAATATTATCAGGAATAAGGCCCTATGCAGAAAGACCCCCAGGTGCTTTTTGACCATTCCAGATGGCCCTGGAGATTGAGTATCTCATTGCCTTCAGGGCTTCCTCTGATCATTGAACACTTTCCCTAAAACCCCTGACCTGCCCTTGCCTTAAGATCTGGAGGGGAGGCCCTCCTGGTTGTACCACCACCCTCAGCAGCAAAGGGGATGGGCACCCAGGAAAGGGCCTTCTCAGTGATGTCCCCTAGGCTGTGGAATAGTCTTCCCTTTGAGGTGCATCTATCACCTTCACTGTACACGTTTAGGGAAGCAGTGAAGATGCACCTCTTTGCCCTGGCCTTCAGTTAAATGGAGATACACTTCCCCTTCCCACTTGCAGACACTGTTGTTTTAATATATTCTGTTATTGTTTAAATATGTTGAAAATGTTGTTATGTGCCCTGAGACCTTTAGATATTGGGCGGGATAGAAATACAAATAATAAATAAATAAAATAAAAATACTGTATGATTGGAACCTCCTTGATTAATCTTAGGAAACTGGGCAGTAATATGATTTTCTATACTGTGTCTTTGACTGAAGAGAATTAAAATGTAATATATCTGGTCATCTCTTTTTGTTTTCCTTTGCATTGCAGGCTGCAGCCATGGCAACTTCTGCAGGGACAGTCTCTGAAGATGCAGTAGAAGAAGAAGGCGGAGCACGGATGTCACAGAGTTCCTCTGAGATCTCCAAACTCAGTTCCAAGAGTGCCAAAGAGAGACGGAACCGGAGGAAGAAGAGGAAGCAGAAGGAGCTCTCCGAAGGCGAAGAGAAGGGGGATGCTGAGAAGGTCTTTAAATCAGAATCTGAAGATGGTATGAGAAGAAAAGTCTTCCGCTTGCCAGACAACAGGCTGGGGAGAAAACTCTCCATCATGAATCAGGTAGGGTTTTCAATCCGTATAACTGGCAACTTCCAGAAAAAACTCCCTGAAAGTAAGAGCGATCAGTCATTGGAATAGGTTGCCAAGGGAGGTAGTGAGCTCTCCTTCACTGGAGGTCTTCAAGCAGAGGCTGGAGCTACATCTGTCTGGGTTGGTTTAGGAAATCCTACATTGAGCAGGGGATTGGACTCAATGACCCTACAGGTCCCTTCCAGCTCTATCGTTCTATGATTCTATGATAACTGCATCTCTAAATTTTGTCTTGCGGGGATGAGTTAATCATTCTTTACAGCACAGTTACACTCATCATTTTTTAACTGATCCTGAGACATTTACGTCATCATTTGCCACAATATGGCACTTCTGCCTCTGCACCATAAAAAGCCTGTCATTCGCCATGCCTGCCTATTCCTCGCAGAGAGATGTACCATAGCAGAACTTCTATAGTGGCTTGGGATTCAACATGTCTGGTTGTGGAGGGGAAAAAATCAAGCTTCCTACAATGTGGAATAGCAGTAATGCCATATTACAAGGTTCCCCAGCCATACTTGAAAGAATAAGATTCTATTTCAACATTGTCTGATTAAAAATGATCAAATGCCATGTGCACTCTCTTTGCCTTGTTATTGTTGTTGCTATTTTGTATTTGTTTCAGGAGACATATACAGTAGGCCATGTCTCCACATACTGGTGGCGAGGGGGGGCATCTTCATCTTCGCTGCTGTTTCTCCTCATAGCAAGCACTGGCACCCCATTTTGGGGCATGATCACCATACAAAGTGTTGTATCTTCAAGGTGCTCTTTTTGTCCTCACTGAAGGCACCTCAGATTTCCACTTTAAACCACACGCATGTTCACTCTTACCTTAACAGAGCAGTTGCAGATGCTCCAGGGAAGTCAGTCAATACACCAATTTGTCACTATCACCAGGGATCTGCATAAAGCCAAATTCCCCCATTCGGTTAAATGCTAATTGAATGGGGGAATATTCAGCTTTGTTTATTATTTATTGTTATTTGTATTTCTCTCCCGCCCTATACCCAGAGGTCTCAGGGCGAGTAACAATGCTTTAAAATTCTGCACATTAAAACAATATATATTAAAACAGTAATATCTACAAC
>MTQE01002208.1:17694664-17739628 GCA_014337955.1 Aspidoscelis marmoratus | reverse complement strand
TAAAACAGTAATATCTACAACAACATTTAAAATCCAGGATGTTAAAACAAGTCAAATATATATTTAAAACATATTTAAAATGTGTGTGTGGGGGGGAGAGAGAGAGAGAATGTAACCACATTTAGCCAAAGGCCAGGACAAAGAAGTGTGTCTTTACTGCCTTCCTGAACATGTACAGGTCAAATCTCTGCCAATGTGAGTGTGGGGGGATTCAGCTTCGCATGCAAACATCCAATGAATGCTTGCATGCAAAGGGAACTCCCTATCCCTGCATTCCTGTCCCATGTCGCCCCCCCCCATCAAGGAATCTATGATGCTTTGATGAAGACTGGATCCATTTGATTAATGGGTGAATGGGGGCCTGCAAATGTAGGCCTCTTTTGATTTGCCCGCGAGTGTTGAAATTCCTGCAAATTGAAAATTGCATGCATATTCATGCACATCCCTAGGTATCACTGTACCAGAGTGTCTTGGAGCCCCCTCCAGCTACCTCACTCTTCCACAGGTCTGGACAAGTAAAGACTGTGAATGCTGCAAGTAGGCGGAATGGCACAAATGCAGTTCAACTGCCATGGCAACATACTGGCATGTGCCAGGTGTTGTCATTGAGCATTCCTAGGATAATCAGTCAGACCAGGCCAGGCCATCCACACTCCAAGCGTTGGTTATCCAATTGGGGCCTGCACCAGCACTTGAAGTGTGGATGCCTCCCTCTCCACCTGATCTCTACCTCAGTGGTATGATATTGTTATGCCATTCCACCAAGTTAGGTGTAAACAGGGCCAATGTCTCTGCTACCTTCAATAGCATCTTTTGTAGCAATCATGGCATCTATCCTCAGCCCCCAACTCAGAAGCCATCTTGTCTGTAAAAGGGAAATCCAGCTATGCTGTATGCCAAGTTTCCTCAATGAACTAAGGATAGTGTACAATCCTCCATATAAACTTCCATAACTACTACAGCTATTATTTTTTGTTGTTAAAAGTACTGTTATATTTGTTTGTATTGATTTAATTGAATTCTTTTGCTTGAGTTTTAACATTGCTAATTTCCAACAAAGGGACAGAGCTGAAAGTAAACTAGGGATGATACAGAAGCTGTCTCCAATGAGGTTATAAGAATTAATTTTTCCATACTAGTGGTTTATGAGTTTCTTGTTACACTCTTCTTTCTTTCTTTCTTTCTTTCTTTCTTTCTTTCTTTCTTTCTTTCTTTCTTTCTTTCTTTCTTTCTTTCGCTTGCTTGCTTTTCTCTTCCAGTCACTGCTTAGCATCCCAGGATCTCCATACCTCTCCCGACACAACAGCAAAAGCAGTATCTTCAGCTTCAAGAGAGGCTTCCGGGACCCAGGTTCAGAAAATGAATTTGCTGATGATGAGCACAGCACAGTTGAGGAAAGTGAGGGCAGGAGAGATTCTCTCTTCATTCCAATTCGGGGCCGTGAGCGGAAAAGCAGCTACAGCGGTTACAGTGGCTACAGCCAGGGAAGCCGGTCGTCCCGCATCTTTCCAAGCATCCGTCGGAATGTGAAGCGGAACAGCACTGTGGACTGCAATGGCGTCGTCTCCTTGATTGGTGGCCCAACCTCCAACATAGCCAGTGGACGCCTTCTGCCTGAGGTGAAAATAGATAAGGCAGCTACTGATGACAGCGTAAGGAAGTCAATGAGTAGACAGTCTAGGCATGGCGGCCTGCCCTTTGTTCTGCTTTCCTGTATGCCGCCAAAATGGATCCCTGTTGGAATGAAAGTTGACTGTCAAGCCACAGATGTTACATTCTGAACCTCCTTCCCAGACCCCTGTGCTTCTAATTTGTCTCTATTTCCCTTTCTTTCTTGAATTAACCTACTCACATAAATGCCTTGTCCTTCCTTTTTCGCTTCAAAGACAAAAAATAGCTTGGAACTAATTTATCAGTTTTAAAGGAGGAAAAAAGGGATAGTGATAAGTGGGCTATTAAATCTCAGAGACATTCTAATTATATGGAGAATCATCTGGGCATGAATGGGATAGACCAGGCTTTTCTTAATCCCACCCATACAAGCAGAATCTATTATGTATAAATCTTCCTTGGCAGATTAATATCCTATTTATTTTTAAGTCCCAGTCTGTACCTTTAAAAGAGTTAAGCAAGAAAAGGCTCAGTGTAAAATTAAGTTTTGTCACGAAATGAACCACTTAGGAACTTCCAGAATATAAGAGAGAGGGGGAAAGATGCTTAATGGTAAATCTATGAATGGGCTTCCGTTTTTCAAATGCAAACATTGTTCGTAGGGAGAGACATTTCTTGCTAGTGCAGTGATGCCTAAATGTATATAGTTTTCGTGTCTGTGCAGCCAGGAGGTACTGTGGAGTTTCATATTTGATTAGCAGAAGTACTGTCATTTTCTCTAAATATATCTTTCTCATGCAAAACTTCCCAACACAGCTGGTTTTCTCCAGCAATTGTAGGCAGTAACTCCAGAGAGCAAATCATTGGTCCAGTGAGAACTGGCCCACAGAGTGAAAATACAAACTGTCTCCATTGCACAGCAAAAGCACTGTGGCTGAGACCAGTTTCCATTACTCCTGCAGGGCTGCTAAGCTTTAACTGAGCTTCAGTCCACTTTCAGAGTGAGAGAACTACACATCAGGAGAATGGGAAGCTGTTCTCCTTTGGCATTATCTAATTTGGAAAATTTACCTTTGGGATAGATAATGCAGAAAGAAAATTATTGGTCAGTTTGTTGATGTGTTTTCTCACTCTGAAAATGGCCCAGAGCTGAATTAAAACTTAGGTGTGAACACAGCCCAAAGTGGAGCCCATCTGCCTGATTGAGATGCCTTGACTACAAAATGGAGACACAGCCAAACTAAAGATACAAGACCATGGGCCTTTCTGCACTTGGACATAGTCTGGAATATATCCCAGGATAGGGACCAGCTATCTGCATGCTAGTAGAGACTATGGAAGGCCCCAGGTGAGCCCTGCCATAGTCTGCATTAGCTTGTGGCCACCAGACCACTATTTCAAGATACATTCCAGAATAAGGCCAAGTGAAGAAAGGGCCCATCTGTCAACTCACTTGCTCCAACTACAGTCTATGTAGGTTGCTCCAGAGTGGTTATATTTAGGAATAACATCTTTGTCTTTAGCAAGTACACAAGGAAGGTTTGTTCCTGTGTGAGTAAATTCCAAGCTTTTTTTCCCTCTAAAAAGCCACATACTTCTTGCAAGCTAAATTTAACCACTCCTGCCCAATCCTTCTTCCCTCCTTAAGAATGTTTGAAGTCCTTCCTAGTTACCTTCAGCTTCTCTTACTGTCCCTTCCTCCAGTTAGCATGTTAGCATACTATCATCTTTCAAAATTCAGCCCTCTAACAGCATGAATATATTACAGATTGTTAATTATAGCATGACACATGCATGAAAGACAACTTACCTGTACTATGTGAAAGTTACCTAAAAGTTTATTTAGACGGTGGTTGTAATCTGTTGTTACACACTATAAAACCTTGGTTATTTTTTCCCCTGCATTGGGAAAAACATAATCATGTAAATTAAGGACTAGTAGCAATCGTGGAATAAATAGAAAGTTCATGCACCACATGGCTCAGAGGACCATAGAAAGGAACCCATTGTGGTGTGAATGTGCAGCATTCTCTGGGTTCCTTTCTAGGCAGCATGGAGATTACTGGGTTCTATCTTTCATGATGCTCATTATTGTTTTATTTAGTGTCCCTCCAATCAGAGATCCCCAAATCACTTCTTGCCGCCTCTGCCAGATGGCAGGAGGTAATCCCAGTACAATAATGGGCTTTTGCCTCTGTCTGGTGGTGATTCGTCGTATCCTTCCTCTTGCAAAATATCCGTATGTAGGAAGCACCCATCCATTTTCCTTATTTTTTATATGCTTCCTACATACAAGTATTTTACAAGAGGAAAGATCCTGTGAAGAAATGTCACTTAAATGTAGACAATTACTGTTATGGAAAAGCAGGTGTCATTGTTGTGTTTTCCATAAAATCAGTGTAGCAGGTTTTTGCTCCGCTAACCTGGGACTAGATTGGGATTGCTATGAATAGGCATGGCAATTCCAGTATTCATGACTGGAGGTGCCTATAGTTACAAACATGCTTTTAAAACATTTAGTCCAACCTCTATAATACAATTCCGGGGCAGGCACTATACCCCCCCCCTTTTGTTATTGGAATGTATTTATGAGATGCCACTCATACAGCTATTGCTACCTCTGTGACTAAAAAATAAAAGCTAGGAAAAGGAGCTACACCACCTACTTTGCCTGATCCACCTATTTGTAAATTTAGATTAATCAGCAGAAGTTGTTCAGAGGGACAGCGGCAAGAGCAGTCTATGGCCCATTTCAGAGCGTGGCAACATTTTGACAGATTCCAAAGATCATCCATGTCCAGGGCCTTCTCAGGAGACTGGCAAAATGTCCCTAGTGTGCAACTTTAATGTTTGAGAACCTTTGCTCCCTTGCCTCAAAGTTAGGTTCCCCTCTTCACTCCTGGGTTGGGTAAAGCACTCCAACTCAGAAGGTAGTTTCTCTGCTTACGCCAAGTTTGCTTTTATGTTTTGGTTTTCCTTTCATGGGGCCTATTTGCACTTGGCCTTTTTCTGGATTATATCTCAGGATAGGGGTCTGTGGTCCACATGCTAATGCAGACTCTGGCAGACCTCACTTTGGGCCTACCGAAGCCTGCTCTAGCATATGGATAGCAAGTCCCTATTCCAGGATATATTCCAGAATAAAGCCAAGTGCGAATAGGCTCATGGTCACAGTGGCCCCTTTCCCCAGCCTGAATAGCTTTAGGAGTGAGTGGTAATTTAAAGTGCTATCACCAGTTCCATCATTACACCAAGGAACACTGGCAGCAGCTTGTCTTCAGGGTATGGATGCATGGGCACATGTGCAGATGCATGTATGCCCCAACGATGAGGAAAATGGTGCATTTCATGCTGTACATGCATTATAATCAATCTTCCAATTCAAATAATTCATAGAACAGATAAAAAAGGAATTCAAGAAAGAACATGACAGGATACCTCTTTAGGTACCATGACATCCTGTGTAGTAAGCATGACATTTCTCTTCCATAGCTATTTTCTCTCTGTCTAAAACAGCATTCCAACTTGAAAAAATGTTTATAAAAATACTATTTTGAGTCCTCCCTCCAACAATTAAAAGTCATCCATAAGTAAAATAGTCTTCTTTTCTTACCACAACAAAATCTTACCATAACAAAATCAAGTTAGTAAGATTAGTTCTGACAAAGCAATACCATTTTCATACTGGAGACATTTGGGAAGGGTCTACCAAAAAACGTTCTTTTTAGCTGAAAGGCTACTGCAGTTCCTTCTACAAGAGGATGAACTAACAGCATGTTGTTGATTTTGCAGGGAACCACAGAGGTGGAGATCAAAAAGAAAGCTACTGGGTCACTTCTGGTATCGATGGACCAGCTGAATGCGTCGTATGGAAGAAAGGATCGAACCAATAGTATAATGACAGTAATAACAAATACCATTGTTGAAGGTGTGTATAAAGAAAACGTATTAAAGTGTTCTCTACTTAACAATTCAGGAGTCTTCCTTTCCTTTCTTTCCTTTTCTTCTACTTCTTTAAAAAAAAACAGATGGCAAGCTGCAGAGAAATCTTTGAATAAAAAAGGGCAGGATAAAATGTAGTATAGTTCATGGGCACCTCTGTGTGGTGTTCTTGACAGAGATACAGAAGTGGTTTGTCATTGCCTGCTTCCTGGAAGAGGCTGGAGATCAAACTTGTGAACCTCTCCTTTACTGGCAGTTTGCTCATTCCACTTAGCTACAGCCACACTTCACTTTATGGTAACAGAAAACAAATAAATTGAGATTTAGCAAAAGGCCTCTTGCTACTGAATTTAGATAAAAAGAAATATAGCCCATGGGGCCTTATAAAAAAGGGCAGTGAATAACACAGTGAATCATATCTGTCACAGCTGGACAGAAGACATGGCACTGGTGAACAATTGGCAGTTTGCTGTAACAAACGTTTCCTTTTATAAGCACAACAGGCACAATATTCAGATGAAAGCTTTTTTGCGTGAGACTAAAGAAAGTGTATTAAAGTGTTCGCCTCTCTGAAGACAAGATTGGTTCAGGGATGTAATATGAAAAAAACAAGAAGATGGTGTTAACTAGCAAGCAGTTTTTTAGAATTATCTTTAATAAAGTCTAAATTCCACAGCTGTGGTTTAGAAATAAATAAAATGTCAAAGGGCTTGACTGAAGTGGAGTCACTGGGGCAAAGTTATTCTGCTTCATACAGTGAGGCTGGAAGTACACGCCCTAGAATGTTAGGAAACAGCATGGCAAAACTAGGCATTTCTACATCTTCCTTATGGACTGGGCTAGGTGCTGCTGGGGAACACAGGATCTGCCTGATAGACTGGTCCCAGGGGTGGGTGGGAATGAATATTGGGAATGATGTGGCCTCATTGGCCCTAATCTTGGAACATTTCCCTTGGGAAATTTTCACTAGAGAGAACTCCGATGGGAGACTACTTTTAAGCGGTCTTCTGAGCATTCCTAACTGTGGGCTAGCTGAGACATCAGCCCAAGCCATGCATAGACCAGCACCATTTCATCAGGGTCTGGAAACATTCCCAGAAATGGACCATTTATGGCACACTGAAAAAAAATATCCACCCTGGCCTACAGTTCCAGAAGCTGGGGTAGGGAGTCCCCTGGCTTCCAAAGTTAAGCCAGAAGAAGCAGCCATCATGTGGCTAGCCATCAGCATGGTCACCACCACCTTTCCTTTCCTGGAATGTGGAAGCAGCCTTGGTGCCTTAAGAGAATACCTTAAAATAAAAACTTGAATGTTAGTTCCAAAAGATAGTCATGAACTACAGCAGTTGACTGTTGGGTCCAATTTTTTATTTTATTTTTTTGAATGGACTAAACTTTCTCAAAGGCTGTGTCTCCATTTTCCACCATTCAAGAAAGCATCCATATTTGCCACATCTCCATTTGCAGTAGCAGCAGGCATCTGACCCTGCCCCGTTTCTGGGTGCAGTCAATGGCTGAGCAGATTTATTTGCAATTTCATGCCTCAAATGAAGACATCACAATGGGCTATTAAAAATAGTGCTTCCGCATTTCATAATTAAGACACAGAGGTAGCTTTTTCAGTGATGGATCACTGAAACCCAGCCAAGTTGAAACCCAACCAACTTCCTAAATGGTGATGAGATCCAAACTCCAGGCTCCCACAACATAATACAGAGACAACAAATTCAGA
Organism: Aspidoscelis marmoratus; assembly: GCA_014337955.1. Taxonomy (NCBI): domain Eukaryota; kingdom Metazoa; phylum Chordata; class Lepidosauria; order Squamata; family Teiidae; genus Aspidoscelis; species Aspidoscelis marmoratus. The sequence continues at coordinate 17,732,343 of MTQE01002208.1, read as the reverse complement.
CTCATGACTTTTCAAAACAGGGACCATGAGAATTTGAGAATAGCTTCTGTGATTTGAATGATGTTTCTTAGAGCATATCAAGATAAATTTAGAGCAAAAACCTCTCATAGGTAGCTAAAGGGTTTCGCTTGTTTAACAGAATAATCTGATACTTGCCACCTAAATGGTCACCCCTCCTATAACATGAACTACACTTTAGTGCCATTTTGGTTATATGTAGAAAGGTAAGTAGCTGGTTATTCATGTATGTAAATTTTACTAGCAATTGTGGCTTGACCACTTTAGCACATTAGTTCCTGGGAACAGAACTACTACATTAGACAAGGGACAATTGGAACACTGGAACGTTAGTCTTATCATAGTTAACGGTTGTAAATAATCTTAATATCTGTCTTACTTTACTACAGAACTGGAAGAATCACAAAGAAAGTGCCCACCTTGCTGGTATAAATTTGCTAATACCTTCCTCATTTGGGAATGCCATCCGTACTGGGTGAAGTTAAAAGAGATTGTCAACTTGATTGTCATGGATCCTTTTGTGGATTTAGCAATCACCATATGTATTGTCCTGAATACCTTGTTTATGGCTATGGAACACCATCCCATGACTCCACAATTTGAACATGTCTTGACTGTTGGAAATCTGGTAAGCAGAGTTTATATGAAAACATTCTCAATGGAAGGAAGAGAACAGCGAGCATTTTTCAAACACTAAAATGGGCAGCTTAGTGATACCTTGGTTCAGTAATTATCCTTACTAATGCTGAACATTTATTTATTTTTATTAGTAGAGCAGACTAAATCCATAAATGTTGCTTATAATATGTAATACCTTTTAAAGAGGAAGACAGGATTGTTAAAGGGTTATCTAGAAAGTAAGATGGGGAGCAGGAAATCTACCTTATATTAGTTCTTGGGAAAATAATCTAAAATAAAATACCAGTCAGTGCGGAATCAGCCAGAAAATGGTTTCTCCTGTTCTGCCACTAAAGCACTATTGGCCATAAGGAATGGATGCATTCTTGGATATTCGGTCCCTCCCAGGGCACCATTTAGAAATCACACCGTACTTGAGAACTAGTTAAATGCCAAGAAAATGTAACTTTGTGGTATATAGTAATATACTGTGGCCGATTTCTTTCTTTTCCAGAAGTTAATAATTTATATGGATACAAATTAAAGAGAGGTTATGAAGCTCTGATAATCCCTTTTCCTCTTTTGTTAGGTTTTCACTGGGATTTTTACAGCTGAAATGTTCCTCAAGCTCATAGCAATGGATCCCTACTACTATTTCCAAGAAGGATGGAATATTTTTGATGGATTTATTGTCTCTCTCAGTTTAATGGAACTTATGCTTGCAGATGTGGAAGGCCTTTCAGTGCTGCGATCTTTTCGATTGGTATTCTTCATTTTCTTATCTTTCTTGTGCTGCAACTCCTATGAAATCTTGTTTATGGGCTTATTTAGGTGTGTAATGGACTGCACACAGTAGAAGGTATAATTAGTATAGTATACACTGAATGGTCTGTATTAAAATTAGTTACCTAGTATCCAGTAGCTGTTTTTAACTAGGGTTGCCATATGGAATCCAGGTCAGGGGCCCCTTATATTCTATTATTCTCTTAAAACATGGGGGGATTTCAGCAGATATAATACAGCCAGGATTTTGTACAGCAACCATATTTTTAGCTTTTCCAGGCACAACATACCCTAGTTAAAATTATGTCAGATTACCTTTCACACAAACACTTAAAAGTGTATCATTTGTTGCACCGTACAACAACTAGAAGAGGGAATGAAATGTTTTATTTTCCTCCCTTCCTTGAGTCAGTAGTTAGCTTTTGATACAGTGCAGCTTTTTTAAAGAAAGAGGGGGTTCTCAGCTGAGGGGAAATAATTACAGACACAGATACTTTTCCATCAGTCCAGTGTGTGTTGTGCTTTCAGCAGGAGTTTGACTTGATTCAGTCGCAGATCTCTCCAAGTTCATCCCTAATATGTTCCCTCCCCGATCCCAGCCATAGCAGCAACCATGAAAAAGACAGACACAAAAGTTCATACAGCCCTTCTGTTTATTTCACTGTTTTGTGAACCTAGAAATCACATGAATTTTGAAGCAATGTTTTTAATGTTTGCTTCTCTAAGTCCATTCACAACATGTGGAACTAAACACTTATCAACTTAATATTATTGTCCATAGAACACAGAATTAAAAGTTAGGAAGAAGTGGGAAAGAGAACTATAATATTCCTTTGGAGTAGTAACTGATGCTTTTATTGAGTTTGTTGTGCATTCTGAAGAGGTTGTTAAATCACTCAGTTTACCCAAACCTTGGATTCTCTTCAGATCATATAAATCTTCAAGTGGTTTTTAAAACTAAATATGAATATATTTTTCCTCTCTTTTTTCTTTTTCTCTTTCTTTTTTAAATCATCTTCAAGTTGAGGGTCTTCAAACTGGCAAAATCTTGGCCAACACTGAACATGTTGATCAAAATCATTGGTAACTCAGTAGGTGCCTTGGGAAACCTGACCTTGGTGCTGGCAATCATTGTGTTCATCTTTGCTGTGGTGGGGATGCAGCTTTTTGGCAAGAGTTATAAGGAATGTGTCTGCAAGATCAACACTGACTGTGAGCTTCCACGGTGGCACATGAACGACTTCTTCCACTCTTTCCTTATCGTCTTCCGTGTACTGTGTGGAGAATGGATTGAAACCATGTGGGACTGTATGGAAGTAGCAGGACAGGCAATGTGCCTTATTGTCTTCATGATGGTGATGGTCATTGGAAATCTGGTGGTCAGTAAAGTCTCTGATACCTTTTGATTGTAAAATAAATGACTGTCACAATACAAGGGCCAAGAACTCACTAGTTCTGCTGCGGGGCCCACATCTGATGATGCTTTTTGCTTGCTTGGGCTATGATCAGACATATCAAAAGAGACACCCCAAAGCCACCTCAGAGACAGTAATGTGTGGCCTTTGTGTTCTCGAGCCTTTTCTAATCCACCTTTTCTAGCCCCGAATGTTCATGACAAGGGAAAAGGGCAGACCAATACAGGAACAATCACATCTTGAAGCCGTCTTTGAGGTCCCTCAGAGACGCTCTTTTTTGCTGTGTGTGATCACAAGTTATGCTTTAAGGCTCACTCTTAATGCCTACATCGATGCAGTGTTATGAACATCATGTTGATCAAAACAAATACACATTTACTTCCTTGCCATTATTTTGAGGCTTTGAAGCAAGAGGGTGAAAGAAAGTAGCATGTAAGCACTCCTCAAAAAAGCAGTGCAGCTGAGATATTCTGAGAAGCTTCCTCAAAAATATTTTTGTTTCCTTTTTCCCTTTCTTTTCCTTGAGTTCTGTGTATGATATGGTCCACAGACTGATCAATTATTAATAAGTATAATTTAAAGAATAGAGTCTTAGAATTTCTCCAGTAATGTTCCAAAAAAACTCCACTGGGCACTTGCATGCCTTTCAAGAATTCACCTGCAGAAGTAACGCAAGAAAAGCAGGTCAGATTTATCCATCACTACAGAGAACAAATTTTAATATGCTGAAATATACATAAAAACAAAAAAGCAACCACCACTGAAAATAAACTGACTAGATTAAATAATGTCCCTTAATCCAACAAGTGCAGTTAAACCTGTGTCTCCATTAAACAGCAAAGCTTCCTTAGCCAGGGACTTGGAGCAACCAGTCTCCATTTATAGGAATAGAGTCTGGCTGTCCCAATGCCTTAGTTAAGGTGTCTTTAATGCATAATGGAGACACAACCTATGTCTGCCATAGGATTTAAAGACACAGTGAAGCACTGAATATTCCTTCATTTTACAAGAAATGAGAAAGCTATCACCTTTTGTGGGGGGGGTGCCAGTTATTTTCAGTCATAATCCCTAATGTTCTGTTTTCACACTCTGTTATATTTGAGGTTCTTCAACATGGCCTCTGACTCAATTGCTGTGAAGCCTTTCCTGTCCAATAGACACAAATTAGTTTAAATACCTCATTTTTTTCCTGAGTATCCAGAGCCTGATTTCTGTAATGCTTGTGGTTGGGGGCAAGGGAGGAATTAGAGTGTTACCCGCTCTTCTGCTAAAGTATTCAAGACAGTTTACAGTTTCAGATAATGATATATGACCTAATAGATAGGATTTAAGATGGGGAAAATGTTTGGGAAAGAAGAGAAAAATCAATTCAAATACCATTTATGGCATGGCATTAAATGATTACTATAGCTGACCACATAGTACAAACGGTTGCTAAGGGCATCGGGCCTAGCATGACTAGAGCCAGATAACAGTTTGTCACAGTCAAAGCAACGCAGTGAACTTTACACTGTGCTCTTTTCCACTGGTGCCAAGTGGAATGATGCCACTTTGGGAAAGTGTCTGCCAATTTAGTGAATAAACATGTTTGAAAGAACAGCCTTATAGATCTTTTTCTGCTTTCTCAGGTGCTGAACCTGTTCTTGGCCTTGCTGCTGAGCTCATTCAGTGCAGACAATCTAGCAGCAACAGATGACGATGGTGAGATGAACAACCTGCAGATCTCAGTTATCCGAATCAAGAAGGGCATTGCCTGGGCAAAGGTGAAAATGCATGAGTTTGTGCAGGCCCACTTCAAGCAGAGGGAGACCGATGAAGTCAAGCCCCTGGATGAACTCTATGACAAGAAGATGAACTGCATTGCTAACCACACTGGTGCTGACATCAACCGGGAGAATGACTATCAGAAGAATGGCAATGGCACCACCAGTGGCATTGGCAGTAGTGTGGAAAAGTACATCATTGATGAAGATCATATGTCTTTCATTAACAACCCTAACCTCACTGTCCGTGTCCCCATTGCTGTTGGTGAGTCTGACTTTGAGAACCTCAACACAGAGGATTTCAGCAGTGACACTGATCCAGATGGTAGCAAAGAGGTAGGGGCTTATGCTTTATCAGACAATATTCTCACATTGTGGTTTTGGTGATCTTCTACAGTCCAAGAAGAACAAATATAGACTTTTAACGGTGTACTGAGCTTGAGTTTAACAGACACTGATGAGTAAAATAAGTCCTGCCAGTTCTGTATAGCAAAATGCTAACTTCCATAAGATAAACTTGTTGTGACCCAAGAATAAGCTGTCTATATCTATCCAGTAATCTGCAGGGACCAAGCAAATCAGAGCTGGACAAATCATGCTATTTCCAATTTGTGTCACTTTCATGCAGTTTCATAAATCTAATCCTTTCCATTGCAGAGTTTTATCAGCTATTCAAAAGAAAGAAAGAAGTGGGCCATTTCTCAGATAGGCTGCATCTATATAACTGGGCATAGGCAGCCATCTTCCACCTCAAATTTAGGGCAACTTTCCCTAGCAGTAGAAAAGAAAATTTTCAGAGCCCCCTTTTTCAGCAGAGTCAATATTGGGCCAGGATCTATGACTTGTTGCCAACTCCATAATTCTACCAGATTTGCTGTATACAACTAGAATTCTGCCTGTACTTCTTATCTCTGATCAGAATTCCAGCTGGAGATTCAGGCTGTTGCAGACAGAATTCCATTCACGTATTGGTTCTGGCAGCCTCAAAGGGCCACTTTGGAGCCATGAACGTGTAGGCTGTCAATTTTCTTGCCTGCATGACTGCGGTATCACACTACAACACAACAGTTGCCCCATTCAGTGGCTGGTGTATGTGCCTCCTTATGTTGGCTCCGTGCTGCAACCTTCTTGGGTTTATCCAGATCTCTAGTTCCCTAAGAAAATTTTGCTATTTTCCTTGTTGCACTTTTTAATCCTGTGTTAAATATCTCAAAAGGTGTTTCGTATTAGGATGGCCCAGTGTTACTACAGTATACTTTTTTTTTCTATGAAGGATAGTGATGCCTTGTCTGTTCTATGTTTTGTTTTTTTCCAGAAACTAGATGACACCAGTTCATCAGAAGGCAGCACCATTGATATAAAGCCAGAGGCAGAAGAGGTCCCTGTGGAAGCACCAGAAGAGTACCTGGATCCTGATGCATGTTTCACAGAAGGTAATACTGAATGCAGGGAGAACAAATGAGTATTTAAGGGTATGGTGTTTCCTCAGAAACCCTTTGCTCCTTAACCAGTGGTGACAGTTTTATTACATTTATATGCAGTCAATTCATAAATAATTTCAGATAATACAAAATAAAATTTAAAAAGACCAAATCAATCAAAATGTTTTCTCTGTGTTTCCTACTCTGGTTTTGGATGTGTTGTACAGCTTGTAGACAGCATGTACCTATTGAGGTTCATATCATTTTGCCCAGCTCTTTGTTTCCCAGCAGCTAGACTTTAGAGATATCCAAACAAACAGGCAACCAGAGCAGACCACATACCATAACAATGTGAGACAGCAAGGGCCTGAGTCACTGAGGCAAGAGTCTGTCAATCTAGGTAAAAATGGAACTATCACACTAACCATAATTGTATAGACATTGCCCTTATCACAGATTCCATTTGTTGCTCAACAGAGGGATGGAGTACCTGCTTAAGCACAGATATTACATGTCCATGATCAAGAGCCTACTGATCAATTTGACTGCTGTATTTTGCAACAGTTATAGCTTCAAGGCCACGTCCAAGGGATGCCCCACACAGAGACCATGATGTGAGCCACACCAGCTGAAGCTAATAGGCACTTCTTGCCATAGAGACCACTTGAGCCTTGAGTGAGAAATGATTCCAGAAGTGACCCCAGGCTACATACCCACTTCTGATGAAGTCCAAACCCATCTTGAATAAGCAAAATCCTCAATCTCCAAACTCTGAAACTTCCTAGACCTCTATCTTGGCATGTGACTGAAATCTTAACCAGATTCATCCAAGAGCACCTGCAGCTACACCATTACCATCCTCACACACCTTGTCCAAGGGGGGAATATTTGGGCAGTATGTGGAATAAAACCCCAAGTCAAGGGAAGACTTCTTCATGAATGGATGCACCATTATGTCTTTCAAGGCCAGTGGCACCACTCCACTGAGTAAGATGTGCTCACTACACCCTGGACCCAGCCACTCTAATAAACCGAGATAGACAAGGTTGAAAGGACACATGATAGGGTGGATTTGACCATGAAAAATATAATATTCATAAATCTGAAGGGTTTTGTAAAATACATTACATTAAGCAATTGTTTTCTTTGCAATGTTTTTTGGTGAAAAAAATGTCAGGATGAATGGGAAGGGTTGTAAATGTTAGTTCATACAAAATTTGTGGAAACTTTCTATTTCCAGGCTGCGTGCAGCGGTTCAAGTGCTGCCAGGTCAGCATTGAGGAAGGGCTCGGCAAATCTTGGTGGAACTTAAGGAAAACATGCTTTCTCATTGTGGAGCACAACTGGTTTGAGACGTTCATTATCTTCATGATCTTGCTTAGCAGTGGTGCCCTGGTAAGGAGAGTTCTATTTTACTGGGATTTCTTAGAGTAAACATCTCAGAGCTTCTTGAAGCCACATGAGTCAAGATAATACATTAAATGTGTGAATAGATTTCACACTCCTTAAGACAATGTGTTAGACATAACAACAATTACTGGATAGGGATGGGCGAAAAATGTTTGTCAGCTTTGAATTTGAAGGTTCGATGCTTCACACGTGAAGCAAATGTATCCGGCCTTGATACAAGCTTCATAGAAGCTTTGACATAGGCGGAACTGCCCACCCCCCACTTCGTCCCCCACGTTTGTGCCCCCTTACCTTTAAATCTGGCTGCCACCATCACTGTAAACGCCATCGTGTCCTCCTCAGAGGGTCCAACCCAGGCCTCCTGGAGGTGCACCCACACCCAAAGAGACCTCCCATTCAGAAATTCCCTATTTGGGAATCTCATGTGATTTCCTGGGAATTGTAGGAAACCTCACATGATTATTCATGATTCCCAAATTGGGACAGCTAGTCCAGCTGTGTGCACACCTCCAGAAGGCCTGGGTTGAGCCTCTGAGGAGGCTGCAATGGTGGCAGTGGAAAAGGTGAGGCAGGATGTGAAGCAATGAATGGGAGGGTTCCCTTCATGCATGAATGTGAAGCCCCCTACATTTGTGGAGGGACTTCACATGAAGCCAACATTTCCCTCCATCAAACTGAATTAAAAGGGGACAATGTGCTTCTTACACATCCCTATTAATGGGAGCAATCAAGACTGTGGGTTTTTCTTTCCCCATTGCGCCTTAGTCACAGGGACAACTACAACTCTGAAGAACATCACTGCAGTAAGAGAGCTTCTGTATAAATATCTGTTTAATTAACAAGTTCAGTCATTTCAATTAATGTTCCTGGAGTCATTTGGACAACACAGGCAATTGAAAGAGTCTTCACAAAGATTTAAGGAGACCTCTTTGTTGTTGAATCTCACTACTGTTCTAAGGAGCTCATTTTTGTAGTGCCAGCAGCAATTAGATTTTTTAGTAGCAACAATCACCACACCACAATTGCAACACCACAGACAGAACTCAACTATTGGACATTGCTGAAATCATGTGAACGCAGCCTTAGATACAGGTTACGCCTACATTTACAAGAACAGAGTGCCCTCATCATTCTGAAAAGGCTTCCGCTGCTGCCCCATCGCTGTTTCCGGCAGCTACAGGCACTTCTGCGGCAATCATGCACACCATTTTGAGGCACAGTTGCTCACAGAGGCACTTCCAAAGGCAGGCAGTTTCTTCACATTGTGCACAAAGGTGCTGCAGAAGTGGCTCCTCCTTACTCTGAAATGGAGTCAAGGAGAGGTCTGCAGATAAGAGGCCTCGACCAACTGCCCAAGCAAAATTGTCTCTTCAAGAACTGGAGATATGGCTACAATTACAGTAAAAAGCACAGAACTCCTTCATATCATTCCCAGGAATGACATGAAATTCAGGTCCATGGAAGCAGCTCCTGGGGCCATTTCACACTTCCTTTCCCATCCCCTGGACAGGAAAGGTGCATTATAAACTAATGTTGACTAGCACTCATACTTGCAAGTGCTAGTCAACAATAGCCTAGCCCCCACGTGATCAATCACTCACCTTATTGGTTGCATGTCTGGTCCCTCCGTGGGGCACTGCCATCTTGATCACGGTGCCCTATGGTCGCTATGGCAACACTGACACTTGGGGCAAGCACAGTAACTTCAGGAGGTCATGTGAGCTGCCAGAGCACTTGTATGGCACCTCAGAGGGGGCCCGTAGCCAGAAAGAGTGCAGTTCATTACTGTCTGGATGCTAAAGATAAGTGTATGGTCAAAATTGGGGAGGGTTGGTATGCTTGTGGTGCATGATTTCGTGCACCATAGTCAACATCTGGGCAGCCAGGGGGTGCTTGTAGGCTGTAAGTGCCTCCTCCAAGTGCAGATGTACCTGCCCAGATGTAGACTAATTATGAATTTGGGCCAAAGCGCGAACTGGTTTCTGGTTTCATTAGTAATGTTTTGTGTGAGTAATCAAATGTTGAAAGCCAGATAACATTTTTTAAAAATTTCTAGCTCACTCTGTAGCTAAGGGAGAGGTACAATAATCATTGTCACCCTATTACTCCCTAGGCCTTTGAGGATATCTACATAGAGCAAAGAAAGACCATCCGAACAGTGTTGGAATATGCTGACAAAGTCTTTACCTACATCTTTATCCTTGAAATGTTGTTGAAGTGGTGTGCCTATGGATTTGTGAAGTTCTTCACCAATGCCTGGTGCTGGCTGGATTTTCTCATTGTAGCAGTAGGTATTTTTTTTTTACATCTTCAAATCAGTGTTTATCTTATAGAAGAGGAAGATTTCTCTATTTAGACCAAAAAGGCCTAGTAAGACTCTTCTGTTACTGTGGCTACCATTTTAGAAAGACATAAGGAAATAGTGACTCTTCAGATGTTATGCTTGTCTATTGCAGTTTGTCCATTGGTCAGAAAAATAGGAGTTTCAGTCTAACAACACCTGAACAGACACTGATTCTTCACTACCAAACTAAAGCAGGCCACACCTAGTTAAATAATTACAAAGTTTGCACTCTTCTTTCTTAATAGCAGAAATTAGGGACATTTAGGAAGTAGAGTGCTCCATACTTTCAGACCTACTTTTCTCCAGGGCTGAACACTAGCAGAAAACAGGAACAGCAGACTGAGACAGAAAACAAATAATATTCCAAGCTAATTTGGCTTCTTGGGGTTTGTCAACTCCCTGTTAAGTGACCCTTATGTTTGTAGTTACTCACTGTTTAACAGAATGCGTCCATCTGTGTATTCTTGTAAAGATCAAAGTTCATGAGATCCCCTCAAGGCAAATTTGAGGCTGTACACACAGATATTAAAATACTAAAATCACCTTACCCCATTTCAAGCCTGAAAATGAGTGCCCCTTCCTCATTCTCAGTTTAATGACACCAAGAGCAACTCGTTTTTTCAATCAGATGTTGTGGGGACATAAAATGTAGCCATTGGCAGAATGGGAACAAAGGCTGTGGATGAGCAATTAATCAGGGCAACAGTGAGCAAGATTTTGAGATGAATAACACCAAAGTGAGGAAAAGTAAGAGAGGCTTATTCTTTTAACTGTTTGAAAGCCTGCTTTTTATGTGTACAGAAGGGGCACTTTTGCTTAAAAGGGGAGATCCAAAAAAAGCCCTGCCTGATTGCCCCCTGGTCTTGGATAGAGAGCATTTTTGTGAAAACCCTGATGCTAGGCTTCCGTTCCACAAAATCAATTGTCATTACTTACACTTTAGGGAGTTTGGCCTCTGTCATACTGGGGAATGATGCATCTCATAAACTGCAGTCACAAGGGGATAGGGAATTCTGATTGGCATCAGCAGCTGTATCCCTCTTGGCTCATATTTGCAGGACCATACCTTTCCCTCAAGCCACTGGTGCAGAGGGAATTATTTTACCCACATACATCTGCACCACCAATCAACACAACATCACAAGAAAATGCAGATACACTTTCAAGTTAACAAATAATTGGTGCTCAGTGCATGTGTTTATTATAATGTCAAAGTTCCTTCTGACAAAATTTGACAATCCACATTAGCCAGGATTACAGAACATCCTTTTGAAATCACTCCACTCCCTTATGGAAAAGAAGGTCTGAAAGTGAGCTGGCATTTTTCATAGCCTACTTCATTTAAGGACACTACCAGTTTATGACAGAAGAAGAAAAAATGACTCCAGTATTGCTGAAATAGCTGCTGGTACTAACTGTGCTAAAAAAAAATGGAGCTATACTTGATAAAAGTGAATATTTGTTCTTTTAAAATGTCTGGTATGAATACGCCTTTTGAAATAATACACATGGTCATTCTGAAGTATGGAAAATGTTCTAGCACATGGTCTTCTGATTTTAAAACATGTTTAATGTATTTGTTTGTCTTTTTCTCCCCCCTGAACAACAATTCATTTTGTTTCTGCCATTCTGTTGTGTTGCAGGGGTGAATTTTTAAGGCAACACAATTACTTTCAGTCCAGTTTTAAAGGCTGTTATATGCTCTGAAATTGTTTCAAAAGCTATTACTGTAGACGAATGCAAATAATTGGCTTGTTTCTTCTTAGATGATTTATACGATTTAGAGAGGCTTCTTTGTTGTTTAGTGGTATGTGTTGTTTCCTCACCCCAGGTATTAAATGTTGAATGTTTGTTTTTTGGTGTGTTGGGGAAGATTCTTCTCCTTACCATGACTGATTACACTTGTCCTTGAAGTGTTGTTGTTTTTTGTCTCTCAAAAGAAACCTTAATCTCTACAGCCCAGATTTTTTAAACCCCCTTTTGAATTGCTTTTAACCCATCCATCCTCACTGCAAAGTGATCCAAATTTCTGCCAATATTTTAATTGTTTCCAGACATTATTGTGGAGGCTGCAACCTACATTTCTAAGCATGGGGTAAGCCCTCCCAGATACAGTGCAATTTAGGATTAAGTAAATATGGATAGGATTGTGGGATAAAGGAGATATTTGAAGCAGAATTTGTTTTCTTTTGTCTTATCAGATTTCTTTCCAAAGAAAATGTTAGTTTTCAATTAACCCTCTGTAACAACCTGACCAAGCATAGGCCAGAGCTATAGAACTTTATAATATCTGAGAAATTCCTCGCACTCGCCCTTAGAATGGGCTATCCAAACCATGGCTCACATTGGGCCAGCCAGTGTGGCATGGAATAGTCTATGTTATGCAGACAGATCCTAAAGCAACTGGATCTGCACTCCAGTGGCACAGCCTCCCTGAGATCACATCAACCATTTGCACCTCTTAGCTGGGCACCCTGGACCTCAAAAAGTGCTCCAGAGGAAGACCACTTCAAAGTGGCATCTCAAGCATTCCTGGGCTGTATACCAAGGTGTGAGCAGCCAAAGCCTAGCAGCATGTTCCCAGGCTCCAGAAGCAATCCTCTTCCACAACCATTTGGGCTTTCTATGCTACTCCACCTAGCCTGCAAGAGTAGGGAGGCTGCAACAGGGCTGTGGTAATGCAGACAGCCACTGACATGTTCCACCTTACCCCTCTCCAATCCTGGCATAACCACCAAGGATCTATTCCTAGAGCACATATACCAGAGAATACCTTGCGGAAGTTTCCTAAGTATTCAAATCAAATCCCAAAAGGTTGACAGAATTCTATTCCTTCTTTACTCTTCAAGAAAATAAATTTTGAGCAGGTAGGGACAGTTAATTCCCAGATATGACAGGGCTATAGCAGTTCTGACCTTCCTACATTTACAACAGTAAAAACTCTTTTCACAAATCCTTAGTGCATAATCCAATCACAAGACAAGAACTTTACATCTCAGTGACTTCAATGAGAGAAATTTAAGTATGTCTCTTATTTGTTGGAATCAAAGGAATTCAAAAGGTCTTAATTTTGTTTGGGTCATGTTCTGCCTTTTGCATACATAGTAGTTTACACATCACTTTTTAATGGGAAGTTTCAAATGTGGCATTCTATCCATATATCCGTCTCCTTTATTGTTCCTTTTTCTCCTCAGTATTTATTTCTAAAGGGCCTGCTGTGGCTTATAATTATTTAAGTAAAGTTTCTAACACCAAAATCGAGACAAAATAGATCAAAATTAGTCATATAATAACAGCATATGTTGACTTTTCAATCTTTTATGCCCTGAAATTGCAAATATACAGTTAGGCCAGCCACTTTAATAGTAGCATTTTATTCTTCTGTTCATGGAAAATAGACAATTACACTATGTCACACCGGGTCAGTAGGCCAACCGAGAGAACCTCTTGGAACAAGTCATCCATGCTACAGATTAGTCTAGTGGGAAGCCACACCTCCTGGTATACCATTTTGTCCACACCAAAAGACATTAAAGTGAACAATGGCACAAAAATGGTGCTGTAGCCTACCAAGCATGAGCTGCTTGTAAGCAATTTATGAAATCCTCTAACTATATCAGACCAGCAGCCCATGCACAAAGAGCACATGGGTTTGTTCTGGTATACCACATCGAACACTATTTCATTGGGCACCTAGAACAAGTGTGTTGCTTCTGGATATTCAGCCAAAACAGTTCCAACTGGCAACTGTTGTTCCTCGCCTTCAAAGTTGGGCCAGCAAGGCACAGGATAGTCCATTCTTATGGAAAAGGCCTTATTTTATGCAGCAGTAATACGTTTATCACAGAAACCTGTTAATAATTTTATCTGCTCTAAATAGATATATAAATTTAAGATCTACTGACTTGTGTAGATAAATTAGGCAAGTAGATTTATGACATGCTTTTCAAACATTGAAGTCTTCAAAGCACTTTTAACTTCTTTCATCCCCTCCCTTTCAGTCTTCACAATAGGCTGCAACTCATCCCTGTTTAATCATAATGATTAAAGGAAATCCATATTAATATCCTCTGATATTCAAAGTCCTCACAGTTGCCTGGCCTCAAAGAATTGGTGCTCATAAGTTTATACATATAAACTTTTGATAGCTGCTGCCTGAAGGTCATTATCACTCCCAGGTCTATTTGAATATTCCAGAGCTGGAGCAGGAAGGTTGTCTGCTGATAGATTTAACTTAAAAACAATTTTAAAAATCAATAAAGCGTACTTTGCCCATTGAATCTGAACATTTCATCAATGGGATCAACACATTATAAGAACAGGGCTAGTAAGTGAGAAAGCCTCATGAATAACTCTGAGTTGTGAAATTAAGCTCCACCTGCTATTTTGTGTTACCTTTTAAAAACAAAGCAAATACTTATTAAAGGCCAACATTTAAAATAGTCTTCTTCTTATCTCTGCAAATTTTGCTTATCACATTTACTACCTTTTTTTTTTAACACAATCCGTTTTATGCAAAAAATAAAATAGCCCACTAAAACATACAGGTCTAGATAGAGTTACCATATAAAAAAGAGGGCAGAGTTCCTGTTCCTATTACTGTTGCATAAAAAAGGTAATTTCAGCAGATGTTGCCTACATGACAAGCTACACCTCCTGAAATTCCCACTTCTATGCAATTATTAAGATCCTGTCATCTTTTTCTTTTGGTAACTGTATTATGTATTATTTGCTCCAAATATTTTTATACCACTTCCCATTGATAAGATATAATCTCTAAGGGATTCACAAGACATCATGCAGCTAAAACCATCATTTACATAAAGACATTATTAAAATCATGGATGGGGAAAAGAAGCATTCACACTGGGAAAGACAGGTCTTTCAGCTGGCTCTTAAAAGCCAAAACTAAAGGTACCCCATGAATATCAGAGGGAAGATGGTCCCAGGTTGTCATGAGATGGTATTCCCTCTATATGCCAGAAGCTATTGCAACATACATGTATGTATCACAGGCTCCACATCTCCTACAGTGATCACTATAGGGTATTTCCATACTTACCTTTACTGGACCATTCCAGTGGGACCATGTCAGCTGGAATGGTCCAACTGCCCCAGAACAAGGCCATCCAGATTTAGACAGCTGTTCAATGACAGCCACCATGCCAGCTTTAAATCTCACTCAAGTTTCAAAGCTTGTTCCTAGGGCTCTGGCAGCCAAGTTTGTAGCCTCAGAGCCCTCAGGGAATGTCTATCTGTGGTGCAAGAATGCATGCCACTGACATGGATCCCCCATCATCTAGATTAATGGCCTATTCCAATATATGCTCTGTCCAATACAAACGAAGCCTACTAGTCAGGGGGTAGGGTCTCCCTTGGACTGTACCAAGCTGCAGAAGGGAGGCTCCTGGCCCCCTAGCTATAAAGCTTTAGCTTTTTAATCTCAGGACTCTGTACTAGCCTCTGGATGCCAAGTCCCTATTCTAGAATATAATCCAGAATAAGGCTCAGTACAAAAATGGTCTAACTTTACAAATATCTTAAACCCAATTTCTCCCAGTCATCTTAGTCTTCCAAAGATGAACATGAGGCACTCTTTCTTATCTATTATAAAATGTCATTGCTATACTGTTGTAAATTACAGATGATGTAAACCATTCTGGCCAAAAAGTGTGATTGTATAATGGAACTGCAACCCAACACTTCATTAAAGGACTTCATAGTGTGACCCCAGCTGGTGCTGCACCCACTTCATGGTTATTTGCTGACTTTACAAAGGAAAAAGGAATCTTGACATTTTAACTTTTTCATTTAAATCTCTATGATACCATGCCAATGGAAAGGAACAGCAGAGTTCCCTCCCCTACCTGAAAGAGAGAACTAAGGCAGCTTGTGCAGCGTATGTATTTATCTGTATTCTTTCTCATAGGTACCTTTAAAAATTTGTCTGGCTTAATTTAATGGGAGCAGCTGGGATCCTGCAGACTGTTAAGAGGGCGAGGGTAAGGTTCTTGTCATCCGTTTGGGCTCCTAACCTTCCAACAGACCCTGTTTCCGTGTGTGTCTTTACCTCTATCTCACATTTTTCCCCTTTTGTTTTATTTTTTTATGCCTCTCTCAACTACATTATTTCCTTCCAGGTCGTTTCAGTGAAGTGAAGTAGGCAGCTGGTGGTCATGTCTTCGCTGTCAGTCTAAACTGGGGGTGGACTGGGCCTACAGTCCAGTCTTGGGGGATGGAAAAAGCTGTCAGTGCTAGGGGTCTATTCTAACAGTCTGGAACCTCTTTTTTTTCTTTTCTTTTCTTTTTTTCTGTTCCTTTTCTTTCTGTTTTCTATGTAGGTCTCTTTAGTCAGCCTTATAGCTAATGCCCTGGGCTACTCGGAACTAGGTGCCATTAAATCCCTTAGGACTCTCAGAGCCTTGAGGCCTTTAAGAGCGTTGTCCCGATTTGAGGGGATGAGGGTAAGATGCCATTAGCGAGCTGATCCTTCTGCATGCCTGTGGATTACGGGTGTTTTTTTTTTTTAAAGCATGCTAGAACCGATCAAACTGGTAGAAAGACATAACAACAAATGAAATCATGATGCAGCAGCTGACTTGATCACCTTCCTTTGTTTATGGTTCACCTTCACCCTGCTACACGGGTCTCCCTTTTTTTAATTTGTTTTTTTGAAAAAAGGGAGATGTATTAAACTGCCTCATTATTGGCCCAAAGCACATGTCATTTGTAGATTCTCTGTTGGCACTTGGCTGTTCTTATTTAGCCTGGCTTCTAATACCTCTAGCATCTGTGGGGCATTTCTGGCTGTTTTGATTAGGGAGAATCACCAGGTGCAAAGAAGCAGAATTTGGCCCACCTTACATTTTCTTCTCCCTTCCTCAAAGATAACAACCGAAGATCAATCAGGAGAGACAAAAATTATTATTTTACAAAACAACAACAAAAGTTGCTTGTTTCCAGTTATGTGGGGTTATTCGGGACCTGGGAGGAGTTTAGTGAACCGAAAGGGAAAGAGTTCTGGTTTAATTCCTCTTATTTGCACCTTGTTATTCTCAGCTCAGTCCAAAAGTGACTGGCAGCCTTGACTGATAGTTCAGCTTTCTTCCCTATTCTGTTTCCCCCTTTACCATGCTTGACGGTTCCCCTGTCCTATCACTGTCATGTTAGCAAAATATCACAAGCAAAGCACAGAACCTGAATTCACCTGAAATTGCTAGAAGACACCACTGCCATATAGTGTTTGCTATTTCCAGGTTTTAGTAAAAATAAAATAAAGTATACCTCAAATTGTCTTACACCGAGCCATCTAAGGAAACCCATCTTACTCTTTATGGAAAGGCAACATCTGTTTTGCAACTGAGATACTAAACATGCTTATAAAGGAATTAGTCCACCTGTGCAAAGGACTGCTTACTGCTGAATAACTATATGCTGTATAACATTATACTGCGTATCTGCTGTATTGTAAGTTGACAAAGTACACAATGATAGCAAAGAATTAAAACTAAGTGGGAAAGAATGGAAGAGAAGAACCACCATAGCTAAAAATTTCTCATTTCAGAAGCTTGAGCCTCTGAACTACTGAAATTTACCAAATGTGGTTAGAAGGGTATTCAGTTAAAGCATCGGACTGCTGATTCAGGATAACATCCTCTTGATTTCAGTTCTACAGCTTCATGTGCAGCCACGGTAGCCATTATTCACCATAAATTCAAGCTATGCGAAGAAAGCAAGTGTCTTATCTTGCAGTCTCCACTTGCAGAAGGATCCAGTTCTGCACAGGTACCTAGAAGTGGGCGTCATGACTGCCACTCTAAAAGATGCCTCTGATATGAGGCACCTCTGGTGAGAGAGGAAAATCATGCCCTGCAGAACAGATACCATGGACAGCGATTGCACCTACAAATTAGTGGCACGCTCACTGTGAGGCACTTATTACCATTACATGTGGAGGCACAGCGGCAAAGACACTTTTTGTGCATGCCTGTGAGGGTAAGCAGAAATGCGACCTGGATGTCCACCTAAAGAGTGGGAAGGAAACCTAACTGCATATTTTAAATGGACACAAATCAGAGAGTAAAGAACTTCAGATGTGGATGCGGATTTGTATCTGCTCTGACTGACCCAATACATTTTTTTGACAAGCAAAGAAAGGTATACGTACAACTGAGCTTTCAGGTGTAGCTTTCTCTTGCTTGATCAAGAAGGGTTTTGGCCTTCCTTACTAGGAAATCAATTTATGTGAAAGGACATAAAATATGCAAGTTTAAGCTAGACTGAAATTCAGGCCATGTCTTCACTTTTATCACCAAAGATGCCGGGAGGGAGGGGGCACTTCAGTTTCAGTGCCCTGTTCATTGAGGGGTGCTTCTATATCTCCATTTTGGCACAGGAACACAATGAATAAAGTGCCTTCCCTCAGAATACTATTTAGTGCTTCAGATGGCAAGACACTCCAAACTGCACCCACAGGTGCCTTGAATGGTAACTGGAGACACAGCCTTAGTTTTCTGGGCATCACTTGGCTGCTGGATAATTGGCAGTGTTGGAAAAACAATAATAAACTAGAAATATCCTATATCTGATGAGGCATAAGGCCAATTTGCATTTGACCTCTTAGTACATGCTGGGGTAGCTTCTGATAAGAAGTGTCTGCATTTGCAGGAGGCATTTTCAACCTAGAAATATCTCATGCCTTCCCCAAAGTTACCCCAGTATCTACTAGCAGTAATGCATGAAATTGTGCACCACACACATCCTAACCCATACTTTTCCTGGCCAGAGGAGCGACCATTCACACTCTGCCGGTTCCAGGGCCGTCTGAGCTGCCGGGCACCTTAGATGACCCCAAACGCACATAGTCACACCGGGCTGTACATAGAAGATGGCAGAGCCCAGACCCAAGTAAGCCTCCAGTCACATGGGGCTTGATTTGGTGTGCACTAGTATAGGCAAGCATGCATACTAATGCACACCAATGGCGTTGAACTATTTCCATCCCATGGATGGGAAGCAACGTCCAGAAAGACCCATAGTTGTGTACTTTCAGATGCTGAAGACAACAGTAAGTTATTTTAAACCATGCTGAAGTGAAATAATGTGTGTGCTTAGTAGAGCAAAACATGAGATAGATTTTTGAATATAACTGGGGTGCTTTGCAACATTATCTTACCCCTATTCTTCTTACTGATCCAAACTTATATCCCACAGACAATCAAATCTATCTCAGCCATAATGAAAAGAACTGAAATGGATTTATTAAGAAGCACACAGCATAGCACTTTGCTTTCCTCTATGCTCTGATAACCTGATTTTTAAAGAATGTACCAGCTTTTTTATTTGGAGGGTGGGTGAAGCGACCATAATGCTACAAAATCTGCATGCATTTCTTGACAGTTTCTAATACACAGTTGTCACACAAAAAGCCATGTTCCCTCTCATAATAATTGGGGGTGATTCAATCAATTTTTGATGCAGTACCTATATTTTGTTTACCTTTCATTAAATGAATCAATAGAATAAGACTGTAACCTTACTTATGATTGATTCAGATCAAAATGTAAATAAAAGTCACAACAGTTAAAAAGTAATTATATTGATCTCCATTTCCCACAAATTTTCTTATTTCAAATGATTTACAGATTCCGATTTTTTAAGAGTTCATAAAAAGAAGGGGAAAATGCCAAGCACCATTGCAGGGATTTGTCATGATTTCTGCCTAGCACATTTGTGTATTTTTCTGCAGTGAATGGTGCAACTACATGCAGAAGTGGTTACATTAAGGCAGGTTACCATTCCCTTTTTCCCCCCAGTAAGTTTATGTAAAGGAACAACAGCGCCATCTGCAGGCAATGAAGGAAATAGTTGCACTTTATATATAGACATTTTTGTATTAGGGCCACAATACTTGTTTGGTTTGGTTCACCAGAAGCTCATCAAATGTTGATTGTTCTGCAAATATAAACGGTTTGTTCATTTTTTTTCTCTCCACTGCTTTGGCCCCCAAATTAATATTAATGACCCTTTGTTTTGTAGATTTATAAAACAAAATTGTTCTTCACTCCCCGTATTCTCTTAGCCACCATAAAGACAAAAAGCAATGTACTTTGCCTGCTTTATTCAGGCATGATGAAAATATGAGCCATTTCTGTCACAATCAGAAAGCTCTGTCTACAGCACTGAGGACCTCCCAAGTTCAAAAGTTCCCAGCTCTGTAGTGGTGGTAAGGAGCAAGATGCAGGTTGTGCAAGAACAAGAAATCCACCGGTAGGATGCTTGACCAGTCATTGTCTGGATCCTGCCTAGATGTGGATAGAAAAGAACAATCAGTTTGAAATGTAAAAATGATGCCAGCAAATAGGGTGGAGCATTCTGAGCAAAAGGAGCCATACTCCACAATTTGTTGATACCTGAATTTATTTCCAATATTAGCAAGCTAATATCTGGATGCTAACTGACCTGACTCTGTTAAAGACACCTTTCTTTGTTCATTGATTTTTTGAAAATACCCATGGCAGAAGTCTAATAGCAGCTTCATTTGCTTTGGCTCAGGGGAGGGAATATGGCTTTTCTTTTTGAGCTGCAAACATGCATGCTCAGCTCTTCAGACATGGTTGGGGTTGGTTACTAAACAATAAATGCAGTCTTTGCCTTTACACTAAGCCACTGCTCAGTCATAAAATTAATTTTTTTGATACCCATTCCTGTCCTGCCTGTAATCAGCATTTCAAAGTTCAGCTTTGATCTCTAACAGGAATAGGAGAAATAGGCCAATAAATTCCATAAGCTTGATTTTAACATTGGTAAACTGTAAAATTCCTGGCTTAAATTCTTTAAAATTATCTGATTCTCTGTATATTAGTCTCTGGCATCGCCAACCAGTGTTATGTTATCAGGATGGAGACCTTCATTTTTGTCTAATTTCATTCTCTCTCCATCATGTGATTTATGGAATAATGAAAAGGAAAAAAATTAGGAACTAAAATTTCTCTTGAAATTAAAACATTTTGAAAATGACTGAAAAGGAACTGCAGGTATCTTCTGAGGCTGAAATAAGTGCTTGTAACTAGCCTTGCTTTTGACTCTCCCACCCACCAAAAATGAGGCATGTTTATAATTTGGCTTTTAAGATGGTGTTTTATTCTACGCAGTACTGAAACTCTTTCCTCATTCCTTCCCTTCTAATACAGGTGGTTGTAAATGCCCTGGTGGGCGCAATACCATCCATTATGAATGTGTTGTTGGTCTGCCTTATCTTCTGGCTGATTTTCAGCATCATGGGGGTTAATCTTTTTGCTGGAAAGTATCATTACTGCTTTAATGAGACATCAGAGTACCGGTTCATGATTCACGAAGTCAACAACAAGACAGACTGTGAGAAGCTTATGAATCCCAATGATACAGAGATCCGGTGGAAGAATGTTAAAATTAATTTTGACAATGTTGGTGCAGGATACCTGGCCCTTCTGCAAATTGTAAGTTCTGCCTTCGTGGCTTGCCTTTTCTTCTTCTTCTCTCTCTCTCTCTCTTTCTTTTTTTGCAAATACAGCCAATAAAAATATATATGCACAAGTCTTTCACAGATAAAAACTGTTGGAAACCTCACTTGAGTGAAGTCCAGGGTCAGCCGAGGCTCATGAGTGGAGCAGATGGCCTGAAGAACAATTCACCATTTGTTTTTTATCTTCATACAGCATGGCAAATTGGCTTTTGTCCTGACAATTGATACACACTTCTGCGTCAGATCAAAGACAGGTTTGCCACTCCATAGGAGCAAATGGCAAATAGCCATTCAGCCTTTTCACAGGGCCCTCTGGTGCAAGGCATCACAGGTCAAGCCCCATTTTCATCTGCCTTCTGCAACTTCCTTATGAAAATAGTAGCACAGTAAAGAGCCTGACAGCTCCCAATTATGACAACTGCCTATTTTAGCCTGCCTCCTATTTACCAGGCAGAGATCAGGAGCCAAACTTGCTCTCTGCAGCCCTGCAAGAGTTACCATAGATAAGCAAAGAATATAAAAAACTGCGAGGAATGAAGCAGACTTGCTGAAACATTTGGATCCATTTTATTCATTCATTCCTTCATATGTACTGATAATCCAACATTGCACAACTGAATTTCCAAATATGCTGCAGAGGATTCCTCCATTCTCCAGAACACAATTTGAGGACCAAGACCCTTTCTGAACTTACCACACTTAATCTATATTAGTGAATCTGTGTTAGCTAGATCTGGATCACCCAAAGGCAGAGGCATTTTCAATGAGTGAGCAGCGAATGTGAGCAGATGCATCAGCCCTGTTCTGCATCAGTGGATGCAAAGTACTACCATACGAACCCTCCCAAATTGTGATGCAATTAGTGCACAGCACCTCCAGCACCCAACGTAATTGACCGACATCTCTATCACTCAAACCTGTTATCCAGGTAACGGGCAAGATGCTTTTGAAAGCAATGAAAAGACACCTTTGCCATCAAAGTGGCCACTTCTACATGCATATGTCCCTTCCTTGATCTGGATCAGACTGTGCTAGCATGGGTGTAGACATTTATCAAGTCTACAACTAACCTGAATTATTGAGCCTTAGCACAGATCTGATCTGGATTAACATTAGTCCAATGTCAAAAGTAATTCTGTATTCCGCTTAGGCAAGACCTACATGAAGTCTACATGAGACTTTCATGAGGCCACAAGATTGACCTGATGTTGCAGAAGCTGCTCATCTGTGTGCTCCTGGTGCACCACAAGAATGCTTTTGGGCCACAGGATCCACACAGCCCTGCATTCTGGGAGCATCATAAGCGCTAAAGCAGTGGGACAGTGGGAAGTGCTCTAACGCTGTTTCCCATTGTCCTCTTCAACCCATGCTGTCTGGAATTTCCAGTTTCAGTGCTCCCCATTTTGCAGAGCACAGGAAAATGCCTGACTTCTGTGACCAGGGAAATGTCCTGAGTGGAAACATTGAACCAAGCAGCAAAAGTTCCCCAGCTTTGATGTTCTCATTGCGGGAGCAGTGGCAGATATGTAGACAGGAAGCTGTCCCTGGGGCTACGGATAGAAGATGGCGGAAGTGACCTTTGCTTATTGACTGCTTCTGCTACCTTAGTAAGCCATTCTGAAGCATCCTTTTTAACAAAGTACAAATACAAAGGTGGAACTCAGTGAACATTGCTGGGAATATTAAAAATCTTATTTATTTAAATGTTTGCATACTACCTATTTTTAAAAAGGAGCAATTAAAGTAAATGCAGAAATATCAGCACAGTGGAAGCAGAATTAAAAACATAATAAAAGCAGCCAAGAGAAAGGTCAAGATGAAACTTCACAGAGTACATTTGATGCATCTATCATCACTGAATTGTTCCTTGTTAATCTACAGAGTCTTTCATGCATGGTCTACTTGACATTCTCTGTTTTTTCCAAACCATGAATCAGAGGAACTAATAATTAGATGAAGATCCTTGCTATTCTATTTTGAAAGTTACATTAGGACAGCAAGAGTTGATAAAGACCTTTAGAAATCATGAAATTTACAGTGTAAGTGCAGTCCTATACTGATTGCTCAGAAGCAAGTCCCATTCTTATGGGCATAGATTAAGAACATAAGAGATGTCACACTGGACCCGACCCATCTTGTCCAGCAGTCGGCTGTCACAGTGGTCCACCAACTGCTCAAGGAAGCCCACCAGGAAGACATTAGTACACAGCTTGCTCTGCTTCCATTCTCCAAGCAGCTGGCCTTCAGAGACATACCCACTGCCATCAGTAAAACTCTCTGGATGGTGCCATCAAGGCTTGGTGATTTGTTAATGCTTAATTCATAAACAAGGCCTACCACTTCTTCTCTTTCCACTATTTCCTTCAGCTCTTCAAATTCCCTTCCAGGGAATAGAAGCTCAGGTTCAGGAATCAGCAGCCCCAACTTTTGATGTTTTGTTTCAGTTAATTTGACATTTCTTTCATAAAAAGATATTTCATAAATGCCCTGTCTGGTGCATTGTTGGCATTTAGTCTTCCTTGTAGATGAATTTTACAGTTGTATTCTTGAGAGCTACTACTGACCAGCTGAATATGTTAGTTTCAGAATGAAATCATTTCAGTGTTCTCTGGGCTTATTCACATACTCAGTGTTTATAGCATTTACACTGTGCAATCCAGGAGGGCACAGAATTTATACAAACAATGCTTACTAGACAGTATACATGCCTTATGCTTCCCACAGGGTTCACACTTGATAGAGGTCTTCCCTGTGGTGACTGTTTTGCACCCCTTTCAGTTCAGTTTTGGGTCCTTCTCCACTAACTCAGGCCCTTTCTGCGCTGAGCCTTATTTCAGATTATATCCTGGAATAGGGACTTGCCATCCACATGCTGGGCACTGGGTGAGGTCTGCAGATAGAATGTTCCTATTCTGGGACATAATCTAGAATAATGCTAAGTGCAGAAAGGGTCTTATATTGGGAGCCCAAAAATCCATTTAAGTCATGGTAATTTTCAGCCAGTTTAGTTATCCCAATGTAAACCAATGGAAACTAGTGCAGGTTTTTGCTGATTCCTCTAAACCAGTGATGGTGAACCTTTTGAGGTCGGTGTGTCAAAATTCGCAAGAAAACCCAGCTTAACTCGGGTGCTGTGTCACATCTAGAAATATCCATAATTTTGTGATATTTGTAGCTCTAGTAAAAAAGTTATATTTTTGATATATGTATTTTTTTAAAAGCAAAAACAAATAATTCTTTACATTTGCTAAATCTTCAAATGAAAGTTGGTATTTCATACACTTCAAGAACAAGCAAGCACTACATGCCCAGGTGCCAGGGTGACCATGTGTGTCACCCAAAAGGGCTTGGCGTGTCACCTGTGACACGCGTGTCATAGGTTGGCCATCACCGCTCTAAACCCTAGATTTCCATTTAAGTCTTGGCTCTCATAATCCATGTTCACACTAACCAGCATTTTCCTGAAACAGAACTTGCACATTATACATAATTAAGATGTAACAAATCTATTTTTCCTTGTGAACTCCAGATTTTATATTTCTTTATTTTGAACCCTTTGTATACAATGTGTTTGGGGATGGAGCACTGAATTTCCACAGGAAGAAGTGTGATTGGGTTTGCCAGCACTCAAGGTTTCATGATTCCCAGTCACCTCACCATAACTGCCACTCCATCATCCAGAATATGGATACGTCTTCCTTTCTGCCTTTCTGCCTTTCTGTCTTGGATTGCACTTTTATAAAGGCTTCCCTTTGAAGGTCTAAGGATGGTATACAGCAGACACTTTAGATATCATACCTCCTGGAATGGCTTTTTAAAGGAGACATTGTATCAGATCTTCAAAGGGAAGTTCTTTTCTTTGCAAATCTTTCATATTTTTAAAGTGAGGTTGGCAGAAAGGGTTAAAGGTGGTGACAAGTCCCCGCCGAGATACAGACCTGCTAGTGCTGTTACCCATAGGGAAACCTATTAATATCCAAAAATAGTAAAATCAACATAACAAAGGATAACAAAAAGCTTACAGGAAAACAGCTAGTCATGATAATGTAAAATTTAATCCATAAATCCCATCTCAACTTGCAAAAAGCACAAAGATTTCCATTCAATAAATTACAGTCATGTGACTGGAAAATATCAGATTCTTCCTCCCCCTTGTCATTTCCTTACTCTAGTATTGTTGTTGTTAAAGTTTATTTATAAAGCGCCGTAGTTATACAAAGATAAATGGAGTTAAAAGAGAATGATAAAGTACAAATAAGCAAAGATAAAATTACAAAAGTAACAAAAATTAAAATTAAAACATATAAGTAAATACAATCAAACTAATCAGTTTAGCAATTAAACCAATCAATTAGAAAGGAAGTACACTGTCATTCAAATAGCATCAACAGTGACTGGTACAGAAGGTATTTTTCTTTCTCCACACACACACACACACCTCAGTTTCTGAATAGGGGTGATTTGTTCTAGGTTCAGGGAAATCAAAGGGGAAATTCTAGCTGAAGACTTGCCTCTCCTATTGCTCTCTAGTTCCACTCTGGATAACGGGTGTGACTGACTGCACTTTTCTCTCTGTCCTGAAGCAGGATGTAGCCCATTGCTGCTGAGGTCTACTTCAGATGGAGGACAAGTCATCGTTGTGCATCCATCCCATTCTCATAGCCCCAATCTCTGGGTTGCCTTTGCACAAGACCAGTAAATAAAGGACCAGATTTCTATCCTCCAACAGTTGTGGAGTGCTGATGCAGAAACAGAACAGGGAAGAGGGAAGATTTAAAGATTCCCCCCAAGTTAAGGGAGGCATGAAAATGCAATAACAAACAAGCTTAACCCACCATGACCGACTACCATGATTTTTCAAACAAAGTGGTTGCATGTTCTATCTTATATTATCCTCAAAGTGATGCCGTCTTGCTTTGTTTTATATTATTCACCTCCACTGTACATTATACAAATCATCTCCTTTAAAGGGACATGTATTTCTTCTCCCTTAGGCTACTTTTAAAGGCTGGATGGATATAATGTATGCAGCTGTAGATTCTAGAAAGGTAAAGTATGTCCTGTTACTGTTATCGTACTGTGTTTTTGAAAACAGTTTTTATCATGCTGTCTGTATGGGAAAACAAAGATGCCAGAATCACAAGAGTAAAAAAGAATATCTGGTTCACCTCAGCCCAGGTATCTTTTAAATTTAGAAGGGCTGCTCCTAGGCAGCATAGAAAAATATTGAGGGCCTTTTCCCACTAGGGCTTAGAATCCTTCTAAGACCTCATTAAGAACCCAGTTGGTACCAATCAGGAAGGCCTTGTCCCCACCTGGACCCCATTGAAGGCCCCAGCTGCGAGGCCCTATCCCCATGAGGGCAGGGGAAATCCAGATTTAATGGGTCCTTCAGGCCCTTAAATCTAGATTTTGTGTGGACCTGATTAAAGGTGTCCACAATGAAGTCTTCAGGCATCTCCATGATCTGGATCTCCAGGAGGACCTCATCTCAAAGACCTGGATCTTGAAGATCCAAATCCTTGACTGTTTGTGGAAAAAGGGAGTGACTCCTAGAAGAATTCAAGCATTCCCCTGCCATGTAGGCTGCCAGACAAGAGTGGCCTTCTTCCACAGAGCATGAGATTGAACTTCCAGTAGATCATCACACCTGTCCTTTTTCCTTGGTTATTTATGTGTACAAAGAGCTCCTGGAAGGTCATTCTGGCACTTGGGTCAAAGGAGTCCACAAGCAACTGCCAATGCTCTAGCAACATACCAGCCCGGTAAAGATAGTGCAGGATTTCTCCTACTATCGTTAATTCAGATTTTGAGGGTAATACCGCAGTAGTGGCCCAATCTCACTGCATTATTTTTAACAAATCTACAGACTTCCAACGTCATTATGGGCTTGCAACATGGACTGTGGATAGTATTGTGTGATAGCATTTGTCTCCTCAGATGCTGTTCAGCTACATCTTGTGTTCTCCATCCTTGAAATGAATTGAGGGGGGAGATCACTGCTCCTGCACATGTATTTTTCATAGTCAGAGAGTTTTTCGTTAGGGAATAATAACTTCTGAATGTAAGTGATAATTGGTTTTTTGACCACAGGTAAAACCATTCCAGCTACTGCTAACTGGCTTATATAGCATTAACCCCTCTGTAGATGAATGCTGTTATTGTTACCATTGTTGCCTACTAAAAATATGGAATTTGAAAAGAGCCCTTAATAAAAACGATTTAACCATGTGGGGTGGGGGGATTACTGCTTTAGACCTCAAGCCTCCTGACTCAAGCCTTGAATGAATTACTGTACCAGATTAAAGCTTCTGAAATATGCATTTTCCTTGCATCCTCATAGGTAGAAGAGCAGCCAAAATATGAAGATAATATCTACATGTACATCTACTTTGTTATTTTCATCATCTTTGGATCCTTCTTCACCTTGAACCTCTTTATTGGTGTCATTATTGACAACTTCAATCAGCAAAAGAAAAAGATAGGTCAACTTTTTGTATTATTTTGTCTTCTATACTGATGTTTAGTAGCCTCAGGAATTCTAATTTATACTTCTCCCAAACTTTTACATAATAAAGAAAGGTCATTCAGCTTGCATGATTTGTAGGTTTGCTTCTGTGATCTGTGTATCCAGAAGTGAATCTGCATATGTCATGCACAACCCCTATATAGTGTGCAAAGTAGCAAGTGGCAAGATGTGGCAGTAGAAACATCACTTCTTGCTAGTCCCCTCAGTAACATTTTGTGTAATCAAGGAGAGAATCAAAAACATCTACTGTCATATCTGAAGCCAAGAATCAGAGGTGTGCACAAAAAAAATCACTGTTTCAAGCGAAAATTTCACTGTTCAAGTGAAAATCCATTAATTAATTTTGTTGTCAAATAGTTTAATCAAAAAATCCGTTTTCACATCCATTTTTTATTTTTTTTGGCAAAAATAATCATTTTTCCATTGAAAAAAAAGCCCTTTTCAGTGTGATAAACTCAGCAAAATCCAAATGCTTGATCAAATTATTCATTTTCAATTGAAATTTTGGATATACAAAAAGCACAGATTTTTTGTTTCAATACAACTGTCTCCAAATACAAAATATTCAATCGAATTTGTGGACGCAAATCAAGTTTTGTACATCCCTGCCAAGGATTCCCCAGCTTTGATTCTGACAGCCAGGGGTTACTTCCCACCTTCCAGTCAGCATCAGGTGCAATTACATCTGATTTTAACAGTGAAAGGAGACAACCTCTCCTTTAACCATCATGATCAAAGGCAGGATATCCTCAACTTTGATACTGAGGAGTAGGACAGCCGTGGCATGCTGACAGTACGCAGCCACATTCAGCAGATAGAACACCATTGCCCTATTCTTAACGTGGAAGGAGGAAACAGCACTCTCAAAGAACCTCTTTTCCATGTGTAGATCTTGCCATTATTTCTCATCATTTCTAGCAAAAAATCCTGTCTTTTCACCATTTAGATTAAGGAGAAATGCATATCCACTCCTTTATGCCTTTAAGCAAAGGTGGAAAGATTGTAACCAGCCTTCTTTTCCTTTCCTTTCCTTTACTTTGGAGGTCAGGATATCTTCATGACAGAGGAGCAGAAGAAATACTACAATGCTATGAAAAAATTGGGTTCTAAGAAACCTCAAAAACCCATTCCACGACCTCTGGTGAGTTTTCAGATTGATTCATAATGGCTCTTTCCTTGTAATCTCAACTGGTCTGTTTAGTCACAAACCCATTAAAGCAAAACACCAAAATCATACATTCCCAACACAAAATGAAAAAGGAAAGAAAAAACAATCAAGCAGGAATATATGCACAGCAACAATGGCAGCTCCAGCTGCTTGGCATTTTACCTAGCATTCCCAGTATTGTTCCAATAATACATCTTGTATCTGGAGTCAGCCAGTGAGTACTATTATATAAGGAGCATCATGACAGTTACAGCAGGCAACATTCCCTCTAAGGTATCATCACTGAAGAGAACAAGGACTGCTCTTGAACCAACAGCCAGCTATTTATACAGCCATTTCCTCATTTTCTCTCTGTTGTTTATCTGCTATGACTCACAAGCTTGTTTGCTTTAGAAAATGTTGACTGTAGATCTGTAAACAAGGAAGTGGCAGGATAAGAGAGCCAACAAAAGGCAAGCTGTGCAGATGAGCTGCCAGCTTAACACTAGACGTCGATCCCTCCAGCTGTGTGCACAAATGCACATTTTAGAGGAAAACCAAGTTGCCAGTATTACCAGCTTCTGGAGCAGAGGAGTGAACATGCAGATCTTCTCTATCATAAAGCTAAAATACCAGTTTGCCATGTAGATGCCTGTTTGGGGAGAAACTCATTTTGCACCATATTTCTGTCTCAAAGGGTGGGAAAACGATGCATATAGTCTCAGCTAGGGATATGCACGAATATTCACAGCGTTCAAAATTTGAACAAATTCAGCAAATTCAGACATTTGAACTCAGATCGAATGTTATGATATTCAAATGCTAACATTCAAACAAATACGAATGTTTCCGAACATTCGTACAAATAGTTCCAACATTCGTTAGATTGGGGGTGTGGAAAAACGAAGCACTAGTCACATCCGCAATGGATATGCATTCAACATGGATCGACGGAGTATTAAAAGTGGATTCAGGTTGGATTTGATGTTTTCAGAATGTGGATATGTTACGGCTACATATCAGATACATATTCATTCATATCAGATACATATTCGTTCATATCAGATCTGTATTAGATACATAGGGTGTTTTTCCACTGTCACTAGAAGTACCCATTAAGTACCCATTAAGTACTTAATGGGTACTTCTAGTGACAGTGGAAAAACACTCATATTTATTCATATAGATACGTATTCATTCATATCGGATAGGTATTTGTTTGTATCCGATATGTATCAAATGTTTGTACAAATATGTACAAATAGAGTTTAACCACATTTGAATGCAATCTATTCATATGAATGCGGATTTTTGAACATCTGATTCGTTTTGAATTGAATGTCAAAAAAAATTTGTGCTACATTCTGTGTGATAGAGAGGATGAACAAGCCCACATCTTCTTATGGGAAGAAGATTAGTGTGCATTAAGTAAACCTGTAAACTACATAAACTATATGAATTATAATTCTCATCATCACCAACCAGTTTGGCTAATATCAAGGAATGATGGGAGATGTAGTTCAGCAACGTATAGAGGGACATAGGTTGAAGACGCACATAGCAGATTACCTTATTGGGTTCAATGCAGGCATCCCATTTTTCAGGAATCTGCCTTCTAAGGAAATGGGGCTACTGCTTATAATCACAATTTAAGATCCTTACAAAACAGAAGCATTTTTTTATTTTGCTGTGGTGCTATAACTCTGAGGTATGGCCTATATTTGGGCAAAATAGGTCTAATCCTAATGCACTTGCTCTTTTTACTGTGTGTCGTTATTAAAACAGAATAAAATCCAAGGCGCCGTCTTCGACTTTGTCACCCAACAAGCATTTGACATAGTAATCATGCTCCTCATCTGCCTCAACATGGTGACCATGATGGTCGAAACTGATACCCAGAGCAAGCAGATGGAAGATATTCTCTACTGGATCAACTTTGTCTTTGTTATTTTTTTCACTTGCGAATGTGTATTCAAAATGTTTGCCTTGCGTCACTACTACTTCACTATTGGCTGGAATATTTTTGATTTTGTAGTTGTGATTCTCTCCATTGTGGGTGAGTACCTGGGTTCTTTTCATGAAATTATACCTCACACAGATGTACGTGCTTGAAAGAAAGAAAAATAGCACTGCAGAATAGGAAAAAAAGCTAAAAGCTGAGGGTCATATTGGAATTGTTCATCCAAAATTGCAATATGGAGCTTCTTGTCTTATGAATAATCTGGAACATTTAGCTCACATGCAGATCCCAGAGTATCCCAGATTAATCACTTAACCCAATTTTGGCTGCATTTCTGAGGGACAAAATGTCACTGAACAAGTGGAGCTAACTGTGAATAATATTGCATGTGTTGTGGAGTTAACTCTTTAGGATGACTTGTAACTATTCTTGTCAAAAAGGTATTGGTTACTATGACTATTTGTCAAAATCTAAAAAGCAAATTAATTCTGTGCAAGTGCTTGCCATAGACAAGCATATATGAAACTTCCTTAACCCCTGGACAGTGGGGAAAATCTGTATTTAGGAGGCTAATAGTACACATGCTTTAGAGCTCCTTTAGAACTTCTACGATACTCAGATGGAAACCCAAGTTGAGAAACACTGGAAATGTCCACATAGTTCTGTGTCAGTTTAATTAACATAGGTATGATGTGAAGAAGCTTTTTTTCTATATGTGTAAGAAACCCTTGCTTTGTAACACAAACAAAAAAGCTGGGCAGTTTTCAGTTAATGATAGCTTCTGATCTCTCCATTCAAAGTAGGAAGAATATGGGATGGTTCTGAATCTACTAGTAACGATGGTTTTCTAATTCACACAAAATGTAGCATAGAATATTGTAGGAATTCTCCTGTTTTAATTGCAGCCCACCATCAGAATTGCTGGTTGAGCAGGACACAGGGAAGGGAATAAGTGATTATTTGCTATTAGCAAATAGTGTCAGGCTATTCCAACAAAACTATTTTTATTGACTTCCAGAAGAAAGCCCAGATTCTTTATTTACAAAAAGATACTTCACTAGCTTCCGCATCACACATTTTGGCACATGCAGTGGAAGCCGTTCTCTGGCAATTGTGCTGAGAATGAGGCACGGTGCTGTGCCAGTGCTCTCACCTCATTACTGTGCCCCATCCCACATTGAGCTATAGATCAGATCATAGTCTAGTCTAAATCTCTGTCTTCTGCATGTTGACAGCGAGGTAGAAGAGGCCCTGGTATACCAAGGGGAGCCCTTTTTGGTGGCACTTGAAAAAGTGCCACTAGAAGTGGGTCCACTCCAAAACCAGCTAGGCTGGAAACTCTGAAGGCAAGGAACAAAGGTTCTTGGCCTTCAGAGCTTCAGCTATACTTCCAAGGATGCTTTGGAGGCAGTAGCTCTGCATGGAGTGGCAAATGTCCAAATGTGTATGGCCCTGTCCTGCTCCAGCAGCAATCATCTCAGCTTTGGACAAGTTGTGTATCAAGGGATGGAGCAGCCCACTCCATCCTGTAATACAAAGATCAAGTGTGGAAATGACCTTTGAGAATTTGCAAATCTTTGGATGACTGTATTTTCTGTCATGCTTAGTCGCTTAGGCTGCACCTATACTGCATGAAAAAGGCACTGATGAAGATCCAAGGTGCACAATATCCACCTGCCAACACTACCTGCAACCTGCCCTGAAGGAGCAGCAAGCACACCCTATAGAATATTTCCTGCAGTTTAGGGGAAATGACTCTCAGCTGTCCATGTAGCCATCGTGCAGATGCAAGGCTCTGGCACGAGTAATTTACCTTTGACCACCATCAAATGGCCAACTTTGCTGTCAATTTCTTTGCATTTAATGACTGTATGGAAACTTCAAAACTAGGGGACTTGCATTACTGAGCTTCAAAGCCCGAGAAATTGAAAGACAGAAGGGCATGCTGATGCTGCAGTTTCTATTCCTGGGGCCAAAACTAGCACTTCAGCCTATCAAGTGGCTAGGAAAAGAAAAGTGAGACATTCGTGTTCTGATGGAGGTAGAGAGTTACATGGAACTGGATGCCATCTGTGGTTTGGTCTTTAGAATCACCTGTTAGTCCAAAGAAAGTTTGTTTTATTCTGTGAACTAGGGATGTGCACGAATGTATTCTTGACATTTCGATCCGAGTAGACTCGAATGTCAAAATACCCGATTTGATTCGGATATTTAAGATCTGAATGTCACAAAATCTGATTTGAATCCATAATATTTGAATCCTTCCATTCGAATGTTAGATTTGTATTTAAAGATACAAATGTCGACAACATTCACATCTGTTATATGTATCTGTGCGCGTTCTGTAAAAATCCGTATGCATCCCGTATTATCTCATGTGCATCCCATTTTAATCCCATATTTTAAGCACAAGATACGTATAATTTTCGTGCAGATTCATATACGGCAGATACGAATCTACACATTTGAATTATTTGAAAATCTGTATCGGATTTTTGAAAATCCGTATTTGAGTTTGAATGTGCAAATTCAGATTTCCAAAAATCCGATTCAAGTTTAAATGCTGACATTCGTCAGATTCGAATCAAATATTCGGATCTTTGAATATTTGTGCACATCCCTACTGTGAATCATTTGGTGGTAGAAGCCATTAAGAAAAGAAAATTACAATCTTTTAAATCATTTACAATATATAATTATTATAATGTACTGGTCTTAAACTAATTTTTCTTGTGTTGTATCTTGTCTTTAACTACTCCAGGCTTCTGGGGGAGGACAGTTGCACAATGACTTGTAACACCATATTTTCCCCTCTCCCAATTTTGTTTAAGGTATGTTCTTGGCTGAAATCATAGAGAAATACTTTGTGTCACCTACTCTCTTCAGAGTCATCCGCCTGGCCCGCATTGGCCGTATCTTGCGCCTGATCAAAGGAGCCAAAGGGATCCGCACCCTGCTTTTTGC
Source organism: Aspidoscelis marmoratus (assembly GCA_014337955.1). Taxonomy (NCBI): domain Eukaryota; kingdom Metazoa; phylum Chordata; class Lepidosauria; order Squamata; family Teiidae; genus Aspidoscelis; species Aspidoscelis marmoratus. The sequence goes on along the minus strand of MTQE01002208.1, from coordinate 17,698,468 downwards.
CTTAATGATGTCTTTGCCTGCCTTGTTCAACATCGGCCTCTTGCTCTTCCTAGTGATGTTCATCTTCTCCATCTTTGGGATGTCCAACTTTGCCTATGTCAAGCATGAGGCTGGCATTGATGATATGTTCAACTTTGAAACTTTTGGCAACAGTATGATTTGCTTGTTCCAGATCACTACCTCAGCTGGGTGGGATGGCCTGCTCTTGCCCATTCTAAATCGGCCTCCGGACTGTGATTTGAATAAGGAGCATCCTGGGAGTGGGTTCAAGGGCGACTGTGGGAATCCTTCTGTGGGAATCTTTTTTTTTGTCAGCTACATCATCATCTCTTTTCTGATTGTGGTAAATATGTACATTGCCATCATTCTAGAGAACTTCAGTGTGGCCACAGAGGAAAGTGCTGACCCACTGAGTGAGGATGACTTTGAGACCTTCTATGAGATCTGGGAGAAGTTTGACCCTGATGCCACGCAATTCATTGAATACTGCAAGTTGGCAGACTTTGCAGATGCTTTGGAGCATCCTCTCCGAGTCCCTAAGCCCAACACCATTGAGCTCATTGCAATGGATTTACCGATGGTGAGTGGGGACAGGATTCACTGCTTGGATATCTTGTTTGCCTTCACTAAACGTGTGTTGGGTGACAGTGGTGAATTGGACATCCTGAGACAGCAGATGGAAGAGAGGTTTGTGGCTTCTAATCCTTCCAAAGTGTCTTATGAGCCGATCACGACCACACTACGGCGTAAGCAAGAAGAGGTTTCTGCAATAGTCATCCAGAGGGCTTACAGGGCCCGCTTAGTAAGGAGAGGCTTTATTTACCGAAAGAATACTTCCAATAAGATGGAAAATGGAGGGACAAACAGGGAGAAAAAGGAAGGTACCCCATCCACGGCATCTCTCCCATCTTATGACAGTGTAACTAAACCTGAGAAAGAAAAACAGCGGGCTGAAGAAGGGAGACGGGAAAGAGCAAAAAGGCAAAGAGACGTCAGGGAATCCAAATGTTGAGATGATCCATACTAATAATAACTGTAGAAAAAAAATTGTGAGCAGAAAAGATTGTTTACAAACTTCTTGATAAAATATATATCAATAGAGAACAGATGTGGAGACACTTTACCTGAAAATCTTATACCAAACATAGTCTGCTTACTGTGTGACCATGTTGCATCTCAAAGCAGTGATCTACCACCTGTTTAATGGACCCATCTAGACAAACGTATTTAAAAAACAGGAAACAATGCAAAGGCAAAAAAAAAAGGGGTTTTATACTGTTTGGGCAGGTGGATACTGCATGTTCCACATCAGTCAATGCAACTTAGGACAAACAAGCAAAACACACACACGCACTTAAGGGAAAAAAAAACCTGCTGCTTTAGGATTCATATATATATATATTTTCCAAAGCAGCCACAATGGATCTTATTTTTCTCATTTTATTGAAAAGAAACCCAGGAAAAAAAACAAAATGTCATTTTGAAGGGTTAGTTTATTCATGCAAAACTAGATTTTCATAGTTGGCATTACGTTTAAGCAGCAAAAAATGAAAACAAAAATATAGAACAAGAGGGGGGAAACTAAATTGAACAACAGCAAAAAAAAAAAAAAAAGCTGAAATGAAACAACACATATTTAGCCCATGTCATTTAAGTGTCAGAGTTTCTTTGGTATTTATTATCTGCATACTTCTTTATTCTGTGGGCTTCACCAGTGGTTTGGGAGATGGGGTAATCCGGCTGATTCCAAAAATAAAACAAAATTGTGCTCGTTTCAATGCATAGAAATGATTTGCATGATGGCATGCTGTGATCAGGAATCATGCATGAGGAATCATACAACCACAAGACACTCAATACGCTGTCCAGACTGTGAGTTAAGCCATATGTTAGAGGGCCACTACCCTTGACGATGGCACACTGTACTTGGAGAGTTACTCTTAGCTGTAACTATGCCCTTCACCAGGTTACCTGCTAATTCTTAAATCTTTCCACGCACTCTCCCATAGGAAGGGGAAAAAAAGAACTCAATCAATGAAAAGCTGCTTATGTGTCTGTTTAATAACTTCCATGCAGCCATATTTTTGCACTTTTTGGAAGGAACACATAGAACAACAACAGTGCTGCTCTAAACCCTCCTAGCAGAAAGCCCATTCAATAGTGGTGTTTAATTTAATGTCACTGTCAGAGTACTTTAGGGCTTTCGAGAAAATGCACCCAGTAATTTTGTATCTTACAATATTTGCCATTATTTTCAGCCTCCATTCTGCAATATGAACTCATTTTCCCCTGTTAAGAGCTACAGTGTGCTCTAGGAAATAGCACGGTTATTTCTTAAAGGTGCAGCTGTGAGCAGTTACACACAGCAATCTTATTGAGGTTAGGCAGGGATATGAATGAGGCATTGAGTGCCATATTTTCATACAAAGTGTTGCATTCTTTGGGGTCCTTACGATTAAAAAAAAAAAGAGCTCACCCTCAGTAATGAGGCACAAGTTGATTTCTGGATAATTGAACTCTGCCAAGCTGTTTGCCCTTTGAGGGATTTCCTGCAGCTTGCCTTTTGATGCTGCATAGTTTTATTTGCTTCTTTGTCTGCATTTTTAATTAAAAAGAAGAAGAAGGAAAAGAAGAAACCACAACTAATTAAAAATAACCATGAAATAGAACATCTTTCTGTTGATGTGCAAAGTAGCCGTGTGACGCGGGCACAGTGCTGAGATTCGTGTCATTCATGTTGTGTGCCTTCACCCAACTGCAGTTCATCCCACATGGTTGTACAGTAATAATTTAAACAGTTCTGCAAATTCAGGTAGGGATGAAGAGCTACCTCTTAACTAGTTTGTTCTGCATTTGTAAGAATCTATACCAGAAGGCGAAATTTAAGTTTTGCATTTCTAGTTAATAACTGGGCATCTTTCGGTATTTTTGAAATACTTCATTCTATGTCAACCATACAGAAAATCCATTTAGAGTTGGGAGGAGTGTTTTTTTGTTTTGCTTTACTTTGCTTTTTTTCACTGTTTAAGGGCACAAGTTGGGAGGTGTAGCTCTTGCTGACAAAAGGCCAAAGGTTGTATTGCACTATAAGTTAATAAGACTCTGTTCCATCATGCAGCTCAAAGAGAAAGCGTGGGGTGCAGTGAATTGTTAGGATGCTGCTGCTGGGTTCCTAAGAGATGTACTGAATTTTTGAGATGTGACAAAAGGAAGCCAGGGCAAGCAGAAAGGAAAGGAACAGGGACCAAATAAATCTCTATCTATAAAAGGGCAAATAATAATAATTGAACAGCCACTTAAAATATTCCAAAAGTAAAGCAGGCAAAGGCAGCAATACCTTTTAGATAATCAAAAGAGGCTTGATCTTTAGAGTCTCACAACTTCAGATGCCTATTACAAGGGTCATGTAGAAGGCAGGTTATTTGATAGACATCTGTGCCAAGTTGGACTTTTTCAATGCATAGTCCAGCACTCATGGCGTCGGTGGAAGAATTCTTTGATGCCAGATACCACAAGGAAAAAAAATCTAGCTTATTAGATTTTACCCCCTCTTACTTCTACAATTTGTACATTATTTAAAAATAATAATAAGCATATGTACAGGCAACATTGTAAACAGCACAACAACAAAAATTGAAAAGTATGGTTGAACTTTTTAAGAAAATATTATAAATACTGTAATATATCATTTTATTTTATTGGCATGCCTTTTTGTAAATAACAAAGGACTACAAAAATTAAATAGAATGGCTTCTGGCTTATGCCACTGTCCATGTTTAATTTTATATCTATATATATATATAT
>MTQE01002208.1:17679913-17694528 GCA_014337955.1 Aspidoscelis marmoratus | reverse complement strand
ATATATATATATATAAAGAAAACATTTTTCCTCTTTCTTTTTTCCACTTTTGAGATGATGTCAACTTATGTACAACCCCACAGAGGAGGAAAAGTCCTCCCAAACAGACACAGAGCAAAGCTTTATTGCAAAGTTATCTTTATGACAAACAGAAATATATTTTGGTTCTGAGGTGCAATATATTTTGACCACTTCTATGCAAGATTTGGCTAAATGTCATAATTGTTCTTAGCTGGACTACCGTTCCATATGAAAAGCTTGGTACATGTAGCGTTTGTGCTGTCAAATTTTACTAAGCAATTTTTAGTAAAAATGCCCTGCAATCTATATTTACATTGGGTCATTATTTAGCAATACGTGAACTTTCTTACATTACACTAGCTTTGCTTAAGAATAAAAGTTCTTAACAAAAGCTCCAGAGCTGTGGACTATGTCCTTTTACTGAAGCAAATAGGTTATCTTTTTCTAGTTTCTATACTACATTGATTCATTTGTCTTTAATTTTTGTTGCTGGTTTTTAATATGATTATCCAAATTAACCAAAAATTATGACCAATGAGAGAAATGCTCTGTATTTTTACATAATGTTGTAATTTAGGTAAGCCTTGAAACATTAGGAAATTTTTATTCTGAAGTGAGCAATCATAAAATGATATACTGAGGCATACAGACACCATATAAAGATAAATTAAAAATCAGTGAATTTAATGATAAAGAAAGGAAACTGTTAGTTTAATAAGACTAACGAATGAAGCTTAAGACTTTGAAGATCATTGAGAACAGTTTTAAGTTTAATTTTGATAGTATCAATTTTTTAATTGAAGCTTTTGTAGGTTTCCCAAAAGATTGTACATAGAGTGCTGTTTATTTTATTTTTTTAATAATAGTTCATGCTTATATGTTTTGCTTTTCGAAACTGGGAGACTCAGGAAGAAAAAATCTGGTATCTGCACCATCTGGTTAGATGTCCAGTACAGATTTCTAGTTGGCCCAACAAGAAATAGAAGGTGCTTTATGGCATTTTCAATCAAGTTGTAACCAGCAAATAAGCACTTACACTTCCAGTCATTTGACCTAAAACTGGGCTTGCAAAGTCTCAAATACACATGTCTCACACTCTGGGGGAAGAGGAGAAAAAAAGGATGGATCAAGAGTGACCATAGTAACCCTACTCCCCACTCCTCTTTTACCATGTTACCATTCAAGGACAGTTAATTTATGTGTTCATTGGGTTCTTAATCATTGCATTCGGTATGCCTTGAAATACTCTGCTTTTTTAAACCTCTGGCTGTATCTCCTACAATCCATCCTGCCCTCTGCCTCACCAGTCCCTGTGAGCATCAGCTGCCACTGTAATGATACACCAGGCTAGCTTAGTCATGTGCCCCCCCCAACTCTATTACATATATTTCATCATGAAATCTAAGGTAGCATCCTGATTTAATCAGAACTGCAATTGGCCCTGCTAGTTTTCCATCAGCTCCAATGGGAAAGGCCTCCGGTTCTCCCAGAGGGTACTCTTAACTTGAGTTTACAACTGCTGATGAGTTTACACCACCAGGCCTTTCAAGGGCCATTTAATTTAAACAGGGCAACTTCTCTTCCACAAAAAATGTAATTCTGGCAATATTCTTTAGAACAGTAGGCTGTGAAAAGTTATTGTATTTAAAATGTTTACTATTTTAAATTATGATCACTTTGTTTTCTGTATATGCAAACACTTGGATTATTGCAGAAATCCTTATGAAAACCAAATAACTCAGAAACAAAGGTGAATTTTGTAGGGAAGGAAAAATATCTAATGTAAAATCAAAATCCTGGGGATATGTTCTCATTTTAATAACACAATTTAACTTATCCTTGACACATTATTCCTAGCTCAAATATTTTTATCAGTATAAATAAATGCAAGCCAATCCCAAAATTAGCAATATCAAAAAAGAAAGAAGTGGGCTTCTTCATGCAGATGAAGAGCGGAAAATGGCTTGCCTCCTACTCGTGGGAAATTATATTTTTTAAAAAAATTTAAAAAAAACTTAAATTTTTCATATGGCACTAGGACAAAAAATGCTGGAGTTTCACTCTGCATTTGCTCTTTCCATTTAAACTTTGATGAAATGCAGAATAATACCTTCAGCCCATGTCTCCACTTACATCTGTGGCAACCTGCAGGTAGGGTCTTGCATGTCACATTTCCATTTTTGGTAGTAGAACACACCCTCCAAAGACCATGACACATGCCTGAATCGCTTGGGGCCTAGGCCACAAAATCTCACTCTGTGGAAGCACCTCATTTACTACTTCTCTGGACACTCAAGTCACCAGATTTGGATACAAAGAAACAGTGACGCAGAGGAGATGATACTTCCATGGAGGCACCTGCCCCCAGGCACTCTTCACCACATCTGTGGAGACTTGGCCATGGGCTCAATTATCATGCAATTATATGAATTTCCATAGACTTGAGACAGTGTCTCGGGCCAATAAGTGAAGATGGCCACTAGTGGAAGCTAGTGAATAATGAACTTGTAAAGGGGCCGTAGTTGAGTAGTAAAATGTATTATCTGTCTACAGAATGTCCCAACTTCTGTCCCAGATATCCCTCTATTGGAGACCCTAGAAACCTGCTACCCAACCATAGCACAAAATACCAGGCAAGACGGACAAATAGGCTGACAAAATTTTCTATGTACCTATTATTGGTGATTTATTTGGGACATTGTAAGGAAACAAAGCTTTGACACACAATGTTGCTAACACCAATGGCCAAAAGAACACACACACACACACACAAAATGAAGGCATCCAGTATTACTGCACAATGGAAAGTTTGCCTTGCTTTGTACCTTGTTTCATAGTTCAGTGGGGTGACAGGGTGGCACTTTAACTGGAAGAAAAAGAATATAAAGTTGGGTGTTTGGATTTGGGCATGCTAGGATGGAAATCTTTAGGTAGCAATTTTGCCAAATTACACTGAAACAGTTACACTGAAATAGTTATCCAACAGCCAGGGTATGGCCAGGCAGAAATGGGCAATTACTGTTGCCATTCATGTATGGTGCAGATGTCTGAGGGAACCACATGGAAAAGGGAAGGAAACATTTGATTCTTCTCTGGGGAAGGGGAGAAAAGCTAACTGTTGGTTTCTGGTGGTCCTACAGTTCTTAGTTTTTAAGGCTTCAGAAGAAGGAAAATAAAGACAGGTAGGCTTACGAACTGGAGCTGATTTTTGCCAATATATGTCTGTTAGGACATAGGCTTTGGAAGTAAGAACAGACACCAGGAGGGTTTTTAAAAAACTCACTTGCAAAGTTCTCTGTCATACAGGGTACATTCAGGTAGAATGAACAGGCCAAAATCTGGCCTAGTTAGAGGATTTCCTTGGATTGAATTTCTGATGTATGAAATTATTTACCTCTTAGTAACTTTATACAGGGCACGAAATAGAAACAAATAACCGCAGAAATTAAAATTGACTTCTTTATATGCAACTGGATGGCTTGTTATATGTCATGTTATAAAATGCTTTCTGTATCAACGCCCATGTTTGAAAAAGAGATGTATGTAGACATCACCATACTATGTTTGCAGGCTCACAATTTACCCTTATATCTTGGTATGCCTCTGAACAATTGGCTGATGTTTCCTCAAGACCAGCCTGACTGGATACCCATAAGAAAGAAAAGCCTTGTTTCGAACATAAGATAGTTCCTGTTACATCTTCCGGGGGAGGGTTAGACGGAATAGCTCTGAACTGGTCTCTCTGAGAATGACCTTCAAGGAAATAATTAAAATTGATGATGAAGATGACAACAACTATGGAGAAACGCCAATTAATTTGTTTCATCACCCTGTTGAGCACTTCTGTTTCAAGGCTGTCCACAGGCACCAACATGCCCTTGCCTGGTATTACAGGTTAAAGCAGCACCAAGCAAGGTATTTCCTGCCCGACTGCATCCTTGGCTTTCTACCTATCACTCCGTTCTAGCTAAAAGGTTCTCAGGTTGATAACTGTGTTTCCCTTTGCACCGGAAATGGGTAGCTCTGCTGCACTAAAGAGTGTTCCACCTACTTTTGCTCTATTCCTTGTGCCATTTTCATGATGCTATGTCTAGACATAATACATACAAAGATATTAGGGCTTCAGCTGTATATAGGTGAGTGGGCAGCCACCCTTGGCTTACAGCAGTTTATCCACTCCATGGCAGTCATATGCCTATACATTGCACTTTAAATCCTCTGTTGCAAACCGCTGCTTTGTAGATTTATTTTTTTAACCTTTCCATTTAAAGGGCTGAGGTGTTTCTTACACAAAGCTGGTGCTTCACATGCTAGCTATATCTTCCCGGCTAATAGGTGGTTAAGAACAAAAAAGTATTGTATTGTTTATTAAAAAAAAAAAATTATCTCCCCATAGAAACTATTCACTGTCCAGTTTCTACAAAGTGAGCAGAAAGGTGAGCTTCCTATCTTGTATTTTATTATGTGGAGATGATCTCTGTGGGAAAAACTGCTTCATTCGCTGTTAATGTTATTGTCTCTTCTGCCAAGACAATATACACAAGTCAAGAACAGAGGACACACAGGGGAATTTGGATTGTCCTTAGAACCCAGATGTAACCTTATAGCTTTTGCCGAGCAAAAAATGGTTGTATGGTGGAAACTGACTGGAAACTAGCTGGTTTGCTTGGAAACTGGCCTATTGGACTTAAATGTGCTAGACCACATGTGTCCCCCCCCCATTTCTCTTCTCCCATCACACTTTGCAGGATTGTTCAGTGTTTATCCAGAAAACAAATATTTTGATGGGTAGGGATACCATATGAAAAAGAGGACAGGTTTCCCGCTCCTTTACTAGGTTCACAGAAAAAGGGATTTCAGCAGTGTTTCCCTGCATGACAAACTACATCTGCTACAATTTCCCCTACAATGCAACTGCTTAAGGGGCAGGGGATCCTCTCCTTTTTCAGAAGGAGACCATTCTTACGCAAGAGCCCTGACTGTAAATACTGCGCTTGGTGACAAATAGGTTGATGCCAACCCATCAGTGAGACACAGAATTCTGAGCTATGGGCTTCTCACCAATGTACTGACTGCAAAGTAAACAAGTAGGATTCCAAACATTATAGCAACCGTGGCTTTTCTCTACACAAAGATCATTTCCAGGTAGGAAAAAAAGGCAACATCCATGAAGCAATTATAGTGGTTCACCTTCCCTTCTAATATACCATCCCTAGAAAGAAGGCAAATGCTGATCCAAAAAATCAGGAGTCTTCCTTTTTCTTTGAAGGGGACTGTGCTACTGAACTAGTTTAAAATTTGTGATGTAGAGGAGTTCAACAGAAAAGCCTTACACAAAATCTCCAAGTCAGCCAGAATTTATTTAGAATTATATGCAATAGAAAACAATAGATATTCACTTTTTGCCCTACATTGCCGCATGTTGTATTTGCATTAAGAGGCTGTGTGTGAGAGAGAGAAAGTGAGTGAGAGAGAGAAATAAAAAAATGATGTTCAAGGTGCTTTTTCAGTGTTAGAGTTAGAAGTTGAAGAACCAGTATTGCAGGGGATTTTGTTTCCAGGTCCACCAATGACATGGTGTGGGTGAGTGTTCGTGTCCCTCAACATGGGCAAGTCACTTAACTTTTCTGCGTGCCTCAGTTTTACCCATCTGTAAAACGGGTAATTACCTACCTCACAGGGGTGTTGTGAGGCTTAATATAATTCATGCCTGTTCAAATGCTTTTCAGAGGTTCACAACTCAAAAGTACTGTTCTCAGTGCATGCAGGGGAAGTCCACAGACCCGAGAGGAAAGTATAATATGTTGGTGCCATTAATGCTGCTAATCAAGGAAACTCACTGCTTCAACACTTTTTTTTTCTATAGATATCAGGGCAAATACTTTCTTGCTGCACTTCTGCTGACCCCCTTCCATGCCATAATGTGATTAACTGCAGCCTCTTTTAACCCCACCCTTTAAATTTTGTTCAGCTTTAAAGTGAAAGAAAGAAAATGTTTGGGGAGGGGAAGGGGGAAAGAGAATGCGTGTTTTTAAAAAATATTCCTACTTATACAACAAAACAGCTGGGTTGAACGATTAACATCTGACTTATTTGATTTCCTTTGTACTGTACATCTTTTTACTTTGGAATTTGCAATAAAAAGGTATGTCCATCTTGTTTTAACCTCTTCTTTTGGATGAAATCTCATTCTGTCACCATTCCTGGCAGCCAGCTGCCATTTACCACTGCCACAGTCCTTTCATTTCTGTTGATTGCCACCTACAAGGCTACGGGCAGTTCCAAAATATTGAATCCAGGACACTAATTGCCGGCGGGAATCCCATTAAAACAAATGAGATAAGATCCTTTCTGCAACAACCCTTAATCTGGAACTATGGGCTCTGTGGTACTGATCTGAGCTTCATATGTTCACATGTTATGGCCGATCTATGAGGCCTCATCCCTTACAGGTCTGCTCCATCTGCATTAGATAGAGCGTGACCAAGATTAGGGAGGCCTAATCTAGTATCGTTGGTAGACTGGTTTAATTGAGTCTACCAGAATACCAGAAAGCCCAGATCCAGAACACAGGACACATTTCAGTGGCATGCCATAGCATGTCCCCACAATATAGCCCCCAGAACCCCCAAAAATGTGTTCCTAGCTGTCAGGGGCATGGGAGTCTGGCCTTGAAGCTCACATGAGCTACATGGCTGTCGCACTAGCTGGTCTGGACCAGCCCCATCACACAGAACATACCTTTCCAGGATCAGAGTCATTGGGCCTAGCTGTTTCAGATCCTCTGATACTCACCACAGATGGGTGAGTACTGAAAGGGCCAAAGTTTTCATGTTTATTTCAGAAACGCTAAATACTTGGATTAATTCTAAATATTAAACAAGAAAAAGGTGTTTGTTGATTTTCACCTGAAAAACAACTGAGGGTGCCTTCAGACATGACGAAAACTTCAGAGGGAAATCACAGCTTCGATCACCTACAGTATCCATGGAGCATTCCCCATCCCCATCAGCAGTTTTTTATTCCAGAGTTTCTGGGGATGCTGCTTGGATACTGCAGAAGATTGAAGCTTCCTTTCCAGCTGACAGGAAGAGGATGTGGAGTTGCTGTGCAGTTTCTGGTCGCTGTGTCTGTCCGACCAAAAGTGGCTGCACAGGGATACCACACGGACTCTGTAGCTTCCAATCACCACATCTGGCAGCTCAGCAGCCGTTGCAGAGGGATGCCAAAGCTTTTGTCGTATCTGGAAGCACCCTTACTCTTCTTGAATAGGTCACCAGATAGTGACTAAAAGGCTTGGGAAATGACCAGGCCCCGGGGGGGGGGGGGGCTTTAGACCACTCCAGCGTGCAGAAGGGAGGCTTCCAGTATTCTTGCTGGTCTAGTATCAGTTCATTAATAAAATCAGTTCATTAATAAAAGCAGCTCGCATCAAATCTCTGATCCACATTTGAGTCCAGAAAATGCACTTTGAAAGTGCATTTTCTGGACTTTACTGAGGATTAAAGGCAGTAACAACTGCATACTGCTCCCTCTAAGCTGCTTTCAGAGCCACTTCTTGTGAGTGCGGATGCAGCCGTAGAAACCAGAAAAGCAATGTGTGGATGCAGAGGTAGTCTGATGGCACTGTGATACAAAGAGAAAAGCTTTGCGAACAGCAGGCTTAACAAAAGAAGTGGTCTTCTTGTGGCCTATCAATGGACAACCTTTTTTAAAAATCCAAACAGATTTGCAAAACATCCTGGGCAGAGTTTATTAAACAGCATGATTAGACTTAATGAGGACGCTGGTAACCTCTTTTCTGCTTTGCATGGAAGCTGCCAGGATCCAAGTGCATGCGGCTCAGAAGTAGCTCTTGTCCGCTCTTCCTTCCCCCCCCCCCAACTTTTTCATTATCTCCATCCATCTGAATTGGTACGCTGTTATTTTGGGGATTAGGCGGGAGGGTCCTACAGATGTTGTTTCAAATGTTATTAAGAGAAGGATGTCCTAAAGACAGAATCTGAACAAGTCTGACTGCTCACACCTTTTCATTACTATCAGTTTTATTTGTGGATTTTCCATTATTCCGGAATATCTAAATATACAAACTGACGTCTGGATAGAGCTACTGTTGTTCAAACACATAATACCAAACCTGTGTTAAATGTAAACCGTGCGTATCAAGGTATAACTGTGTCCCAAAACTTATGAATACAGATAACGCAAAAAATGTTATTTGACCCAGTTTAGTTGAAACCTCCCCATGAAAACACTTTTCTTTTTCTTTTTTCTTTTTGCTTGGGTTCACATGTTTGCAAGCCCAGAATCCTTGAGAGAGCAGAGGGGGGAACTATGAAAAACACCAACTATAGCTTCTGAAAACTTTCAATCTAAAAATGATCCAATACCAGACAGATGATTTTGTCGCAATGATTAGAGGGTTTTACTTATTCTAACACTGGCATCAAGCTACTTTTTATAAGAGTTCTTATCTACAGCCACAGATTTATGTACATATATGTACCATGCAGTGAACACTTCTGAGAAATTCTACAAATAGTTGTATATTACTTTAATCCTACATCACCTGATCTGTCAAAAACTAGAACAGGCATACACCTCAATGTTAGCACTAAATTTAATTGTGAAGGCCAATTCAGCTGCATACAGAAGCACATGTTACATATTACGTGAGCAGGAAGGTCCCTTGGAAGAAACATGGCTTATAGCTCCCAGGTTCAACTGGCTGAAATAAATAACTTTAGCTATCTTGTTTCACTTCACTTCCCAACTTTGGACAGTTCTGCAACTTCTAAAATTTATCTGGGGATGATTGGGTCTTTAAAAAAAATGAATATTTATAACAGAGTGTTCTTGTTTTTGCAGGGGGGGAGTTTAAAGTGAAAGGCAAAACTGAAGCAGGAGAATGGACATGTCTAATGACTCATCCAGTGCATTTTTCATATCTGTAGGATTTAAAAAATTAAGTAGTACAGCATCTCCTTTTTATTTAGCCTTATGAACAAATCCTTTGATTAGTAATAGCAATTATTAACTTACAGGTGCCTATTGACTACTTATCTTTTTTTAAGCAGGCCAGGGGAGGAGCAGTTTTTAATGCTTTTTAATGGCTGTTTTTACTCTATTTTTACCCTATTTATTTTTCTTAAAGCTGCTTTGATTTTTTTAAGATGGAAAGTGGTATTAAAATCTCAAAAAAGATTTTTTTTTCTTAATTTATGAGAAACCAGGTAGAGCTAGAAAAAGGTGGGCCAACTCAACATATCAAATAACTGATTAGTTTCTCACAGAACCTAAAGTCAAAGTCCATTGTTCTGCAAGGGTTCATTATCCCTTTTGCAACATCCAGTTTAGTTATTAACTATATACTCACATGCTTTTTTAAAAGAAATTTTAGAGGAGGATGTAACAAGGCAGGAAGAGAGATCCATCCATAAAACCTGTAATACAACTAAAACTAATTATATAGTAGCAGCTTGATGGGAATAGCTCACCTTTTGCCAGAAAGAGTGTTGCTTAGAAAAGGGATTTCATCATTGGCTTGTAGCAAAGTTCTTGGATTAATTCTTACAGCAATGGTACTGGTTCCCATTCTTCAAAGATGCCTTCAACTCCTTGCTCTGCCTATTTATCTGCTCTCCTACCTTGGCTTATGGGACTCTATGTGTAATACAATCTTTCCATACTTTGTGAACAAGATGACCAGCATCGTCAACAGAAAATTTTACAAGCAAAAGCAGCAGCTGTTCAATACGCTGAAAGAATTTTCTGGTTCATCAGGTCAACTCTGTCTGTTAGAAATTGGCACAGGCAGTGGAGCCAACTTCCAGTTTTATCCACCTAGCTGCCGGGTGCATTGCACAGATCCCAATCCCAACTTCAAGAAGTACCTCCTGAAAAACATTTCTGAGAATACACATGTTCAGTTTGAAGGTTTCACTGTGGCTTCTGGTGAAGACTTGCACTTTATTTCTGACAACTCTGTGGATGTTGTAGTTTGCACACTGGTTCTGTGCTCTGTAGCCAACGTACCTGCTGTTTTAAAGGAAGTCAAGAGAGTGCTCAGACCGGTAAGTCAGAGGCAGAAAAAGCTGATCTTGACAAGTGCTGCATATGGTCAATTTAAAGGTTTCATCTGTGTTTTCCCTTATTCAGTCTTAGGCTGCATTTATATTTACGCTTTTCTACACATCAGGAGTGACCCAGGGACACTCCGATTGCCCCTTGAAAACAAATAGATGGAGCCTCCATGTTTTCCTCCCCAAAATTCAAACCTTTAATCTTCAGAATATTCAAAGTTCCAGTCCAGACTAGTAAGATAGCTAACTTGCAGTCAAAGGTCCATAGAAACAGACAATTGGGATGGTACTGGTGTGGATATTGTTTTTCCTCTTGACCACTCTCAGGTGTGGGTGGAAGAGATGGAGGGAGAATTCCCATGCTTCTCTCTTCCCCTAGCTTCACCAAGAATCCTAATTACACCAACAAACTGATGAGAGCTGAGCTGTCTGTGACAGAACAGGAAAGGGATCTTGAAATTCTGGTATACAGCTCAATGACCCAGTGTCAATGCGATGTCAGCCCGGTGCTCAGCAGCAGTGAAAAAAAGGAAATTTAGTGCTAGCTGAAGGTTGTTGTTTGTTTGTTTGTTTGTTTTTCTATCCCGCCCTATACCCGAAGGTCTCAGGGCGGATAACATTTAAAATCAGACATATATTAAAACAACAACTGTATTTATTAAAACAGTATCTGTGTCTGTAAAGTGGGAAGACACAGTATATTCCCATTTAACCAAAGGCCAAAGCAAAGAGGTGCGTCTTCACTGCCTTCCTAAATGTGTAGTCATACTAGTGCCTGATAAACCAAACCAAAGAGTAGTGCAAAAAGTACACACTTCCGTGGTCCAGTTAACAAAGTATGCCACCAAAATGGGTCCCCTGGGGGCTCCAAGGGCAGGAACTGTTGCTCCTGCCCTCTGTTACATCAGAGCTTTAAGGGTCCAAAACTCACAAGCTTCAGGGCTGCTGTGTGGGTTGTCCTACAATAGTCATCCAAGTGATCTTGTTCTGGGATACATGAACTGCTCCAATTGCTGGACTGCTGGAGCAGTCCACAGAAGGTAAGTAAAGAAATGGCCTGTATTTGAATAATAAAGAAGCCTGACTGCTATTCCTCATGTTCTATTATCAGAACAGCACATTGTCAGAAACAGCAAGCTAGGTAGCATCTGCTGAAATATGGGTGTTTAACTACACAAATTGATCTTGGCATATTTATTTTGATTGGAGAAATCTGAGCCTAGTTGACAGCATTCATATCTGTTATACGTATCTGTTCACATGCCAGAAAAATCAGTATGCATCCTATATTATCCTGTAAACATCCTGTTTTAATCCTGTATTTTAAGCGCAAGAGGCGCATAATTTTTGGGCAGATTTGTATACGACAGATATGAATCTAAGCATTCAAATCATTCAAAAATCTGTATCGGATTTTCAAAAATCCATATTCGAGTCCGAATGTCAAATTCAGATTTTCAAAAATCCAATTCAAGTTCAAATGTCAGAATTCGTCAGGTTTGAATTGAATATTCGAGTTTTCGAATATTCCAGCACATCCCCAGCTTGGAGTTAGTTTCACTTTCCATTGCAGGAAGAGAATAAAAGACTTGCTGCTCCTAAAATTACTAGTTTTAGCTGAACTGAGGGATCTAGAAGGATGCAACTAAAACAAATACTCAAAGGGTGTCCAGGCAAAAGTCCTGGAAAGAAATAAGTCCATACTAGCAAGATTGCTTGAACATGAAGTGAAGAATCAGGGACATAAAAGGACATAATCTAAAATAGTAGGCTTAGAAGGGAAGCTGGGAGGGAGACCAAGAAGCAGCCAGACAGAAGATTTAAAAACAGCAAAAAGAAACATCAGCAGGCTTTTGACAGCCAACGTGTGGCATGGAGGGTTCTAATGATGGAGAAATGTGCTGGGGAAGTTCAGATGGTGCATTCGCACAGCACCCACCCCAAACCATTTCCAAATCTGGCCCTGCCGCCGCTGCCCCGCGCATGTGCGTACGCGCAGGGTCTCCGAGAAACCGTTCCTGTTTGGAACGGTTTCCCCTTTAAAAACGTTTCACCAGAAAATGGATCTGTTAGATCCGTTTTCGGCGGCATGTGCGAAAAGAACCCTTTTATGTGGTCTTCCAGAAAGCCGGTTTAAGCACCCATTAGAGACAGATAAATGCGGAAACAGCTTTCCTGATCTGTCTCTAATGGGTGCCACTGTGCAGACGTGGTTTTCCCATTCTGTTCTTAATGGGTGCCGCTGTGCAGATGCGGCTTTCCCATTCTGTGCTTAATGGATGTTAAAGGGTCAATGCAGAAGCACCCTAGTAGTGAACCATTGCCTTAAACCAAATCAAATCAGAGTTGAACAACATTCCTGATGTTCTCCATATCTGGACCTTGTCAAGACGATGAAATGGCCAAGACTGCCAAATGACAGTAATGACACATTTTTATATCTTATGAAATTTGGATCAGAGTACATCAGTTCGGACCAGTTTTCTAGGACTGGCATTGTTTACTGCAAGTCACATTCCTTTTGCATTGATTATCTTCCTGAGTGCTTTCTGTGCTGCCTTGTAAACAGAAGGTAAGAGGGTTGAATCATAGGAAAACATTCCCAGTTTGTATTTTTCTAAATGGGGGGGTTGAGTTTCCAACATGGGTTCCAATCCACAAAAATGAATCTTGTCTGAAACAGGATTCCAGGCCTCTGCTAGTCACATTTCTTATCTACAACATGTCACATCTTTTCCACACCCATTGGCACATCCTTCCATGAGGCTGCTCCTGTCTTCATGCACAAAGGATGCACACAAATCAGATTTTAGTGATAAATTCAGTAATAAATTTTGCAGTGAGGGGCACTCCTGATCATAGTTCCAGCGTTCTTGCTATGAGGAAATAACACTCATTCTCATTTGTAGCAGTTTGGGGGCTGTTATGCTGGGTTCCAGGTTTCTTCTTCTGAGAACCTAAGCTTTCGGATATAGCTAAGCTTCTCAGAAGAAGAAACCTAGAAAATGGCATAACAGCCCCAAAAGTGCACCAAATGAGACTGAATCCAGCCTTGAAAACCTACATACGACCAACACTCATTCTCTCTATATATTGTATTATTGCCCAGGGTAAGTTTTTATCTAGAAAAACATCAGTGCTGCAGAAGTCTTATAATTTGTTGGCTGGTAACTGAATCATAAGTAGTTCATTCTGTTTTTATAGCGTGGTGCATTCTATTTCATGGAGCATGTGGCAGCTGACAAATCTAGCTGGAGCTACTGCTGGCAGCAAGTCTTAGACCCCACCTGGAGATACTTGGGAGATGGGTGTTCTTTGATAAGGGAGACTTGGAAAGATCTGGAGAATGCAAAGTTCTCTGAACTGAACCTGCAGCACATACTTTCCCCAATCAAATGGAATCCACTTCGGCCCTTCATCCTTGGCTATGCTGTGAAATGATTACTTTTGTCTACTACTTGGGAAGCGAAGTTTTAAAATCAGAGAAGGAGATAGCTATCTGCCTGAGGAAATGAAAAGTGTTGAATTGAGGAGAATGAATGCAGAATGCAATAAATAGGAATTTTAGAATGTGTCATAAATTGTGTCTTGCCTTCATACAGCGAGGATATAAAATGGTTTGCAAAGTCTGAATGCTGTATCATGATACAAGGGTTACTATATTGTAGCAGCCACAACAAAATTAAGTTTTTTTCAGAAATATTAAATTTGGGATGACAATAATGAAAACGTGACCTGGCCACTGTTGTCCAATCTTTCATCATAAATATAAGCCCTAATGCAAGGATTGCCAGTGTGATTCCTAAGAATGCAATAATATTCAACAGCCCAGTTCCCACTGGCATTTTAAAACGGTTTAGAAACAGTTTGGATTCTCTGTGTCCCCATTACCAATCGGTTTCAGGGGTATTTTGAGGATTATTTGGGCTGTTTTTTCCGGTGTTTTTTTCCCCATTTTTGCTTTTAAAATGCTTCTTCCTTATTGCTGTGGGAACGCTACAACAGTATTGGGGCAAATACGTCATGAAACTGGGGGGGTTCACCCTGCGCAGGGACTAGCCCCTTGCCAGATTTGTTAAAGTGCCAGATCCATATTCAGCGGAGAAGTAACCATTCTGCCTGATAAGATGTAGCAGTTCACCGACTCCACACTTCACATTGATAAGATAACAAAATTTCGATTTACACTTCCCCTCACTTTCTCCTTTCTGGGAAGCACACTCACATGCAGCTCTCTCTCTGCTGCTGCTTTTTCACTTCTCTGCATTTGCGGAGAAGCAAAAAAACACCAGTCCTGAGTTTACATGTGTATGTGTGTGTGTGTGTATACCAGCCAGTGCTGCTGGTGATCGGGAGAGGAGGCGAGTGAAGGGGAGGAAGGGGTGTGTGTGCGTGTGTATGCACAGGACTGGCAGGACATCTTTTGCAAAAGCATGAGGGGAGGGGAGAGGAGAGGAGAGGGGTGAGCTGCAATTCCCCACCCTCAGCCATGTCATTGCAGGATCCAATCGG
>MTQE01002208.1:17636176-17665689 GCA_014337955.1 Aspidoscelis marmoratus | reverse complement strand
AACGATCAGGGATTTATATCTTCGTCTAAGAACCAGCATATTGTTATGGGTCCAGGGCATTACAATCCCATCAAGGACAGGGTGGTTGAGGGCTGTCTTATCAAATTATTGAGAAAGAAGTGTCCACAATATTTATTGGCCGGTACATGGAGTGCAGTATTTTCAGTATTAGTCATTAGAATGTTTAAATGCTTGATTAATGACTAACCAGAGTAGTAAAATTCCTCATATACTGGTCTCCATACCAATCCCTTATTAGTAGATGAATCTGCAAAAAATAATACATGATAATAGCAACATTGCAAACACACACTTGCTTTGTATCAGTGGAGGTTACTGTCTTATACCAGTTAAGGGTATTTGTCCATCTAAGATTGCATCGGCCGGCAGGCAGATAAGGGGACACTGCAATGTTCCTGTCGCTTCCGCCACCACCACCGGGGACAGGCAGTTACAGTTTGGATCCACGTTGCCCCAAACCACATGGGGACGTTTTATTCCGCGTTACCACACAGATTTTTATCACGCATGTCCAAATCGCATCAGCTGGCTTGCATGCGGATGGGCCCGTAGAGAGTGAAAGTTTCAGAGGACTGGAGGAGACAAAGAAAGATGCAGTAGCATGGTAGGAGAAGTTCTGAGGGGGCAGACAGGCACAGAGAAGGAAGAAGGCAGTGGCCAGAAGGAACAAGAAGTTTTGAAAGGTTAGATGATGGACAGGAAGGTGTGGGGCCTTCAGCTGTCTGCACAGTTTTTCAGTGGGAGAAATGCCTCTACTGCTTGTCATATAGCAGGAGTAAGCCCTCGAAGGTCCAGTCCATAAACTAGTCCCATGTGGCCTTCATAGCAAATCAATAAGTACTTAGCAAGTATACTATTTCTTTCATTAGTTTCTTGTTTGGGAAGATAAAGGATGTAGGCAATATCACCTGTACTGAAATGGTAAGGAAAGGACTAGTAGAAGCAGGGAGGAAAGATTAACAGGACTGGGGGAATCCAACCATCAACTGGGAAATTTTAGGAGGCTGGCATTGCCAGCAATAGGGCAATACTCTCTGGAATAAGTAAGGAAGTAATACAATGATGGTTTGCCTTAATGGCTGAAAAAGTAAGAAACTGCAATATTCCTTCTTCCTGACTCCTAATTTAGGTAGAGAATTGCAGTGAGGATGCATAAAGCAAGGGGACTCTGCTATTTTGGGGGCTTTCCCAGTGAAATAAAAGATTTCTTTTATTAAAAGAAATAAAATATGTGTGCATTTGTGGAAGAGAGGAAACATTGGGCCCAGAAATTAAAAGTAAAGGCCAGAGCCATAACTATCATTCAGTAAGCCTGGCTTTCTGCTGGGATTCCAGAAAGTGGAGGAGGCAGGTGAAAAGAACTTGGCTGTCTGATGAGCATTATTGCACTCTGCACATATTAAAAAAGCACTATGGTTTCATTTTGCATGGGATGGGGGTCCATTTGGCTTTCTTTGCTCAAGGCCCATAGCATCCTAGCTGCACACCTAGTAAGGAAATTCCAGTGATAGGGGCAGCCTGACTCCACTCTCCCTTTCTCTTTCACGCATGTATCAATTCAGGAATCACCATGTGGATGAAATTTAGTTCTGATTTTTTTTCCTTTTAATTGGATTCAAGTGAAGCTGCAGAAGAGGTAAACTTGTAATTGAAACTAAAGATGTACCGAATAAGGGCCAATTAAAGTTCATTCCAGGTACAACGATGTGTGTGTGCAGGTTCACCTGACTAGAGAGTTAAGGTTCTCAGTTAAAAGCTTCATAGCTTTCTCTTTTTTCGAATGATATATGTTATGACACATTTGTTTGCATAACATACATGTTGAAATTCCACTCAGAAATAAATGCCAAATGCTAGAGAAGATGCAAATGCTTTATTTTTATCCTTTATTTTTATCTGAGCAAGCACTGGAACACAGAAAAATTGCTGGTTGATAGCACATCTAAAAGAACACCATGTATCTAGAGTAACAAGAAAGAAACATGAATAAAATCAGCAAAAGCACAGATTCCATTCCCAATCTTCTTCAAGACTTCTGTGTGCTGTCTTTAACTTAGCTTATGGAAACTAAGGAAACACTCTAGATTGTGGGTAAATAAAGAAGATACTACAAGGAAACAGACAAGCCAGGAAATCCTACAATATTTGTTTTCTATCACATTAGCCAGAGGAACTACCCTGGCTGCTGATTCATTCTTGGATTCTTGAATTCTAGGTTCCTAAAGCATCCCTTTGAACAAGATTTCTTGGCACAGCCTGCAGTATCTGAGGCCTTCCTCCTCACCTGATCTGGTGATAACCTCATTGCTGCAGCAACCTATTGATGAAATTATCTCCTCAAAAAGTTTTACTAAATAGCTATGTGATTTCTTTAACATCACGATAAAAATCCAGCAACAGTGCTGTTTAGGATCCTATGTACCTTCTGGTTGGAGCCACCACGATTGCTCCATCCAGTGTACATGCATGGAGACCGAAACAGGCTTCCATGCATCACAGAGGTGAGAGCAAGTACATTTGGGCATCCTGGATGCCTGGATCCACTCATGAATTAAGCTGCATACACACCTAAGTTTTAATCCAGCTTTTGCCCATCTTCAGAGTAAGAGAATCCAACAGCAAAATGACTAGGTGATTTTCTTTTCACAATATTTAACCCAATGTGGGTTTTCTGAATTATCTAAAGAAAACACCTTTTCATTGTTGTGTTCTCTCACTCTGAGAATGGACTGGAACTGAATTAAAACCTAGATGTGAATACAGGCTTAAAGCATACAAAGATAGTGTGGACCACAGAGAGTGCTATCTAGTCAGGAAGTAATAATGGTAGGGGCAATACCCCACATTATTTCCTAGCACAATATCTGGCCACCATCTGGAAGCAGCTGTCCTCAAGGCTGCAACTGGCAGGTTTAAAGCAACGTATTAGCAATGCTATTCTGCACCACATCACAAGGCTATCAGAGCTGAGAAATACAATTGATAACAAACATATTGACCAAACAGCACAGCTTTGGTATTCTTCACATAATTAGTGAAAAGCATAGGAGTTTAAAATATGGTGTCCCTAAACCAATTTCCACCAATAGGGTCAAGGCAATTTATAGCTCATCCCTGGCGGAAAAGCTTTCTGTTAGCCATTACTATTATGACAGATTTGGGGCCCTGGCCTCCATGGAAAAAAATAACTTGAAGGGTTATTAAAAGTTTTTTGTCAGTTCCTCCTTCCTCTTGGCTTTTTGCCTAGCTGGCTACAGAGAAAGAGCAGGGAGATTCTTTTTTAACCCTTAAACCTTAAGCTTCCAAAACAGAAGCAAAGAAAAGGTCAAATCGTAAGACAAAAAGTGGAGCTTTTGTGTAATTAAAAGTTTCTGCTCAGTATATAAGCTTTTGACACCTTGGACCATAATTTTTTACTTGACGCCCCCAAAACAATGCGATTTCCAGACCCCATTCTCTAACTAAACTCCGATACTTTTCACTAATTATGTGAAGAATACCAATGCTTGTGAGCTGTATTAACAACCTGGCACTAAGCAAGGTTGCCCCCTCCCTTTTCACACTCGCTATGATGTCATTAGCTAAAAATATAATGAAAAATACAATTGGCAGGTATAAACTTAAAGACATAGAAAGTAAACTCAATTTGAACCATGACATAATCCTCTTTCTTGCAAACCCCTTAGAATCCATGACTGCCCTTCAAAAGGAACTCTACACATTCCTCAAATACTTTTGACAACAAAAATTTCTACTGCAGTAAAGAGAGCCTACTGCCTGGGAGTCTTTATACCTAAGAATTTGAAATATATGTCAAAAATTAAGAAAGATTAAAAATATCCAGTTGGAAAAATAAGAAACTTTCAATTCTAAGTAAAATTGCTAATTGCATCAAAACTTTTTTACTTTTTCCGATCAATACCAGAAGCAGCAGCCCCCCTCACAACACTTTCCAAAAGGTCTAGGAAAGGTCTTCAGGGGTAAATGCCACAAAGTCCCACAAAAACTGATATATCGCCATCAAAAAGCTGGAGGCTGGGGTCTCACTTAGTCTCCTTTTATTATACTATTATGCGCACAGTACAGTGATGGTCAGAAGAGTTAAACTTCGCTAACTGTCAACATTATAATCCATTATACTCTGACACTTCTCCTTAAAAAGCAACTGTCTCCTTATATTAAAAGCTCTCTTAACTATATAGAAACCACTAAGAAAGATGTTTCCCTATTTATCAAAAGTAATGCCAGCCAAATTTGTCACTGAACTCCAATGTACAATCTCACATGAGATACTGGATGCCTTTCAACAACAAGTATTTATGCCATAAAGGACTTTTATTAGACAAACACACCAGCTTAAAGAGGTCCTTGATTCCATTCTTGATTCACGTGAGGCTACGTGGTTGCAAAATCTAGTACTAAAATGAACACTGACATCCTCAGTAATCCTGATAGAATTAGGGATACTACTATTAATCTTGAGTCCCTTCTTTCATACCGCTTAATGCTTCCTAAAGGTTTAGATTTCATCATATATAATGTGCTCACAAAACCTGATGAATCTAATCTTATCCATTTTCAGAATTCTTGGTTTCTAGATTTTCATACTGCAACATCTTCAGAACAATGGGCACTTATATGAGCTAATAAATTCCTGTGTGGCAATTATTTTTATAGTAGAGAGTTTTATTTAGAAATCCAATTTGGTTTTATTATTTCTCCCCTAAGATTTCTAAGTCTGATTGGTACGGATGTGGATCCATGGGCACTTATATCCACCTATGGTGGTATCGTCCATTGGTTAATACATTTTGGCAGCTACTGGAAACTGAGATTTAAAAGATCATTCAAATCCCTTTTTTCTCTCTTACCAGAAATATGTATTACCCATATATTCCCTGATATTGATTTGAATAAAAATGCAATGACTCTTTTCCATTTATTACTGGCTGGTAAAAATGTCATTCCCAAAAATTGGAAACTGCATTCCACCTTGAATCTTGATTCTTTGCTTAATAAACTGATTGAAAATGCAGCGACAGAGCTCATAATGCCCTAGTATAATCAGTATAAAGAGAGGAAGGGACGGTATTTGTATCTTGAGGTCTGGGGACAACTGTTATCAGGATGGGAATTAATTAGTGATGAATAAGCCCTCTCTCAAACTTCATGCTAAGATGAGAGCAACTAATGTTTAATACTATTTACATACTCCTTGAATAAGGAGCTGCTGTAGCTTTTCAAATATGTATCTACCACACAATCTGCTGTTGGACATTATGGTTGATTATTGAGTGTCTTGTGATATATTGTTAATAATACAGAAAGAGAGACCCCACACTGAAAGGGTGTTTTTCCACTGTCACTAAAAGTACCCATTAAGTACCCATTAATGGGTACGTAATGGCATTTTTGTACTCATTAATGGGTACTTAATGGGTACTTCTAGTGACAGTGGAAAAACACCCAAAGTTTAATCCAGCTTCAGTCCACTTTCAGAGTGAGAGTGAGAGAATACATCAGCAAAGTGACAGGCTGTTTTCTTTCAGTGTTAAATAACCCAGAAAATTCACCTTTGGGGTAACGTAGAAAGAAAATGACTGGATACTTTGCTGATGTGTTCTCCCGCTCTGAAGGTGGACGGAAGCTGGATTAAACCTGAGGTGTGACCACAGCGCACCAGTCGCGAGTTCCCTGGGCCGGGCTGGGCTGAGGAGGCGACGGGCTAGGGGCGGGGCACAATACAGCCCGGAGCGAGGTCGAGGGGCAGCAATTCGGCTTTTTCTTCGTAGCCCTTTCTGCCAGTTTCTATCGGGCAGCGCTTTCCCACGACGCCCCGCCACTCGCTTCCCCTCGCCGCGTGATGCCCAGCGTGGCTTTAGCGGAGCCGTCGAAGTGTGCCGCCGTTAGGACGCGGCAGAGATTCCGCCTTTCAAATGATGCCTTTATTGGCGCTGCTTCTGCTGCTGACGGCAGCCGCGCCGTCGGTGAACCGCAACGGTAAGCCGCCTTTTTCGCCGCTCGAAAGATTTACCTCAGCGACCCAGCCCCGCGCCTTCGAGGCCGGACGGCCCCTCCTTGGCTAGCAGCAAGTACAGCAGTCCCGGGCGAGAGGGAATCGCCATGCATGCGCGCGAGGAGCGGCACGTGGCTGCCGGTCTCCTACTAGGGACAGGTTGCGCCCTGCCTGCAATCCCTCTCGCGGAATTCAGCCCTATGGGAGGCACCTTAGCAAAGGTCCGCGAAAGACGAGCGTCTGGACGGCGCCCTGCTTTTTCACACCCCCTGAAGGGCAGCTGGGTGTCTCATTGCCTTATTGCTTCTGCACCTTCTCAACTCCCAGCAGTCTTTAGCGGAGGAAGTGGAAGGCAGGTGGTTCGCTCCCCCCGCGCGTTCAGCCATCTGTCCAGCCAAATTAGGGCGAGAGGCAATCTGTTTGATGCGTGCTTGTGTGAGAGTAGATTCCTTAGACGTGAATCTCTGAGGTGGCAGCGAAGTGATAAGCTAATATGATCCCAAAGGCACTTGGCCCTTTGGGAGTTTCAACAGGGAACACTAGCTTTCCGTGGTTAAGATTTGTTATCATATTAATGAATGGGATAATTGACTGCATATTAATGTTTCCTAGCACTCTGTAGCGTAGTGGAATGATGAAAATGGGTTTTATTTGGACTTGGATGAAAGAGGAAGGAAATCTGTTCATTAGACAGCAGTAAGATTATCTGAATAATCAGAACAAATGGATATATAGCATCTGATTCAGAGGGAGGATCTGGCTGCAGTCTGGGGCACCATCTTCAGATGGAAGATGCTCGTTTAGCCATCATTTATGAGTAAGTGGGGGCTTGTGAAAGGGTTGCCACAACTACACAAATCTAAATATTTGGTCACGTGACGGTTCTTAAAAATGATGCCCTCAAATGTTTGCTTAGAAGAGAAGTGGCAATGGGACAGTAGACTTCCTCAGTTCTGAGGTTCCAAAATGCCTAGTACAGTGATGGTGAACCTTTTGAGCTCAGTGTGTCAAAATTTGCAAGAAAACCTAGCTTAACTTGGGTGCTGGGTCACATTTAGAAATATCCATAATTTTGTGATATTTGTAGCTCTAGTAAAAAGGTTATATTTTTGATATATGTATTTGATTAAAAGCAAAAACAAATAATTCTTTACATTAGTGACTTTTGTTGATGAATCTTCAGTTGAAAGTTGGTATTAAATACACTTCAAGAACAAGCAAGCACTACGTGTCCAGGTGCCAGGGTGACCATGTGTGTCACCCAAAAGGGCTTGGCGTGTCACCTGTGACACACGTGTCATAGGTTGGCCATCACCGGCCTAGTATATGATGAAGTCATCTTAGATCATTATTGTGATCCTATACATTTTGATCGCAAGAGCTCACAGTGTTCATGGAACTATTCCTTTAATGTGACTGGTGATGGACAACTCAGAACATAAGCATGAGACAGAGAAGTGACTTGTCTCTATCCCTGGCCAGAACCTCTAGTGCTGAGATTTTTTAAAAAAAAACTGTTTGCAGCTATGCTGCAGGACAGTTACTTGGAAAGGAGGAGACAGGTGAAAGAAGGCTTCTGTTAAAGCTGCATGAATTTATTTTTCTGAAGTTTTGCAATAGGAGAATTTTGTGTGATGACCCGTCACTTGCATGAACATGATAAAAAATGAGGCCCTTTCCGCAGTGGGTATTACAGGATAAATTTTGAAACAAGTCCGTGCTCTCTACACAGTAATGTGGACTACAGCAGCCCTAGTCTTCCCTTGTTATGCTTCATCTACACTGGACAAAGCAGCATGATACAATGCCAAATTGATGCAGAACTGAGCCAGTACCCATATTCCAGACTACAGAGGCAAGGATATGCTAGGGACCCTTTGTTTGTGGTGCTCTAGGATCTGCTGCCAGAAATGATGCTCCACCAAAAAGGGCCCTGCCAGAACTGTGAGGTAGCATTTGTGGCACTTCCTCTTTACTTGCATGTAAAAACTTCACCCACCTATAAATTAGCAGCAGAAACTGTCACTTTCCTGCATTATTTGCAAATTTCCAAATCACATGAGAGCTTTGTGCATGAACATGCATGTGGGTAAGTGTGTATTGTAATTCTTCCCAGTGTTTAATCTCACAGGCCATTCTGTTTTACCACTCTGATGTGCTGATGCAGCAGCAGCAGCTGCCACATTCCTGGCCTACATTCTGATCAGTCTCTTTGTCCGTCATGCCTCCCCCACTGCCCCCCAATCCCCCATGCAGATCATGTTGCTAACCTTCCCTCATCCAATCAAAATAGCAGGCAAAATCCTCTGAGTTTGGTGGGGAAGGCAGAGATGGCAGAGTTTGGTAGGGCACACCATAAAAGAATTCTCCACAGGAAAAGCTGACACTAGCATGCATGAAAGCACAGACTGGCGACAAAACAGCTCATTCCATGCTAGTGGCCAACCCTCCAACACCCCCCCCCCCCGGTTTTCTTATTTCTCTTTCTTCTGATTTAGCTCAAAATCAGAGGAGCGAGAAGAAAACCCCAAACAAGCCCTGTTCCCTTGATGACTGACAGGACAGGATCAAATTAGAAAGGAGGGGTGGAGAATGTAAAGAGTCACATAAAGGAAGCTCAGGACAATTACATTACAGGTGTGAGCCTAGCAGCCCAAACTGAGGATCACCTATCATGATTGGAGTGTGACCTGCATCAGTGTGATCTCAGATCAGATTCTTAATAGGGCAGGCTATTTCAGCAAGATATGGCCACAGCCTTTGTGACCCTGTGGACCATAGCACACCAAGTTCTTTTGTGCTCTGCTATCTCCTGCAGTTTAAGCTTGTGGTTTTTTGCTTCCATTAAAATGTTGTCCATCTCATCTTCTGAGGTCCCTTTCTCCTTTTGCCCTCAGTCTTTCCCAGCATCAGGGTCTTTTCCAGTGAGTCTTGTCTTCTTATTATGTGGCCAGATAATTTGAGCATCAGCTACAATATTTGTTCTTCCAGTAAACTGTTTGGTCTAGTGGTTAGAGAGCTGGACTCTCACATCTGGGAATACCGGGAATACAAAGCCAGGTGGTGGACCTTGGGCTAGTCACAGCTCTCTTCTGAGCTCTCACAGCCCCACCTACCTCACAGGATGTTCTGTTGTGGAGAGAAGATCAGGAAGCTTTGTCAGCGACTTCAGTCCCCTTAAAATAGGTGAGAAAAGTGGGGTAGAAAAGCCAACTCTCCCTCTTCTTAAAATTGATTTCTTTTAGTCTTAATTGATTTGATCTTCTTGCAGTCCAAGAGACTCAAAAAAGTCTTCTCCAGCACCACAATTCTAATGTGCCAATTCTTTTGTGTCTTGCCTCCTTTATGGTCCAGTTTTCACAACTGTACTTTATTACTAGGAAAACCATACCTTTGACTATGAGGACCTTTGTCGATCTACCTTCTGGATCATTATTGGTCTGCTTTTTGGCTCAGATTTGATCTACCTTTTGAATCACCAAATCCAAGCAGAAAGAAAGTTTCTTCTGAGATTTCTATGAGCTTTGAAAACAAAGAGTTTTGGCCTTGCTATAGAAAACCAGAGTGCCTCCAGACATGAGCTAAAAGTCATGATTTTCCCAGTAGTGTGTTGGGAATAATAGATGTAATCGCAGTGTTCCTGATAAAGTCCCAGCAATAACCTGTAAAATCACTATTACTAGAAATCAGGTAATGGTGCCAGATTTCCCATAATGGCAATGGTTACTTATATGTTTGTCAGTCCCTTTTGTTATTATTTCACTTTAGGGCCACCCAGAAGCCAGCCAAGCTTGCGAAAATAAGAAAAGTGTGTGGAAACTTGGCTGGCTTCCGGGTTGTTACATGTAGAATTATAACAAAATAAACCAGCAGATACCAGGTAAGCCCACAATTGCCTCCCCCATTTGGCAGGGGTAGTGAGAGGCATCCTAGTTAAAAATCTATCTCAGAAAAGGCAAAATTAGTACAAAAAATTAATCACGATTGTGCAGACTCTGGGAAAATATTTAAGGAATTATTATTTAAGACAACTCCAGCAAATGTTAAAATGTTAAAGTATTAATGTTTTAATTGCAGTTTTTCAGTGTATGTGGTTTTTAACCTAGTTTTTTTAATAAACTGGTTCAATATTTTTGGATGAAAAGTGACATTAGTGACCTCCTGTCTTGACTACTGCAGCAGCCTTTTGACAAGCCTCCCTCAGTGTTCTTTAGCGTCGCTGATTTTATTTGAAAATATAGCCATTCAGGTGGTCTTAAATCTACCAACATTTTTGCATATCCCTTCACTGGCTGCCAAGTCAAACCAGAGATCAGTTTAAACTCCTAGTCCTGGCTTGCATTTGTTTGTTTGTTTGTTTGTATTTTATCCTGCCCTATACCCAAGGGCAGGGGGAGGCAAACCACGGCTCGGGAGCCACATGCGGCTCTTTGGCCCCTTGATTGTGGCTCTTCCAGCTTAGGAGTACCCTAATTAAGTTAATAACAGTGTACCTACCTATATAGCTTAAGTTTTAAAAATTTGGCTCTCAAAAGAAATTTCAATCATTGTACTGTTGATATTTGGCTCTTTTGACTAATGAGTTTGCCGACCCCCGCCCAAGGGTCTCAGGGCAGGTTACAACATATAAAATGAACAGATTAAAACCAATAACATATTAAACATATTAAACTTCTCTTTTATAGCAAGTTGTGGGTCATAGTTAATGATGCTATACTATTAAGACATGAAGTAAACACACACCCTTTCAACTAATAATGTCTGTAACCAGTATCTATGTACAGATTTATCATTTTGTGTAAAAAGGAAAACATGCAGAGTCATTTTTTAACGAAATACTGATTTCGTTTTAAAAATTTAAGCTTTAAATAAAGATACCAGATACTCATTACATGAGACACTGTTTTGAAAAATTATTCATAATAATACCGTAAGACCAGATCATTATAAGATATTCATGTGTTATCCATACTTTTTAAAATAACTTTCAAAAAGTCAGGCCAGTGAGACAAAGAGAACATCCAACCTTTATTATCTCTGCAGTGTCAGGCCTTTAAGACTGCAGAGAGGAGCCTGTTTCTCCAGGTGCATACATTTTAGGTAATCTAACTTATTATTTCGCCATAAATCTTATGAATGCAATTGCTATTTTACTGGAGAGTCAACAGTGAGACCTAACAATATATGGTAAGTATTATTTTGGGCCTTTTCCCAACAATTTTTTCCCAACTAAATCAGGTTTGTATTATCTAACACATAAGATGACTTTGCTTATGTTATCATATATTTAAGATGGACTTCCACAGTGTGAACTTGAAATATCTTAAAGCATGGACCTTCTTAAATGAAAAGGTATTATTTTGTCCTGGCTAGTTTTAATAAGTGAAGTTAAAGCTCCACAGAAGGCTTCAGACTTGTAAATCCCTCCACTAACAACTGATACATTACCAGAATTGCAATGCTAAACTGATAAGTTTGGAACAACGGCTCTAGTGTGTCTCTTAACAGTTTGTTAAAACTTAGCAGGTCAAGGCCTGTTTAGAAGACCTGGGAAAAATGCATTGCCTTAGATTCTAAAATGGAATATAATTAATAAAAAATTTAATTGAACGCCAGCCTTTTTACTAAATGCTTTTAGACACAACAGCCTCATTGGTATAACTGTGTTTTATTTTCTAGAATGTGGAACTAGGCCTCTTATGGATGAGACAACAACAAACAGTCGAATTGTAGGCGGACAAGATGCTGAGCCAGGGGCATGGCCGTGGCAAGTTAGTCTTCAAGTTCACCCTGGGGGTGGAAGACGGTACCATGTTTGTGGTGGATCTTTAATTAGTAATAACACGGTGCTGACGGCGGCCCACTGCATTAAAACATTTGTGTACGTATTGTCCTGTTTCAAATATTTTCCCATCAGTTTCATGTTTAAAGACAAGTATGGATTTCTGTATTAACATGGGCATTGACTGCATTCTGAAATCTTTATCTACAAATAGAGATCTGGAAAAACTTGTATTGTGCTCTTAAAAGGAACTTTCCTGTTCAGGACTTCAGCTACTCTGGAAAAGCCTTGTATTGCTCGCTGCTGTGTCAGGGAAAAGAGAAATGTTTAACAGAAGGAGGCAAAACTGGCAGTGGTTTTCCTTTCTGACCTCCCCTAACATGTTATATAACACCAATGGGCTCATGTTCAGAACTGGCTGCCAGACTGGAAAATAACTATCACACAGCTTGACAGAGAGTATGGGTGAAGGGAAGCATTCCTCGCATTATTGTGCTTCTTCTTCAGTTCTGGTGCTTACTCCTTTTAGCTTTTAGAAGCTCAAGGACATTTATTTATTTATTCATTCGTTCATTCATTTATAGGCACTTTTATTCTGTTTGCCATTTTTAAATACAATTCAGAGCAGTTTACAGGACATAAAAAACAAGGGTAAAACAGCACTTAAAACACTTTAGAAACAGAATGGGCCAGGAGAGAAACAGACTTTCACACAGAGAATGGTAGATCTACAATAGGTGCCTGTTCCCTATTCTCTGCTGTTATTTCTTCATCTCTGAGATGGGTCCAAGGTGGGATTGTTCACCCACCAGTCTGCCTGTCCCCCTTTCATGAACATTCTATGTAAGCTAGAAAAGGTGGATAAGAGAAGGGTTGGGGACACCAGGGCCACACACTGTCTCTCAGACACCTCTGAGCTGCCCCCCTTGTTATTACTGAACACTGCCTTGGGTTACATTTTCATTTGCATACAGCTGAACTGCCATTAGTCACAGTTGTCATTGGACTCACAAATCCTGCAGTATAGAATATCTGTAGTTCCGGGTCAGAGTATTACAGGAAGTCTCCAAGCTGAATATATTTTCCTTTTCTTACAGAAATTCTCTGAACTAGTATTTTATATCTGAACAACACTGTTTAATTTATGCTTCTAGGCAGCCATGTTCTTTGGCTCAATATGAATGTTCCAAACCAGGCATGAAATCAGGAGATAATTTCATTTAATTCCAGTTACTCCCCAATTTGTGGCACCTCAAAAGTACCCTAATAGGGCCAGTTTGGTTGTATCTAAACTAGAATGGCATACTTGCCTATTTCTGGACAGTTTATGTAGATTGTTTCAGAAGGCACTACGTTCTTTATTTACCGGTATTTGCAATTTTATCCTGCCCTGTAGCCAAAGGTCTCAAGGCAGATTACAGCAATAAAAGAATATATAAAATAGGCACACTAAATACAAAACGGTGCTTGAAAGACAGGATGCATACACTCAAACCTTTATGTAAGAAAGATTAGGGTGGTGACAATTTAGAAAAGTTTACCTTTATCAATAAAAATTTAAAAGTTATAAGAATTTTAGGGTTCAAACAAAAAAGATGAAAAGAACAGCTGTAGTTTGAACTAAATGCAGCCAGGCTGTATGTTTGTAGAAATTGAAAAGAAACTAAATCCTTTGAATCCTTGAGGGTATAAGTGTGTATGGGAAATTGGCGGTGTGTATGTGTGTGTGTGTGCCCTGAGAGTAACAGAGTGGGAATCACAGCTCATGCTGTGACCAGTTAACCATATGAAAAATTTTATTTATTTATTATATTTATATCCCACTCTATACCCATAGGTCTCAGGGTGGGTTACAAGTTTTAAAACAGGTTAAAACAATAAAATCCATAAAAACACTTAAAAGCAAACAAGCAGACAAAGAAATGAAAAATCCAGCATATTTTTTTAAAAAAAATGTATTCTCAATATTAAAATACTAATAGCTACAGTTGGGGAGGGGGGAAATGGTCATATGAGCCAAAGGCCAGGTGCATCTTTACCGCCTTCCTAAATCTATACAGAGAAGGGGCATAATGCACCTTGAGGGGGAGACTGTTCCATAACCTGGGGGCCATTACGGAAATCGCCCTTTCCCGGGTGCCCACCTGTCTGAGGATGGTGGGGCAATCAGGAGGGCCTCGCCTCCAAATCTCAAGGCATGGGCAAGTTGGTGTGGAAGAAGGCATTCCTTTACATATTTGGGGCCCAAGTCATTTAGGGCCTTGTAAGTCAGAGTTAACACCTTGAATTGGGCTCAGTAGTGAATTGGCAGGCAGTGGAACGACTGGCGTGATGTGCATCCGGCTAGTTGTTCTGGTCAGCACCCTGATGGCTGCATTTTGCACTAGCTGCAACTTCCGAACAGTCTTCAAGGGCAGCCCCGTGTAGAGTGCATTACAGTAGTCCAGTCTGGAGGTTACCAGAGCATGGGTAACTGTGGCCAAGTCATCTCTGTCCAAAAAAGGCTTCAGTTGACACATCAGCCATAGTTGGAAGTAGGCACTCCTGGCCATGGCCTCCACCTGAGTTTCAAGCATCCTATGTAATTGATAGGATGTGATTTGGCCTTTTTTAAATTAATGGAAAGATTAGCCTGGACAGTGAGGTGTGACTTTGCCTTTTTGTTCGTTGGAGGAAGATCTCCCACCCCCTATTTTAAAGTTATTAGTTGTTATTCACTTGATATTATACCCTAGTCTTTAACTGACTTCTCTCTTCTTCTCCTGAGTAGTGTAATTGATTTTTTTATTTTTTTTCTGTGGTTCTAATCAGCTTTAGGCCTTTTCTGCTCTTGGCCTTATTGTGGACTATATCTTGAGATATAGGGGTCTGTTGTCCACATGCTAACGCAGACTATGGCAGACCTAGCCTGGGCCCTGCTGTAGTCTGCATAGCATGAGGACAGCAAGCCAAGGTATATTTCAGAATAAGGCCAAGTGCCCTTGCCTGGCTTTTATCTGTATTTATTTAGATATTTTTATACCGCTTTCCATTATGTGTTTACAGAGCATTAAAAGCAAAGGTAAAAACAGCAGTTAAAACACATTAAAACCTGAGTGGGCCAGGGGAGAAACAGTCAAACAAGGAATGCCTGTGTAAAAAGATAAGTCTTTAATAAGCACCTGTAAAGTTTTAAGTGTAGGCACGTCACAAACAGCGGAGGGGAAGATATTCCAAAGGAAAAGGGCCACCACTGAGAAGGTCTCTCCATCCTGAAAGGTTGATGTAGGATGAGATTTAAATGTCAGTAAATCAATAAATCTATCTTCATTAGGCATTTGAACATATCAAAAATATATAAATTGAAGTAACCATATATAGTAACACTTAAAATGTTAATAATAGTGCTCTATATATTATATCTCAATAATACTTAAATTCACCCACTTTCCATGTGATTGTATGTTCATCCTTCTTCCAGATCCATGGAATGATTAATAGTTTTCAGGAATGAGGCATTATCAGTTAAATGCATGAGAATTATTGTTGTTTCTTAAAATGTAAAGTTCTCACTATTTTTAAAGAGGGCAAAACCTCTGTAGTCAGTTACCAGACAGAATCATTTCTCCCCTTTCTTGTTTCTGTGATTCTTTAGAATAATGAAAGGAATTCCTAACACAGCAGATTTGCGTGCTGAATATCAATTCGTATGCAACTCAACTGTTAAAGTAGAAATTCCCACTCTAGTCTGGGAGGGCAGCAAGCAAAAAAACAATTTTTGTGCAATTTTACGCAGAGTGGTGATGGTTGTTATCAATAGTCAGTTCTCAGGTCTCTTGTTTTCTTACCCTTACTCCAGAATCTGAAAATAACTGCCCTTCTTGAACAGAATTTCCAGAAAAGGATAACTGATCACATTTCTAAAAATTCAAAATGTGAGTGGGGGTGTTTTTGTGCTAAAACAAAAAAAATGTGCACAAGAGTCTTCTTGCAGCAATGTTATATCCACTGAAGAAGAATGTACCTTAGTGAGATTCCACTTCTTGAAGTGAAATGATGACAGATGTTGGGTTTGCTTTCTGTCCTAGGAATCCAGAGGTTTGGAAGGCAGTGCTTGGCTTGCACCATCTTTATAAATACAACTCTTTTACTGAAGAATACCAGGTCACAACAATCATCATCCACCCTGAATTTGAAAAGCTCAACTTTGAAAATGATCTTGCCTTGTTTAAACTTAACAAGTTTGTCAAGTACAACAATTATATTCAGCCTATTTGCTTACCTGACTTTCCTTATCAGTTGACTGATGAGAATCCATGTTACATAGCTGGCTGGGGAAAAGGAAGAGAGAAAGGTAAATCAAGCACATGATTAATTTTTGGTGCAGCTAACACAGAAAAGCATGGTATTCTACATGAGCAGGTGTCTTCACAACATGTATGTTTTTAATCCCATTAAAAAACCCTTTGAAAGGCCAACATTTTAACCGTTGGGGTTAATCAACAAAGAAAAAATATTGAATTGGAAAAATTTTAAAAAGCAGAATTGAGCCCTTGCTTTTGGGCAGTAAAAGTTCTTCACAAAATAACTTTACAGGATGCCTTATCAATGGAAAAATCTATATGCAACATTTAGGGCTGATAAATTGAGTAGTATTACTGGCACAACACCTGCTAATACTCATAATTTTTGTGTATTCTGTAGATTCTAGAATACTAAATAATGAAACATGTTTTCATTTCAGGAAGATTCAATCTTATACTGCAGGAAGCTCAAGTGGACATTATCCCACGGGAACTCTGTAATATGGTGGATTGGTATGCTGGAACAGTGTCATTGAATATGCTTTGTGCTGGTGCTCCAAGTGGACGTGTTGATAGCTGCCAGGTAAAATTCTACTTCAAAATATACTGCCAAACCATTCATTCATGTGACCAATTTGTCAAATTGAGTTATCTGGTAAATACAAAATAGCTCAAAATGGGTTGCATTTTTTTTTTAAAAAAAGCAAAATGAATTCATTAAAACAATAAATGTCAGTGTGTGAACAGGGAAGAAAAGCTGTTTCATCAGTCAAAGACTAGGGTAATCGAAGAAAGCCCTATCATGCAACCCACCCTTTACAATTGGCTAACTTGCCTTACATGGTAGAAAAACAAGTTTGTTAGATTCATGATTAGAGACAATAAATATTCAGAACTGAAGGGATAAATAAACAGGTACATCATAATACACTAGCTGAGATAGGAAATCTATTTCAAATTCCGGTGTATAAGACGACTGGGCGTACAAGACGACCCCCAACTTTCCAGTTAAAATATAAAGTTTGGGATATAGTCGCCGTATAAGAAGATGACACCCGGTGGATAAGACGATCCCCGACTTTTGAGAAGATTTTCCTGGGTTAAAAAGTAGTCTTATACACCAGAATATACAGTATTCTTCATAACTGTTTTTTATCTCAGCACAGGATTAATTGAAAGGGACAAAACAAAGAGAAGCCCTGAACTGCCGTAGATCTGGATCTACTGATCTAGATATAAGGGAGGTGAGGGCTGGATCAGTGCAGTCTGCACTGATGGCGCTAATCCAGATGAAGCCTCCTCACATGAGCTTCGCAGCCATCCATCCCTATCCCTTGAGGGCTAGGATGAAATTTCCTAGCCATTGGACAGGGGGGTGATTTTCTGCAGCATGCTAAAACATGCTGATGAATAAGCGCTCTCAATGATTCCAAATCACAGAGGCATGCCATCTGCACACCTCCGTGATCCAGAATACAACCCTTAGGCTAGATTGTAGATCTGATATATCAGGTCTGCAGTAGGTCTGGATCAAGGGCCTATGGATACATATCTGGCCCCATCTTGTGCAGACAGAGGCTGCATCCGCACTTACCTCTGCAAATCTCGATTAAGTAAATCCAGATTAGTGAAATCAGTGCTTGCGAGATCAGATATTGTAAATCCAGACCAAGATGTAGGACTTAATGTCTGCACTGAGGATGCTGAAATGGCTTGAGATCTGTGCTGAATCAGAATGCAGTGCAGATGCCGTAGCAGGGGGTGGGTTCATTTCAGAGGCATCTGTGCATTTCTGAGTCCACAAATATTCATAACATTCGTTATTTGTACAAATTTGTATGAATTCATTCATACACGAATAGAATGTTTGGAACATTCGTACAAATACTTCAGACATTCATTAAACTGGGGATACATATCGGATATGTATGCATTCGTATCAGATATTTGTACGAATACATTTGTATTGAATAGAATCCTACCATATTCGAAGGGGAACTATTCAAACAGATACAAATTTTCTAACATTTGATTCATTATGAATCGAATGCCAAAAGACCCATTCATGCACATCGATAATAAGGAACACATGTTCCGCACAGCAGGCCAGATTAAGTCTCCATTAAGACTGCATCATCTGCACAGGAGTTGAAGAGATCCAGATCTAATGAGTGCTAAGAGCGTCTTGATCCAGATTAGTAGTAAACATGTGCTGACACATCTTGATCTGAAGAGGCATCCGCACATAGAACAGATGCAGGAAGTTTATGGGCATGGTGACGGAAGTAGGAATTGCACAGGTTGAAGCAAAGGGAGGGGCTGAGAATAAGGAGTTTCACCTTGGCCCCCACAGTGCACCCTTCTGTCACCCCTCACATCATATTCTGGTGCCCCCTACCCCCCCTCGGCTCACCACTCAAGTCTTGGCTCCCCCACCCCTCCCCCAACCTCATGTACTCACCCCTCTTCCCCCACCTTGCATCCTGGAACCCTGGATCATCCTCTTCCTCACATCCTGGTGTTCTGTTCCTCCATCCCATTCCCCCAACCCCTTCCCCTACCTTGCATCCAGGTGCTCTGGCAAAAACAGCCATCAGATCTACCACTAATCCAGATCAAGGAGCCCTTAGCACCCATTAGATTCATCTCTTCAACTCCTGCATGGATGATGCATTCTTAATGGGACCTTAATCTGGCCTGCTGTGCAGAAGGTACATTCCATCTGTGTACCTTATGTGTTCTTATTGGATGCTTAATCTGGGGCCTATTCACACTCGGCTTTTTTTCTGGAGTATATCTCAGGAAAGCGGCCTGTGATCAGTATCCTAATGCAGGCTCTGTCAGGCCTCACCTGCGAGCTGCTGTAGCCTGCACTAGCATGTGGACAAAGGGCCCCTATTCCAGGATATATTCCAGAATGAAGCCAAGTGCGAATAGGCCCCTGGTCTAAAGTGTAATGCGGAAGCAGCCAGAGTCAGCCTAATGGGAGCAGGGGCCCCTTGATCTGGATTAACATGTGGATCAGGAAGCTCAGGATCCAGATCAGAGGGCCTTTGATCCAGATCTAGAGCTCAGTGCAGAAAGGGCCATGTTTTCTTGCACGCACACTTTTTGGATCACAGTACTTCCATTTATAAAAATACATTTGGAAACAGAGATTGAAGATTGTTTTTTTCTACATTTGTCTGTATAAGGTCCAGTCAACCATACTATGGCTGGATGGATCTTCATGCACTTTGGAATTGCAGGCATAATTTCTAAATAGGTTATCCCTAATTAAACAGTGATAAAATTTAGTTCATGAAGTTCATTCCATCCAACATTATTCAGTTCATGTTTTCTGGATTCTTCCATTTTTTCCCTTTGGCTTTTTCTGATGATTTGTCATAAAATCTCATTCTATTTAGCAGCAGATAAATGCTTTTATATCTCTCCAGGTGGTCTAAATTAGCATGAAAGGTATAGTTCAAAAGTATTGTATTCCGGTATCTATACATGGCATGCTTTCATGACAGCTACTCAGATCATCAACTTTATTTTTCACATTTCAGGGCGACAGTGGTGGACCTCTGATGTGCTATTTCCCAAATATTGCCAGGTATTACTTAATAGGAATCACTAGCTTTGGTGCTGGCTGTGGCCGACCAAAGTTACCAGGGATCTATACAAGTGCAGTAAACTACAGAAGTTGGATAAATTCCCACATATTGGCCAGAAGTGCCATTGTGAGCATTCACTTTGTTCCCAACATTTTGACTGCTGGATGGATAACATTTCATCTTACTTTCTAAGGAAACTTGTCTTCCATTAAACTAAAGTAACATAATGAGTTTGCTTTTTAAATGTATTTTTTCCTCATGTAGAATTCCTCATGTTTAACAAAGAAATGACTACAAATTTAGTCAAACTTAATCCCATTGATTTGAATATAGAGGTGTTAACAAACCAAATCTGTACAGATAAGCAGAACAAGAGAGCAGAAAAAAAACTGACTGAAGCATTGGCTTCTTCAGGGCAGCCACAGCAGAAACAAAATAGGCTTTTTTCTGCTACTTTTTCTAGGAATGTGCAAGAAGGCTGCTTTGAATGCTTCGTAATGCATTCAGACCAACTATTCCTTCTTCCCTAGGGCCCAAGTTCGCAGAACACTTAACAAACTTGGCTCTAGAATAAAGTGAGTAGAGGTGAGCACTCAGATCTCCTTGGGCATGGCTGCCTTCTTAACCTTTCTTGTTGTGGTTTAAGGCTGCAGCAGGCCCAGATTTGCATTGGGCTGCTCAATGACATCATCATGTAGTCTAGCATATAAACTGACCACGTTTCCTCCCAGCTCCAATGAAGGCACAGCTCAACTCGCTCAGTATTCACTTAACAAACTTGGCCCACATGTAAGAGAGGTATAGCTGGTTCAAATGCTTTAGAAAGCATTAGAAGCAGGATTTCGCGCATTTTAGTAGCAGCTCCTTGGTTTCACTAGCAGTACTGTAGCTTTTTACCTAAGACAAAAAAAGCTTACTCGGTGTCTGCTGAGGGCAGCTGACTTGAGTTAACAATGCAGTACTTGATCTTTTAATATTCTGCTTTTGGTATTGCCCTTAACAACTCTTAATAGCAGTGACTTTATGCCTGAGTAGCTGGCTAACTCAAAGAACTCTGCCCCTGGAAGCTAGAGTAAAAAATTATTCTGCTTAGAGTTGAGGTCATAGTGCGGCAGCAAAGCAGTTCAGGAAGGATAGAGGAGCAGAGGGGGGAAAGTGGTAGCACATGCTGTAACTCATAAGAAATTTGTCGACCACAACTGCCATCAACAGTGTTAGCTTCTGCCCTACCACAGATCCCAGGTCACTAATCAGTGTGTATTTTGAGCTATCCCCAGGAACTCAGCTGCTCCCTCAGAATCTGCCATCAGCCTTCAGGAACATAGCCACTGCCATCACCACTGTACTTCCTTTGTCCCTTTATCCTCCTCCCACCTGGTCATACATAGTAGCTACCAGTGCTCAGCTCTGGCTTAGTTTGAAGTAGAAGTCACTGGCCCTTTCTGCACTCAGCCTTATTCTGGAATATATCTTGGAATAGGGGTCTGTTGTCCACTTGCTAATGCAGGCTATGGTAGGCCTTGCTTGGGGCCTGCCATAACCTGCATGAACCTGTGGACAGCAAGCCCCTATTCATGGATATAATCCAGAATAAGGCTAAGTGCAGAAAGCCCCACCATTATCTCCTGTAAAAAGAGCACCAGCACTGAATTTCTTCTGCCTGCTCCCACAGTCCTGAGCTCTGGAAAGGACATTTTCTGTGCCAGAAGCTGTGCAGGAGGTAGATGATTTCTGCTCCCCACATCTACATAAGAGCTCTAAGCTGTGCAAATGATAAGTCTACGGTGTGGCAGTCAGACTACGGGTCATATACTGGAACAGAAGCCATAAGGGGGAAACTAGCAAGGGATGAGAGTCTATGGAACATCTGGTTAGCTGATCTGCTTAGTGTTTATTATACCACCCAGTGCATATTTTTATCTCGGTCCACACGATAAGACCGGTGTATTTTGCCGTCCTCCTCTTGCAGTTTTGCTGAAATAAAAGATATTTGCACCGTTAATATTCCGTCCATTCCCTTCCCCTCCCCCGACATGCAATGCTCAGTGGGCAAATGCAAACTTCAGAGCGCCAGCAAAACTGGGGGTTGGAAAATCAAACTGCCACAGATTTGTTTCGAGGGCAATTTCTGATTTCCACCATGGAATGCATGAAACCCAAACGACCCGCCAGCCGTCCCGCTGTCCTGCTGGCGACTGGGCAAGCTTCCCTCACAGGTGGCACCCTGACAACCGCTTCCGGGTCAGAAACGTCACGGGCTGCACGATGAAAAAAGAACGTGCGCGCGCGCGCCCCATCGAAGATGGAAGGAAACCGTTGCTCCTGCTGGGCCCCCATCCGTCTCCCCCCCCCCCGCTCTGGGTTAACGCGACTCAAGCCCCGCGTGCGCTCCTCACCCTCCCGCCTCGCTTGGTGCTGACGTCACTTCCCCTAAAAAAAAAGAAACGCGGCGGCCGAGGACAAAGCGGGCGCCATTTTGTGTGCGTTTTTCCTTCCGCAGGATGCGACGGTGGGGCCTGCTGAATTCTGCAGCAGCGGCTACGTCCTTTCTGGTGTTGCTCCTGCTGCTTCTGTTTGAAGCGCCATTAGAAGAAGCGATGCCACCAGTGCTTAGTGAGAACGGTGAGCTCTCACCGCCCCCAGCACTGGGCCGATGGCTGAATGCGTCGTAGGATCGAGCCTATCTAGGACCTGCTCGCCGCACCTTGCGTGGCGGCGGTACACGTGGTTGCAAGTCCGTGTAGTTCAGCGCAGACCAGGGACTGCTTGTCCTGCGATGTACGGAT
This sequence comes from Aspidoscelis marmoratus, assembly GCA_014337955.1. Taxonomy (NCBI): domain Eukaryota; kingdom Metazoa; phylum Chordata; class Lepidosauria; order Squamata; family Teiidae; genus Aspidoscelis; species Aspidoscelis marmoratus. The sequence goes on along the minus strand of MTQE01002208.1, from coordinate 17,643,202 downwards.
CTCCTTAGGACGCAGAACTCCAAAGAGATTCTTCCTCCTCCCCCTTTACAGAATACTTGTTGCCTCTTAGGCTGTGGTAACACTTAAGGTTTAATTCAGCTTCAGTCCACTTTCAGAGTGAGAAACTTTTCTTTCTTCAGCAAAGTGACAAACTTTTCTTTCAGTGTTAAATAACTCAAAAAATCCGCCTTTGGGATAGATAATGTGGAAAGAAGATTACCAGTCATTTTACTGATGTGTTTTCTCACTCTGAAAGTGGGCTGAAGCTGGATTAAACCTTAAGTGTTACCACAGCCTAAAGCGCAAGTAGAAGGAAGCTGAGTTGTGTGCATTGCATTTATAGTAGAGCATTATTATTGGATAATTGAGGATGTAGTGCGTATCTGTCAGCTGTAGCTGTAGTGGTGGTAGTGTAGACCCGAAGAGGGTCTACGGTGGTGGTTTGATCCCCAGAAGTAGGAAATAGCAAACTACTGTTATGTTTGCCATGACTCTGGCTTCCAACAGCATATTACTGTAAGTCAATCTGCTGTCTCTCGAGTCAGGATCTTACTTTCCCTTTGTGTTTCCTGTGCTCAAGTAGGAAGAGACCAGTGTCAGCTGAAAGCTTTAACAGTCATCAAAATAACTGGTAGCTTTTTGAAGATTTCTCTGCTCTGAAATATTTGACAGAAAGATACAGGCTTGCACAGAAAAATAGGCATTGAATCCCAAGAACAAACCGACATCTAAAGAGCATTTTCTTGCATTAGTTTGATTAATTTCTGCCTTTGCCCAGCAATACAACTTGGGCAGAAAAGAAGTAATAACGATTTTAAGGTACTTATATAAACCAAGATGGCTGCAGCTGATTAAGAATCACATTTGTGTAACGCTCTATAGTTCAGTTAATGTGTTGGTTCAGTGTGCCTCAGCCATAAAAGGCCACTAGCATTTAAGAAATTCTGAGAAATGATCCTGCAAGTGAAACTCCCAGTATTACAATGCCTTATTTAAACCAGTGGTGCAACCACTTATGAAACACTGTGTACAGTTTTGATTACCAGTCTCAAAAAGGATATAATGAAGTTAAACAGGTTCAAAACCGGTCAACTAAAAACATCAAAATATCAAGGCCTTTCAATGAGGAAAGATTGCAGCATTGTGGATTTTCTGGTTCAGAAGGGAGGGCAGTGAAAGAGGAGACATGTATACAATTATACATGGGTGGACATAGTGAATAAGGAAAGTTTTCCTCCCTTTTTCAAAAATACTGGAATAGAACTTTGTAATCAAGATGAAAATTGGGACGATCATATAGCATACAATTAAACTATGAAATTTGCCACCATAACATGTGATGTGACACCTGTACTGCCAAGTAATTATCCCAACTAATCAGATTAAAACAAAGGTGAATAATTTTTCTCTTGAAGGGCAGCTTCCTTCAAAAGCAAGATGCTGGAACCTGTATTTGGAAGGCAGACCAGAGAGGTTGATTTAAATATATTTTCTTTAAATGGCAAAGTGAAAATCCTCACATAGGAACTTCCTTCACTTACTTGTTAATCCAGATCTAGGAGCTGTTAAAAACACATCGTCTGCATGAGACTAGAGTACATCCCAATGAGAACCGTGCTACGGGCTCAGAAATCTGGATTAGAAGTAGACCAGATAAATGTCTACATTTGTGCTAGTTCTCCCTGATCTGGATCAAAGAAGGGCATACGTATGTAGAACAGATTTAGGAAGAACGCAGACATGGTGTTGAATCAAATGCCCAGTTACAACCTTCACAGCACCTCCACAACAGTGATCATACTGATGGCAATGGTATCGTCATAGTGCCTAGCAAGACGCCTCACATCAGCAGCATTGCTTTCAACCCCCAGCTCCCTGGATGTAACATGTGACGATGGGGGAATGTGTCAAATTGCATCAGGTGTTGGAGGTACTGTAAGCTGTTCGTATGGTGGTAGTTTGCACCTACTGATGTGGAACAGGGCTTAGGCATTTGCATTGCACCATTCTTTAGCACACATTTGCTGTTCTAAAGCCCACTCAATACAGATGCCTCTGCCTGTGGTTAACCAGGATCTAGCTAATCCGGATTCACAAATCCAAGATGCAAATCTGGTTACTAAAACTAGAGTTTACCAGTTCAGGGAGCTAATTTTTCTTACAAGTGGACCAAAATCCATAACCTTTTATATTTTAAAAAATATTAAAATTATTTTTAATCATACTGGCCAGGAATAAAGTTTCAAGTGGGCAGGAATGCAGATGGATTTTTTTTTGTACAGGATGCATTGTACATTTGTGATCACATTTACCTTGTTTTACCTTGTTTTATATTCCTATTCCTTCTAGCATGGGAACTGTAGTCTCGTACAGGCAAGTACAGCACTCAGCTCCCACTTCAGCATATCATTTAATTTCTATACTGGCTTTACAGACACCAGCAAATAAAGAAGCTCATCAAGCTGATGAACCACGGTAGTGCCCTCTGCTTGGCAAATGCAGGAACTCAAGCAGATGTCACTAAGACTGAGACAGAGGCCTTATTGTTAGTTTGAGGCAACAGTAGGAGAAGGACAAAAAGTAAAATCAGAAAGTTCTACAGTGCATCACTGAACTGTCCTTAACAAGTATGTTTACCTAACCTCAAAGATTAGAGGTCAGCTGCTCAAGAAGTTACCTGGGCATATGCAAAGACCTGAAAGAGGAACAACAACAAAAACCTGCAGCATGCTGAGATCATCTATCACAGGTGATACTCACATTCTAGGTGTTATATTTTGCAAATTGTGTGTGTGTGAGAGAGAGATGGTGTCATGTAACAAAAACATCACAATGCCCCTAGAGCTTCATCTACTTTGAAGACCAGGACACCAATTTTGCCCTGATTCAGTTTAAATTACTATTTGCTGCTGTTGGGTACCAACAAGTCATGGCTGACTCTGATTGACTGCATAGGCTCCTCTATGCAGTTTTCTTGCCAATGCTACAGAAGTGGTTTGTTGTCGCCTACGTCTGTGGAGAGGCTGAGGATTGAACGAGCAATCTTCTGCTTTCCAGGTAGTTTTGCTCTATACTGTTAAGTTCACTTTAGCCTCTTCAGTAAAATAGATTCATGTAAGCTCAAATCTACCTGTGACACAGTCAGAGCAGGAACTTGCAATTACAATTTCCCTACTAGTTTCAAGAAACAAATGCTCTTTAAATGTATTGTTTTAAAGATACTTACAAACTCACTGGATTAACTATTCTGGCTTCTAGACTGTGGCACAAGACCTCTTTTAAATGAAAGAGTGGAAGGGAGTCGAATTGTAGGTGGACGTGATGCTCAGCCTGGGGCATGGCCATGGCAAGTCAGTCTTCAAGTTTACCGCCTTGGAGTAGGATACTTGCATGTGTGTGGAGGATCTTTAATTACTAATGATTCAGTATTGTCAGCTGCACACTGTGTGAGAATGAGGTATGTATTCAAGTGTCCCTCTTTTCCTTCAAGGGTCTGGTTTGGGAAGAGTGTATCAATCAATATGTATTAGCTGATTATGTATGCATTTATATTCAATCTCTGTAAATATGTCTCTTATTCCAATGTCTGTCACATTACTGATGAGCAGGCAGAATATGTAAGAGTCTGGTCAGTACAGAACATGTACCTGAACACGATAATATCCAGATATTGATTTTATAGTAATTTGACATTAAACAGAAGATAGTATAGAATAGATTAAATGTCTTTTTAAAAATAAACCTACCTCTTAGGTGAAGAACCCACTTCATTTGGTCAGACGTGAAGGGTCTGTAGGACTTGATCAGGCAAAAAAGAAAAAAATTAAATAGAGGATATGCTTTAAAGCAAATTATAACTCTCAATTTAATATTAACTCTTAAGATGTCTCCACTCCAGTCCCTAGGAGGCTGTTACTAAGCATTGGTTCTGTCCTGTTTTATTTTGTTTTGTACAGCCTGATTCTTACTCTTTATCTTATGCTCCAATTTGGTTTCCAGTCTCTGATAGCTTCTCAGTGTAGCTACCTGTCCCACAGTCCCTTCATGTTGGTCCCAAGCCTCCCACTTCCTAATCATAATACGTCGCTTTGCTGACAATTTGCACTGTCACAACTTAATAGCCTCCGTTTACATGCTATTACAAAAAGAAAGGTTATTGCTCCAGTGAAAATAGTTAGAAAAGTGTATCATAGTAGGTTATCTTCAGTTCTTAGTCATTCTCTCTACTTGAGTAAGGTTTGCTACTTCTTACAGTTTGCTAGCATCATCTTGGAAATGCTCCTCACCATGAGTTAATCTTCCTAAACATTTGAGTAGGATGTCATCATGCAATCCCTTTTTAAACTTGTTTTCAGGAATTGGGAAAACAATTTGATTACAAAAGCTACTTCTTTGAAGAAAGATATGTGGAGGATAAGACAATTGCATTTTCTAACCAGAAGAAATTATCTGTGTATTGCTCTCTGCTCTTTTTTAGGTAGGAATGATTCTTTATTTGGACATTTTGGCATATTAAAAATTGCAAAGGCAAAAACTTCCAGCACCAACACATAGTTATACCCTACATATCCCCACCCGATTTCCACAATCCAAGAGCTGGGTGAGAACTCTTCTCTCAGTAACAGGCAGAGCTGGAGGCAGGTAGTACAACCTTTAGACATTGCAGAGTACTTTTCCACTTCTGTCCTTTGCCCCTTCCATAAGCATGTAGCACAAGCAATTCACAAGTAAAACTACAAAACATAAAATATGCTAAAAAGGAATATCAATACAGACATAGGAATATGTACATGTAATACTAAACAGATGTGCCATAGATTGAGCAGGAGCACAGTAATGAACATATGAGTGATGAGAACAGGAGGCAATAACATAAATGCATGAGTATCACATGAATAATGAAGAGCTGACAATAACAGATAGAAACTTCATGGCATCCAGCAAGGCTGACAGATTATCAAAGAACAGTCGTTTGCGTAAACCAGCATAACTTCCTGAGGAAGTCTCAAAAAGAGCCAGTGGCTGTCACTCCAGAAATTACATTGCCTTGGAGTAGTAAGAAAACAAAGAATGACTTATTTCATTTTGATTAGAAAGAAAAGATTAATACAATGTTATGGTCATATTGTGCTTTCTTAAGCCAGGTATACTTGAACAGCTTTAGGGGTGAATGTTTTATGTGCAAAGATGTGTGCCATTGGACAAAGAAGCATTTCCAGCCTTTACAATAGAGCATTCTTCCATTCCTAGAAAAAACTATGGCAAAGTTCTTCAAAAAGTGAGGCTCGCAACGGAAATAAAAGCATCAATACAATGGTTCTTTCACTGGTTCTTTGAAAGAGGAACTTAGATCCTTCCATGGCCAGATAACATGGTCTTACAGGGTGAGATGTACTATGGGAAACTGTGCCTGAAGAAGATAGTCAGGAGACTACAAGCACCAGATAAATTAAGATAGGTGAGAGCCACACTGTCTACATGAGTGGGGTGTATTGCCATGCACTGAGACTATGACAGTAAAGTCTATGGACTGCCACGAGACAATCTAGTACATATTAAATAATGAATTTGAGAGAAGAGAGATGCACATCTGGCACATATAACAGTAAACTGGTTCACAAAGGAGTCCAAGGGCCTGTCTTCCCCACCTAATACTCTTTGTCTGCATTAGACAAAGGTATGGGCCAGGACAGAGCATCAAAATGGTGCACTATCCCAGTTCTGCAGTAGACTTCAATAATGAGGTCTACCAGCACAGCAAGCTCTGTATTCCAGACTACAAAGACATATGGACTTTGTAGTCCAGAATACCAACAAGTGAGGGCTTTTCAACAACACACAGGGAAGTGCAATTAGAATCTTCTGACCCTTGCATGCTGCAAGGTAGCCAAGTTCCCCAGCATCCTCAAGTATCAAATAATATATCTTCAGTTCTTTTCATAAGATCAAATTCTCACATCCCCTTATCCCTGTTGGAAGGATTCTCCATGGCTTCTCTCTCTTGAAACACTTACTGTGCACAATTTTTTCACATAGTGCTTCGTGTACTCATAAGCTTCCCTTTGAGCCTCTATATTAGAAGTATTGTCTTGTGTTTGGACTTGGGAGCTTTCTTCAACAAGAGTTGTTGATCTTTCACCAAGAGTCTGTGGTCTGAATCCAGTCTTTGTTTCACAAAACTCAAGGCGATTATTATTTCTTTCCTGCAGAAGCAGAGCTCTCTCCAAGACATGTGATATAAGCTAGACAAGAAGAGAGCCCTCAAAGATATTTCTGAAACAGAGTGAGGTGTCCAGAAACTCTGACTATTTGTCTTTTTTCTGTTAACTACAGTGGTAATGAAGACAGTATTGGGCTCACTAGATAAAGTCACATGTTGCAAAATGTCACATAGCAGCCGTATTCCCATTACCACTTAAAACTATTTAAAAACTGTTTAAAAATGGTTTGGATCCTTGTCGTTCCCACCGCCAACCAATTAAAACTGTTTAAAAACTATTTGGATCCTCGTCATCCCCATTCCCAATCAGTTTTAAGGGTATTTTGAGGATTATTTGGCTTTAAAACAGAATGAACACCTGATTTTTCAGGTATTTTTTCCGGTTTTGGCTTTTAAAACACTTCTTCCTTATTGTTATGGGAACACTAGAGCAGTATTTGAGCAAATACATCATGAAATGGATGGAGTTTCACCCTGCAGGTCAGCCCCTTTCAGTTAAAATGTACAGCAGCTGGTTCATTGTAACAATCCACCCTGTCCAGCAGACAGTTTCATTGTAGCAATCCACCCACTTCACACCTGATAACAATGTTGCAATTTTGTGCAATTCTGGCTATTTAAAAATTCTGACCTTTAAAAAGGAAAAGGGAGGAAACTGCTGCAGGATCTGGGAGATGTGTGTATGTTTAAGTGTGTGTGTGTGCGCAGGCTGTGGCGGCAGCAGAGCGAGCCAGCCAGCCAGAGTGCTTTTTTGCGAGGGAACCCCTGCTGAGGATGGTGGCTGTGGAGGTGGAGCAGGCGAACGG
>MTQE01002208.1:17605479-17624429 GCA_014337955.1 Aspidoscelis marmoratus | reverse complement strand
TTTCAACAACATGGATAAGCGACAGAACTTTTGTCAGGCACTGTAGGTATTTAATGTGATTTTAGCTCAAACTTGGAATGGGCTTGGAACAAATTAGGATTTTTCCATTTTAGTTAATGCAGTAACTGTTTTCATTATTTGGATTTTCACTTTCAGACACTAATTAGATATGGAGAAATTAGTATTGGGTGTTTGGGTTCAACACTTCTCTGTTTTTAGTAAATTACATAGTTTTATTTCTCATGATCATTTTGAAGAAGCCTACCTGTTGATAGAATACTTCTTCCAAATGAGATCTTATTTCCCAGCAGTCAGTATTTTTATTTGAACAAACTGGATTGCAGGGTGCCTCTTGACAGGAACAGAAGGTGGCAGATGAGATATTTGGACTTCGGTTTTCTGAAGCCAAAAATCAATAATGCTGGGTGCACAGGGCACAGTTGAAGTGAGCACAGAGGGATTTTTTTAAATAGGAATGGGGGGAAATGTTTTCCAGGCTGTGGCATGCTTACTGACAAGAGCTCAGTTATCAGCTGATCAGTAGGTTGTCCTCAGCCACAGGTGGAAGGTTCCCACCTTCATCAGTGCTAATCACAGGGAAGGAGAGAGAGCACAGCAGCTTATGCTGCTTAAATGGCTAAAATGGTTGTTTAGCCCAGGGTGGTTAGTCATGCTGCTGTGTATCATGTGGCCAACTGGCATTTAGATCTGTTCCATTCTGGGACAATTCTACTGTGTAAAAGTGGACTTAATCCCTCATCGTACTAATCTATCAAAATCAACTTATCTTTTTAAAATGAACTTATCTTTGATGTTTTAGGGAGACAGTGGTGGTCCTATGTCATGCTATTTTCCACATATTGCTAAGTATTATCTGATAGGAATCACCAGCTACGGTTTGGGCTGTGGCCGTCCAAAAGCACCAGGAGTTTATGTGCAGGTACACAGTTATGAAAAATGGATTGATAAAGTACTTAGCAAAACCCACACTATGGATATTCCACATATTCTGATTGTTTTGACTGCGATCTTAGAACATTACTATCTTACCTTGTGAACAAACAAGTGCTGCCTACATTCCACAAAGACTATTTTTTTAAGAAGGTATCATTTCATTTTGTATAACTTTACCAAGGTTTGTTATTTAAACAATATACATTGCTGTTCAAAGATTTATTTGATCAACAATTCTAAGATATAAACTCAAAGTTACTGTACGGGTATGTATATATTTTAACCTGCTGTAAATTACATGGTTACCACTCTCCTCAGATTGAACTAAAATATGTGATAATTTTTTAAAAAAATACTGATATTTTATGCTTGACTAGTACTCAAAAATATTTTTGGTAGAAGTGTTATGCAGAACAAATAACAAATTTTGCCAAATGTATTTACAGAATTTTAAAAATAAAGCTTTCTGCTGTTGAATATGGATGTATCTGAGTTTTATTTCAATATTCCTTTAGTTCATTACCTATATGAAAAACTGCAAGCAAGATTTATTTTTTTAAAAACTGATGTTCTAACAGGCCTTGTCCACAAGAGGGAAGGCAATCTTACTAATTTCTACATATTCCTTCTACAAAGTAATCATGATACCTCTCCTTCCCAATGTCACCCAAAAATGCATTAACTACATCAGATGTATGAAGGTGGGTTCGGAGTTTTAAAATAAGTCTCAAACTGCTATATCCAGGTCACAATGTTTAAAACCAATGTAAGTGAATAAGGAAAGCAAAATGTCAGTTGAGTTGACCAAATGCAAAGTCGAGGCTGAAGGTCTTTACACCAGTTTATTCGGAACTGAAGTTTAAAAAATGGAACTTAAGCAAGTTCAGCTCTTTATGCCCACGGCCTACAATTTTAACTTGCCAATAATTCCTTCTCCTTTAAATGTTGGCAAAAGAGACTTCCTTGTGCCAAAATTCAGCTGCTCACAAAGAAAAGTCCTGCTGCATAAGGTCAATGTATTCCACGTTCTAGTGAAAGAGAAAAGATGAATTGCGAGGAAGCACTTTCCCCACGGAAGAAAGATACACGACAGCCACTTTAAAATATTCCAAATCAGAAGGGACCGGCCAACCTTCCAATTGTTGCTCCGTCATCCTTAGCCCCTGCCCAGTACCCGATTTGCAAGGTCCCCTAAATGGCTCCAGTCCAGTTCTTGTGCCGTCTCCATTCGACAGTCAGCGTATCCTCGCCCGTCCAGGTTTAGAACGAACGAAGCCAAGTCATCAGACCGCCGCGCCCCGATGCTCCACGGCCCACCTGGCCTCCTCCTGCCCTGCGACATCCCATCACGTGACGCTCCTTGCAACGACACCAGCGGCAGCCCAGGCGGGGGGCATGCGAGGCGGAGATGCTGCAGCGCCGCCGGACGGAGGCGGCCATTGCCGCCATTTTGTTTCTTCGACGGACGATGAGGTGGCGGTGCCGCTCCGTCTCCTCGTCATTCGTAGCGCTGCTCGTCTGGCTGGCTGGTCGCCCGCCGACAACCCTGACCTCTGAGAAACTTAGCAAAGGTGAGCTCCGCGCTCCCCACACCTTACGCCAACGTGGAAAAAGCGCCGGAGTTGTCCCGCCTCTGATTTTTTTTTCCTCCACAAATTAAACGTCTGCGCAGGGAGTGAGTTGCGCCTGCTCGTGGGAGCCTCCTGAGGAAGAGGAAGGGCGAAGGCTGCGCTCCTGGGAGATCCCCGAGGAAGAGGGTTCAGCCGCCCTGACTTTCCGGCGTTTGGGGTTCCGGCCTGGAGGCTGTTGGGGCAGATGCTGCCGTCTTCTGCTGCGACTCTTGGGGCTGTGGTCACACTTAAGGTTTAATCCAGCTTCAGTCCACTTTCAGAGTGAGAGAATACATCCGCCAAGTGACAAGCTGCTTTCTTTCAAGGTTAAATAGCTCAGAAAATTCACCTTTGGGATAGATCATGTGGAAAGAAAACTACTGGTCGCTTGGCTGATGTGTTCTCTCACTCTGAAGGTGGACTGAAGCTGGATTAAACCTGAGGTGTGACCACAGCCTGCCGAGGCACTGGGAGTCCTTACTCGAAAGTGTGGAGAAGCCTCCTATTGTGATAAATATAATGGTTTCCTTTTGTTGGATTAGAGCATGGAGACAGCTATCCCTCAAAACAAGTATTCTTATTATCTCAGTTGCCTTAGAAATTTGTGGCACATGAGGTGTTTTCAGCAGCAGAGGTTTGCCACGCGTGTTAGTTTTGACCCCTCAGTCACCCCACTCCACCTTGACTCAATCCATGTGATGCTGATGGAAGAGATCACAGGACAAAACTCAAAGTTCGGGCAAGTGCATGTACGGATACTCACAAAATTAAGGAATCCCATTTTAATTATATGGTAGTGAGCAATCTAAAACTTCTGCAAGAAAGGAGTTCATGAAAAAGGCCAATAGAGTACACATCCAGCACTCATTCCAGGCTTAGTTATGAAACCCAACGCTATGGGCCTTTCTGCACTTTATTCCAGAATTTGGGCCTTTTCTGGGCCTCGTTTGTCTGCACTCTGGTTCACTTCTGGGTTAGAATACCAGAGGAACTGATTAAGTGTGGTAGGGCCATTTGGGACTCATTTCAGCAATATGCCTTTTTCTTCTGGAATGGGTCCTCCAGGGGTTCTGAGGCTGGGAACTTTTCTTAATGGTTGGCAGGGCAAACTCTGAAGCTCACATGAGTTCACCTGATTTTGGACCCCACAGTTTCTGGTCAGCACAGAAAGTGTAGAAACGCCCTATCTGTGCATCAACCATAAAGAAGAGCTGAAGTCCTGGTTGAAAAAATGTTATATGGGATTTAAAAAGGTATAATTACATTCTTCAAATAACACTGTTTTGTACAGCCCAGTTTTTTTCTTACAGTCAGTAAAATTTGACTTTCCTCATTTCAGATGATTCTGGAAATTTTAAATAATATTTTTTTCTCTTTGTGGCAATATTGGTAGACTATCTGCTGGTTCTAAAGGCAGCAGTTACTTGCATTACACAAGCATCACATAGTGGTTTACAGAAACTAAATCACAGGGTTCTGTGAGAGCAAGTCATTTTAACACACTTATCATGGAGAAAATTCTTGGAGAAAATCAAAAGGAAAGTAGACCAAGGAAAGACCTGCCTGTGGCTTACAAATGGAACACTGAATAAAGAAACAGAAGGCCTGATTTTAGCCGCACAAGAACAGGCTATCAGGACTAACTCAATAAAAGCCAAAATAGGAAAATCCGCTATAGACATCAAGTGCCGGTTATGCAAGGAAGCTGAAGAAACAATCAACCATGTACTCAGCTGCTGCAAAAAGATCACGCAGACTGATTACAGTGGCGCAACACCGTCACCAAAATGATCCATTGGAACTATACTAATGCCAGCAGCCTAGAACTGGTGGGATCATAAGCCTGAAAAAGTGGTCGAAAATGAACAGGTTAAAATATTGTGGGAACACTTCAGAATACAAACTGACAAACTTTTGGAACATAAAACCCCTGATATTGCCAATATAGAAAAAAGAGGGTATAGTTTGTTGTTGCAATACCAGGAGATAGTAGGATTGACGTTAAACAAACAAAAAGTTACAAAATACAAGGACTTTGAAAGTGAAGTGCAAAGACTCTGGCACAAGCCGAGGGTGGTGGTCCCAGTGGTGATCAGCACACTGGGTCCTGTTCCAAAAGATCTTGACATTGCCAGGGTTACCATCTGTCAATTGCAAAAGGCCACCCTCCTGGGCTCTGCATGCATTATCTGCCAGTACCTAAGGTCATCTTAGGATCTTTGGAAGGTCCCAGTGTGTTATGAAATGTCAAAGCCTACATGTTTGGTGTTGTGTCATATTGTTATGTTTCGGTCAATAATAACGATGATGATAATTTACATTATCTTTACAAAAAGTTATATGGCCACCTAAACATATACATTTATAATTGACCTGTTATACATTGTTTCCTTCAAGTCTTTCTTTAATAATCTGAAGTGCTATTTTTCCTGGGAGAAGTTTCTTTCCTCACAACATTTTGTAACTTTTTTCAGTTATTTGTTTGTTTGTTTGTTTGTTTGTTTATATTTTTATCCCACCCTATACCCAAGGGTCTCAGGGCGGGTTACAACATATAAAATGAACACATTAAAACCAATAACTTATTAAACATATTAAAACCATGTCTGAATGCGGGGAGGAAAAGACTGTTCCTTTACCTTAGCCAAATGCCAAGGTAAAGAGGTGCATCTTCACAGCTTGTCTAAACACATAGAGTAAAGGTGCCTGACGCAGCTCAGGAGGAAGACTATTCCACAGTCTGGGAGCCATCTATGAGGACATCCCAAGCTTGTTGCACCATTGCTTTACATTTGCTATTATAATACATACTGCATACTGTTATACGATTATAATACAACTTCATGCATCTGATGAAGTAGGCTTAGGATGTTTTTCCACTGTCACAAGAAGTACCCATTAAAGTACCCATTAATGGGTACGAAATGGCATTTTTGTACCCATTAATGGGTACCTAATGGGTACTTCTAGTGACAGTGGAAAAACACCCCTAGTCTACAAAATCTCTCTCTTAGCTCCCAAGCTGCTACTAGACCCCGTTGCTTACTGATTGAGACTAACATGTCTACTTCTTTGAATATTAAAATATATGTTATGGATCTAAGTATTTTTTATAAATGTCTTATTTAAAATGCTTGAATATGTATGTTTAAATATTTTCAGCACAGCAAGTTCTGCTGCCATCCTACAGTCTATCCCTGTTACAACTTTTATCTGTCTCAAATATTTCCTTACTCTGTCACTATACCAGGGCATATGAATATAATATCCTGTTTCAAGACATCCTTTCCAATAGCTAGAACTAATCTTTAATAATTGGGTGTCATAAACCATTTACATAACATTTTAAAGTGCATTTCATTGGTCTAGCTACCAATTATATCCAGACTTCATCCTCATATTGGTTTGAATATCAGCCTCCCAGGATTTTTTAAGTTTTACTCTGCTGTTTTCAGTTTGATTGATTGGGGTTTTCAGAGTATTGTATACATTTAATTTCACAGTCACTGAATGATCTTATTTCAGGCATTAAATTCAGAGGATAATTTATCACAGCTAGAACAGAGTTAAAGCTTAACCAGTATTTTGGCTGCCCTCTTTACTCTTTGTAGTAGTAAAATACAAATCTTTAAGCTTGATAAGACCATTTAGTTCCAGCTACTTCTGAAATTTGTCAGGATTTTTATTTAACAGCTTGGGGCATAATTTTATATGAATTAAAGGTGATATTTTAGGTTTTAATTTTGCCTTTTCTTCCAAATTTGGCATATAGTTTTATTATAGAATTTATCCTTTTTTACTTTTATATCCTTCACTAATGTATTTCTTGAATTCCTTGCATTAACTGCTGTTCTATTTATACCCAGAATGCCATTGGTCTGTTATATGTAGCTACAAACCTTCATCCCTTACTTAGTATAGATAACCTCGGCTATCTTAAGTTTACTAGTCTGTCAAGCATATTTTTTCAGTTTTGTATTTATAGTAGTAATGTATTCTTTGGGAGGTGAAATAGGTAAACATGGATATAAAAATAATATCTCTACTATTTCATTTTTATAGCAGGTATCTAAAGCCATCATTTCTCTTTCCAATGTAAATTCTCTCCTTAACTAGTTAACAGTGCTTTGTAATCAGCATATAATAACTTGTTTGCCTTTCTTGTTATAAGTATTCCCATATCTTTTATTTTGTATTTTCAGATCAATGTTTTCTAGCATTCTACCTGTATATCAGGAAAAGCATTCTTAAATATAATCTCTGTTCTATCTTATTTATATATAATCGTGATGCTTGATGAAATGATTTTGCAATGAGATTCAGTTTTCTAATTGTTTCGGTTGAGTCTTTTGTAATAATCATATTATTAGCATACATATTTAGTTTTACATCCTTATTTCATATGGTTTAATATCTTGATCTTTTCTTATCTTAACAGCTAAGGCTTCACTTACCAGATTAAAAAGTTTTGGGGAGAGTGGGCAACCTGTTTTGTGCCTCTTTTTAGTTTAATCTCATTTGAATAGCCTCCATTTAGGTTTATTGTATCAAACCATCTTTTTAAAATTTCACTATCCCATAACACAAATCTGCTTGGTTAATAGATAAATGTATTTGGTATAAATCCATGTTGATCTCTATGGATTACTTTCAAAATAAATTTATTCATTATTTTACTTATAATGGCAGCCTGTGGCTTATAGTCTTTGTTAGGGTGATGTGTAAATGCCTTCGATAACCCAATATTGCTTTTAAGATAGAGCATTGTTCAAAGAATTGTTCACCCAGTTTTAATAGTCTTTTGGATAAGCATTTGACAGTGGGCATATGTGTGATTCAGATGTTCAAAGAATCCTTCTGATCTGCATAATTTCCATAACGGAAAGTGATCCATTACAGAACTGCTGGGTCAGACTGGTCACTTTAAAACATGTATTATTGTTTCAAGCTAGCTTCTATAGGACAGTAATGAATATTTTATCTCTCACTGTGCTTTATTTCTAGAATGTGGAATAAGGCCTGCTGTCAGTGAAACCGTAAATGGGAATCGGATTGTTGGAGGACATGATGCTCCGCCAGGGGCCTGGCCATGGCAAGTTAGTCTTCAAGTTTACCGTTTGGGTTTAGGATATCACCATGTATGTGGTGGAGCTTTAATTAGTGACAACTCAGTGCTAACAGCAGCACACTGCATTAAAAAATGGACGTATGTATCTTTCTGTTTTATATATATATTTCCTATCAAGTTTAGATGTATGATCAAAACTGAATTTGTGAAATTTTGAAATCTGTAGCTGCATTAATAAATTTCAGTCTATTAAACAAATAGCTTTATTTGGGGCTTCAGTCAATTTGGACCAAGAATATTGAAAAACCAATTATGGCCATGGTCAGAAGAGTGGGATAAGGAAGTAGGGCCCATATCATGCAGTTAAATATTTGGAAAGGAGGATGATTACTCTCTCTCTCCCCGTTTTCATCCTGTTTCTGGTCATGCATGGTATAGAGAAGATCTTTATTTAAAACAAACAAACAAACCATTGCATTCACACCTGAGTTTTAATCCAGCATCAGTCCACTTTCAGAGTGAGCAAGCACATCAGCTGGAGCTTTTTCCAGAATTATCTAACACAGAAAATCTACCTTTGTGTTATATAGAAAGAAAATGACTAACCACTTTGCTGATGTTTTCCTTCACTTTGAAAGTGGATTGAATCTGGATTAAAAGCTGGGTGGGAACACAGTCACAGTGCTACATATTTTCTCCTCCTATACAAAGTTCCAAGAAGGTAATTTTTCTTTATCCTTTTTCCACCTCTTCCCAATATTCCCACTAGTGCCTAGTTCAGCTATTTCTTAAGTCTGAATATGATTTCCATATCATCTCCAATTGAAGAAAACATGTCATTTTAGTTGGGTTGACAAGTTTTATGTCTTTTTTCATAAGTCATATGAATTGGTACAATTCGTTTTTGAACCCATTCAAGCTGGTAGCCAAGGTCACATCTCGTGAAAGAAAATTCCAAAGTTTTAACTATGTATTGTTTAAAAATATATTTCCTTTTGTCTGTCCAGATTCATCCAGGGTTCAGTTTCAGTACTAATTCTAGTATTCTGTGAAAAGGAGAAAAACTTATCCCTACTTTGTCCACACCATGCATAACTTTACATACCTCAATCATGTCTCCTTGTACTTTTTTGTAAACTAAAAAGTCCCAGATGTCGCAGGCTTTTCTTATAAGGAAGCTGCTCCTGCCCCTTGATCACCTTAGTCATACTTCCCAATGCTACTCTGTCCTTACTGGGTTCTGGCAACCAACACTACACACAGTATTCCAGGTGTCAATTAGTATGAGGACATTACGATGTTAGCATTTCTGTTTTCAATACTCTTTTTAAAATAATCACTTTCTATTGGCTCTTTGGAATCTAATTTAGTTTTCACCACTCTGAACATTTTTCCCTCTGATGTTCTCTGACTATCCATCTTGTGAACTTTCCAGTTCAAGGTGTTGTTTTTTACAGGATTTGGGCTGACCTTTAAGAATAGCATTTTTAAAGCATTATTAGTTTTATTTATTTTATCTTCCATGTTTTATTTCCATATTTTATTGGTTATCAACTCACGTTATTTTCTTTTAGATATGAGGCAGTATATAAATCCTTCTCATTCCCTTCCTGTTGGATTTGACTTTGGACTTCTTTGTTTTCTATAGAATGTAAGGGAAGGGGCTTGTCACAAGTCATAAAGCTCCTGCAATAATGGTTCTGTGGTATTTGCTACTCTATGAAGGTTTTATTCTCTTCCAGGAATCCAGGATTTTGGAGGGCTGTACTTGGCTTGCATAATCTTTATAACTACCACTCTCATACTAGAAAACGCTACATCCTTGCTATTGTGATGCATTCTGGTTTCAAGAAGCATTCTTATGAAAATGATGTTGCCATGTTTAAACTACAAAGACCAGTCAAATACAATGATTATATTCGGCCTGTATGCCTGCTTAACTCTACTTTTCATCTAATAGCTGATGAGACCCCATGTTTCATTGCTGGATGGGGAAGCACAAAGGAGAAAGGTAATGTTTTAAAACCCTTTTGTTGGGAAAGGGAATTGGTTCTGTAATTTCAGAAACTATCTTTGGAAATATTTTGCACATGTTCCAATGAGGAATAGATCTGGCCATTTTATGTACACAATGAACTGTTACTACTACTCATAGTGGATTATATGTCTAATGTACTCCAAGTTTTAAAAAGAATTATTAAGTAGGAATATAAATGCAACAGTGAGCAAAATATATATAGCACCATTAGTAACATGAAACTACACTCCCCAAAGCATGCTGTACAAGCAATCTGGAAGTTAGAGGAACTGACACTTAACACCAGTTCTGGTTAGCATAATTTGCATAACATCATGATTTCTGAGAATCTTACAAAAGTTGTCACAGAGGAACTATTCAAAGCAGGCTGAAGAGCAGAACTTCTAATCTTCTTGCAAAATACATTTATCAATCTATTCATTTGTATTCTATCCTGCTGTATATCCAGAGGTCTCAGGGCAAGTCACAGTAAAACCAGTGCAAAGCTGTGTGCATAGTACATCTTAACTTGCGTTTTGGAAGAATCCAACTTTCTGGTCCTTCACCTGGGCAATATTTGCTTAGAAGATGGATAGAATAATTCTTTTAAGAGGTTGAGGGAGCAAAGCCAGAAGAAAATATGCAAAAGAGATGTAAGGAGCAAGAGCATTCAGTTTGGGAGTTTAATAGTGGTTTTCCATTGTAGCCTCCAACGACACACACTCTGATAATCTAGAGAGACTGCATGGCACCTTCTTATGTCATCTTTCAGAAATACTTTAATTGCATCCAGCAAAAGTCTTTTCAGGCTGAAGTGTGCAGCACAGAAGGGAATAATTGGAATGACACTCATGACTGGGTTAAATTAAGTAGGATAACTTTTCATCTCCAGTTATGATCTTCAGATTTGCAACTTTAATTGAGATAATATCGAAGGAAGGGTTACATCTTCTCAATACTTTGTCCTCCATTGAATTGCCCTACTGCTCACTTACTATACATAGTCTTTAACAGCTTGACACACTTTATTTTCTGGATAGTAGCAATGTCTGAAAATCAGTACTGTATGCTGTTTTAGGAACAGCTGCCCAGGCTGTTCACTTCTGAGATTGTGCTTCAGAAACACTACATCTACAGCTCTCAGCACAACTGGATTCTGTGTCCACTGTTATCAATACCTTCTATCACCTCCTATATGCAATGTAACACCTCCCAGTTTGAGTCCAGTTCACATATCCAAACAACATCTGGAGGGTAACAGGATGGGAAAGTTTTAATGTAGCAACATGTAGATTCCATCAACTGTCCAAGAGATGTGGCCTGTTGCTAAAATGTATTGGCTTTAGCTGAAATGTATTGGCCAAAAGTAGCCAGTAGCCAGCAGTTTTTGTATATTGCTTTAGTGTTTTTTTAAGAGGGAAGGAGTCCACAAATATACTATTTAGCAATGTTTTGTGTTTTTATGACAGATAAAGGAACGTATGTATTACAAGAAGCGCAAGTTGAAATTATTCCACTGTATATCTGTAATAAATATGACTGGTATTCAGGGGCAGTATCGTGGAATATGCTTTGTGCTGGTTCTGCAGCTGGAATTGTTGATAGCTGCCAGGTAAAATAGTAGATATTACATATTAGAGTACATTGCTGAAATACTTTGCAAATGTCTCTATTTACATACATGTACAAAATCCCCTGTAAAGGTACTGTCTAAGGATTTTTGATGTAGAGATCATCACATGTAGGAGTTACTATGCCATAATATCAATCTTCCCATGTAATTTTATCCTAAGGTAAGTTAATGACAAGGTAAATGTGAATAATATTAAGCAACGTGGTATATAGGAATCCAAATCAAAGTTTCTCCAGTATTCCTCTAATAATTAGTTCTTTCTATTTCATAGGACTTTGATCCTAGTCCCCTGATCTTTTGGTGTCCTGTAATAGGAACAACTCTGTAAACATGTTTAGCATTAGTTTTACAAACAGAATCTTTAAAAGACTAGAAGCTTGGTTTGAATGTTGACTAGACTGGAGCCTATCCCATAGAAGGGAGAAATGACTTGGTTGGCTTTGATACAGTCTGCTTTATTGAAAGTAAAAGGCATACAGAAAATTATTACACAGTGAGCAGAAACAATATCAAACTTTGTAAATTAATAGCAGTCATTTGAAGAATGAGGTTCTCAAGTTAAATAAACAACAACTTGTATCACATAGGGTGCATCCCCATTTAAGATTTAAAGAGCTTTGAAGTAGTTTTCAAAGCTGGCTATTCCCAAACAATAGGAAGAATCTGCAGTTTGTGAGGATGAAAGGTCCCAGAATGCAGATTATCTTTATTCAAATCAAAAGAACTCTCGCTGCAGAAGCTACAAATAATCCTCATTATTTGTCAGTGGGAACTCAAGCGGTTTTTTGGAGGTGTGGAAGCATGATTTAGGGACGTTCTCTTCACTTGCCCCTGAGCCAATGATAAGCTAGGATTTCCTCTCCATTTCCCTGACTGTTAATGAGATCTGGCTGCATTGTGCCATTCAGTGTTCTACCTCCCCTTTCAGCTGTAGAAAATGAAGGAAGTGGGAGGAATCCTATTGACTTTTGGCTCTTACCCAAAGCTCAGACTGGCAGCTTCCTTCCTTGGGGTTGTGAAAGATGACTGACCAAGTAGATTTATCTCTGATGGTTAATGCATATTTCATAAACTGTATTCAGTCAGAGTCCCTTGGTGGATAGTTGTATGGCCCCATGGAATTCAAATTTACAGGACAGGGCTCTGTCATATCCTACTTGTTGTTAAATACAGAATCTACCTGGATCTACTGGGGGAGGTTATTTTGGGCAAATTGTGACTAATATGTGGATAAATGCATTTCTCTGTCTCTCTGGCACCAGATGAGGCAGGTATTTTTATTTATTTATTTAAGGATTTAAACCCTGCCCTTCACCAAGTGGTTCCAGTGCAGGGTCCCTTTCCTGGGTTCCCACGAGGTGCATCAGCATGGATCAGGCCCATGCAAGTGGTGGGCCCCCCACCCCGGGGTCTACATGCGCACGTGAACAGCATTTACCTGCTGCTGCCAGCTTGATTCTGGCTTGAATAGACCGACATCGTTCTGTGCATGCACGCAGGACAGCCCCTCATTGGCCAGGCACCCGCCTGGCCTCAACTGGCCATTTGCTCACGTGCAGGTACACGGGCAATGAGGGGCTGCCCCGCGTGCATGCACAGAATGTCGCCAGCCTATTCCAGCCAGACTTGAGCTGGCAGCAGCAGGTAAGCACCGTTCATGCGCACCTGTGACCCCAGGGTGGGTGGGGGTTTGGGGGGTGCTGGGTGGGGGCCCCGCCACCTTCATGGGCATGAACCAGGCCAATGTACCTCGTGGGAACCTAGGGAAGGGACCCAACTGGCCTCCCCACCCCTGGCTGCAAGGCAGCCAATGGGGAGAGGGGGAGGGTCTTCAGCCCAAACACGTTGAAGCCGCTCTCCCGTTTGCACGTAGGCAGGGAAAAGATGCATTTGGAACACATCCTGTACCTGCCAGTGCAGATGGGAAAGTGGCTTCAATGCATTCAGGCCAAAGCCTCCTGAGGCGCTTCGCCTTAGTGCGAAAATGCAGGTTGTTTCAGTGGTATAAGAGTCCCTCCTGCCAGTTTCATCACATGGCACAGCTGCAGCTATAACTGAACAATGGCAGCCTTACCCTGGTTCTCTAAACACTATGTTTGGATTACTGTAATGTGTTATGTACAGGGCTGCCTTTGGAAATGAACCAGTGCAGAATGCAGCAATGAAGCTTTTGACTAGAGCTACCTTTGTGCACTTGCACTATCTTCCAAAACTTTTCAGGATTCAATTCAGGATTCTGGATTTGGACTTAACTGTACATGGCTTTGACTTATCATATCTACAGGACTGTTTCTTTCCAAACAATTCAACTTAGACTCTCTTATTTCAGGAGCATGGCAACAAGAGATAGGGTCTTTTCAACAATGTTTCTCAAGTTACAGATTATTCCCTCCAAATAGAGTTGTCTGCAATCTGACTTGATAGGTTGCTAGATAAAAACATGACACTTCTCCAAAGATCAACCAATCTTTTTTTAATGATGCTTTATTATTGGAATGCTTTTAAAAATGTTAATCATCTGGAGTAATTTGAGCTTGTGGAGCATGAGGAAGAATCCAGAACATAATGATGAGTCCAGAAGGTAATGATGGTGGACTTTTGCTCTATTCCTTTGCTGGTGGCATTTGGAGTGCCACTCCCCCATGTTGTTTAACAGCTAAATGAAATCCCTGGGAGAAATCATCCAGAGGGTTTGACTCTGTAGTCATCAGTACATGCATCTCTCTCTGTCGTCAGATGTCACGGAGGCAGTGGTAATCTTGAACCAGGAGCTGGAGGCTGTGATGGGCTGGATGTGGGTAAATAAACTGAAATTGAACCCAGTCAAGTCAAAGGGCCTTTCTGACTGGAAATATCAGCTCAGTATCTAACAAAGGTCAGTTAGTTGTCTAGCTCTTGGTCAGTGTTGATTAACGACTTTATTACAGCCCAGCTGAATAATATGCAGAGCAGACTTGGGTTTTGAACCCTTGGTCACCTCTCCTAGAAGCTGCTAAAGTTCATGCTGATCTTCACCTTAACCCATCTTTCCTGTCAAGTCTTCCAAAATACCCAATTGAAAATGTCTTTTTCTCATTTAGTATTTTTGTAATTCAGTTTATGTGCCTTTTTTATAGTCTGTTGGTGATTATGCTTGCAAGCGTTACTGCTTGTTTGATGTTTGTGCTTGTGTTTTTTTTTGTAAAATCATTATGTTGTTTACATACTGTATGGTTCAACTTATTCAATAAAAGTATAAATAAAGGGCCTTTTGCACTTAAGTGATGGGTATAGTCAGGGACATTCTGTCTTGGAACAGCTCCAAGCCCCACCTCCAAGCTGCCTTCCACGGAAGTAAGTGCAATTTTTACTGCTCCAAAACTATCAAAGATGGGGATGGCCATGGACGTTTAAAGCATGGATTCTGGATGCCCAGGTAGCAGCTGTGGCAGGAGTTTCTTTACACATCTTTGTTTATAGCACTAGCTGCACCCCTTTTCTGAGAAGTCTGTCTTAGTATCAGTGACTCATGTTCTAGTGATATCACAAACTACCGCAGTGCACTCTACGTGGGGCTGCTGTTGAAAAGCTTTTGGAAGCTTCATTTATGGTGCATAATGTAGCTGCCAAAGTTCTCTCTGGGTCACCAAAAGGTAGCATTTTGGCTGCCCATCTGCCTTTGGATTCAATTGAAGGTGCTGGTTATCACTTTTAAAGCACTATATGGCTGGGTTCCTAAGTACTTGAAGACTGTCTTCTTCCAGTTGGTACTGCTTGCCCCATGAAGTCAACACAATGATCCCTAACTCTGCATGCCATCAGCAAACGAAGCACAGCTGACAAGCACATAGAAAAGTAGCTGTTCCCCAGCTTTGAAATGCCATTTTATCATTAATGTCAAAACCGTTCCTTGTGGCCTTTTTGATGTATCTGAAAACTTCTGAAAGCCTTTCACTACTCCTGAATATGGTTGTTTTTAGTTGGAACAGCCATCCCATATTAAGTATTTTTGGAGTTGTCTTATAGTTTTATTACATACATTTTTATATAGTCCTGTATCTGACAGTCTCAGGGCAGTTTACAAATAAAATGTAACAATTAAAATCCTAAAACTAAAGGGTACAATGTAAGAACGGGAAGGAGAATAGTTGTGAAAAAGAAGCTTCATCATCAAAAGACATATAATAGGATATTCAAGCTCATTATTCCAGATTAACAAGTATGACCAAATGTAGAATATAAATATGGTTTCAAAGGAATATTTCCACCTGCACAGCCAAGGCAGTCCTTTGCATAATGCCAATCCAGTACTTGCTCCTTTTGTTCCTTTGCAGTTATCAATTTTTTTGCACACAACAAAAAGACAGTTTCCACACAGTTCGGGGGCATGTGCAGAGTTGTAGCTGATATTTTTTTTCTGAGTATCAGAGTAGAAGGATTAGCCTGAGAAGCTCATATACAATCATAACATGATCTACTGTGCATAAACAATGTCCCAATGAAATATGCATTGATATATTGGATAAACATTGCCATTATAATAATTTATATCTAAATTTTAAAAATATAACCTATGTATTTTTGGGAGCACTGGTTTTTCCATATGGAAATAGAAATGGAAGGAATTACATTTCTTCCATCAGCTTCAAAGATACATCAAACTTTTTTTTTTAAGCCAAATATGGATATTGAATACCTTAATAAAGGCTAAAGGGTTAGGGGAGCAGATGCAACTTTACAGAAAATCAGAATATTTTTTCCTTCTATAGGAAAATGTAGATTAGTTTATAACACAGGCAAGAAAAAATAAGAGCCATCCTTCTGGGTATTCATGTGCATAATGCCTGTTCCTGATAAGTAATGTTGGATAAGCTCATCTTGTATTCTTAGATTTGCAGACTGTGTTACACAGATTTTCTGAACTGATGGCTAGTTTTTAGAAAATCTAAACATCTTGTAGCTATAGAACAAACTCAATATTTGCATCTAAAGTTTCTAGAGTGAACTACCTAAAAATAGCAGCTTCTTTTGACAATTCTTTAACAGCATTAAAAAAAATCCTTGAATGGCATAACTTATTATTTATGGATCATAATCCTTCTGTGCCTCAAATAAAAAGCAACACTCAGATCACTTTTTTCTTTTGTTTCAGGGGGATAGTGGTGGGCCTCTGATGTGCTATCTCCCAGAAAACGCCAGGTACTATCTACTGGGAATCACTAGTTTTGGCGTAGGCTGTGGTCGCCCAAAGCTTCCAGGAGTTTATGTACGTGCTCTTAATTACAAAACTTGGATAGATACACACATCACTCAGTTCAACAGAATTGGTGCTATGAATATCCAACACGTTCTTGTCTTTTTGACTGCTGGATGGATAACCTCATCTGTCGTTCTATGAACAGAAAAGCTCACCGGTACGTCTGGAATTAGGTCTGCTTTATAACTTACTGTTTACAAGAGAGAGGAATCAGTATGTTTGGCCCACTTGCATTTATAATAATGAAGAATTTGTAATCTATTCTGTAGCCTTATAAATCTCTGATTTACAGTCAGTTATTACCTGTCCCCTACACACACACATACAGTTTGAAAAATAAAAAAGGTATTGCTTTGGGGTTGTAAATTACATTGTGACTACTGTACAGTTTCAAGATGGGTTTAAAAGGCCCGGGGGTGGTGGGTGTATTTTAAAGAAAATTCAGGACTTGGGTAAACTTATCCCTCATCTTAATTTTCATGTTCTGGCGGAAAAAAAATAATGTGACAGATGACTAATGTTGCCGTACTTATCTGTAACAATCTGAAAATAAAATATATTTTGTGATTAAAATTGCACTATAATATTTTAGACCATTTCTCTAAGCTAAAATCACCAAATAAAAATTAGCTTCTTAAGCAATAATGGTTTGCCTAACAATTTGAAAAATAAGTTTTTAATTGCTAAGTTTAATATCTCATTGTTGCTTTTCCTGCAAGACAGAATAATATTTGTGAATTTCATATATTAGTAATGTGCTCTTGCTACCTCTGAACAACAAACTCGCATATTGGTAATTTAGCACACGTGTTTTCCTGTGCTTTTTCCAAGTAAGGGGACAAATGTTTTCTCCCATTTTTATTCTGCTCCTTCCAGCTGCCTCTTAACAGGACAAGTTTTCTTTCCTGGTCCTTTCGAAAGTAAGATCTGCTGTATTCTGATTTGCTCTCAAGGGACAGAATACAAAATTATAGACCAAACCTATATAGGAATCCATTTACTGGATCCCTAGAATCCACATAAAAATCCTTATGAATTTCAGCACCTTTCCCAGGCAGGAAAAGGCATTATAGCAACCCCCTTTTCCTTCAGTTGTTTTTACCGTATAAGGACCTTTTTGTATCTTCACCCCCCAAGATACCGTCCTAGGAAAGAAAAGATCTGGAATGGATAGGTGTTTTCATTTTGAACGTCCAGTCCATCCCACACTTACCCAGCCCTTCACTAAGTACATGCCAATACTAGCCACATCCTAGATGCAGCTAGTATAGCTGCACAGCAAGTTTTAGTGCTCTACCACGTTCTGGCCAAGGAACAGTCCAGCACATGTAGGGCTGCTTCCAAAATGGAAGTGACTCTGCACAGTGGTGTTTGCTCCATGCATCAGCATCACATTTTTGCCCAAATGTGAAAAGGGATGCTACCTACTATCCATACCACCAACCAATTCATCCAGCAATTTTAAAGATAGTAATAAAACTTTTTCCTCAAACCCCAATAATTCCAATCAAAGCTTTGGTAAAAGTTTTTTTTAATCACTAAAATTTGCCAGATTGGCTAACTCTAAAGGATTTTGTGGTAGTCAGCAGACATAATGCTCTATCATGTACCCAAGTTTAGGAAATCCTAGGACCAGCCTCCCCCCAAAAACAAGGCATTAAAATCATTCCTTCCATTGTTCTCTATAGTCAGACCATTCAACACATTATGGTCCTCCTGTCCCCTATGCTGTTTAATAGCTATATGAAACTACTGGGAGAAGTCATCTGTCTCTCTGTTCCTTCTGAGCCAGGGGAGGCAACTGAGGTGCTTGATTGCTGCTGGAGAAAGTAAAGAGCAGAATGTGGACCAATACATTGAAAATTAATCAAGACAAGATGCAAGGGGCTCGAATCTAGAAAGTTAGATGGTAACCTAAAACTTGATGGGGTTGTCTTTTTTCTGAAAGAAAGGGTGTGTGATCTAGGGGTGCTTCTGGATGCATTTCTGTCTCTTGAGGCTCATGTGCTCTGGTAACCACCAAATAAGACTACTCCAATCTGCTCCACATGGCCACCCTCAAAGACAGTCCAGAAGCTGGAATTAGTGAAGAATGCAGGACTTTCCCTGTTGATGGGGGGTTTTTTGGACAGAAATGCATCATGCCAGTCTTGAAGAAGCACTGGTTACCAATTTGCTGGTCAGCCCAATTCCGGGTGTTGACATTGACATAGAAAGCCCTAAAATGGCTTGTTCCCTGAATATCTGAAGGAGGACTGTACCCCATACAGACCTGTTTAAGATCAAAAATTGGGTTTCTTGTAGCTCTGCTTCCCTCAGAGGTACAAGGTGGTGCAGCAAGCAAGAGGGGCTTCTCTGTGACTGCCTCCAGCTTTGGAATAGCATCAGTACAACAGTTGCCAACTTTATATGGTTTTCAGCACCTGGGGGGG
>MTQE01002208.1:17587785-17598595 GCA_014337955.1 Aspidoscelis marmoratus | reverse complement strand
GAGCACCCCACAACCCAATCCTCTGGTCCTGGTGTTTTGTTGTTGTTGTTGTTCTCTAAGGTTCCCATCTCCTTGTTCTGATTAACCAGATCTGATGTACTTCCCCCCTTCAGTGTTGCCCAGCCCAGCCCTACCCCGCTCTTTTCCTCTTTTCATATTTCCAAGATTAAACATATTTGTATATCCAAGGGAGGAGACAGGAATGAGAAATTCTGTATTGACAGATTATTTGTTGATTGAATAGTTTTTAAAAAATCCAGGCAGGCAGACTAGCCACAAACATGCCACACTGTTAGAGGGTGGAACAGAACCACCTGGAATCCAAAGTAACCTTCCTAAGAGCTCTTTAATGTTCAGGGATTTTTGATAGGCACTTAAGAGTGCTTGAGAGGCATTTTGGGACTGCTGACATCTGGTGGAATAGGTGAAATATTCCAAAGCTGCTTCTGGGGCCACTTGTATTTGTTTTTTCTTAGAATTAATATCTTGCACTGTACCCTGAGGTCCCAAAGTGGGGTACAATAAAAAGTACACAGAACTACACATCAACCATGCTCCTTTTCCAAGGTAAAATGTAGAAAGCCACTCAATTGTTTTTACTAAAGAATGTTGCTCAAGATACAAGTTCTGAGACCTAGAGTAACAATTGATTCTATAGAGAATTTTGTTTTGTCCTAGGAACCCAGCTTTCTGGAGGATTGTGATTGGCATGCATCAACTCAACAACTATAATTCTCATGTTGTAAGACGTGCAGTCAGAGCTATTACCTTGCATTCTAATTACAGTGCAGAATCATTTGAGAATGATCTTGCCGTTTTTACAGCATCAAGACATATCAGGTTCAACAACTATGTTCAGCCCATCTGCTTACCTAATGGTTCTTCATTGTACAAGCATAATGAGTGTTACATAAGTGGATGGGGAGCGTCACATGAAGATGGTAAATCTTATTTTTCTTTTAATTAATCTTTTTTAGTGGCCTCAGATTGCTTCCTTCTCATGGGTACTTTACAGGCTCTCTGATGAGGAAACACAAGTTTTGTGTTAAAATATAGCTTGTAAAAGAAAATCTTTTTTTTGTAAAGTAAATGCTACAATTTAAGTAACAGAACTAAGCTAACTTGACTAACAACAACAAAAAAGACCCAAGTGGGTCCAGCAGGGTATCATAGAATACCAGAAATATTCCTTCTCATTAGTCATTTGGTGCAGAGAACTATGGAAAATAGCTCTCACCTGCTACTTTTGGTTGCAGTCACTTTGCAGTCATGAAGTTAACTTTCAGCTGTCTCCAACACTGATATAAAGTTCAACTGTGTTCTCAGACTTACCACTAACTGACCAAATTGGTTAAAAAGAGATAGTGTTTTTTGTTTTGAACTGATGAATTACTTAATGCTTAGGTACCAGTATAAGTAGTTTGTATTTTTAATTACTAGCTAATGATCAATTAAAACAAAATAAGATGCCTTAATAGTCAAAATTATGTGTAAAAAGCTGCATTCTGTAGTAAAAAAAAAGGCTGGTTTTGCACACCTAACAAAGACCCCATTAGGAACCCGATAGGCATACAATCGGTATGGATCAGTTAAATACCTTCTGCCACAGGACACCTTAAAGACCTCATTCTGAACGTGCTGTCCCCATGAGCACCAGTGACATCCAGATTTAATGGGGTCTTTGGGCCCTTCAATCCGGATTAATAGTATACCCTTTTAATGGTGTCTTCAATCCAATCTTCCGCTGTGAAGACCAGATCAGAGGCCATGCATCCGCACATTTACCAGGGCAACGGGGTCCAAGGGCAGACTTAGAGGCTGCCATTTGCAACGGGATGACTCTGTCTCCACCCCTCAACATACACACTCCGTAGGCCCGCATGTCCTTTGTAGTGGTCTACAAAGCTGACCACAAGCTTCGTAGTGGCTATGTAGGCAGCTACGAAGCTGTGTCTTTCCGCCATATCCACTGTAACCAGAAGTGACCCGACTGACAGCTACGCAGGCCAATTGCACTATGCTATCGGCAGATCTTCCTGCTCGGGCCTAATTGAAACTTAGGGATGGATGGTACAGCATCCACACAGCAGCTTGTTTAGCACACATTGCAATCAGGTACTAGACGGCCCAGGTGGACGCACGGGGTCCTCGCCACGATGCAGATCTTCAAGATCCAGATTGAATGAGGCCCAGATACCAAAGATCTGGATCTTCTAAACCTGGATTAACTGAGCTATGTGATTTTTATCATTTCCATGTCCCATACAGTTTTGCCTACATATTTATTTTTATTTCAAAATATATATTGTCTCCTATTGACCAGTTCATTGTGGTATACAAATAAGACAGAAAAGGTCTACTGAACTGGAAATCTCAAAGGAACTGGAATAAGACAAAATAATCCAATATAATATAGTCAAATCTTCACTGAAATATGCAATGTAGCTCCTCTAGACTGCATTAGAAATTTGAACTTGAAATGTACTACAGGTGGATTTAAGCATTCCTTGTTCCAGTAGTTTGTCCTTCTTAATCACTTTTTCCTTAAAAAGTAAATGCACTGAGTACTATTTCTTTTTTCTTACAGGAACTCCTGTTTTAACACTGCAAGAAGCCAGAGTAAAAGTCTTCCCCCTAAAATTATGCAATAAATATGACTGGTATGCAGGAAAAATTTCACCAAATATGCTTTGTGCAGGCTCTGAAACTGGACAAGTTGATAGCTGCCAGGTAAATAGTGACAGTGTGGTACCATCAAGTTGTGGCATTATGTACCATATTTTCCGGCGTATAAGATGACTGGGCATATAAGACGACCCCCAACTTTCCAGTTAAAATATAGAGTTTCGGATATACTCACCGTATAAGAAGACAACACCCGGCGTATAACCTGACTTTTGAGAAGATTTTCCTGGGTTAAAAAGTAGTCTTATACGCCAGAAAATACAGTACTTGTTTGCCTTAACTCTGTTAACCTTGGAATATGACAGCGTATAAAGTGGGAGGGGGAGGGAAAATGCTGATGCTACTTTATGAAATAAAATGGACATGATAAAGCCACAGTATAATACCTATTATAGATACAGTACTTTCTTCTCATCTTCATTATTTCTAGATATCCCTAATATGTCTTAGTTACATGCAAATCCTCATCCTGCAAAGTCACAAGCAAAGTGCAAATGAAGTGATCGGTAACATACATCAAGGAACGAACAACTAAAAATATCAACTCAAATTCCAATTGAAGATAAACATTCAGTTTAGTTGGGTTCCAATTTCATTAAAAAGATCACTTTACAGAACCCACAGGTGGAATTCCCAAAACAACCACAATCTCATCTTGCATTAATGATCTACTTGTAATCTGTATGCGCCGTACAGTCATTTCCTTTATCAGTCAATTAGAAGAATCAGTAGGATGAACTGGATTACAATCCTGCATCTTAGAACTTCAGAATACTGTAAACAATTTGCCATTCTTTTTCATGTTTTAGGGAGACAGCGGTGGACCTCTGACATGCTTTTTACCAAATACCAGCAGGTATTATCTGGCAGGAATCACCAGCTATGGGTATGGTTGTGGGAGGCCTAAATTTCCAGGAATCTATATATATATAGCTAAGTACAGAAAGTGGATAGAAGCAAATCTTCTTGATCAAACCACCACTGTGAGCACACAGTGTTTACTGATCTTTTTTATCTTGGGGTGGCTAACTTTTTATATTATTCTATGAAGAAAGAAGCTCAAAAGCTGCTTTTTCTACAAATATCTGAGAGAGTTCCCCTCATTTTTTATCAATGCACTTTATTTCCTCCATTCAAAAATGTACCTTTTAAAAAAATGTAAGCCCAACAGGCGCTATACAGAGTATCAAATAACATGATTGCACTTACAGCATGTCTTAAAGAGAATAAAAATAGCTTTTAAAAAGCAAACTGTAACTATTGAATATACTGTTTTCTTTTCAGTGTCGGTCAGATGATTTGCAGAAATCTCTACTTTACTAGTTTTTATGATATTCAAAAGCACTGTTTCCTCCTTTCATCAGAGAACTGACATACAAAACTGAGATTCTGTCAGCTTATCATCCATGGAGAACTAACCTCTAAGTAAAAATTTGTTTGGGGAAAACCTGAAGAACAAACCATAATGAATAGGATGCTGCTGAAGGTTTATAGACATCCTTAAATATCAGCAGGATCTTTTGGACGAATGGACAGCTACTATTCCGTCATTAAAGAAAACAGTTTATCTCCTGCAAAAAAGACCCCTTGAAAACAGTAAAACCTCATGGCCATTACTGTTTTCCATAGGAAAACATCTAATTCTTAGCAATTTTGGGAGAACAAAAAGCTCTCAATTCCTCAGAAGAAAAGAATCTAATTTTTCCCACAATAGTTGGCTGAAAAATCTGTAACTTTCTGGCATCACAAATCTGGGACATAACAAAATGTGACAGCTTCCAATTTGAAGCACTGTTGCTGAAAGTAAGATATGCAGAAACAGAGTGCAGAAAGAAAGAATGTCAGATTTCAAATATTTGTATTGAATGTCTCAGAGAAGCAGACATAGGCTATACATCAAGTATTAAACTTTAAAAAAAACCATATGCAGTGTGCACAAGTAGTTTCTTTTTGGGAGGAAATTATCAGGCATACATCTAGTCTTAGGACAGGCTTTAGTATTTTCAGATATTCTTTTTCTTTTAAACTGTACAGCTGGATGGTCAGAGAAAATGGACACCATGGCAGCTAAAAGAATGACACGATCTTATATCAGAAGGGCAAATGCTCTTCTCAGATTACATAACTGACTGGGAATCTAGTTGCACTTTCTACATTTGAAAGCAAGACATGCAGACAAACTTGGCATATGGATAATGTATTCAGATATGTGGTCAGAGTTTGTTAAAGCCCATGTATATATTATATATACGTATTTTTCACTTTTTGTATATCCTTACTTTGTAAAAAAAAAAATTTGTTCATTTCTATGGGTGTTTTTCCACTGCAGCCCTTAGATCTGGATCTAAGAAGATCCGGATCTAAGGAATGGGTACATTTCTTAATCCGGATCTAGTAGATCCGGATTAAGGGAAGCACCCAGTGTGTTTCCACAGGGGGTGTAGCACCCATTAGGAATGGGTGCTAACACCCCTGCTGTGGAAACAGCTTTGCACCCATCTGGGGAATCCAGATCGATCCACAAGGGGTTGGTCCACTACCCCAGGTGTTTTGGGGGGCAGGGGGGTACAGTCTTCGAAGCAATTTCAAAGTCACTTCAAAGTGAATGTGAAGTCAACTTCGAAGTTACTTTGAAGCCAATGTTGGGGGGGGGGGTCCCAAAGGTGCATCCCCTCCCCCTAGCCTCCTTTGGACCCCATTGCCTGTTTCCAGTGGAAACAGGCTCCCTTTAATCCAGATTTTCTGGGAGAAGACCCCATTGTAGACCCCTTTAATGGGGTCTACAGAAAATCCGGATTAAAGGCCAAAATGTATCCATTAGATCCGGATTTCCCCAATGGCAGTGGAAACAATCGGGTCCCAAATGGGTGCCGTAGTGGAAATGGGGTCATCCAGCTCACACCCAAATGGGCCCTAAATGGGTGCAAAAATGGGTACTTTTGACAGTGGAAAAACACCCTATATCAAAATAAATTAACAGCATCAACAGTGTGCCAGAAAATGTAAAATACACAACTGACAACAAAATCTGAAGACAACAAAGTTGTATAGGAATTGTCAAGACTAAAAATCCAAAGATCTTAAAGCATAACCTTAAATTACCGAAGTGACTTGACCAGAAAAACATGATGGGTTAAATTCCCAATCAGGATTATGCCAGAATGCTGGCAGTACTGTTTTCTACTAATAACTTTTCAACACAAAATACATTTATACATGCACTTATTAAGCAACAGAGTTGTAATTTACTTAATACGAGGAAAGCAACATTTCTAGAATTTATTTAGGCAATATGGATAAAGTGATTGCTGGAAGTAGTTTTCTATTAATAACTTTTCAACAGAAAATGCATTATACACAGATTTAAGGAACACAGAATTCAATTTAATGTAAGAAAAATCTTTAAGATATTGAAATTCATTTGGACAAAATGGATAAAATCATGTGATTTAGATAAATCTCTCTAGGAGAGAGAAACTCTGTCCTTATCCTGAATACCACTAAAGAGCAGTATGGGAATTGACTGCATAGCAGGAAGAGGATATTTTTCTTGACCCTCAAGGGCAAGGTGCAAGTTAGATGAAAAGAAATATTATTTTGTTTACTTGATTGGGGAGAGTTACTGGCATAAGTAGGAATGGGTGTGCAAGATACATAACAATACTTGAAAGGAACAAGTGTGTACTAAGGGTATTGCCGTTACCGCAACTGTTATATAGTATTGTAGTAAAGAACTCTATACATAAATAAGAAATCCAACTAAACACAGATTAAAAATGTAATGGGAAAAAACTGGAGGTATTATTAAAATTAACTATGGGAGATTGGCTTTATAGTCTTGGAAACATCGAAGACAGAAAGACTCTCCCCACCCTTTCTGATAGTGAAAATACTGGTGCCAAAGGGGTGTTAGGCTTTGTTATCTCTTTCAGCAGCAATTAAAGCACTGTGGAAAGGAAAGAACCCATGTTTATATGCCTATTGATTTCTATTTTGTCTGAGTGCCAGGCTTCTAGGAATTATCTTGCCTTTTTGAACTTTAGTACAACTACTGCTATCCATATGTAAGGAAGCCAGAGAATTTTCATCGTGCTTTTTGACTGTACCTAATGTTCATGGATTCATACTGTATTCTTGGCATTTTATTCTGTAAATTATTCCTGCTTTGTTATATTTCAGAATTAGGCCTTTGGGATTGTTTATTATGGTTTGGAGCAATTTTGCAGGTTGGTGTGTTACCAAGATTTTGCCTGATTGTAACAATCTGTAGGTTTAGGAGACATGTTTGATGTATGGAAGTGTTCTTTTTAGTGGGTTGTGCTGTCACCGATTAAATAAGTACTTTTTAATGAAGTTTTATGGTTATTCATAAGTGTTTTTTGTATGCTGTGGTTGAAGACTTACATGTATTGGGTTTTTTTCAATAAATTTTAGTCTGAAAATTTCAAAAATGTTAGTTTTAAACCAAAAATATGAATCTAACCTTGTTGACACCTTTGATATAAAGATCTACCTCAATTATGCAGTTTCTAACAGTACAGTTTCATTACTGTGCTACTCACAAACTGTGACTTGTCTCAATTTGTGTGCCCTGAGAGTATATTCACTACAGTGCAGTTTTCCACCAAAACCTCCACTTACATTATTTTAATGAGAAAATGGCCTCTCAGTGCAAGTCAATGGAGGAAATGAAGGCGTCGTTTGGTTCACATTCCACCTGAGAATCTGCACTGATTTAAATGGGGAACTGAAGTATCAATACTAGTCACTGGAGTGGAGTTAATCCCTGGTGAGGTTTCCTGCCAAACTCAGTATATGGTTCAGCTGGTGCCTGAGTGACTGGATTCCTGAGTACGTACAGAGTACTTTGTAAGAGCGTAGTTTTCTTTCCTCCAATTACTTGCACTGAGAAACCAATTCCCTTTAAATCAATGCAATTTTCAGGCTGTCAAGGATGTCAACCCAAATAAGGTTAAAAGGTTTTCACTGTGGTTCCTCAATTTCCACTGAAGTCTATTGATCAAATTCATACAATTTATGTTCATGTGCCATTTTTTCAGAACACAACCCCTGCCTAAATTGAGGTATGACTATACTTACAAAATAACTGAAGCATCCATACATGACCATCAGCAACATATTTAACTAAAGGTACATCAAAATCAAAAATAGAAAAAAAACTACAACTTCTGTTCCTAGATATCCTAATTAACAGAACAAACAATGGAAAACCACTATTCATGTCGTAAAAAAAAAATCAGCAAATGGAGAACCTAACTGAAATAATTCCCATTTATGAAATTTGCTGCCAGAAAAGATGGTGACAGCTACCAGTCTAGATGGCTTTAAGGTAGGGTTAGACAAATTTATGGATGTTCTAACCCTTCACATCACACCAACCCTGAACTACAGATTTTTACCAGTAAAGCAAATTTCATGCTGGGGATGCCTATGAAAGCCCCATATTCCAAAATTTGTTATATGGTAAACTCTTGACAGTATATTTGTGTGATCTTCCTCCACTAGAAGGCTAAGAATGAAGTTTAGGGAGTACTCAAGAGCTTTATAAGCCAACAACAGTTCTTTAAAGTGAGCTCTTCTGACATATATATAGACAGCAAAATACACAATGTGTGTAATGTTATCTTCCAAATTTGCCAGCCTTAAAAACTGTGACATTATGCACTACCTGTCCTTGCCAAAACATATTAGCATAGTCCTACACAGAGGCTACAGTAGCACTCTAAACATGGGATTATTTTAGCGTGGGTTATCATGACCAATTTAACCCAGGCCCACTGCAGTCATACGAACCATCCCTGATAGTGTGGGATAAAAACACACCCAGACACTCACCTTCTCCTGCCAGATTGGTACAAAATTAGGAACTGACAGGGGTGAAACATGGTATTTACAAGACCACACGACAACCTGAAAGAAGAAAATTATTCACAGAACACATTAAAAATAAGTAAGTTCCTTTTCCTGCCACTTAAAATGCCTTCTGAACTCTCTTGTTTTGCTTATCCAGTTTTAACCATGGTATTTCAGGGGACTTTCGTTCTTTAAAAACCACCCACTCCCACTCCCACGGCACTCTACAGATCTTTTTTCGTCCTGAGGCATTACTGTCCTCTCCAAGGCCCGAGCTCTTCAAAGCAAGGTGAGTCGAAAGCGCTTCCATCCCATTTTTTCCTTCTGCTTTGCTGCGTCCTAAGAACGCCGCAGAGAGCACGATAAGAATTCTGCGCGCGTGGAGCGCATGCGCAGCCGCCGGCCCGGCCCTCCCCTTCCCTTGCGACGCTCAACGTCGTCGTCAAGCCAGCAGGCGGGAGGAGAAAGCACAAGGACAATGGAGGAGGGCTGCTGGAAGCCATTTTGTTTCATGTATGGACGATGCAGTTGGCGCCTCGCATCGCAGCAGCTGCTTTCATATTACTCCTAATCGTACTGCTGGCTGACGCCTCGGCTCCCGCACGCCCTGCCTTCGGTGAGCGCTGCTTAATCCAGCCCAAAGCGCTGTGGCGGTTGGTGGCAGCGGCCGTCGTTAGAGGCCAAACTTTCGAAAGCGCCCAGGGGCGGGCTCATAGGTCCTTCCTCCGCCCCGCATTAAGCGCCGCCCACCTGCAAGGCAGATGCCGCGGGAGCCGGAGCCATGGGGCGGCGGGTGTGATTGTTTAATCCGCCTTCAGTCCACTTTCACAGGCAGAGAACCCAGCAGCAAAGTGACCAGTAATTTTCTTCCCACATTATCCGACCCAAAGGTGAATTTTCTGAGTCGTTGAACACTGAAACAAAACAGCTTTGTCACACTGCTGACGTTTTCTCTCACTCTGAAAGTGGACTGAAGCCGGATTAAGCTTTAGCTGTGACCACAGGAGGTTGTTATAGCCTAGTGGAGTCGAGGAGCAAATAGTTCGTAATTACTGTGTCGGTGCAGCACACATACCTGAGGAGGTATTTTCAGATGAGTGCTACCGGAAGTGAATTAACAGGCTTTGCTACTTAGGGTCAAACACTTGATTTAGGGGGCGTTGTGTTTAGTTTTTAAATGGCATGTTGAATGCTAAGACTAAACAATTTATGGTTTGAAATATAGAATTTCAGGGATTAGTGTGGGAGAATTTCTCTAGTGCAAGTAGGACGGAGGCAGCTAAAGAATTTAGAGGACTAGAAGTAGCTAATGGAGAAAGCGCTGTTACTGATTAAAATTTCAGATTCCTACGTTGTAATCACAGCAATTTATAGGTTTCTTGTAAAATACTGAGTTTATAACTATGCTGTTATTGTTTGTCACCAGATATAACCCCCAACAAACACATAAAATAAATAAAATGTGGCTGCTTAGTTAAAATATACTAAAAATATATACTTTTGCATTCAGTCTTCCTTAGTTCCATATAGTAGGTATAACTTTCGTTTCACTGGTATCAAAGAAATTGTCATTCAACACAGATGAGTGGACAAAGGAAAAGATGTTACACATCCACATCCCTGCATGTAAGCAGTGCCAGTTCAAATGGCAAGTGCTGCCATTGTGATCACAGTAATAAATGTAAGCTACTTGTCACAGCTTGAAAGCAGATACTGGCTTACAACTTATGTCTCCTTGATGCAGCTAGTACAGGCTAGATTCAGAGAAAGTTGGAGCGCTTTTTTTTTTCAGCGCTTTGCCTGGAGTTCGTTTGTGGAAGAGAACATAAATCCACTCAATTTTAGGATTTGAATGATGTAGATTATTAACTTCAGCTACTGTGGTTCAAGGTAGATGTTAAGAACATGTTACTTGCAAATTGGCAGTAGCTCCTTTTTCTCAGCTTTCTTTTCACTCTCTTGGCGAATCCTGGAGCAGGCAACTAGTCCTAGAACTGATCAATTTTTAATAGTTACAGGTTTTTTCTGAGCAACTTAACACTGGCAATTTCCTACCACTTAAAAACATGAGAACTAGTCAGATCAGAACTGTAGTAACAGAGAAAGTTCACAACGATCTTATCAGATACAAAAACAGAAGTTTATATTAAAAGACTCAATTATGCCACAAAATTGTGACATTCTCTACAATGAACAAATGGACATAGAACATAAGAACATAAGAGAAGCCTTGCTGGATCAGGCCACAGCC
>MTQE01002208.1:17523697-17535433 GCA_014337955.1 Aspidoscelis marmoratus | reverse complement strand
TATATATTACAATTATAGATTTTTGTTATCTAAACTATAAATATCGCTAAATTTTTTTTCCTCAAAGTGACACACCACCCGAGTTATGCTCGGTTTTTTGGCAAATTTTGACACACCAAGCTCAAAAGGTTGCCCATCACTGCCTTAAGTACTTCTTTCCCAATAACGTGTTGAAATACAGCAAATGAAATTATCCTCAATAATCTAAGTAGAGTTGAATAATTAATCTGAACAAAGATATTTTAATATTGGTCGTTTTATGTTCAGCTCCATACAGTAAGATGCCTATGAAGGAATGTGCCACAACTGCTGTGCCTTGGACCTGCATCATTTTAAAACTAAGCTCTCCTTTGAAGCCAGACTCTGCCACCTCAGTTCCCACTGATCCTTACGTTCTAGTTAGGTAGGGTTGCTGTGCCAATGGGCACATCTTTCCATCAGCTCCTATTAAACTGTGCTTGCCATTTTGATGCCTGCTTCTCCAGTTTGGAAAGAAACTCTGGTAACTCATCATGTCTTTTTTGTTTTTACACCCTGAACCAGTTAGAGGGTGTGAACAGAAGATGAGATTTTGTCAGGCACTTCGGAGTATCGATCACTTGAGCATTGAGCCTGGTGCTTTGTACTATAGTCAGTCATGGGAGACCACACGTTTATATCGTTCTTCCCCGGTAGAAAGAAATTCCAATTTTCTCAAGTGTTCTGCATTTATCAAGTATATTACACATAGGAAATTCCTTCAATGAAGTTGGATTTGGTTTGTCCTGGTCTGCTCTGACTTGTAATGCCTTTGCATTCTCTCTGGTGGCTTTTGATCCTTTCAGAGGCCAAACCCTCTGAAGATGGATATTGCAGCTATATCTAAAAGCTTACGTTCTCAGAAGAAACCTGAAACATGGCATAACAGCCCCAAAACTGCTACAGAAGAGATTGTAATCAGCCGTGAAAGCTCACATACAACCAGTGATGGGATGTGTTGAGGATTTTTCAGGTCAGCCTTGTTGCCAGCTAAGGCATGTTGAGCATTTCAGTGCTGCCATGTTTGGTATAGGCCAGCTTTAAGGACACTACCACATAGGAGATGTTGCAAGGATCTGGTTTTGGGATTCCCATGCGTAGATCACTATAACTGAGCTAGACCTATTGTAGGAATGGCTAGTGCTTGTAGAAAGTTGTTGTAGGCTCTGAAGCTTCCTATGTTGCTTAGTAAAAGCAGTATGGACTGGCTGTGGTATAAGGAGGAGAACAGCCCCATCAAAAGAGAACTTTTGAGTTCCTGAAATTATACCTCAGGGACTGTTGGGTTCATCTTCTCCTTGCTGACCTTAACCTGCCTGTCTCCAGAGGAATGTTATCGGGCCTGGTTTCAAGCTGTGAATATAAGTGGTCTGTATTAGGTGTCAAATTTTGGCATATCTTAAACGTTTGGGGACAGTTATCTGAAGCTTGTATGGCTAACTGATGTTTTCTGTAGTTTACCCAGCAGATGCTAATGTGATACATTAGATTTAGAAGTACAGTAGAGAGCATTAAATGAAAACAAGGTTGTGTTTTCACTACAGGCAGAACCAGAGATGTATTACAAGAAGTGGAAGTAGAAATTATTCCGTCAGTGATATGTAATAGAAGTGACTTGTATACAGGGAAAATAAAAGAAGAAATGCTTTGTGCTGGCTCTGAAAGTGGAGATATTGATAGTTGCCAGGTAAAATTGAGATAATGCTCTTTGCAAACATGATGTCTTAGATAGATAATGGTGTTACTAACAGCTAGCTAGGGCAGGCAATAGCTCCAAAGCAGGGAGACCATCTGAGGCATTCTGAATTCTGTGTTAAGAGTTGTCTTCATCTGTCCTGAAGTATCTATGAAACTCGACCATAGAAATGTTCTATTTTCTCCATGTGGGAAAATATAAGCCACAGTATGTAAACAATATCAAAATTTCATATATCTTTTGCAAATTTGAAAAAAAAAAGTTCTTTGGATATTTGCATACATGAAAACACATTGACATATTGCCCTTCCTTCACACAAATGTCAGAACAGTTTTCCCTGGGATACTCCCTAGAGAACGACATCTGTCTGCCATTCATTGAAATCATCCGAAATCAGGCTGAGCAGCTTATGTAGAGAGAAGCTTAATAACAGCTTGTAGTGAAGCTTGACCCTGCTATGGTGTGCATTTGAAGACATGTAGATTCTGAAATTTATAGAATCAGGACTGTCATGTCTCCAGAGCATCTTTGATGTTCTGAGACATATATTTAGCTAACGTTATAATAGTCTTTTCTATGTATTAGCGCAGGAGGGGAAACTGAGATCTCAACTTTAAGAACAAAAAGGATTGTGAGGAAAACCCAGGGTCATATACTGCCTCTCTAGTCAGTTCTTGTTAGTTGTGTAGTAATATTTCAGTCAAGTCAGACCTGGAAAGAGCAGTCTTCTTTGACAAATATAGGCCTTAGTCCACAAAGAATATAAGAATCAAGCCACAGAAACACAGATTAGTCTACAATGGAGAGTTGTAGTATAAGCAGAGAAGAGAGAGCAAGCTACAAGATAAAACACAAGCAAGTATTTGAAAGAGAAGAATTCAGTTTCATGTTTTATTTGTGTTTGTAATAAGTAAAGCCTTTGAAAATCTAAGAAGTTTGTGGACAAGTCCTTTGTTCTGGCTGTCTTCCCAAGAGCCAGGGCCTTACTACACCCAAAATTTCATAGCATTGCCCTTGGGACAAAACAAGGACTGTTACAGACTGTCCACTTCTGAAACTAGAGTGAACTGCCTGGAAAGATTATGTTGTTCAGCTGGCAGACTGAGTAGTTAAGTGAACTGTCAAAGAAATGTTATTTTCCTACATGCATGTGCAGCATGTTCCTGGAACAGATGAGATTGGCTTAATTGGCTCTGTCAAAGATATTAAAACTGACGTGGCAGAATGAAACCCTATATAACACATCGCTCAGTGTCTTTCTGTGACTTTCACAAATGTGGACACAGTATCAGTTTAAAATATCATTGTGCGGTTTCCGTTTTAGTTTTTTAAGCTTGCTAATTTGGCGTGGGGCATTAAATGTGCATTTAATATATGATTTTATTGTTTTAATATGTTTGATTTTAAATGTTACCCACCATGAGACCTTCAGGCTTAGGACAGCATAGAAATATAACAAATAAATAAATTTATGATTACTCAAGGGAGCATGTTTGCTTGTCTAGACAGCATGTCTTACAATTGTTTAACTGTATACATTATAAGGAAAGGAGTTCATTTTTGCTTTTGCAGAAACTTAAGATCAGAGAAGAGGCTTTTTTGCTGCATGCTACAATGTGGCATCTAACTTTGGAACCTCTTCTATCAAAAATGGAAACCAATTTTAAAACAAGCAATAGTGGCAATATTTTCTGAACCGTCTCACCAAGTGCTACTGCTTGCTGAGCATTTAAGGTTAAAATGAAGGCTTAAGGAATTGTGTCATTGCAGAATAAAACCAGTTGTGGTTTTTAAAAAAGAAAATCAAAATATTTGGATTTTTTTACCTTTCAACCAAGAGGGGCTGTTTAAAGAAAAACGAACTCCATTATTTCAGTACTGATGCCTCTTATATCTTTTTAAAGTACTAAAGGTGCATGAATCATAATTGGAATTTCTGTAACTAAAATTTTCAAACTATCAGTATAGTGCACTTCTGTAGAGCAATTCCTCCTTTGAAAACTTTTTAAAATTCATGAAAACCTACTTCCATGTAACTAATCGTATTCTTTTGGCTATCTGATCAACAACCGTAACGATGCTTTTTCAAATCTTTATTTCAGGGAGATAGTGGTGGACCTCTCGTGTGTTTCTTCCCAGATGCCACCAAGTATTATCTCATAGGAATCATCAGCTTTGGTGCTGGCTGTGGTAAGCCAAATGTTCCAGGACTTTATGTACGTACAGCATATTATAGGTCATGGATAAACTCACACATTATTTTGTTTGACAAAACAGTTCTAACGAGGGTTCCATACCCTCTTATCTTTTTGTTTGTAGGATGGGTAATCTTCTGTAGTATTCTGCTTTGAAGTAAGCCATCTTTTTTACCGATACGATCTCATTTTAAAAAGAATTTATTGGCTATTTCTTTCATCCAGTGGAAGTGTCTGAGTAGAAGTGGTATCAGGAAGGTAAAATGTTATTACTTCTTTCTTTCCTCTGTAAACTATTCCAAAATCCACCCTTGTGGACAGATATACCCAATCACACCAAATTGGCCCTGTAATTGGCTCATACTAAGACTGTTGGAATATTATGGTTTGGGAATGGGGTTAAGAGGGGCTGAGGGAGAAAAAAAGCATTCAGGAAAACCTCTGCTGGATCAAAATGTCTTTTGTCACCAGCGGAAAGCAACTGGATGCATTGTTATAACAAGGATGTTCAGCAAAATGCATGATATCCAAATAACATCATCAATGTATTGCTTATTGATTTGCAGAAGTTAAGTTAAAAGCATATATTGTCTTTGTTCCTTATATCCTGTTATACCAAGTAATGTACATAATAGTTGCTAGATACAGAGGTAGAATTTTTCAAATAAAATGTGCTTTCCAGTTTAGTGAAGTTAACATGTTTGAAAATGAGGTATGTTTCATCAATCTGTCCTCCTTAAGGAAAATAAGAATTGCTTTTCCAGGCCCTGCCAGGAGCTTCTCACAAATAAACACTGTGGTATCCAGTGTAACTTTCTGGAGCTGCAGATGGTTACTTACTCAACACCAGCATATTTTTATTCAAACACTTCCTCAGTGGCATAATATACGAGATAGCCTGTCACTATTTTATCACAGTTATGCACCACTTCATCATAGGCATAGCCAGTTATACGTGTGTGCGCACATTTGCCCGTAGAAGGCATATTCAGCAACTGAGGCAGAGAGAAGATTATTGCATAACAGATCTTTCTGGAGGGTGCACAAAGAATCACTAGTTGGTTGTGTTGGCTGCTTCAGTCTCAAAAGACTAATAGACATCAAAATCTCATTGTAAAGGGGAGCATGTTGACCTCTTGCCTCTCTTGGTCATGAGCTAGATACATGCAGGCAACAAGAAGAGAAAAAGCCCATAAAAAACATCCACTAGAGGGGGGACGCTTGATTCTTCAGGCATTCTCGAGGAAGCGCTTTCATGAGGAACAATATCCCTTTCTTGAGGGCGTCACTCAGAGTCAGTTGTGGGATGTATCCAAGCTGCACCTTCCTCAGTCAGACTCAAAGAAAAAATATCCACCCTTACCATTTCAGGCACTACCTTCTTATAAGACCCTTCTGCCAGGGGATGCTTCAATAGATCCATACACATCCAGTAATGGTTTGTGGAACTGGGTAGATCCAGTTCCATCACAACTCATTAATGTGGTTTCTTCAACTGGCTGCAAAGGCAGTTGAGGTTATCACAGAACAAGTAGAGTGAGCCATGGTGCCTGTTTGTGGCTGCAGCTTTAGGGGCCTTATAGGCAAGAGTGATATAAGCCTGCAGTCAGGAGGCAACGGTCATGCTGGAGGCTCTCATACCAAAGTACCTAGGATTAAAAGAGATGAACAGAGCATAAGATTTGCCAAAGTTCTTGGTATGTTTAAGGTACAGTTTAAGAGCCCTGTGTAAGTCCAGATGGTGCCAGAGCTGCTCTAACCTGTGCTTCAGATGAGGGCATGCTTAGTTCTATATTGAGATTCAGCTGCCTGTTGATCATTTGGGGACATCTCCCCAGTGTGGCTCTGCAAAAAGGCACTTCTCTTGCTGAAATTGCTGCACAGCAGAGTGAATGTAGCCTCCAGGTATCAATAGTCTGTGTCTCTGCAGCTCCCTTTCATTTCCCCCAGCCTTGCTGTGCTCATTGGTGGGAATGAGGTCTTTGGTATTGCATTCAGACAGGTAAACAGCCTTGTGCAGCCATGGGCTGTTTTTAAACTCTGAGGAAGAGGATCAGCAGGTCTCAAAGCAGGAGCTGGGCCAGGAGCTGCCAAGTCCTCATTGTGACCAAAAAAGTGGGAGTGGTGCCAAAGGAGAATACCAGGCTGATCTACTTTCAAACCAAAATAAATGTTCCACAGCAGAGATTTCGTTATGTCTTTTTCCCTTTTCATAGAAAACTGTGATCTGTTGTTATTTACATTAATAATTTTGCTAGCAAGTATTAAGCATCAGCAGAACTCCAGCCACATGTGTCCTCTGCTACCCTTTCTTCATAGCCATGACTGATATAACATCAAAGCAGTTTGTAGAGGTGCTTTCAACAGCTTATCTTCCACTTAAACTGTGACATGTATCTCAGGTAATATTGGGGGATATTTGAAGCATTTAGCAGATGCAGAAGTGGCACCACCATGGGGCTGGCAAACAGGTCTGAGACTTTGCCCCAAAATGCCAGATTCAAGCACCAACATCTTGCCAGAAGAATCAGACTGATGCACGCTCTAGGTCAGGACTGCATTGGATTGGGCATTTGGGAACTCATCACACTTGTGGAAAAGCAAAACAGGGCAGCAGAGCAAGTGCTTGCATGTCTGTTCTACATCTGTCTGTTTTTTGCTTTTCCTTCCGCAAGGAAGGTATCTGGCTGGAGGGATCCTGAGTTAAACTCACTTCACCTAGTGCGGTGATGGCCAACATATGAC
The DNA here is from genome assembly GCA_014337955.1 of Aspidoscelis marmoratus. NCBI lineage: Eukaryota > Metazoa > Chordata > Lepidosauria > Squamata > Teiidae > Aspidoscelis > Aspidoscelis marmoratus. Next base: position 17,528,778 of record MTQE01002208.1, on the reverse strand, counting down.
ACGCGTGTCACAAGTGACACGCCAAGCCCTTTTGGGTGACACACATGGCCACCCTGGCACTGGACGTGTAGTGCTTGCTTGTTCTTGAAGTGTACGAAATACCAACTTTCAACTGAAGATTTAGTAACAAAAGTCACTAATGTAAAGAATTATTTGTTTTTGCTTTTAATAAAATACATATATCAAAAATATAATTTTTTTACTAGAGCCACAAATATCACAAAATTATGGATATTTCTAGAAGTGACACAGCACCTGAGTTAAGCTTGGTTTTCTTGCGAATTTTGACACACCGAGCTCAAAAGGTTCGCCATCACTGACCTAGTGGGTCTGAGGTTACAATCTTGCTCCCTCTGCTGGGTTGTTTTCTTTTAATAAGCAGAGATTCAACTTCACTTAAAACAAGCCTTGAAAGATTAAAACACAGATTAATTGAAGAATGATCAAATGTAACTGCTGTATTGTTTGAACAAGAAATAAAACATCAGAGAGTTTGAATTTAGGATATTTTATTCCGTAAGTCAAGAAGGTGCAACCACTTACATTTTTTTCTTTAAAAAAATTACAAATCTTTTAAGCAACATTTAAAGCTGATTAGGATCAATAGTAAATTGCCTCATGCATCTCAGAACCCACTTGTAATTACCACAAGACAGGCTGGCAAAATCATAATAATATGTCTCTAAATGATTACTAAAAATGAGTTTAATGGCAGATTTCCCAATAATGACACATTTTAAGGTTCCTCTTTTCAAAGTAATAGTGCATATCAACAGAATAGCAACAGATTGATTGCATTCATTTTTATAGAGTTTTAAAACAAATGTTTTCTTGGTCTGAAGTAGCAACACAGATTTAAAAAATTAAAATGTTTTTTACAGACCCTGAATATAAAATTGTTACCATGAAATATATATTACTTTGGGTAAATGGGGAAACATCGATCATAGGGAGGGGCTGTGAAAAGCAAATACAATAATATATTAAAACTGATAAAACACAGTTGAAAGCTTTGTTCTCCTTTGAAAATCAAAAGAAATCAAAGAGTGCAGACAGATTCCCATCCTGTGAGGTACTAATTTTACCCAGCACTCAAGGCTGCAATGCTAAGGAAGGTGCAGCTAGTTTCAAGCATACGATACTATACAGCTTCTTTCTTGTTTGCTGAACAGCAGTGGTACATACTTACTGTACACGAACCACATCATCAACCCTCTTTGAAAAGTAGGTCGATGAGTGAAATGGGACTTGTGTTCAGGAGGGGCCTGCAGGACTCCACAAGGCATAACATGTATTCCAGTCTCCCTCTTTTTAGGGACCATTTTCTCGGGTGGTTTAACTAAGACCAAAATTATATTATTTCATGGGTTTCATTTTAAAAAGCTTTTAAACTCAGTGACTACAGTTTTAAATCACAGGACTGCAGTTTCTTTGTACTGTAGAATCCAGGTATCCGGAAGTAATAATTTGACCATCTGGCAAAGGGGTGTAATACCTGATATGTGTCCCTAAAGGGGGCTTTTGTTTTAAAAGTTAATGCAAGACCGAAAAAAAGACTTCACAGCTGTCAATGAGTTTTGATTTTTTTAATGCAGTGAAGTTGCTCTGTTCTTAAGAGGATAAACTACCTTCCCCTACATTCTGTTTGGTTTAGAAGGAAAAAATAACAGTTGCTGGGAGCCTCTTCAGGCGAATATCCCCAACTCTTAGGCACGTCTGTTAACTGACAGGCTCAATAAAGTACAGGATTTAAGAAAGCCCAGTTCTTCTAGAGAGGAAAGGGGAGTTTGTTCGCGAACAAATATTTTTCTGTGTGTGTCCCTGAGTATGGAGAAATTAGTTGTCACCCAGGCAATATGCATAGGACTGCAGATTGTTCCCAAAGGAAAAAGTTAATTGGGGCATCTGTGGAATGGCCTGATAATGGCCTCAGAATTGCCACTGTGTCCTGCCAAAAAACCCTTGCCTTAGCAGTATCCTCTTGGCTCATCATCTTATCTAATGCACTTAGTAATATTTCAGAGGTCACCACTGGAATGATTTACTTCAAGGAGGATAAAGTTGTGTTCAATGATTTAATGTTCATTGCATCTACAAGAAAGCAAAGACACCTAAGAACCTTTTAACATTCCTTGAAGACAAGAAACCAGAATGATAGCAGTATCATCCCTGGACCCTGACAGCAACTGCATACATTGGTGCAATTTTCTGTGTAAAAAAGGTAAACTATTTTCTAAAATATTCTTAAATACATTTTTGGATTAGGGGCCCTTTCTGCACTGGGCCTTATTCCATTTGCATGTGGTTGGCAGGTCCCTATTCTGGGCTATAATCCAGTATAAGGCCCAGTGCAGAAAGGGCTCAAGTTTTGTTAAAGACCTAGAAAAAGATCCTAATATTCTTGACGACTTTATAAAAATATAAACTTCATAACTGATAAGTGGGAAAAAATAATTTTCTTAAACTATATCAATTCTGAAAATGCTCTTACCAATTCAGTTGTAGAACTGTAAAGGTGATACTTCAACTATTAAAATATACTAGGCATTTATTTCAGTGAGAATGGCTTATAAAAATAGGAATTAATTCAACAAATTAATGCCATTTACGCATTTTGGCCTATAATAAAGTATTTATATATAATTTAGATATAAAATCTTAACATCATAAAAGTATTTACCTTTGGTATGCAATTTTAACTTAATTGGGTTTAAACTAGAACATCTGAGAATGTTCTTACCAGTATCTGTTCCGCAGTATAATACATATCAAAAAATTCCAAAGAGCATATTGCCTTAACCAGCACCACCTTTTTAAAAATTAATTTTTGCAGCCATTTTGCATCATAAGAAAATAGAATTCAAAATTTATAGTAACAGAAAACTTCACACTATGAGTATCTGCCAAACAAAAATAAATGGCAGGTGGCAACAGGCTCTGCCCTTGCAGGCTTAAATGGAAGTCAAGGCAGGACTCCGCAAGACGAGACGTTCTGGAAGAAGGCCGCTTCCAGTCACAGGAGCTCTGCACGGATATTATGGATAGGGGCACTGATGGTCAAAGTAACCTGTTGCCTGTTGAATTCACAATTCTCACGGTGATGATCTTTATCACTCATAGTTGGTTACACCGGATTATAGGACTGATATATTTACAGCAGACGGCAAAAGATCCAGCTTTCATGGCAATCAAATAATACAAATACTGAAAGATTCAACTGTCGCTCAGGGAATTCAAACATCTTGATTGACAGAATGTGCATCTCCCAATAATTCCAGTTGCTTTCTTGAGGTTCTGCGCTTCTTTTTTGTGCTCTGCCAAAGTTTTAAATAAAACTTTGTTTTGCTGATGTTGAATTTGAATAAACAGTTATGATTTATTTTAACTTCTAAAAAAATACAAAAATCCCTTGAAACTTTAATGTTCCCAATAGGTCTTTTTCTTCTTTGCTTACACATTTTTACGGCAGTAGAGGTCTTTCAAAGTTTTCAATTCCTCAATCAACGTTTTGTTCTGGTTTTCAAGGACAGCAACTCGATTTTCGAGGCATTTGACATACTCTTTCTTCTTTCTACGGCATTCTCGAGCCGCTTCTCTGGAATCCAAAAGATGGTTAATAACATGTGGAATTATGTACATTTCTGCTTTTGCTTCATAACTGATGAAAGTCATTGTTCCTTTTTCTTTCTTCTTGTTTTACATGTTAAACAGCTTCATAAAACAAATAGAACAGCAATAGACAAATAATGAAAAGTTACTGAAAAGCAAGAGTTATAAAGCCACACACAGGTGAGATGCCTGGTGTGACAGTAGACCATGGGTAACCTCCACTTGGTGCAGGGTGGCAATGGGGCTTTCTTCCAACCAAGGCTCTGGTGCCCTAGTTGTAATTTTGTTACCGTGACCTATACTAAGTCCCAGAAAAAATGCTGTATGCAGTATATTTATCCACAGGTATTGTGGTATGTACAGGAAATCCAGTACACACTCATTTTGCCCTGGAAGGGACTGATGTGTACCTTAAGAGCACTTGTTGCTGGAGTGGATGTAGTGGCCTGGAGTCCCTACTTCCAGCTATGGCACTTTCTGGATAGAGACAGTCTGGCCACAGCAATCCACACTCAGAAAACTTTCATATTGGACGATTATAATGTGCCATATTTGTGCCTGCCTTTGAAGACTGTTCAGAAGCTGTAGCTGGTGTAAAACACAGCAGCTAGACTGTTAACTGGCACTGCTAGCTGGATGCAATAATGCCGTTCTTCCAGGACCAACATAAGCAATTGTTGAGAAGGGAAAAATGGGAATGTACTTTTTTAAAAACACAGTAAAAGTTTAATCTCACTCAAAAAACTGCACTGAACATAAAAGAGTTGGCAAATATTAAGCAGTGACTAGAGAAGTAAATACCTGTTTTTCATCAGTCGGATTTCCCGTTTCAACTGTGGGTCATCAGTCTTGGTTGACTGTGGTGTCAAGGAAACGGGAGCTGTCATTACCACTGTCTGCGGGAGGGAAGCCGCGGCTGGCGAGTTGCGTATCTGGTATGTCTGCATATCTCCTGAGGATGCTGTTATGGAATCAGGGTAAAGAATCTTGTGACAACATGAATCCCCTAGATGGGTCCCTCCTGCTAAATTTTATTGGCTCTCAATTTTTGGCACTGGTGCCAGAAAGTGTGTGTGTGTGGGAGATTAACCAATGCTGGCAAACAAAGTCATTTAATCAGCATGAGGCCTGAATGAAATAATCCCAGTTTTGCTATCTAGAACCCTAACTAAAAGACAAATGTATACAAAGGGCCTTTTACACTAGGTGGAAAGAGGAACTCCTGGTGTGCCCCAGCATGCGGTGTATGTAGTTTGTGGAGCTGCTTCTATCCTAGAAGTGGCTCTGTGCGTGCCAGAGCATCCCCTACATGTATAGCTGTGGAGCGTGTTTTTGTGTTGCACATCTGTACCAGCGGTTTGTTGGTAAAGTCTGGGATGGTAGCACAGGCACACTGCACTGTCCAATTGCTGCAGCACTGTGATAGTCATAGAATCATAGAATCATAGAATGGTAGAGTTGGAGGGGACCTC
>MTQE01002208.1:17508724-17522085 GCA_014337955.1 Aspidoscelis marmoratus | reverse complement strand
GACTTAAATTCGTTTAAGTTAGCTAAGCATTCCCTTACTCTCTCAGTGTCTAATATAAAGGTGATTGTGCTTAACCAGTGCTTGGGGAAGCGTTGGCTATGGTTGGAATGGTTCAGGCACTGCGAGCTGCAGATGCCCGAACCATCCCCCCCAAAAAGCTGGTCATCACATCTATATAAGTTGAAATTGCCCCAGAGAACCTCCCTGCCTACAGGTATAGTGAGGACCTTTGGTGACATTGTGCCAGAAACCAATAACACATGAACTGGTATATGCTTCAATCTCCTTGCATGCAAATAACAGGGAGATGCAAAGACAGTCTCATGAGCTGCTTGAATTGACTTGTTCTGCCCACATCAACGTAACAGATATTTGTGATGCACATCTGTAACAATGGGCCTTATCACACACCATGGAGCCTATTCCAGAGCAGCTCTGACCATGTGTGGCAGTCCCCTATTGTCGATGGCTGTGGAGCAGTAGAAACTGTTTCACAGCTATACTAGGAGCACTTGTGGCATTCCTAGTTCAGCTCCAAACTCAACCTTTGCACTTCCATGCAAAGGCTGCATAGGGCCCCAGTCATATACCATGTCACCTGATCGCTATAAGAATGGCCATCTTTGCATGGCTGTTGCTGTGGTGAGGCAAGCGCTGCCAGATGGCATCATCTACACTTAGCCTGCTATGGGGCAAGATCAAGGCAGTAGCATTCACAATGCGAACACCAGCCTCCCAGGGAAGCTTAGTGTGAAAAAGCCCAATGTTATTTACAAAACCTCCCCGCTCCCCATTTCTCCAAATGAGTTCACGGTTTCTACTCCTTACACAAAATATTGGCATTCTATATCACTGCATCTTCTCTGACAAATAAAGACTTTCAGTTGGTGTGCAGTACTGTATGTCATGATTTTGGCTGGTTAGCTGACACAGAGACTGGAAATATTTGGGTGTCTGTATTCCCAAACAAGCAACTGACTGTTAGAATGCTTCTGGTTCCATCGTGGGTACCAATGCAGAGCTGGGGGTTGTTTTCCATATCTTAGTTGCAAGGTGTTTTACCTGTAACACCCCATGAAAACGTTCAGTTTTAGGGATGATGATCTACTTCAGCACAAATCTAAAACTATTCTGCCTTCCAGAAACTGCATAATTTTTCATTCACAATGAGAGTTGACATTTAAATGCATATTTCAGAATACAAAGCTGCCTATAGCAGTATTTGGTTCTGAATAAAACAAACACACCATCTATCACAATCTAAATTCCATTTAGGGACTGGTGCCAAAATTCAACATTCCAGAATGCAAAGTTCAAACTAAGAGCCAACTTTTGGAAAAGCAAAACTGCATTAGGTGGAGAGAATACAGCAACCTTTCTGAATATTTGGAATACTTACTCTGCACTACTACCTGGTTGCTTGGCACAAGTATTTGTTGACCATCAGATGTCTGTACATATTGCAACAGAGGAGTCCCACCAGCATTTGTAAATGTCTGCAGATGTTGACTGCTTTCTGAACCTGGACCGCTTAGCTGCAATGGCCCATTTGGAGCAATGGCAACTTTGAGAGAGAATAAGAGAGAGAGAATGCCCTGATTATTGTGTAATCGTATGCTTAAGTCAGGACTGGAGATCTCTTCCACCTGTCATTTCATTAAAAAAACCCCTTTTGCTGCCAAGTATGTCATATAGGGATGAAAATATATATCTGACCTCTGTTGTTCCTTGGAAAGCAAAAAGGAGCCCTTGTGCATTTGCTGACATGATTTTTCCAATCACCACTACTGATTTAAGAAACTATCTTCTGTTTGCAACTATCTTCTGTCTGTTCTGTGCAGCTGAAAGCATTCTCTTGTCTGAAAAATGTACATTCTTTTGCAAGCGGCACCCTCATTCACCAACAAGAGGGGTAACAACCTCCTCTTTTAGGGAAGGAAGGTGCGCAGTACTAATGCAGGAACTTTTTTGTAATAGAGGAAGGAAGAGAGAACACATACGTAAAGAGTTTCTAAATATTATTTTAAGACTAAAAATACAACTTTAAACATACATAAACTAAGTAGGCACATGACCAGAATTCATCAGGCACAATACGTACTGTATTGTCCAGCGCTTGTATGGTAAACGGGGGTAGAGACAGTCATTGAGGCGACAGTCGTAACACCAGAACTCGCCTCATCCCCTTTCCTATCCTGTGCGTCTTCAGAAGAAAGATCATTCAGGATTTTTCTATTAAAATAAAAATAATAAAATCCAGTAACATTGCTTGAAAAATAAATGCTTCAGTCATTACTGTCAGGCACAGAGCCTGAATACATAGAGAAAAACACATTGCAATACCGTTTTGATGCAGAAAAAGAAAACTTTTCTCTATCTTTCAAATATTTAAATTTGTCTCCTTTATGATTTGTTTAAGGGCACTCACAGAAAAACAACATTTTAAAAAACAACAGGATTTTAGGAATTAAAATATGCTGTAAGTCAATTAAAAGCAATCGTGTTAAGGGCACATAGACTTTGTGTAGCTGCTCTATTCCCAGAAGCCCATGTCTTACGCTTAAGTTGATCACTTATTACACTGTTTGGATATTCCAGAATAAAGCCATGGATATTCCAGAATATTCATGCTTTACTCTGGAATATCCAGATACAGTGCAATAAGTAACCAACATCTGGCTGCAGCCTTAGTTATCTATTCAGGGTGTTTCTGACAGGGCCTTAGAAGAGAACAGACTTCTCGTAGCTTCACGTAATGAAAAGGAATTCTGTCCATGGTGTTGCTAACGTTTTTTCAGCCAAAGGTTCCCTTAGCAATCAGCCATCCCTTCATCAATATACTGGTTCAAATACACAGGTTTACTTGTGTTACACACCATGTATGCACAGTCACTATTCATAAGGGAAAATCTACACAAACGCACAAACATTTAGTACACATTTGCTGTTAAGTATACACATATGTAAACACAGAACAGTATAACTGGTTGGAGGCTGCTCAGCTACCAAACAGTGACGCTGCTTGGCATGAGGTTTGAAAACATTGTGTCAAACTTTCAACTCATTCTTCAAGCACTTGGATCAGCTGAACTGCTTTAAACAGATGCTATCCTGTATTACAGCACACAGTTTGCTCCTATTTGTTTTAGCTAGAATCGGCCCAGGCTTTTTGCCATTTGTAATCTGATCTACTTTGCCTTTTGTGCTCGCTACTGTTCTCAGTAACTCAAAAATTTTTTGCTTCTTCATGATGGGAGGGGGAAGAGTTCTATATGCAAGTTCTATATAAAAATAAAATTTGGGTCATCCCTGAACTCTTATCAGAAGAGTTTTGTTATGTCTAAGAAATGCTGGACTACATCATATTGTTTAGCAGAAATGTAGCGCTGAACAGTTTTGAGATGTTTATATGAAGATCTGACATAGAAATGTTTTTAGTAATTATTATAATGATGACGAAAAGAAACAAAAGAAATACCCTTTTACAACAGAGCACCCACCTGTACGATGGACGACGCACTAAGATCCCTCTGGCTTTATGTGAAGAGCCTATACTGTCTGAGGAGTCTTGTGAATCTTCACTTTCTGACAAAGATACCTGAAAGGCACAGAAGTTTACAGAATGCCACTTATAACTCTTGTCTTTAAAAAAGAAGCCACCGACTTTCAAATAAACAAAAGTCATGCATTACTAGGTTTAGCATTCAAACACTTCTTCAAAGAAATATCTACCAGCTGCTACAGCTGTCTATCCATACTGTGCCAAACTGCCCAATATCTTATGGCTGGTAGTGATGCCTCCAGGAAGTCTCATGAAAGATGCGGAGATATCAGAAGGCTGAGAGGACTCAAGTAACCACAGAACGTCCAAATAAACATTTTGAAAGAGTTTCTTCCTTCATCAGTCAAAATGAAATAACGGTCATTAGAGCTGGAACTCAAAGAAGGAAGTAGGAGCTACCAGCATGTAGAACCACCCTTAAATACTAGTACATAACAGTACAAGAAGGAAGCTATTTATCCATTCATGTTCCTCCTTGTCCAAAGCAAATGGATTCTGAAACAGCCAGAGGAAATCAGTTTCATAGTCATTTAGTAGCCCCAGGTGGAACGAGCAGTTAATCAGCACTCCATCCGTGTCCTGGTATCTACCCTGAAGCCACAGCTACCACTCATTGATTACTTCCTGGAGAGATAAGATCCCGATTCTCAGCAAGTACTTCAGTATCAAGGCTTTACATTTTTCTTGCAACTTTCACATGTATTCTTGGGGGACACTTAAATGGAGTAAATTTGCTTTCTGGTATTCCAGATGGTAGAACTTAACACAAATAACCAAAAGGGTGATTTCAGGTAAACGTAAAACTTCAGATGCAACAGGCTGTTTGATAGTGGAAAATACCTTCCTCAAACAACAAAAACCTTTATTTTGCTAGAAGTTCTTGAACGCAACCAAGAAAGCTTCTATTTGGGTACTATGGATATAGTAACAGGGAAGCTTTGTTCTCTGGTGGATCTCTAATATTATGACTGGTTCATAAAATGCAAGTAAACAAAGCTGAGGTGAAGCCAGAAATAAAACTTCCAAAATTAACAAAAGTTACCTGTGCTGCTTGCCCTTGCGGTGAGTGAATGACGGAGGAGGTCTGAGCAGTATGAATGACTCCCTGGACCTGGTCTCCAGAAAGCTGAACTAGTGGAGCTGGACCTCGAAGGGACATCTGAAAGAATGCGGCATTTATTAGCCACATCGCATAAGGAAAGATTTTCAGTCAGCGCAATTCTGCTTAAACATTGCTGCTGAAATGTAACTGAATCTTCCTTAACATGTTATCTCTACCCAGTTTGACCAAAGGGATATTGCCTCCAAGACAGTCAGAGAAAAGCTACTCACCAGGGTCAGCAGGAACTCAAGTTTTTCACCTTTGCTCTTCCTTTCCTTTTTCACAAAGGCCTCTGGTTCTGAGCATCTTTTTACTGGGGACTGCATAGAACTGACGGGTAAGTTTAGCTGTTTAACTTCTGATAAATTGAGCAGCTTCTAACCGCACTGAATTTTCTCCGAAACCTCCTTCAGTTTGGTTCTGTGTGTTTTTGCCAGAAGATGCAAAGAAGTAGAAAACAAGGTTCCGCAGCAATAGGAACTACAGTGCTGTTCAGGAATTGCTCATGTTCTCTGAAGCCAAACAGCTAAACTTTATTAGGAGCTGCTCAGGTCTTCTGGTGGTAATAAGCAACCTGTACTTGGTCGCCTTTGAGAGCTATGTCTCCTCTTTTGAACAAGAACACTGAATTGCTTGCAGAAAAGACAAACTCTATAAGAAAAATCTACTTTTAAAAACTAGTCAATATTTGTCAATTTCATTTTGGAATCTGTGTTAACAGTTCCTGTTCAACAGGAGGCCACATGAGATGTACTCAATGATCATCTCTGCCTGAAAGTAGACTTTCAGCACTACTAAAGCCCAATCACCAGATCTAGTAAGTCTAATAAATACAGCAATGAAGTAGTGCCATATCAGAAAGACAGACAGCCAAACTGACTTGCCAAAGGCCATCAGGCACCATCAAAACTGACCGTACTGGTATCCCACTATATTGACCCCTACTTTGTGATGTTTTATTTGATCTGTTTTGCTAATAAAGCAAACACAGAAAATTGTGTATGCAACAAATTATTCATCTCTCACTACTACTATTACTACTACTACTTATTTTTAGTGAATAACCTCAGCCTCTCGGATTTTAGAAAAACTAAACTAAAACCAGTACAGAGACGTAGGTTTTTCTCAGGGAAAGCACAATGCATGGGGAAACCAAGATGAAACCATTTTTTTGTAATTATTACTTATGCTTGGGTAATCAGTGTAAACCAGAGGTGGGCAGCCTGTAGCCCTGTGGCTTTCTGTGGTCCCAACCACATTTAATATGAATCTAACGTTTATTAATGAAGTCCTAACCTTTCTGTACATTTCTTCCCTCCACTGGTTTTTTTCTATCCTGTTTCCTCCCCACTTGTTGGAAAATGGAAGTCCCCTCCTCCTACAAAAGGGCAGGTCTTTCCCAAGTATTCATCTGACAAAGATACTAGAACTGAAAACGGCTTACAAGTACTTTCATTTGCTTCCAGGAACAGCAGCTGGGTTGTTATTAAGGAAAAAAAAATATTCCTCTGTAAAAATATGTGGACACTGCTCCCATGTAAACTGGCACGTGACTGAAGATCCTGACCTGACCAAAGTCTGATGAAAATTAAAGCAGAGCAGTCATTGTTCTAGCTCCATCAACCGAAAGGAAACTCCCTCTTTTCCCATTTTGAGTGTTGTCCTTAGCATTCCAGGGTGGATTTTTCTCCAGTTCGTCTGGAGGGTTTGGTCAGAACTGGGGCCTTTCTACACTGGGCCACATTCCAGATTGTATCTGAGAATAGGAACCTTCCATCCACACACTGGTCTACTGACTACAGCAGACCTCTCTTGGGGCCTTCTGCAGCCTGCACCAGCATGGGTGGATGGTCCGTATTCTGGGATATAAAAAGGCCTAGTGCAGAAAGGATCTTTGATTTCCTTGGGGCTGCTCCTCAATTCTAGCTTTCCCCTCACAATGGACTCAATACCTCTTGTTGCTTCTTCCCTAACCACGTTTCTTTTAATCCCCTCAACATCTCCTCATGGGATTTCTTTCTAACTGTTCCTTCCCTGCTTTTCCTTTGCCCCTTTGGCTTCGGGGGTTACTTCTTGCCTCTTCTTCTTTGCCCTCAGGGATGGGGCACTGACAGCTACACTGACCTCCTCCCTGTTTGTGAGGGACAAGAAGAGAGAAAGGGTGGCCACTGGCCAGTCACTGCAGTGGTGTTAATTCCATCCTGTGTTTGCTTTCAGGGAAGTCGACTGAAGTGAGGCATGAGGCCAAACACCCACTGGTCTGCTCCCCTCATGACAATGTTGTAATTGTTTCCATCCACTACTGACTACAGGAGGCGGCAGGCAGCCCTCAACAGATTACCTGGTTCTGTGTGAGGAGCCATAAACGTAGCGATTTTACAGATAGAGGAGCGTAGGCTTTCTGGAAAATATCAGTAATTTGTCAGCACAGATTTCCAATTCTACACAGGCTGCCCATGAGTCAGTTTTTTTAAAAGGAATTATATACAGGTTATGTTTTTATAATGCAAAAGCAACCATCTATAGAAATTAGTTTATAGTATTTAAAAATTCCTCAGAGGACCAAACCTCATATAGCTTCTTTTACCTGTTGAGAAACACGAGAAAGTGGCGCTGCCTGCAGTATGCTTCCTTGTAGAGACGAGGCTTGTGGGAGTGTTCCTGAATTGTTACTGCTGTTTTCATGTACTTCTTCCATAATCAGTCTACAAAAAACTTTAAAAAAACAGGTTTAATATTTCAGAAATATGAGATCCTCAGATCCTCCCAAAGGATACATCAAATACACTTTTTATAAACTTTTAGAAAAATTCTATTCAGGGGCCACTCAGCACAACAGAGGTGCATCCAAAAAACCACACCCAAACTGATCATTATCTATTTTGCCTGACTCTGGTACGCCAGAATGAAGTGCACAGGGAGGCCTTCTCTGTGATGGCACCCCGGTTCAAAAAGTCTTAACTCCAGCGTACATGATTTGTGCTGCTACTAATCATTTCCAGAAACTAGCTTAAAATATGTTAACTATTCACAGCTTTGGGGGATGATTTTTTTTGAAAATGGATTGTTTACATATTTAATTTTTCAAAATAACAGCTAAAATTCAGCTTTGTATTGTGTGTTATTATAATTTGCTATGGCTTACAAAGAGATGTTCTGTTAGACGATGGGATATAAATTGTTTCATTTTTAAAAAAAGTGCTATCTATGCAAGTCTAAAGGCACTGCAATTTATCACATGTTGCTTATATTTCCCCGATATAATTTTTAACAAGAAAGATCCTATGATGTACGCAGGAAAGCAATATGGATAATTCATGAACAGGATCAAAGGAAGATGGTGGCTAGAACAAAAAATATTTATTGAAAAACATTTTCATCCAGTATTAAATTAACAGGATTTGTAAAACGGTTCAGCCTCATTCTGTCTTTGGAGTGATTTAAAGAGGCAGTGGGAGGGTTAATTTAAGACACGACTGAGCTAAAATACAGCATAAGCAAATGCTGGAGAGAGTGATCTAGTCAACAGCAGGGCAAGTGGAGAATTTCTGAATTCAGATGTTGTGCCTCACTACCTACCACTCCTGACTGTTTCTATTTGATAGCACAGGCTTTGGAACCTGGCCTTGAAGTAAAGAGCGTTCCTTCTCAAATGCACTCCTTCTTTCCTTCTTGCTGGGGGAACATCTGCTTCCCTACGTCTACCAGTGCAAGGGGGAACCCTAGCAGGAGAAGCCACTGCAGTAGAGGCACCGCCAGAAAGAAGAGCTCCTCAAGTCGCTCTAATTTACCCAAAACTCAGAAGACCACATCACTACACAGATTTCACTCTGGGGGCCTTTTGAACTTACCGCTTAGGAGTGCTCCACACGCTCCGGGATGCTCCACCTGCACACTGCAATGTCACTTGTCTCCCAGAGCATCCCAGAGTGAGCAGGAACATTCCTGATCCCCAGAAGCTGCTTCACAGCTTCACCAGGAGTGTCTAATACACTTCTGATACGCTTCCAGATGCAGCATTTGCACCTATGTTCGTTGCAAATGTAGTGTGGGGTCAGAGCAAAGCAAATGTGCACCACATCATAATCACATGGCAACGGCATGGTGCATGCTGGAAATTGCACGGCTGCTGCTTTAGCAACAGTGATGGTATGGGACAGACTGTCTGCACTGTGAGGGCCACTATGTAAATTGGGGGTGGTGCTGATGCAGTGTGAACACTGGACACTGTCCCTGAACTTTAATTTCAGTGGGATAGTATCCTACCGAAGTGCGAAAAGACCCTTTGTTGGTTACAGATCTTTCGTTTATGGTTCCCACAAATCATTATGAAGTGCAAAATCATTCTTAGGGCCTTTTTTGCACTTATCCTCTATGGGACAGTGTCTCGTGGAGTATAGGGATGGTGGCTGACACTGGCATTACGAACATCAGCCTTGTCCCAAGCCTACCTGGGACGAACCTTCATCTATCTCACTGAAACAATGGCCATATGCACTGGCCCACTGCTACAGCAACTGGGTGACTGAGCACACAGCTGCACAACCGTGCTTTCCCACCCTATGCAGCATTCTCACAGAAGTAAGTGTAAAGGCTGCACCTGGGCCTGTACTGGGAGTGCCATCAGCAACCCTAGTATAACTGTGGTGCTGTTTTTACTACTCCGTGGCTATCAAACATGGGGACAACCATGCACACTGGGAACCACTCTGCGACATAAGTGGCACTGCAATGTGTGGGTGCTCTGCGCCAGAGTGTCCCTGGCATCCCCAAGGACCAAGAGCGAAAAAGCCGTCGGTTGTGTAATTGCTGCCTACAGAAAACCAGGAGTTGGGCAAACCCTGAAGGCCCATTCTACAAATAGGAATTAATGGCCCTTTAGAAGAGACATCCAGTAAGACAATTTGCATTTGCATTTGTATTTATATGCTATCTTTCCCCAGAAGAGTTGCTCGTGCTGTTTTGTAACAGAACAAAAATACAACAAAAAGTCCCATTGAATACATAAGATCATAATTATAAACAACATACTAGAAACTGATAAAAAACAGAGTATAGCGTAAAAGAGAGAGAGTAAAACAATAACAGGACCAATTAATAAAATAAGGGATCTAGTAGCCTCTTAAAGACTAACTGGGAGAAGTTAAAAGTACGAACTGTCATAGATTAAGCCTACTTCACCCCATGCAGCGCTGATCCAGACTAACAAGGCTACCTTTGAATTAATAAATACAAGATTACTCCGAAATGACAAGCTGCAGTGCAAGAAGAGACAACAGCTAACGCTGGTATTCTGCTCTTCCATCGCCAGCCAGAAGCAGCAATGCTGTCATGGGGAGGGGGTAACCAACCTGCCCATCTGAGTCAAGGGCATCTGAGCATCCAAATCATGTTATTGCCAGTTTCCAGATCTCATTAAATGAAGAAAGTCACACTTGACTGACCATGTTACAAGCAAAACCATGCTGCCCAAAACTATTGGTACATTGTGTAGACTTTGCTGACTAATTTTGCTGCCTTTATTTTCACATGTATAATATAAAATACCAATTATTATGACACCATTCATTATGGATATAAAATTACTATGGAAACAAAACAGTTCAGGAGAAGAGAACTACCAAGCACTTCTTTCCAAAGTGTATTAATGCCAGGGACGTGCAGTGGGTTGGCTTGGCCCACTCCCAAATGCTCCATAAAAGCAAATCTCAATGTTTAACAGAGACCTACAAAAAAAAACACAACCTAATATAGAGAGGAGGTGTAGGGGGATTTTTCTATCAGTTCTAGATAATGTTAACATTTCATACTTTGTTTTATTGCCACTCGGCGACCTTTGGGTATAAGATGGGATAAAAATGCAAATAAACAAACAAGGCCAAGCACTACTGCAGAACACGTTGAAGGTAGCCAAGTAGTTTGGAGGCCAAGCTGCCTTCTGAGTCAGTTCTGATAGCTTAAAATATGTCATGCTGCTGGAAGACGAAAAGGAAAAACATTTTGGAATTTATATAAATAGAAAAGTAAATTCCTCTTAATTTTTTTTTCATTTTAAGGATGAGACTCCTGACGATATGCACAAGGAACAATCTTGCTGAGAACCATCTTACCTGAGAGGAGTGGAGAAGAGGCAGCAGGCTGAGCTCTACCATCTTGCTCCCAGCAGTGCCCTCCCTCCTCCAACTGTTCCCATCAGAAGATGGCAAATAGACTACGGCAGCCGATCCACCAGTTGAGAAAACGTCTAGTCCTGAGGCCAAGCGGGGTGGACTGATACCGGCTGACCATCTCTAACATCATCCAGTTTGTCATCAATGAAGAGAAAATTCAAAGTAACTAGGAAAATTTCAGCAATAAGAAACGGAGAGAAAAATTGGAACTCAAGACCTCAAGCACTTGCTTTTTGCTGTTCCCTGTTCCCTCCCACACCATTTTCCTTTTGTTTCTTGTCTTTTTAGATTGTAAGCCTGAGGGCAGGGACCTGTCTAAGATTAATATAATATTGTACAGCGCTGAGTACATGTACAGCGCTTTAGAAATAAACTATAATAATAATAATAATAATCTTATTTCCCCTTTCCTCCACATTTATTTCAGAATGGGCTACATCTCACTATGCAAGAAGTGTGCAATATCATACAATACCTGAAGCTCAGTTAAGCATTTGCAGGTTTACAGACTCCCTGCCTCCACAAAAATGTTCCACTAAAAATACTCCCTTAAGGCATCCAGAGACAATCTGCTAGTTCTGAACATGTTTTTAGACAAGAGCTCATATAGTCACAAGGGTTGTTGCTGAGAAAGTGGAAATTATATTTCTCTCAATGGAAACATGAGTCACTGATTTTTCCCTGCTGAGATCAACCACAAAAACTCAGTCCTGAAACATGAATTGTGCTACAAATATAAGAGTCATAATTAAAATATATAAAGAGCTCCTTCAGCCCTTCCATCCTTAACCACCTGAATGATGCAACTGACCACGGACTAATCCTAAATATTCACGTCCTGAATGCCATTTTCCCTGCTCCAACTTGTATCTTATCATGTATTGAGTTCTAAAACCAAAGCAAACAAACAAACCAGGCCCACAAAGCAATAAGGGGGCCACGATAAGATATGCAGAAATAGGAAAAAAATATTGAAAGATGCACTTCCTTCCCCCGGAAGCGACTAAAACAGAAAATATGAAGAAGAATGGAGTAAACTAAGTGTCATAAAAGGAACCTCTAGGGTCATCAAGTCCAACCCCTCGCTCAAAGCAAGATTTCCTAAACCACCCTAGACAGATGTAGGTCCAGCCTCTGCTTGAAGACCTCCAGTAAAAGAGAACCCACTACCTCCCATGGCAACCTATTCCATTGACTGATCAACCTCACCGACAGGAAGTTTTTCCTAATATCTAATCTGTATTGACTCCCTCAAGGTTTCATAGTCCTTCCTTCTTGTGCAAGTGAGAATAGGGATCATCCTTCTGCACTGTGACAGCCTTTCAGATACTTGAAGACTGCTATCATGTCTCCTCTCAGTTTTCTCTTCTGTTGGCTAAACATTCCTAGATCCTTCAACCTTTCCTCGTACGACATGGTTTCCAGACCACTAACCTTTTTTGTAGCCCTCCTTTGAACTTGCTCTAGCTTGTCATTTTTTAATTTTTTTGCATTGGGATGCCCAGAACAGGACCCAGTACTCTAGATGAGGTCTGACCAAGGTAAAGAGAAATAATTACTTCTCGTGATCTAGACTCTATACTCCTCTTGATGCATCCTAGGATGGTGTTTGCCTTTTTTTTGCAGCTGTATCACATTGCTGACTCATGTTCATCCTGTGATCAACCCTTACACTCAGATCCTTTTCACTTGTGCTACTACTTAGACAGATTCTTCCCATTCTGTATTCATTTTTATTTTTCTTACCAAGATGTAGGACTGTGCATTTGTCCATATTAAATATCATCCTGTTAATTTCAGCCCACTGTTCAAGATTATCTAGATCCTTTTGAATCCTCTCCTCCCCACTAGTGTTAGCAACACCTCCTAGCTTTGTGTCATCTGCAAACTTGATCAGCATCCCTTCAACTCCCTCATCCAGATCATTTATAAAAATGTTGAATAGCGCTGGACCCAGGAGAGATGCCTGTGGCATTTCACTTGAAACATTCCTCCAACTGGATGTGAAGCCACTTACCTAACAGTTGTCCTGACAATCTCACGTTTGATCAATTTTTCAATAAGTATGGAATGAGACACTTTGACAAATGCTTACTGAAGTCAAGATACACTGTGTCTACAGCATTTCCTTGATCGACCCATCCAGTGATTTTGTCATAAAAGGATATTAGTCTGGCATGACCTGTTTGCTACAAGTCCATGTCGGCTCTGGTTAATTACTGCATTCCTATCTAAGTTGTTTAATCATTTGTTGCACACATGTTGTTTAATAATTTGTTCAAGGGCCTTGCTTGGTATTGAGGTGAGGCTCACAGGCCTGTTGTTTCCTGGGTTGACTTTCTTCCCTTTTTTGAAGATTGAGACAACATTTGCCCTTCTCCAATCTTCTGGAACTTCTGCTGTTCTCCAGGGATATTTAAAGATCTGCTAATTCCTTCAGTACCCTGGGATGTAATTCATCTGGGCCTGGAGACTTCAATTCATTTATGTTAGCCAAGTATTCCCTCACCTTTTCTTTGTCCACACA